>CM043701.1:73964816-74564816 GCA_023935145.1 Bretschneidera sinensis | reverse complement strand
TATCCCCCTCACTTGGCAAGAATTGTCATTCCCCAAGAAGACCCTTCCATCATTGATCTCCTTGAAATTCTTGAACCATTCCTTGTGAGGGCACATGTGATAAGTGCACCCAGAATCCACTTCTCGCTGCCTTGCCTCCTGCTCATATTTGAGCACACAACAAGAACATCATCTTGCTGTTCTCCTTTGGCAACCGAAGCCTCTCCATTGTTGGTATGACTTCTCCTCTCATCCCACATCTTCTTCTTGCAATCTTTTTTAAAATGGCCCTCTTTGTTGCAGTAGAAGCACCTTTTTCCAAATCTTGATTTGGAATGTGCTCTCCCATAGCTTTGCCCTCTACCTTTTGATTTCTCTCGATAGTTGCCATGGTTGCTACTGTCATTCCATTTTGCTGGCCTTCCTCTTACAAATAGCCCATCTCCACTTGATGTCTCCTTCATCTTATCTTTGAAGTCGTGTGCCCTTATGGCGTTGATCACAATCTGCTTGGTTAAAGTATCCCTTCCACACTCAATAGCATTAATTAAATTATCAAAGCAATCAGGAAGAGAGTTTAACAAAATAACAGCCATTGTTTATCCGGGAATTTAATACTACAACTAGCCAAATCTTGAACTAGTTTATTAAAGACATCAAGATTATCTTGCAACTCTTTATTAGGATCTATTTTAAAAGCAAAGATTCTTTTAAGAAGATAAATCTTGTTAGGGAAAGTTTTGGTGAGAAACAACTCATCTAGTTTCTTCCATATGACAACCGGATCTTTCGAGTCTCCGCACTCCCTTATGACACTATCTGACATGTGCCTGAAAATGGTGTTGTAAGCCATCTTCTTCATCTCAACCCGCTGGTCCTCCGTGATACTTGCTGGAAAAGCATCATCTTCTCCAATAGCCAAGTCCACTTTTTGTTACATAAGAACAGACTTGATCTTCCGCTTCCATAGGGAAAAATCTCCCTTTCCATCAAACTTCTCAACAACGAAATTTAAAGCCATCTTTGCAAACAAGATCCCAAATTTATGCAATACCCACAAATGCTTTCTTATAAACCTCAAAAACACGATCGAAGATGGATCTTAACACCGCTCTTGAATCACCCAAGAAGTTGATCTTTGATTCTTGGAGTCTTGACTCCGTCACCTTCTTGCTCTTGCTCCGATACCCAGCTGTGCAAGCTCTGATACCACTGTTAGAAATCACCTTGACAAGATGTCCAGGTGGTGATCTTCCAAACACCCAAGTCTAGAATGACTTGTAAAGATTTGGAATCAAAAACAAGAACAAAAATCAAAAAAAGAAAGAAGACAAACGATTTATTATCGAGGTTCGGCAATGTGCCTACGTCCCCGTGAGTTCCTCTAAACACTCTGTACTAAATCAATGGTTCTTTACAATTACAGCAACCCTATCCAAGAAACCCAAGTTCTTGAAGAAACCAAGAAGAGAAGAAAGAAGATGATAAGAACTATTATAATGCTCTCTATCTATACTACTCTATCTTCTTTCCAACCAGCCTCTCTACAATGAGGCCCTCTTGTGTTTTGTGTCTTTACACTCTCACAAAATTCTCTCTTGTATTGTGTCTTTTCACTCTTTAAAATTGATCTCAAATTATGTCACAATGTTATGTTGAGAATGAAGCTAGGTGACCCTTTATATAGTGCACCAACTTCTTAATCAATCTTGAGTGTCATTCTCCACCCTTAGATCTTGATGACCATTCAATCATGGCTCTCCATCAATCCTAAGTGGTGCTATATGTTTTAACCTTGCATCAATGCACCTAACAAGAGGCCTAACCAAGTTGTATGTGTGTGCTTTAGTGTGCCTAGCGCCTAGGCACTGAACAGGGGGCAGTGCGGCGCTAGGCTAAGCCTTTTTTTACCTCCTTACTGGGTGGTGCGGCATTGATGAGGGAGAGGTGCGGCGCTGCCCTCTACCAGAACTTCCTCCTTGCTGGGCGGTGCGGGGCTGGTGAGGGAGAGGTGTGGCGAACACTGATGCTGTCCCTCTCACAGCTGTGCGCACTCCTTAACCTTGATGAATAGAGGTGTGCACACACACCCAAAGTGATGCACACACATGTGTGCACTCCTTTAACATACTGAAATTTATTCTTCCAACCTTGATTTAGACTTTAACCATGTTTTAACCATGTTTAAACCTTATATAAATACCAACAGAACGTCTTATTGATGATTTTCTTTTCATAATGTGTATGTTAATGATTTGAATACCTTATAATGTGTGATCTAAGGATCATCTATTGTTTATATTATAAGACAAAATAGATGAAGTTATGAATGAAAAGCTGATATGTTTAAACTTGGGTGTTGATTTTGAGAAAGGAGAGTTATTCGAATATAAAAAATTGAAGTATTTTAAAAGTTCGGGTTATGAGACTTAAAAAGGGTAATTAAACTATTGGTAAGAGTGTCGATGGAGTAATGAGTATAAAAAGGGGGTAAAAGTAAATTATCGGATAAGTGGTTAGTGTAAGGAATAAGCTGTAGTACGGAGTGAGTGAGGTAAAGACGAGTGGACAATTAAGTAGAGGGATTGTGGTATTAGATAAATTACAAGTGAAGTTTTGTTATAGTTAGGGATGTTGATAAAGATAATAAAGGAAGTACTTTAGAAAGTAGAACTTATCTTATTAGAGAATGTGAAGGAGAACAGTGTAGTAAATTTTGAATGTTGGTTGTAAGTGCTAAGTAAATTTTGATGCAAGCAGATGGTGGATCTTGTTTATAGAATAAAAAATGAATAATTAAATGATTGGTGCTAGTTGAGTGAACTTAAGAGTTTGTTTTACTGAAAGGTATAATTTTTAAGAATACTTTTGGTATCTAGAGAGATATGAACGATATTAAACTAAGATATTGGAAGTGCTTAGAAATCTGAAAACTTAGGAGTGACTTGTTTTAGATATTATTGGAATATAAAAAAGGGTGATGATTAGTTAAATTACAATGTGTGTACTTAATAAAATGATTACTACCTAGTTTAATGTATCCTTGAGATGTGACGTATGAGATCAAAAGTTTGGTAGGAGATTTGAGGTTGCCGAACATTGTGAAACTGAGGTAAAGTATAATGTAAAGTGAAGAAAAGACCTTAATCAAATCAAGGAGTTATTGAGAAGTGTGGAAGAGTTGAGAATATACTTTTGCTAAGTGGAGGAAGAAAAGTATCAATTTTGATCGGGATTAGATATACCTTTTAAAGAATGATATAGATTGTATGATGTGATTGTGAAGTACTTTATTTGAGGAGTACTAGTGATAATAAGTTAAAGGAAATTGATGGATTTCAACATACATCGTGTGGCTAGACATAACATTTAGTAAGGAAAGGTATAAAGATGAGATGTTAGATGGTCTTTTGGAAGTTTTTATTTCCTAAAAGAGTCGAAAGAGGAAACAAGAAAAGAAAAGGAGTTGAAAGTGTAGTTAGGTCAAGAGAGTGGTTCAATAGTATAAAAGGTTTGTTAGGAAGATAGTGGTGGAATAGGGAGATGAAGATATTATAGTTCGGTGAGTTAACGAAAAGAGTTGGGTAAGAAGTAAGGAATTTGTACTACCACCAAGATATTGTATAAAGAGGGAAATAGTTGAGTTGAAATAAGAAAAGAAATTCCAGATACAATGTGATAAGTTTTGTTATTAGAATTTAAGAAACAATTGAGCAACTCAATAAGATTAACGAGCGGGATGACAAGATAAACAATTGAGAGTTTATTAGTTTGATATGAGAATTAACGGAATTGTTTTTGATAATTTTGGATATGGAATAGTTAAAAAGAAAGAATATTAAAAGTATAAGATGATGAGTCAGATAAAAGATGACAGTACAAAATTCTAAAAGGTAGAGACAAAGTATGAATTGAGATGTTACATGTACGAATGAGTAGAAAGTTGGAAAATTGAGGAATTATTTATTTGAGAAGTAAATGTGAGAATTAGTTAATACAAGGACTAATAACTATGAGGTTAAAGGATAGAGACTATTAGAAATTATTGAGGTAGATAGCTTCCTAAACAAGAGGAATAAGGATTGAACGTAAAGTGTAATGTTTATAACATGGGGAAGAAGTAGAAGATAGGGACTTTCAAGCTAAGTAAAGGATTGGAAAGATACTAAGAGGATAATAAATTCAAAGTGCGATCGATATCTAAGGAAAGTTTAGATGGATTAAAATCATTGGGAACTGTAAGTAAAGATCAAGGACAACTAGGTAGGTTATTATTGAAGACAACTAAGTGACAAAGTTGGAACAGAGAATTGTAAATGGAATCTATTAGCTATAAATGGAAATAATTAGTTCGTCAAATGTTCATGTAATACTATGATTTGGATTGCAATGTATAACGATCCATCCTCGGGTGTGCTCTACCTGATGAGATATCATTACCTTTCAGTTCTGAGCGCTCCGACCTATATGCGAACATACATAAATCATCAAGAATACAAATATTCATTCAAAACACTACAAGCTATAAAGTTATGAATAATCTTTACAATGCATTATTAACTAGACACAATTAATAGAAAAACTTCTTCACTAAAAAAAACGTTCTTGTATAAGGACTATTCCCAAACCCTAATTTTTCAAAACTCTAAGCAAAGACTTCCCGAATGAGGATGCCGCCACCGAGGGCCTTAATCAGTACTTCTTCAATTTGACGGGCAAGTCCCCAATATTTACCTGAAAAGTTAGCAACAATAAAAGGGGTGAGCTAAAAAGCTCAGTGAGACACACCTTACAAGAAGTAATTGTATTATAGTAACTATTCTTTTTTTTTTTTTTAACTAAAACATATTATTTTATTAAGTTACTAAGTATGGGTAATATTCTTCTTAGGTGCCCTTCAATTATTCCTTTAGGTTTCCTCCAAGTATTTTTCTTTATTTCTTATACCATCATAAATCTTTTTATGCTAGGGTTCACGAATTTTCTTAATTCACATACCATAGACAACTCTTAGTACAAACATACAACATAATGTCCAAGCAAACAAAGAATAATTTCATCTTAACACTTTCACATTCCATAACCACAATCATGCTTTTCTCCGGGCCAAGCATATCACATCATCACATGCCTCACACAGGCTAATCATATCACATGCCCCACATGGGCCCATCACCAAGCGTGCCCCTCATGGGCCAATCCTTAAAATGTATGTGTCCATGAAATGTAATGCAATGCTATATGATGCAATGCATAAACAAGTCATTGTCCCTCACTGGGCTAATACCATTATCATGCAGACGTCTCCCCACGTATCGATACGTCCAATCATCACATCATTCTATCATAATTGATACCCCTTTTGGGGTCCTACACATCCAATAACATTTGATACCCTTACACCCTTAATGAGAAGGGACCTACCGGCCTCACCCATCACTCCCCCTCAATATTATACTAACTATATATATCGTGTGAAATGAAAAATGCATGAAATGACAATCATGCAAGTGATCAACAACCATTCACTTCGCATTTCATACAATTTCAATCGAGAACATTCATTAAAATTCCACACATAAAAAATCCTCCACACAACCACTTGGAATCATTTCAAGAATCATATCTTAAACAATTATTTCTGTACATATAACAAATTTCAATACCAAAGCTTATATTTATTCTTGATAAGAATTACATATTTTATACTTATCAAAGTAAATCATATTTTATTCTTTATTGCTATATATATATATTTTAAATACGCTTACTAAAGGTAAGGCGTACTCACCTCGCTATGCGATCTTACAACTTCTTCGTCTCTCAAGGGTTTTCCCACTAGTACCTAAGAATGAATAACACTTAACTTCATTGCTTTAAATCATTTAAAAGAATCTCTAACCACCTCAAGGTGTTTTGCACACTTTAAATCTCAAGAGGGCGTTTCGCACGAAACCAAAAGTTAATGAAATTAAGGCTTTAAGTCATTTTTCAAATCATCTATTTTGGATCTCAAAAAGACTTTAATTTTTGTGAATAATAACATTTTAAGGTTGTAGAAATCATACTTCAAATGTATATAAGTATTAAAATTAGTTTGGAAATGTTTCAAGTTCAAAAACTATGGAGAAAACTCGTTTTTTTTAATAAAAAAAAATCAGCAAAAATCATTCTGCCCCTTTAACCAATCGACTGGTATGAGTGGGTACTTATACCAGTCGACTGGGTACTTATACAGTCGACTGGTATTTTTGATACACATCAGATATAACCTTAATCAGCAGGAGAAGCCACCAGTCGATTGGTCACCCGATTTTTAGCAAAAACCCATATGAAAATCCATCATTTTCCCCAAATTTTAGTAATTGTATTGCAGTAACTATCCTTTTTTATTTTAACTAAAACATGTTATTTAATTAAGTTACTATACTTTATACCCTTCTGGTCACCTTACGAGAAGTAATCGTATTGCAGTAATGTAACACCCGTGTTCTTAAAGTATGGGTAAAGAAGTAATTTAATAAATATGACGTGAAATTAAAATTAAATATATATATATATATGTATACGCGAAGGATTTAGTATTGAATAAAATAATTCTTTTGAAAAAAATGGACGCGTGGGGGCGTAGTTATAAAGAAAATGGAAAAAAAAATTTGGACGCATCCTGCGTGGAGAAAAGGAAAAAGAAAATTTTTTTTTTTTTCAAAAACAAAAAAAATGTGGCAGCACACCTGCTGCTGCCAAGTGGAAAGATGAGTTTTGCATGTAAAACACATTGCAAATTCGTGGCAGCATGAGAGATGGGGGCTGCTGAGTATTGAAAGTTTTTTTTTTTAATTAGTTTATTTTTCTTTTATTTTATTTCCTACCAAATCCTGTTTGGTTTTCTTTCAACTACGATTCAAATTACTCTTTTTCTTTAAACATTTGTGGACTGAAAGAAAGGTTGAAAGAGCAAAATTTTGAAAGGGTTTATGAGATAATTTTATAGAGAACCACGGGAAGCTCTAAGAAAAACAGAAGGTAATAACGTGAGTTTTATTTTTTGAAATCTAGCATACATGAAATTTTCCGGAATTCAAAGTAGGAATTTTCAAAGGATGTGAATTATGGAAGAATTGAAGAATAAATTAGAAATTTTAATATAAATATTATGCCAGGTGTTGACGATCAACAACCGGAGAAAATAGCTGAGATGAGCAGGAAAGGCAAGGAGATGATCCACGTGTAGCTCTAAGTGCTACGTAGTGAGTTAGATTTATTTTAAGTAATCAAGATAAATATGAAATATCTAGTGATAATATTAGACTAAATTATTAACTTATGCTTTGGTGATAGATGAAAATTGGTTGATAGGTGTGATAAGAATAGTTGATGTGTAGAGAATTATTTTATAAGAAATAATGTTATTGGAATAATGAGTTGATTTAATAATAAAAGCGATAAGTGAAATTATTGATGAGCTATGGTTGATGATTTGATATGATTTATGAGGAGAGGAATTTAGTGGAATTTTTCAAATAATAATTTGAGAATAATCAGGATAGCTAATTTAAATATTTGAATTCATGTTTGTTTTTATATTATTGTTCATATGCAAATTTCATATAACTGTTCATATGCATATGTATAAAATAAAAGAATCATGAGGGGCCCAATCTAAATGAAAAATCGTGACAGTCGGTATATGCTGGAAATAAATGAAAACTGTGACAGTCGGTATATGCTGGAAATAAAAGAATCAGGAGGGGGCCGGTATAAGATAAAAACATGTCGACGTGTGGGAAGACGTTCCCTAATAATAATTCACGCATTGCATCAGTTTTAAATATTGAAGTGTTGTTATTTTAAATTTATTTATAGATGAATGAGTCTCACAGAGAGATAATTATGGTGAGAAAGAAACATAGAAGTGTGATATGATAAGAACTATCTAAATGTTAGACTATATGCTATTATCAAGTTATATGAGATATAAATGATTAAATATTAAATGACTATTTACACGAATTGAATACTTCTAGTAAATTTAATTCACTAAGCTTGTGAAGCTCATCCCTCATTGTAAAATGATTTCAGGTAGCACACATGACAAATAGTCTGGTGGGTTAAGAGTCAGACGAAATCATTTTCTGTAAGCCATGTACATGTCCACATCCTCAGACTAATGAGAAAATAAAATAAAAATTTATTTGTAAATATTCATGCATTTTACGTTATATATATTGTTTAAATCAAGATCAGAATGATGTATCTCCCCTACTGAGGGCTGAGGATTGAAGTGAAATTTTATGTTTGTATTATTTTTATCATTGCATATATGTGTCGTGCTGGGATTTTCAAAATGTGATGACACCATCTCGGGGGTGGCCAACCCAGGATGGGTTGTTACAAGTAACTATCCTTTTTTTATTTTAACTAAAACATTTTATTTAATTAAGTTACTAAGTATGGGTAATATTCTTCTTGGGTGCCCTCCAATTATTCCTTTAAGTTTCCTCCAAGTATTTTTCTTTATTTCTTATAACATCATAAATCTATTTATGCTAGGGTTCACAATTTTTTATTTATTTCACATACCATAGACAACTCTTAGTACAAACATACAACACAACGTCCAAGCAAACAAAGAAGAATTTCATCTCAACACTTTCACATTCCACAACCACAAGCATGCCATTCTCTGGGCCAAGCATATCACATTATCATATGCCCCACATGGGAAAATCATATCACATGCCCCTCATAGGCCCATCACCAAGCATGCCCCTCATGGGCTAATCCTTATAATGTATGTGTCCATGAAATGCACTGCTCTATGATGCAATGCACAAACAAATCATTTTCCCTCACTAGGCTAATATCATTATCATGGGGACGTCTCCCCACGTACCGTTACATCTAATCATCACATCATCATATCACAATGGATCCCTCTTTTGGGGTCCTACACGTCCAATATCGTTTGGTACCCTTACACCCCTTATGGGAAGTGACCTACCAGCCTCACCCATCACTCCCCCCTCAACATTACACTAACTATATATATAGCGTGAAATGCAAAGTGCATGAAATGACTTATATGAAAGTAATCATCAACCATTCACATCGCATTTCATACAATTTCAACCAAGAACATTCATTAAAATTCCACACATAAAAATTCCTCAACACAACCACTTGGAATCGTTTAAGACTCATATCTTACATAATTATTTCTCCACCTATAACAATGTTCCATAACACTAATTCTTACTATTTTCACACCAAAGCTCATATTTATTCTTTATAAGATTTACATATTTTATACTTATCAAAGTAAAATATATATTTTATTCTTTATTATATATATATATATATTTTTTAAATATGCTTACTAAAGGTAAGGCGTACTCACCTTGCTATGCGATCTTACTACTTCCTCGTCTCTCAATGGTTTTCCCACTAGTACCTAAGAATGAATAACACTTAACTTCATTACTTTATATCATTTAAAAGAATCTCTATCCACCTAAAGGTGTTTTGCACACTTTAAATCTCAAGAGCGCACTTTGTGCGAAACCAAAAGTCAAAGAAATCGAGGCTTTAAGCCATTTTTCAAATCATCTATTTTGAATCTCAAAAAGACTTTAATTTTTGTGAATACTAACATTTTTAAGTTTTTATAATCATACTTCAAATGTATATTAGCATTAAAATTAGTTTGGAAAGGTTTCATGTTCAAAAACTAAGGAGAAAAATCAAATTTTTTTTTTTGGAAAAAATCAGCAAAAAACATTATGCCCCTTTTACCCAGTCGACTGGGTACTCATACTAGTCGACTGGTGTTCTTGATACACATCAGATACAGCCCCCAGTCAGCTGGAGAAGCCGATTTCCAGCAAAAACCCTTATGAAAATCCATTATTTCCCCCAAATTTCTTCTTGATTTCAAAAGATTCGTCCAATTATTCAAAGACACAAGTTTTCTAAGGGTTTGAATTCAAAAACATTACATTACCGAAGACAAAATTGAACCTAAAACTCCCAAATCAACAAATTTTTACACAAAACCCACTTTTTGAAATAAACCCATTTTCTTCCAACTTTTCTCAAGAACACTCGGATTGCAAAACTCCAAATTCAAATATCTTAATTTAATAAACATTTAAGAACAACTAAGAATGAGTCAAACAAATTTTTTACTTTAAATTTTGCAGAGATTCCATCTTTTTTCCTCCTTTTTCCTCTCATTCTTCTGCTCTTTCTTATTCTCTTCCATTTCCCTATTTTTCTATCTTTTTCTCTTCTCTCAGCTGAACTCTCTCTCTCTCTCTCTAGAAGAATCCAACAAATGCTGGTTCTTCTCTCCCATCTCCCATATTTATAGGCAAATTCTTTAAGAATTGCAAAATAATCCTCCAATTTACAACCTTTCCTAATTTTTACGTTTCTAAATTAGTAAAACTATTCTCCAACTTTATGATTATCTTAAATCCCACCTAACCATTTATTAAAACTCTAAAAATTCCCCAAAATAAAACTTTAATACTTAAACCTCCTATAATTACTTGTTTCCAAATTTTACAACCCTCAAACGGACTTAATTAAACTCAATTTGAACGAGTAGTCTAAAAACACATTTGGGTGAGACTCTCAAAATTAAATATTCCAATTAAAATACCGGATTCTACAATTCTCCCCTACTAATAAAATTTTTGTCCTCGATCACACAACACAATAAGATCATCTCATTCCCAAGTTCATTTCATATTCTCAAGGTTCTTTCTCAAGTCTTCCATCTTTCTCATAATTTGATATTACAAAACTAAATTCTACCTCACTAATATCTTGAGCTCCCTCCTTAACATCGACAACCAACTGTCGAATTACTAGCATAATCTAAATGTATCATCTAATCTTATTTTTGGTTTCCTTTTGTTGTTCTTTGTGGTTCAAACAGGTCCAACCATGATTTAAAAATGGTTAAAGTCCAAACCAAAGGTGGAGTATCAAAGTTCAGCAAGTTAAAAGACTACACACATGTGTGTGCATCAATTTGGAGCAAGGTAAGGCCATGCGCACTAGTGTGCGCACTTCTGCACACAATCAGGGAAGTGTGCGCACAGCAGCAGCATCAACATGCACCATGGCGCCCAGCAACCACCCCCATGGCATCTAGAATGGTGTACTGCAGGACCGCATCAGCACTATGGCGCCCAGCAACCAGCACCATGGCATCCAGAATGGTGTGCTGTAGGACCGCATCAGCGCCATGGCGTCCAGAAGGTGTGCAAAGGTGCCCTGCCCAGCACCATGGCGTCCCCTGTTGAGCGCCTAGGCGCTAAGCAAAGGGCTGCACACATGGATAGCCTATTTTAAGACCCTTTTAAGTGCGTGAGTGCAAGGTTAAAACGCACAACACCACTTGGGAAGTGATGAAGGGCTATGATTAAGTGGAGATCATGATCAAAGGGTGGAAATCGATTCACAAGAATGTCACCAGAAGGTGTGCAAAGGTGCCCTGCCCAGCACCATGGCGCCTCCTGTTGAGCGCCTAGGCGCTAGGCAAAGGGCTGCACACATGGACAGCCTATTTTAAGACCCTTTTAAGTGCATGAGTGCAAGGTTAAAACGCACAACACCACTTGGGAAGTGATGAAGGGCTATGATTAAGTGGAGATCATGATCAAAGGGTGGAAATTGATTCACAAGAATGTCCAAGAAGTGAAAGGCTATAAAAGGGGTTCCCAAGCCTCATTTTTCACATATAGAATACAACACATACAAGATACTCTTTGAGATCAATTGTAATACAAGAAAGAATTGTGTGAGAGATATAAACACAAGAGGGACTCTTTGTAGTGACGCTGGTTGTAAAGAAGAGAGAGTAGTATAGAGAGAGAGCATTGTAATCTTCTTTCTTCTCTTCTTGGTTTCTTCAAGAACTTAAGCTTCTTAAAGGGGATTGCTGTAACTTGTAAGAACCATTTAAGATAGTGCAGAGAGTTCGGAGGAACTCACGGGGACGTAGGCACATTGCCGAACCTCGATAACAAATTGCTTGTCTTCTTTCTTTCTTTGATTTTCTGTTCTTGTGTTCGATTGCTGAAATTCTTTCTACAAGTCATTCTAGACTTGGGTGTTTGGAAGATCACCACCTGGGCATCTTGTCAAGGTGATTTCCAACACCTTTCCTGGTTATCCCACAACCCTAAGTTACTATCTTTTGCTAATTTAATCATCTAACTAGCCCTTCAACAACTAGTCCTAAAAAAAAATACCTATATATCATTTCTTCCTTACAAAATAATTTAACCATAAATCGACCATTCAATCATTTTAAAGGGTTTCTAGTATCACTTATATCCAAAAAGTTACCTAGTTCAATCCAACTTTCTCGCCTAACGCTTTCATCCGAACTTTAATCCACCTACCACCAATTTGAATATACTTACTAAAGATTCGTATATAACCTATCACCGTAGTAACTGATAAGAACCTTATTCTCAATCACAAAACTGAATTGACTAACCTTCATTTGATGATACTATTATGTTGAAATCTGATTCATAACATCGTCATACAATAAAAATTGTAATTGCTTCCATTAATTGGACATTCTTCATTCTATATCTCTTTCCTTTAACCTCCAATACTTAGTTTTCCCCACAATTAACTTAGAAAATTTCACCTTTTGATCTCTACTTGAACTCTCCAAATTAGTGTCCTTTCTGGATCCTTTCATTTCTTTACATAACTCCTTAAACCAACTCTCGTATTTATTCTCAATGTCTATATCTACTCCACACTTCTCGTCAAATCCATATTCTGTTACCCCGATGCTCAATAACTCTTAACCCTAAGAATTACCACAAACGTTAGCATAAACTTTCTTATAATTGTTAAAGTTCTAACATTTCCTATCTCTCAAACTAAATTCTCCTAATGAATACTCCCCCCTAAATCTAAACTTTCCATTAGTTACATACGTAGCCTCCAAAATAATACTTAGAATTTTATTTACATCTTAACTTTTATCTTTTCTTCAACTCACTTCTTTTGTATTCTTAATCATAATTCTCTTAAACTGATCCATCTCTAAAATCATTAATAATTTCTAGATTTAGAATTCATACTCCATAAAAGATTCCAATTAAATATCAACTAAACACCGATTATAAGTTCTTAATTCAAATCTTATACTTTCATTTTCTTGATTTGTCAATACAATCATTAATCTTACCGAACTACTCCACCTCAATACTAAACATTCAATAATTTTTTTCTTCATCTGTCTCAACTCAAATATCTCCTCTTTTACAACAATTTGGTTGAAAATATAGATTCCTTACTTCTTACTCCATTCTTTTCATCAACTCATCGAACTATGATCACTTCATTTCCTTATTCTACTTCTACCTTTCTCTTAGACCTTCACACACTTGAACTATTTTCTTGGCCTAACTACAACTCCAACTCCATTTCTTTTCTTGTTTCTTATTCAAATCCATTTAGGGAATCAAACTTCCAAAGACCATCTAACACCTCATCCTTAGTCTTTTCATTACCGAGTCTTAAATCTAGTTATACCAGGTAAATGAATTCCAACAACCATCTTTTAACTCACTACCACTAGAAATCCTTGAATAAGGTAATTAATGATCACTTCAAATTTATACAAAGTCTCAAAACATCTCCTAATTCCATCATGAATTTAAAATCTGCTTCATCCATTTAACTAAAAATCTATTTTCAATTATCTTTAATACTTCCTAGTAGCTTTTGATTTTTCTAAGATCTTCCCTTCACTTTTCGTCAAATCCTATCAAAATTGCATCATCTAATAACTTCCAATCTCTTTAACTACCACCATTTTTAAACTTGTCTTCTATTATTATTACTCTAAACTTCATAAATTCTTAAGTAAAAAACTTTCCTCTTGAAATCTTTTCCTCTGATAATGTTGATAACTACCTACAAGCCCTTATTACTAACTATAGATGGGGTCATATCTTTTTGACTAAATTTCTAACTCTTCATTAATACTAATACTTTAACTTTCTATCCAATCAACCTTGATTTTGTACTCTATACTCATTACCCTTTAGTTATATATGTTCTAATAGCCTCATACACTACTAAACTCTTGGTCTCCTATAAACACTTTCTTAACTCTTTCATTTACAAAGTAATCTCCTTTGCCGAGCATATGTCTCATACTCTTGCTAATCATTAACCTTTCTAATACTCCCAACAATATCTAAAACAAGTCGTCCATAATCTTTAACTCTTCAAGCACTTCAAATATCTTAGCTCATCATCACTTACTTTTCACTAGATATCAAGGCATTCTTCAATTTTTACACCTCCCAATAAAAAAAAAATCTTAAGCTCATTTAAATGGCACTAACCATTCACTTATATATTCTTTATTCTAAACTCAAGAATCCCTAGGCTTTGGATAAACCTACCACCTCTTTGTATCAAAATTCACTTAATATTAAGATCAAATCAAAATTCACTGCACTTTTCTCCTTTACGAAATCTCACATAACAATTCCTACCTTTCAAAATGCTTCACTTACTATTTTTCTTAATGCCCCAGAAAATCACAAAAATTTTACTTGTAATTCACCGTACACCATCATTCCTTACTAGATTTATCTCTCTCCTTATACTTCATTCGCCTTTTACTGTACTTTAATCCTCACACTAACCACTTTTCCAACAACTTCATTCATACTCCTTTATATATACTTGCTACCTCATCTATACTCTTTCAAGTCTCACTCCTTAACAAATCACTTACAACTATCTATAGATTGGTTGCACTTTCCAACTCTCGAATTTCCCACCTTTTTTAATTGGAAGTTCAACTCAAACTTTCAAGGTACTACGATTAAACACTCCAAGACTCTTTTCTTCCTATGCTCAACTCTCAGGCATACGCACATACAAGCTCACTACACTAAACTTGTCTACCTTAAGTTTACAAGTTTCCATGCTAGTTAATTCTTAAACTAACCCTACACAACCATACCACAATAATTAATTATAATTATTATATATATATATATATATATATATATATATATATATCAAGAGAAAGAGAATTATCAATCAAACATTCATACGCAATATATTACACTAACTTAGTATAATTCAATGAACTCGAAGTCTTCTTAACTAGTAGTTTATCAAAAATTTGTCAATAATTGGAATAAATCAAGACAAAACTTTCAAGTAATTAGTCTTTCAAAATACCTTTTTTCTTTTAACTCCTACTTTTACCACTACTAGTAAACCATTAACCACATACCAAACTTTTGACAATTATGTGAGAAACACATATTAATCAAGACATTTTATTTCATCAAACTTTTCATTAAACATTCTCAACGAAAGCATCATTTGCAAGATTTCACAGAAAAAAAAATCATTCAATCCAAACAACATCAATTTCACACAACAATCTCACACAACCCAACTCAATTTAGGTCTCAAGACACATTATCCCCACTCAATCCGTTAGTAGTTTCAACTCCTAAGTAACATCCTCTCTAACTCTACCCAATCTACCTTCTAAAACCACCTCATGCAACATGCACCATGCAACCAAGTCTACAGGAACTTACACCTAAAGCTCTGATACTAAATATATAATGACCCATCCCTGGGTGGGCCCTACCCGAGGAGATATCATTACCTTTCACTCCGAGCACCCCGACCTATATGCGAAAATACGCAAATCATCAAGAATACAAACGTTCAGTCAAAACACTACAAGCCATATAAAGTTACGACTTCACAACTAACAATCTTTACAATGCATCAATTTTTAACTAGACACAATTAATACAAAAACTTACCCATAAAAAAACCGTTCTTGTACAAGGACTATTCCCAAACCCAAAATTTCCAAAACTCTAAGCAAAGACTTCCAAGATGAGGATGCCACCGCCGAAGGCCTTAATCAGGACTTCTTCAACTTGACCGATAAGTCCCAAATATTTACCTAAAAAGTTAGCAATAATAAAATGGGTGAGCTAAAAAGCTGAGTGAGACACACCTTATGAGAAGTAATGGTATTGCAGTAACTATCATTTTTATTTTAACTAAAACATATTATTTAATTAAGTTACTAAGTATGAGTAATATTCTTCTTGAATGCCCTACAATTATTTCTTTAGGTTTATTCCAAGTATTTTTCTTTATTTCTTATACCATCATAAATCTATTTATGCTAGGGTTCACAAATTTTCTTAATTCACATACCATATTCAACTCTTAGTAAAAACATACAACACAATGCCCAAGCAAACAGAGAAGAATTTCATCTCAACACTTTCAAATTCCACAGCCACAATCATACCCTTCTCTAGGCCAAGCATATCACATCATCACATGCCCCACATGGGCCAGTCATATCATATGCCCTTCATGGGCCAGCCAAATCACACGCTCCTTATGGGACAATCCTTATAATGTATGTATCCATGAAATGCAATGTCATGCTATATCATCAACACGGGATGTCTCACCACATACCGGCACGTCTAATCATCACATCATCATATCACAATGGATCCCCCTTCCGGGGTCTTACACATCTATTAACGTTCGGTACCCTTACTTTTCTTGTGGGAAGGGACCTACTGGCCTCACCCTCAATAATACATTAACTATATATATAGTGTGAAATGCAAAATGCATGAAATGATATACATGCAAGCAATCATTAACCATTCACATCGCATTTCATACAATTTCAACCAAGCACATTCATTACAATTCTACACATCACAAATCCTCAACATAACAACCTGGAATCGTTTCAAGACTCATATCTTACACAATTATTTCTGCACCTGTAACAATTATCAATAACACTAATTCTTACTATTTTCATACTATTGCTCATATTTGTTCTTTATAAAATTTCCAAAGTTTATACTTATCAAAGTAAATCATATTTTTTTCTTTATTACTCAATATATATATGTATATATTAAATATGTTTACTAAAGGTAAGGTGTACTCACCTCGCAACGCAATCTTATTACATCCTCGTCTTATAAGGGTTTTCCCATTAGTACCTACGAATGAATAACACTTTACTTCATTAATTTAAATCATATAAAAGATTCTCTAGCCACCTTAAGGTGTTTTGCACACTTTGTGCAAAACCAAAAGTAAAAAAAATCAAGGCTTTAAGCCATTTTTCAAATCATCTATTTTGAATCTCAAAAACACTTTAATTTTAGTGAATATTAAAATTTTTAATGGTTTTTTTTAATAATAGTTCAAATTTATATAAGTATTAAAATTAGTTTGGAAAGGTTTCATGTTCAAAAACTAAGAAGAAAAGTCAATTTTTGAAAAAAATCAACATGATCCAGTCAATTAGGTACTTGATCCAATCAATTAGAAAATCACCAAAAACATTATGCCCTTTTACCCAATCAACTGGGTACTCATACCAGTCGACTGGTACCCCTAATAAATATCAGATACAGCCTTCAGTCGACTGGGGGAAGCCAACAATCGAGTGGTCACCCAATTTCCAACAAAAACCCTTATGAAAATCCATCATTTCCCCAACTTTCATCTTAATTTCAAAATATTCTTCCAATTGTTCAAAGAAAAAAGTTTCATAAGGGTTTTAATTTGAAAACTTTACATTAGCCAAGAAAAACTTAAACCCAAAACTCCCAAATCAACAAAGTTTTGCACAAAACCCACTTTTTGAAATAAACCCATTTTCTTCCAACTTTTTTCTCAAGAACGCTAGGATTTCAAACTTCAAATTCAAAAATCTTAACTTAATAAACATCTAAGAACAATTAGGACGTAGCAAAACAAAATTTTAACCTTAGGTTTTGTAGAGATTCAATCGTTGTTCCTCCTTTTCTTCTTCTCTTCATTTTTTTTTTCTCTTTTTCTCTTGTCTCAGCCAAGCTCTCTCTCTCTCTCTCTCTCTCTCTCTCTCTCTAGAAGAATCCAAAAAATGCTGGTTCTTCTCTCCTCTCTCCCCTATTTATAGGTAAACTCTTTAAGAATTGCAAAATCATCATCCAATTCACAACATTTTCTAAGTTTTGCCACAAGGCTTTCTAAATTAGTAAAACTATTCTCCTACCTTATGATTCTCTTAAATCCAACCTAACTATTTATTAAAACTCCAAAAATTCCCCAAAATAAAACTTTAATACTTAAACCTGCTCTAATTACTATTTTTTCCAAATTTGACAACCCCCAAACGGACTTAATTAAACTCAATTTGAATGAGTAGTGTAAAAACACATTTGGGTGAGATTCTCGAAATTAAAATATTCCAATTAAAATACCAGGCTCTAGACGATTTAATGTTGTTGTTAAAGAGAGATTAATTAATTTGGAGTTGTAATGAAGAGTAAGTACTTAATTGTTGCTGCTTCAATGAGTTATGTAAAAGTTCATTTGTAAACATGCCCCGGTTAACGGAGGTTAATTTAAGGTTATATAGAAACAATAAATAAGAAAGTTTGATTAAATCTAAAAGAAGTGTTAAGGAAGAAGAGTAAATGATTAATTTAGCTTTTACTTGTTAGATGCTATAAATTTTTTGAAGGATAGGGCAGTTAGATTTTTTTATTATTTCTTTCGTGGGTAAACTTGGAATTATGAGGTAAACGGATTAAGGAATTGACTAAGATCTAAGTTAAAGTGAGTACAAAATTATAATAACATTGTTGATGGATTCTAATTATAATATCTAGTTGGAGAAGGAGTTACTGAGTAATATGAGGAGGTGATTAATTGGTAAGTGACCATGTGAATAGGTATCTTGGGGGGAAACACACGATTCAAAATTCGTACCATGTTTGAGACCCTTGAAGTATGAAATCGAGAGAAATGAATGTCAAATGGCTAGGAATATGTGAATTGAAGGTTAGATGGAGAAGAAAGAATGAATCGTAAGGATGAATAGTTGATATGAGGGAGAACAACGACTACTACGTAGAAAGAGTTTTTAGTAAAGTAGAACAGAGCTTATTAAAGTAGTGAATTCAATCACTTTGGTAATAAATAATTAGTTAACAATGATGGATATAAAGTTCTAGATGATGGTGAATAAGAGGTTTAACCCTTTAACGAAGAATTTTGATGAAAGTGAAGAAATTGAGGATTTTGGTTAGGATATTCGAGAATGTGAGAAAGACTTAGGAAAGTGCTAATCCTTGTTATTTTTTGAAACCTTGAACAAGAAAATTTCGGGAACAAAATTTTTATTAGTGGGGGAGAATTGTGGATCCCATTATTTTAATTATAATATTTAAATTTTGGAGCTTACGTTTCGATGCGTAAAAATGTGTATTTGTTCAATTTTGATTAGTAAATAATTTGTTGTAATACCCGTATTTGTAAAGTAAGGGTAAAAAAGTACTTTAATAAATATGACATAGAGTTAAAATAATATATATATATATATATATAATTGCGAAAGGTTTAATTTTTATAAAACAATTCAAAAAAAATATCTGGGTCGTTTAGAAAAAAGAAATTGGGTCGTCCAGAAGAAGAGAAAAAAAATTTGTGGCAACAGGTGGCAACACATGTTGCCAAGAAAATTATGCCAACCTGCATGTAAGGCAGCAAGGCCTCTACGTGGAACAATTTGGGGAAGGGATTGCTGAGTATTGTTAAGATTTTTGGGCTTATAAATACAAATAGTTTTAGTTTTTTTTTTTTTTTTTTTGTTGGAAATCACCTTGACAAGATGCCCAGGTGGTGATCTTCTAAACATCCAAGTCTAGAATGGCTTGTAAAGATTTGGAATCGAAAACAGGAACAAAAAATCAAAGAAAGAAAGAAGACAAGCAATTTGTTATCGAGGTTCGGCAATGTGCCTATGTCCCCATGAGTTCCTCCAAACTCTCTGCACTAAATTAATGGTTCTTTACAATTACAACAACCTTCTCCAAGAAACCTCAAGTTCTTGAAGAAACCAAGAAAAGAAGAAAGGAAGAAAATAAGAACTAACAATGCTCTCTATCTAATCTAGACTCCTCTCTCTTTACAACCAACCTCACTACAATGAGTCCCTCTTGTGTTTGTGTCTTTGCACTCTCACATAATTCTCTCTTGTATGCCACTCTTTACAATTGATCTCAAATAATGTCACAATGTAATTCATGATGAGAATGAAGCTAGGTGACCCTTTATATAGTGCACCAACTTTTTGTCCATTCTTGAGCGTCAATCCTCACCCTTAGATCTTGATGACCACTTAACCATGGCCCTCCATCAATCCTAAGTGGTGTTGTGCATTTTAATCTTGCATCCACGCACCTAAGAGGAGGTTCAAGGAGGTTGTCCAAGTGTGCTTCAGTTAGCCTAGCGCTTAGGTGATGAACAGGGGGCGGTGCGGCGCTGGGCAGAGTCCCTTTGCACACTTTCTGGGCGGTGCGACACTGACTTTCTTCTAGCACCTCTCTTACTGGGTGGCATGGTGCTGGTGAGGGAGGGGCACGGCGCACACTGATGCTGCCCTTCACATAGCAGTGCGCACACCTTTTCCAGATTGTGTGCTGAAGCGCACACACTAGTGTGCCTACCTTTACCTTGCTCCAAAGTGATGCACACACTTGTATGAAGTCCTTTAACTTGCTGTATTTTAATCTTCCAACCTCAGTTTAGACTTTAACCATCCTTGAACCATATTTAGACATGTTTAAACCTTAGAAAAATACCAACAATCTCTACCTTTGTCTAAGTGTTTAAACCCGAACCAGTGTGCATAGAGAGCTTCGGGATCCAAACTTATCTTGAGTCATCAATTAACTAACTCCAATCCTAAGTAGTCTAAGGCAATGATTGAACTTACTTAGAGGTAGAACTTTCGTACCCAAATCTGCAGGATTTTCTTCCGTGGCTACCTTGTCCATATGGATGCATCATTTCATAACATTTTCCCGAATAAAATGATACCGAACATACATGTGCTTTGTCCTCTCATGGAACACCAAATTCTTACACAAGTGCAATGCACTTTGACTATCTGAAAACACCACAACCTGCTCCTCCAGTACCTTCAACGCTTCCAGCAACCCTTTGCACCACATAGCTTCCTTAATGGCCTCCGTAGCCACTATGTACTTAGCCTCGGTTGTTGAGAGTGCTACCATCGACTGCAACTAAGCCTTCTAACTTACACAACATCTATTTAAGTTGAAGAAGTAGGAGGTAATCGATCTCCTTTTATCCTAATCTGCTCCATAGTCTGAATTCGCAAAAACTTCAAGGCAGATGGTCTTACCCCTCTTCTCATAAACCAGCCCTACTTCTGGGCTTCCCTTCAAGTACCTCAGCAATCACTTCATCCCAAGCCAATGCTCCTTTTCGGGATTACTCATACACCTGCTGAGAACAATCATTGCATAAGTAATGTCAGGTCTAGTGCTAACCATGGTGAACATAACAGAACCAATCACACTAGAGTAAGGGACTTTTTCCATTTCCTTCTTCTCCACTTTCGATCTTAGACTTTGATCGTTGGAGAACTTGAAATGACCAGCAAGGGGAACCTTTACTGGTTTGCTATCTTCCATAGAGAATTTAGATATCATCTTCTCTATGTAGGAAATTTGAGAGTTCTTTAATCTGTTTCTCTCCTTTTCTCGGATGATACACATCCCAAGGATCTTCTGTGCATGGCCAAGATCCTTCATCTCAAACTCCTCACTGAGTTGAGCCTTTAATTTCTTTATCCTCTCCATGCTGCTCCCAACTAGCAAGATGTCATCAATATAGATGAGGATGATCACCACTTCCTCAACTTTCTGCCCCTTATAGTACAAGTACGAATCATAGTAGCTCCTCATGAAACCCAAGCTGATTACAAAGGAATCAAACCTCTTATTCCATTACCGAGGTGATTGCTTCAGGCCATAGAGAGATTTCTTCAATTTTCACACCAACTCTCTTTGCCTTCCTTCCTCATAACCTTTGGGTTGCCTCATGAAAATGGTCTCATCGAGCTCTCCATGTAAGAATGCTGTCTTCACATCCTTTTGCTCGACTTCCCAATCAAATTGGACCACCAATGCTAATATTATCTGGATTGTCTTGTACTTCACAACCGGTGAGAAGATTTCGGTGAAATCTATGCCTTCTTTTTGTGTGAACCCCTTCGCCACCAGCCTAGCTTTATATCAGACTTCATCTCCTGGAGTATTCTCTTCTTTGATATTGTAGAGCCATCTACAATCCACAACTCTCTGTTTTTTAGATTTGGGTACCAACTCCCAAGAGTTGTTCTTCATCAAAGAATCCATTTCTTCCCCCATAGCTAGCTACCGCTTTGATGAATCCTTACACTCCATGGCATCCGTGTAAGTTTCTGGTTCAATCTCTCATTCTGTCCAAGGAGCTGCTACATTAGCATCCACAAACCCATATCTCGAAGGTGGTCTAACCACCCTCCTTCCCCGGTCTCTTGTGAGCTGGTAGTCATTATGACTTGCTGCATCAACCTCTTCTTGTTTAGCTTCCTCTTGAGTTTCTTAAGCTTGGTCTTCATTTAAGGGCTCTTCTTGGTCCGAACTCTCTTGCCTCCTTTGCTCTACCTGAACCGAGTTCTCCTTGATGCGATGCTCCACAACTTCCAGACTGGTTTGCTCACTAGCCCCTGCAGGGTTAGTTTTCTCCAAGTAGGGAAACAATAATTCATTAAAAATAACATCCCTACTTCTAATCAGTTTCATGCCCTTCTTTTCTAAGGACCATAACCTATATCCCTTAACCCCATCACCATATCCTAGAAATACACATTTTTTAGATCTTGGGCTAAGTTTATCCTCCTTTCGATGTGCATATGCAGCACACCCAAAAGTCCTAAGGTTGCTTAATTCAGGGGGTTTCCCACTCCACATCTCTATGGGAGTCTTGAGTTCTAAAGCTCTAGAGGGTGATCTATTTACCAAGTATACAGCTGTAGCCACAGCTTCTGCCCAAAAATATTTTGGTAAACCGGATCCTATTAACATGCACTTAACCTTTTCTATAAGGGTTCTATTCATCATTTCAGCAACTCCATTTTGCTGAGGTGTTTTTACAACCATTCTATGTCTTAGAATGCCATTTAATTCACAAAATTTATCAAAATCCTGATTACAAAATTTTAAGCCATTATCAGTTTGTAAAGCCTTAACTACCCTACCAGTTTGAGTTTCCAGCAACTTCTTCCCCACAACAAATTTATCCAAGGCATCTTATTTATTTCTAAGTAAATAAACCCACACTCTTCTTGAATAATCATCAATTAAAGACAGAAAGTAAAAGTTACCTCCCTGTGTTGGTGTTCTTGCTGGTCCCCAAAGGTTCGAATGAATGTAGTCAAGAATCCCATTAGATTTGTGCACTCTGGTGTTGAAGCTGACCCGATGTTGCTTCCCAAGAATACAACTCTCACAAAAATCCAGTTTCTCTACTTTTTCACCACCAAGTAGACCATCCTTGCTAAGAACTTGTAGGCCCCTTTCGCTCATGTTTCCCAAGCGAGTGTGCCAAAGGGCTGCCTTGTCCATCTCAGCCATCAAGCTTGCTACTTGATCATTGATTTCTGTCTCTCCGATCATCTCATAGAGTCCATCGTTTCTTGCTGCCTTAATCATTACCAAAGATCCCTTGGCCACCTTGATCTTTCCTCCCTCTACTTTGCATGTATACCCCACGGAATCCAATTGCCCTAATGAGATCAAATTTCTCTTCAAATCTGGAAGATACCTCACATTTCGCAGCAGCCTTGTAACTCTATCAAGCATCCTCAATTGGATGTCTCCAATCCCCCTCACTTGGCAAGAATTGTCATTCCCCAAGAAGACCCTTCCATCATTGATCTTCTTGAAATTCTTGAACCATTCCTTGTGAGGGCATATAGGATAAGTGCACCCAGAATCCAGAATCCACTTTCCACTGCCTTGCCTCCTGCTCACATTTGAGCACACAACAAGAACATCATCTTGTTGTTCTCCATTGGTAACCGAAGCCTCTCCATTGTTGGTATGGCTTCTTCTCTCATCCTATATCCTCTTCTTGCAATCTTTCTTGAAATGGCCCTCCTTGTTGCAGTAGAAGCATCTCTTTCCTCCTCTAAGTCTTATCTTAGAATGAGATCTCCTATGGTTCTGCCCTCTACCTCTTGATTTCTTTCGATAGTTGCCATGAGTGCTACTGCCATTCTGAGTTGCTAGCCTTCCTCTTACGAACAACCCATCTCTACTTGATGTCTCCTTCATCTTGGCTTTGAAGTTATGTGCCCTTAAGGAATTGATCACAATCTCCTTTATTAATGTATCCCTTCCATACTCAATAGCATTAATCAAATTATCAAAGCAATCAGGAAGAGAATTTAACAAAATGACAGCCAATTGTTCATCCGGAAAAGTAATGCTACAACTATTAAAATCTTGAACTAGCTTATTAAAGACATCAAGATTATCTTGCAACTTTTTACTAGGATCTATTTTAAAAGCAAAGATTCTTTTAAGAAGATAAATTTTGTTAGGGAGAGGTTTGGTAAGAAACAACTCATCTAGTTTCTTCCATATGATAGCCAGATCTTCCGAGTCTCCGTACTCCCTTGTGACACTATCCGATATGTGCAAGAAAACGGTGCTGTAAACCATCTTCTTCATCTCAACTTGCTGGTCCTCCGTGACACTTGCTGGAAAAGCATCATCTTCTCCAATAGCTAAGTCCACTTTCTGTTACATTAGAACCACCTTGATCATCCGCTTCCATAGGGAAAAATCTCCCTTTTCATCAAATTTCTCAGCCATAAAATTTGAAGCCATCTTTGCGGACAAGATCCCAAATTTATGCAATACCCACAAATGCTTTCTTCAACCTCAAGAACATGATCGAAGATGGATCTTAACACCATTCTTGAATCACCCTCAAGAACACGATCTGATCTTGATCTTTACTCCGTTCTTAAATCACCCAAGAAGTTAATCTTTGATTCTTGGAGTCTTAGCTCCGTCACCTTCTTGTTCTTGCTCCGATACCCAACTGTGTAAGCTCTGATACCACTGTTGGAAATCACATTGACAAGATACCCAGGTGGTGATCTTCCAAACACCCAAGTCTAGAATGACTTGTAAAGATTTGGAATCAAAAACAGGAACAGAAAATAAAAGAAAGAAAGAAGACAAGCAATTTGTTATCGAGGTTCGGCAATGTGCCTATGTCCCCGTGAGTTCCTCTGAAATCTCTGCACTAAATCAATGGTTCTTTATAATTACAACAACCTTCTCCAAGAAATCTCAAGTTCTTGAAGAAACCAAGAAGGGAAGAAAGGAAGAAGATAAGAACTAACAATGCTCTCTATCTAATCTAGACTCCTCTCTCTTTACAACCAGACTCACTACAATGAGTCCCTCTTGTGTTTGTGTCTTTGCACTCTCACACAATTCTATCTTGTATTTCACTCTTTATAATTGATCTCAAACAATGTCACAATGTAATTCATGATGAGAATGAAGCTAGGTGACCCTTTATATAGTGCACCAACGTCTTATCCATTCTTGAGAGTCAATCCTCACCCTTAGATCTTGATGACCACTTAACCATGGGCCTCCATCAATCCTAAGTGGTGCTATTCATTTTAAACTTGCATCCATGCACCTAAAATTAGGTTCAATCAAGCTGTCCAAGTGTGCTTCAGTTTGCTTAGCGCTTAGGCGCTGAATAGGGGGTGGTGCGGCGCTGGGCAGAGTCCCTTTGCACACTTTATGGGCGGTGTGGCAGTAGTGGAGGAGCGGTGCAGTGCTGGCCTTCTTCCAGCACCTCTCTTGCTGGGTGACACAGCATTGGTGAGGGAGGAGCACGGCACACACTGATGCTGCCCTTCACACAGCAGTGCGCACACCTTTTCTAGATTGTGTGCTGGTGTGCCTACCTTTACCTTGCTCCAAAGTGATGCACACACTTGTGTGCAGTCCTTTAACTTGCTTTATTTTAATCTTCCAACCTTGTTTTAGATTTTAACTATCTTTAAACCATGTTTAGACATGTTTAAACCTTAGATAAATGCCAACATTTTTTTTTATTTACTTACCAAATCCTGTTTGGTTTTCCTTCAACTACAATTCAACTACTCTATTTCTTTAAACACTTGGGGACCAAAAGAAAGGTTGAAAGAACAAAATTTTGAAGGGGTTTACGGGAAAATTTTATAGAGAGTCACGGGAAACTCTAAGAAAAACAGAAGGTAATAACATAAAGTTTATTTTTGAAATTTAGCATACATGAAATTTCCCGAAATTCAAAGTGGGAATTTTCAAAGGATGTGAAATATGAATAATAAATTAGAAATTTAATATAAATATTATGTCAGGTGTTGACAATCAGCAACTAGAGGAAATTACTGAAAGGAGTAGGAAAGGTTAGGAGGTGATCCACGGGCAGCTCTAAGTGCTACGTGGTGAGTTAGATTTACTCTAAGTAATCAAGATGAATATGAAATATCTAGTGATGATATTAGAATAAATTATTAGTTTATGCTTTGGTGGTAGATGAAAATTGATTGATAAGTATGATAAGAATATTGGAGGTGTAGAAAATTATTATATGAGAAGTAATATTATTAAAATAATGAGTCGATTTAATAATGAAGGTGATAAATGAAATTCTCGATGAGTTATGATTGATAAATTGATGTGATATATGAGGAGAAGAAATTAGTAAAATTGATCAAATAGCAATTTGAGACAAGGCGAGATAGCTAAATTAAATATCTGAATACATGCTTGTTTTTATATTATTGTTCAGATGCGTATTTCATATCATTGTTCATATGCATATGCATGAAATAAAAGAATCAGGAGGGAGCCGGTCTAAACAAAAAACTGTGACAGCCGGTATATGCTGGAAATAAATGAAAACCACGACAACTGGTATATGCTGGAAATAAAAGAACCGGAAGGGGATCGGTCTGAGATAAAAACATGTTGATATGTAGGAAGACATTCCCTAATAATCATTCATGCATTGCATCTGTTTTAAATATTAATTATATTACTGAAATAATGAATTGTTGTTTGTTTTTATAAATTTATTTATAGATGAATGAGTCTCACAGAGAGACAGTTTTGGTGAGAAAGAAACATAGAAGTATGATATGATAAGAACTATCTAATTGTTAGACTATATGCTATTATCAAGTTATATGAGATATAAATGATTAAATATTAAAAGACTATTTATACAAATTGAATACTTCTAGTAAATTTAATTCACTGAGCTTGTGAAGCTCATCCTTCATTGTATAATGATTTTAGGTAGCAGAACAAATAGTTTGGTGGGTTGAGATTCAGATGAAATCATTTTCTGTAAGCCACGTACGTGTCCACATCCTCAGACTAATGAGAAAATAAAATAAAATTCTATTTGTAAATATTCATGCATTTTACATTTTATATAATGTTTAATTCAAGATCAGAATGTTGTACCTCCCCTGCTAAGGGTTTAGAATTGAAGTAAAAATTTTTGTTAGTATTATTTTATTGTTGCATATATGTGTCATGCTGGGATTTTCAAAATGTGATGACACCGTCTCGAGGGTGGCCAACTCAGGATGGGTCGTTACATTTGT
This sequence comes from Bretschneidera sinensis, assembly GCA_023935145.1. Classification (NCBI taxonomy): domain Eukaryota; kingdom Viridiplantae; phylum Streptophyta; class Magnoliopsida; order Brassicales; family Akaniaceae; genus Bretschneidera; species Bretschneidera sinensis. The sequence goes on along the minus strand of CM043701.1, from coordinate 74,537,215 downwards.
ACTTGGTTGTTGAGGGCTTGGAAACATGTAAATAAAGAAAGACTGATATTAAAAACTTGTAATTGGGGAGTTTTGGAGTTTTAAGAAGTGTTTAGGTAAGTTGAGAAAGGAGTTATAAACTGGAAGGATAGTTTTGTGATTTAGAAAGTTTTGTGGTGAAAAATAGAAAAAAGTGTAAAGTGAAAGGTGATTTTGTAATAAGAAATAAATATTTTCTAGAAATACATTAAAGGGTAGAGGAGGACCAGAATATGTTGGATCCTTCTAGAGAAAGAGATAGAAATCGAGAGAGAGAATAGAAAGGGAAAAGAAGAGGAGAAGAAAAATGAGAAGGAAAAAAGGAAGAAGATGGAAGTTTTTACAGCAGTTTCAAGGTAAACATTTGTACTCTTTCTCTATAACAATAAATCATGTTTATTAGATTATCGATTTATGATTTAAAGCTTGAAATTTGAAGAAAACTCCATGGAAAAGCTGGATAAAAATGGGTTTTTGTGCTAAGCTTGGAGATTTGAGAGTTCTAGCCTAAAATTTTGGCTATAAGTAATGTAAAACCATTGATTTAAAACCCTTGAGAACTCATGTTTGATTTGATTTTAAAGCCCCATGAGAGCTAAGAGGTTTGATTTGAAAAAAATGGTGTTTTGCCTTAAATTTTTTGGATTTCGAAACCAGACGGTCGACTGTCCCGAGTGCACAGTTGACTGTGAAACTTTTCAGTCCTTGAACAGTGTGCAAGCTTTTATGTAGCCTATAGTCAATTTCCTAATATGGACAGTCGACAGTCCGAGCCTCTGAACCTGTTTTTCAGCCCTGTTTTCAAAAAATAAGTCATTTTTTAAAAGTATTTTAATCCTAGACTTCTACCAAAGTACTATGGGTTTGATTACATGATAAAATTTAAAATTTTAGATATGAGAAGTGTTGGAAATCACCCTTGATGCCCAAGTGGTGATCTTCCAAACACCCAAGTCTTGAATGACTTGTAATAACACCAAAACAAAATATGAATCAAACCAATCAAAGAAAGAACACAAGCAATTGTTATCGAGGTTCGGCAATGTGCCTACGTCCCCGGGAGCTCCTCCGAGCCCTCTGCACTAAATCAATGAGTTCTTACAAGTTATAGCAACACCTTTTCAAGAAACCTCTAGTTCTTGAAGAATGAAAGAAGAGAAAATAAAGTGATAAGGACTTGAGTTACCCTGGAATTTTCCCCCAAGAAAATTCCACTTACAAGGCCCTTGAATCCCTAATCTATACTACTCTCTCTCTAAACAACCAGCCTCTCTTGAATGAGTCTCTCTTATGTTTAGTGTCTTTGGACTCTAACACACCCATATGTTCTATTTCACACACATTCACATGTCATTCCCATCACACATCTCTTGTTGAGATGATTGTCGCCATGATATCTTCACTTGTTGTTAGAAGACCCTTTATATAGGACAATGACTTCCTCATCCAATCTTGGAGATCAATCTCCACCCTTAGATCTCAAGAACTAAAGACCCATGGCTCTCTAAGAGTCTAAGTAATCCTGTGTGTTTTAACCATGCCTCATGCACAATCTGAAGTTGCTGAAAAAACTTGTCTCAGTGTGCCTGGTGCCACGACCCAGAATAGGGCTGCATTTCTCCAGGTTATCATCCTTTCTGGGTGTTGCGGCGCAGCCTCTCTGAGGTGTGGTGCACACCTGTGCTTGAAGACTTGTCTTTATTGCAAGGTGACGTGCGGATCTCCTAAGGTTCGGTGCACACCTGGTGACCTGATGCTAAACTCCTTTCCTGTTTGATCCTTAGACAAATACCAACAATCTCTACCTTTGTCTAAATATTTAAACCTGAACCCATTGTGCAGAGAACTCAGGATCCAAACTCAACATGAGTCACCATTCATCCGACTCCAATCCTAAGAAGTCCAAGGAAATGATTAAACTTTCTTAGAGGTAGAACTTTAGTACCTAAATCTGCAGGATTTTTTTCTGTTGCGACTTTGTCCACATGAATGCATCATTCCGTAACATTTTCCCGAATGATATGGAACACCGGGTTCCTACACAAGTGCCACGCACTTTGGCTATCCGAAGACACAACCACCTGCTCTTTTAGGACCTTCCACTCGTCCAACAACCCTTTGCACCACATAGCCTCTTTTATGGCTTTCGAAGCTGTTATGTACCCTGCCCCAGTTGTTGAGAGTGCTGCCACCAGCTGCCACTGAGCCTTCAAGTACCTCAGCAATCACTTCATCCTAAGCCAAAGCTCCTTTATGGGATTACTCACAAATCTACTGAGAACACTAATTGCCTAAGAAATGTCGGGTCTAATGCTTATCATCATGGACATGACTGATCCAACTGCACTAGAGTAAGGGACCTTTTCCATTTCCTTCTTCTCCTCATTTATTCCAGAACGTAGTTCACTGGAGAACTTGAAATGACCAGTAAGGGGAATCTTCACTGGTTTACCATCTTCCATAGAAAACTTGTACAACACCTTTTCTATGTCGGAAGACTAAGAAACCTTCAACCCGTTTCTCTCCCTTTCCCGAATTCTTCTCATCCCAAGGATCGTTTGTGCAAGGCCAAGATCTTTTCTCTCGAACTCCTCACTAAGTTGAGATGTCAACCTTTCTATCCTCTCACTGTTATTCCCAACCAACAGCATATCATTGACATAGATGTGGATAATCACCACTTCCTCCACCTTGCGTCCAGGTGAGAAGGTTTCTGTGAAATCTATGCCTTCTATTTACGTGAACCCCTTCGCCACCAGCCTAGCTTTGTTTCAGACTTCATCCCCTGGAGGGTTCCCTTCTGTGATCTTGTAAGTCCACTTACAATCAACAACTCTCTGTTTTCCTAGAATGTGCACCAATTCCCAAGAGTTGTTCTTCCTCAAAGAATCAATTTCTTTCTCTATAGCTAGCTGCCACTTTGACGAATCCTTACATCCCATGACATCAATGTAAGTCTCTGGTTCACTTATCCCTCCTTCTACCTGGTACGAACCCTCTTGCCTTCCTTGATCTACCTAAACTGAATTTTCCTTGATGCTATGCTCCACAAATACCGAACTGGTTTGCTCACTATCCCATGCAGGGTTAGTTTTCTCCAAATAGGGAAATAAATGCTCATTAAAAAAGACATCCCTATTTATTATGAGTTTGAATCCTTTTTGCTCTAAGGACCACAACCTATACCCCTTAGCCCCTTCCCCGTATCCTAGAAACACACATTTTTTAGATCTTGTGTTGGAGTTTGTCTAAGATTTAAACGGAAGAAGAAGAATGAAGTTTAGCAAGGAGTGCACATTAGGTCAGGTCGCGGCCCAGCCTTTTCTAGGCCATGACACACAACAAGAGAGGATGCTAGAGGAGGGTCAGGCCGCAGCGCCCAGAAGAGGAGGAATGTGTGCTTTGCCCTGGGCCGCGGCGCGCCCTGGTCTAGGACGCGACGCCAGGCACACTGATACACATTGGTTCAGCCTTTGTTAAGTGTGTGGAGATATCTCCAAAATGCATAGGATCAGTAAGAAACGATGAAAGGCTATATATGATTAGTCATCTAGATCTAAGGGTGGATATTGATCCTCAAGATGGGTCAAGAAGTTGGTGCACTATATAAAGGGTCACCTAGCTTTAATCTCATAAGATAACACATTGTGACATACAAGTGATCATCATACAAGAGAGTTTAAGTACAAGTGTAAGAGTGCAAAGACACAAAACATAAAGAGGCACTAGAATAGATCTCAAAAGAAAGGCTAGTTGTAAAGAGAGATGTAGTATAGATTATGGGTAGAGTGCTTTTGTAATAGTTCTATCACTTTTTTTCTTCTCTTTTTGTTCTTCAAGAACCTGTGAGTTCTTGGAAAGGTGTTGTTGATTGTAAAGAACTCCATTGATAAGATAGTGTAGAGAGCTCGGAGGAGCTCACAGGGACATAGACATATTGCTGAACCTCGTCAACAAATTGCTTGTGTTCTTTTCTTTCTTGCTTTGATTGGTTGCTGTCTCTTTTCTTTATACAAGTCACTCTAGACTTGGGTGTTTAAAGATCACCTCCTGGGCATCATCTAAGGTGGCTTCCCAACAGTGGTATTAGAGCTTGCACAGCTGGGTATAGGAGCAAGAACAAAAGATATCGGAGCAAGACTCCAAGAATCAAATAACAAACTTCTTGGGTGATTCAAGAACGAAGTAAAGATCAAGATTAAATCGTGTTCTTGAGGGTGATTCAAGAACGGTGTTGAGATCAATCTTCGATCGTGTTCTTGAGGTTTAAAAAAATTTGTAAAGCATTTGTGGGTGCTGCAAAAATCTGGATCATCTCCGCAAGATAGGTTCAAATTTCATTGTTGAGAAGTTTGATGGAAAGGGAGATTTTTCCCTGTGGAAGCTGAAGATCAAGGCTGTTCTTATGCAATAGAAGGTGGACTTGGCTAATGGAGAAGATGATGCTTTTCTAGCAAGTATCACGGAGGACCAACGGATTGAGATGAAGAAGATGGCATACAGCACCATCTTCCTACATATGTCGGATAGTGTCACAAGGGAGTGCAAAGACTCGGAAGATCCTGCTATCATATGGAAGAAACTAGATGAGTTGTTTCTTACCAAAACTCTCTCTAACAAGATTTATCTTCTTAAAAGAATCTTTGCTTTTAAAATGGATCCTAATAAAGAGTTGCAAGATAATCTTGATGTCTTTAATAAACTAGTTCAAGATTTGGTTAGTTGTAGTATTAAATTTCCGGATGAACAATTGGCTGTTATGTTATTAAATTCTCTTCCTGATTGTTTTGATTGTTTAATTAATGCAATTGAATATGGAAGAGATACACAAACCAAAAAAATTGTGGTAAATGCTATAAGGGCTCATGATTTCAAAGCGAAGAGTAGGGAGGCATCAAGTGGGGAACAATTGTTCATAAGAGGAAGGCAAACAACTCAGAATGGCAGTAGCAACCATGGCAACTACCAAGAGAAATCAAAGGGTAGAGGGCAGAGCTATGGGAGAGCACATTCCAAACCAAGATTTGAAGGAAAGAGGTGCTTCTATTGGAACAAGGAGGGTAACTCAAGAAAGATTGCAAGAAGAGGTTGTGGGATGAGAGAAGGAAAAGCCATACCAACAATGGAGAGGCTTCAGTTGCCAAAGGAGAACAGCAAGATGATGTTCTTGTTGTGTGCTCAAATGTGAGCAGGAGCAAGGCTGCAAAAAATGGATTCTGGATTCCGGATTCTGGGTGCACTTATCACATATGCCCTCATAAGGAATGGTTCAAGAATTTCAAGGAAATCAATGATGGAAAGGTTTTCTTGGGGAATGACAATTCTTGCCAAGTGAGGGGGATAAGAGACATCTAGTTGAGGATATTTAATGGAGTTACAAGGCTACTGCGAAATGTAAGGTATTTCCTAGATTTGAGGAGAAATTTGATCTCACTGGGGCAGCTGGATTCCATGGGGTATACATACAAGGAAGAGGGAGGAAAGATTAAGGTAACCAAGGGTTCTTTGATAGTGATCAAAGCAGCAATCAAAGATGGACTTTATAAGATAATTGGTGAGACAGAAACCAAGGATCAAGCAGTAAGCTTGATGGCTGAGATGGATAAGGCAGCACTTTGGCACAATCGCTTGGGACATATGAGCGAAAAGGGGCTGCAAGTTCTCAGTAAGAATGGTCTACTTGGTGGTGACAAAGTAGAGAAACTGGATTTCTGTGAGAGTTGCATTCTTAGGAAGTAACATCAGGTCAGCTTCAACACCGGAGTGCACAAGTCTAAAGGGATTCTTGACTACATCCATGCGGATCTTTGGGGACCAGCAAGGACACCAACACAGGGAGGTAATCATTTCTTTCTGTCTTTAATTGATGATTATTCAAGAATGGCTTGGGTTTATTTGCTTAAAAATAAATCAGACACTTTGAATAAATTTGTGGTGTGGAAAAAGTTGCTGAAGACTCAAATGGGCAGGGTAGTTAAGGTGTTACGAACCGATAATGGCTTAGAATTTTTTAATAAGAATTTTGATAAATTCTATGAATTAAATGGCATTCCAAGACATAAAAGGAAGAAGAAGAATGAAGTTCAACAAAGAGTGCGCACCAGGTTAGGCCGCAGCCCAGCCTTGTCTAGGCTGCGATGCATAGCAAGAGAGGATGCTGGAGGAGAGCCAGGCCACGGGGCAGCCTACCCCAGGCTGAGGCACCCAAAAGAGGAGGAATGTGTGCTTTGCCCTAGGCCGTGGCACTAGGCACACTGATGCACATTGGTTTGGCCTTTGTTAAGTGCATGGAGACATGTTCAAAACTCATTGGATCACTAAGGAATGATGAAGGGCTATAGATGATTAGTTCTCTAGATCTAAGGGTGGATATTGATCCAAGATGGGTCAAGAAGTTGGTGCACTATATAAAGGGTCACCTAGCTTCAATCTCATAAGATAGCACATTGTGACATACAAGTGATAATCATACAAGAGACTTAAAGTGCAAGTGTGAGGGTGCAAAGACATAAAACACAGAGAGGCACTATAATAGATCTCAAAAGAAAGGTTGGTTGTAAAGAGAGAAGTAGTATAGATTGTGGGTAGAGTGCTTTTGTAATAGTTCTATCACTTTCTTTCTTCTCTTCTTGTTCTTCAAGAACCTGTGAGTTCTTGGAAGGGTGTTACTGATTGTAAAGAACTCCATTGATAAGATAGTGGAGAGAGCTCGGAGGAGCTCACAGGGACGTAGGCATATTTTCGAACCTCGTCAACAAATTGCTTGTGTTCTTTTCTTTCTTGCTTTGATTGGTTGCTGTCTCTTTTCTTTATACAAGTCACTATAGACTTGGGTGTTTGGAAGATCACCTCCTGGGCATCATCTAAGGTGGTTTCCTAAGATCTTGGGCTAAGCTTATCATCCTTTTGATGTGCAAACGCAGCACACCCAAAAGTTCTAAGGTTGTTCAACTCAGGGGGTTTAGCACTCCACATCTCCTCGGGAGTCTTGAGCTCTAAAGCTCTAGAGGACGATTTATTAACCAAATACGCAGCAGTAGACACCGCCTCCCCCCAAAAACATTTGGGTAATCTAGATCCTATAATCATGCTCCTAACCTTTTCCATAAGGGTCTTATTCATCTTCTCAGCAACTCCACTTTGCTGAGGGGTTTTTACAACCGTTCTATGTCTTAGAATGCCATTTAACTTACAGAATTGATCAAGTTCCTTGTTAAAAAATTCTAAGCCATTATCGGTTCTTACCCCCTTAACTACCCTGCCCGTTTGAGTTTCCTCCAGCTTTTTCCACACCACTAACTTATTCAAAGCATTTGTTTTATTTTTAAGCAAATAAACCCAAACCTTTCTTGAATAATCATCAATTAAAGACAGAAAGTAAACATTACCTCCCTGTGTTTGTGTTCTTGCTGGTCCCCGAAGATCCGCATGAATGTAGTCAAAAATGCCCTTAGACTTGTGCACTCCGGTGTTGAAGGTGACCCTATGTTGCTTCCTAATTACGCCCAAAGAGTAACGCGGTAATTGTAGCACAGCTTTGGGGTGTCGATTCCACAGGAAAATAAGTTAACTATAAGAGAAGATGTAAACCTAAACATGAACAATAAGATCGGGTGAGAATATATGAAGTTTTGATAATGAAGTAATTGAGAGCGTAATATGTAACATATTGAGAATAATAATAATAGAGTAACAACAAGGTTCTGGGAATCCTCCCTAGGCTCATTTCCTTTATTCCAATCTTAATTCAGTTGTTCTTATCTCGATTGCAAGTTTCACATCCCAAACAAGCAACCGGTGGATATTCAATTAAAGCTCATATACAAACCCCAATGTAATTGATATGACTTACTCTTCTTTATTGGTTAAACGCACATGGCCTAAACTATAGAGCTATCAAGAAATGACAATGTATCTTTAACAACAATATTGCAGTAATGGACAACCCTAGAGAAAAAGTCTACAGGACTCAATCACATCCAAACAACCTTGACATGAGACAAGCATGACTAAACTTATATCAAAGAGAAAGATATAATCACTGGATTGAAAGGAAATCTGCTAATTAGATTAAAGAATAAGTCATAACAATATTTGACAATAAATCCCAATTATAACTGAACTAATAAAGGAATTAAAGAACAACAAAACCTAGGGATTCATCCCTTCGCCTTGCTTTGAGATTAGTTCGGTATGTAACTCATGGTTAAACACTTTGATGGAGGAGAATGAGGCTGTTTCTTTGAATTTCTAGACCTTAATTCCCTTTTCCTTCAACCCTAAGTTCCCTATTTATAGTACAAGGGTTCAAGGGTATTTGTGGGCTCAAAATAGTCACTTAGAGGTCCTAATTAGGTCAGGAGACCGTGTGCACGCCGCAGCTCTCCTTTCTGGGCACCTCAACGCTCACCTAAAGCTTGAGAGTGTGCCTTGCTAGGTGGTGTGGCGCTACTTTAGCCACGTTACGGCACTAGGAGGGATGCTAAGGGGTGCGGTGTTGGGTGGTGCGGCGCTGCTATGGCCGAGCCGTGGCGTACACTGATGCTTCTAGCTTTTTCAAGTGCTGAAACAATTTCTCTTGGTCTTGGCATCCTTTAGCTCTTGGGTTTTGAATGCTTTTCATCATTTTGTCTCTTCGTAACCACTCTTCCACTCCTATATGTATCAAAACTTTGTGCTTGAAGCGATGATATCTTTTCTATTTCTTATGGACTTCAAGGCACCTGAAAATGTATCTAATTAAGTCAATGATTTATGAATATCACTTTAGAGTTATTAACATGTAAAAGTGCGATTAAAACGGAGATCAACCCTAAAATGCTAACAATTAAGCACTATTGAGATGCATTTTATAGCTCTCATCACAACCCTCAACTAGCTTATTGCAAGTCCCTAGCAATTCAAGCGAAATGAGAGATGAATTCTATGGTAGGAATCAAAACAAGGTAGAGCGATGCTAGTGTTAAACAAGGAGTAATTCACATTTTTTGTCTCAAAAATTGTACATAATACACAACACATAGAATCATTAAATTTCACCCAAGTCCAAAATTAATCTAAACATCAATCTTAAAATTTTTATCGACTCTTAACATCCATCTTACCACAATCCATTAATCTGAACACCCGGATGATTTTATGAACAATCATTCATGAATACAAGTTTTGGCCTCTAAAAGCATAACAAATTGTTTGACATCAATCACATAAACAAGCTCCATAGGCTTATTTGTCAAATCACTCTCCACTATTGTAGAAAAATCACACTTCATTGGATTAATAGGTCTTTAATAAGCTTGTAATGTTAGGCTAAGGTAAGGGTTAAGGAAGAACGGGAAGGATTTGCAAGCAAAAGAACTTAATCTCTTAGCTTTAAATACAACCATTTTTAAGCACTGGATAACCTTACTTCAATATCCAACTCTTTCAACCATTCTTCGAGCATTTCTCTCAATAGATCACCATTTTTTCTTTTCTTCTTCTTCTTTCTTTGCCATAATTCACTTCTTTTTCTATTTTCTTTCTATTTTTGGCAAATACCCATTCACTTCCTTTTTCATTTTCTTTTCCACAACCCCCAACTTATCTTCTTTAATATACTTGGTTTTAGTTTTTCATATTTCCATCCTTACTCCTCTTAAATGCTTCTCAACAAATGTGTACAACTAAGTTCTTTTAAAAGAAGGGTAAGGATAAAATATTTTTAGGCTCATAAGGGTAAGTAAATGGGTTTTTGAATGAAACAAGACTTAAATTCTTTTTCAAGAAAAAGGCTCAAATAGGTGACTAGTGATAGATATAGCAATGGTAAGTTTGAAAGGCTCAAACGGTTCAAAAATGGCCTATATCATATCCTAAGTAGTGTGCATTCTAGGAATTTGCCTCAAGTGATTATCAAATAAGTTCTAGAGCTTGTCGAGACTGCAAAAGTATTCACAAGGCAATCACACATAAAACTTCTCTAAATGCTTTAGATTAATCATACAATCTTACCACAAACTAGAGTCTCTAACTAAATCAAGATTGACATTTAAATTATTCTCAAACCGAAGCAAGATTTAACTACTTCTAAATGCTATATGTTATCTCAATTAAGCTTATATCATTGACATGTGAATTACATCCAAGGCAAACACAAAGCATGCTTAAAACAAAAGGTAAGGGAAGGCAACACCAAGCAATTTAATGAAAAAGAAATACGTCTCCTCCACCCCCAACTTAAAAATGGCATTGTCCTCAATGTTAAAGAGAAAGTAAAGGAAACTCCCTTTGTAAGCACAAGTGCACAGGTGTTGAAGATTGTGCACTATCCGGTGAATTGCATGCCATTCCTCTTGCTGAAATTTCGATCTACAACATAAAACAAGACAACAAAAAGAACGCAACTGCGGTGTACCCTTAAGATTCTCACCATATGTTAGGTCAGCACATAAAATGGAGAAGAATAACTATAAATGGAAAAATAAAAGACAAAAAAGAAAATAAGGAAAAAGGAAAACACAATATATGGTGGGATAGTGAGGTGATAACAAAACAAAAATAGGCAAACAGAAGATAGAACCCAAAACTATACGTCTAAGTCCTCATCTTCTTCTTCATTTCCTTCATTCCCTTCACCTTCCTCAGGAGGTGGATCAAAAGATGAACCTGGATAGGGTGTGTTGAGCGAAAATATACTTAAATTAATAAGTAGATAATCGAACTCATTTTACTTACAAGTTCACAAGGTCAACAGTGTAGTATAGTGTGCGAAAGCAAGGTCATCTCCACAGGGATTTGGTAAAGTTCGGTTTTTAGAAATAGTTTTTTTAGAATAAAAATAAATAAATAAATGTTGCATGTGATTTGATAATAATAAAGACATAGGGCTTTGATATCCACCACTAGTCATACTTTCCCAATTGTATAATGTATCAGTGCACTAGCCTTATCATGTATACCTATTGGTTGCCAACCTAAGGGCATGGTATCTACTTCTTAAGCTATTGATTTCCCTAAGCAACGAGTTAGGTATGGTATCTACTCTAACTCTTTTCTTCCTTAAGGGATTCAACATGGTATCTGCTTGAGTTGTTCCTTAAGAAAGTATAAGTACTATGGAAATCGACAACCATATGAGACCTAGGGCATGGTATCTACTCCCAGTTTCCCATGTTGATTAATCCAAGAATCCGGTGTGGATATCTTTTGTTACTAATGTTAGACTCAGGACTCGGTCATCCAAATTGATCTGACTAACCAATCCATACCACATGCATACGTTGGCATACGCATACATATGAGGAATTTAAATAAACACAGGCATTAATCAAGTTAAGCAACATAATAAAGGCTATTGTCAAAGATTTATCAATGAATAAATATAAGAGAAAGCATAACTAGGGCTTCAATCGAGCCCTATAAGAAATTTAGTTACACATGCTGTCTAAAATAAACATCATATATAAACTAAGCATAAAATATAAAACCCGAAGAATACTAGGGAGACGGGTTGTCAATCCTGTCCAAAGCCTAAAACTCTGAGCTAAGCAAAAGATAAAAGTGATCTCTAAGAGGTGATGATTTATGTGTGCTTTATAGGTGTATTTATAGGGCTTGAGTAGTCCTAGAAGGTGCAGGAATCCCTAAACTTCCTAAACCGTAAAAATTCTCTTATTTCCAAAATAGGGTTCTGCAGTTTACTGTTCACGCCCGTACATGTGCGCTCGATCGCACGCGTCTTGCGCTCGATCGCAGTGTGCACTCGATCCTTCTTGTGTGCGCACGATCGTAATGTGTGCTCGATCGCATTGTGTGGTGCGATCGATCGCAGTTTGTCTAGGGGCTGCTCCAGAAATTCCAGGCTTCTTCCTTTAAGTGCCAAAACTGCTTCTTTTTCTCCAAGACCTATAAAACACATGTGAAACACACAAATGAAGTAAAATTAACTAAATTAACATAACTAAGGACCTAACAAGTGTAAATAAGGGGGCTTAAATATGAATATTTAAGCACCTATCAAGGTGGTATAGTAGGAAAGTGATCCATATTACAACCAGTAGCGGCGGTAAGGTGTTGGTACATCTGACCAAAAGAGAAGTATACCACCGCTTGATAATCGGCTTGTCGAGCCAAGAATCGGTCTTGCCTAGCCAAGATTCGGTCTTGATAATCTATCTTATCAAGCAACAATGTCTGATGCTCATCAAAATGGCTCTCTAATCACTCAAAATGTTCGACAACCATGAAATGCCTAGAGGGGGGAGGGGGGAGCAATTACTACTCCCTCTCCCGGAATTAGTGGCCTGGATGCTCTAATATGAGTTAGCATGGCATCATCGATGGGCTTCTTGGGTTGCCGGACCTTCTCATCAGGATTGTACGGGACTTCGGCTCGAACGCACAGTTGAGTGATTAATGAAGGAAAGTATAATCCGAGCCTTTGTCGCACAATATGCATGATAGAAGTAAAAATGACTTGGTCCACATCGATAGTCATTCCCATCAAAATTGCATAAATTAAAACAGCTCGTTCAACAGTTAGGTCACTATAGTGCAGAGTAGGCATCATTCGCTGACATACAAAATATTGCCAAGCCCTAGCAGTTACATTCAGAGAAGGACCAGGCAAGGTTACAGGGGTATCCCCCATCATTTTCCATATAGTGCCTGGAATACACAGAGTATTGCAAATATCTTCATAATCAATATTAGATGCATATGCACTATACTCACTGTTTTCGATGTCTGGTAACTCATAGACTCTATTTATGGATGTGCAACTAAAAGATAATGTTTTGCCTCTCACCCTCACTTTATTATTCCTATGCTCGTCTGCATTAGCGTAAAATTCTCTAACCATATTTGGAAGGCAATGAGATGGGGGTCTTGTAAATGTACTCTAATTCCTATCAGTAATCATTTTAAATAGAGATGGGTTTCCCCTCTCTGTGATGTTGAATCCTCTATCGGGAATGAGTTTTCTAGTTTGCATCATTCGAATATATCTCTCACTTGCATCAAAACTAACAAATTTGGTCTCATCATACACTTGTTGTTTTTCCCTAGGTCTCTTGGTCTTAGGTGCCATGGAAATCAAATATATAGAACAATATATTTAAAGCAAAATTTAACCACCAAATAGCACAAGTGAACAGTAAAAGGGAAGAAATTAGGCTTACTTAATATCCAAAGTTGGGAAGAAAGAAGACTAACCACCAACTTGAAGTGTTCTTGATGAATCCAAAATCTTCTTAGAACCAAACTTTTGAGAGAGATTTCTAGCAAAATCTATAAAAGTAGTGAGCAATTTAGCAATAGATGATGGGAGAAACAAGAAATTTGAAAGAAAAAGGAAGTGGGTATGTGAGGGTTGAAGAAGAGAGAGTAAAATGGGCCTGCTGTGTTTTGTTCAAGTGGAAATGAAGAAGAAGGTAGAATGTAGGGTTTTAAAAAGCAAGATTTCAGGTGGGTGCTGTAGCATGGGCTTAGGAACGCTGCAGGGTGGGCTGATGGGCTTGGAGGCCTGTAATCTGGGCGGTGCAGTGTGCCAGATGTAGGGGCACGGCGCTGGGCCTGGCCTGTGTTGCGCGCATTTTAGGCGCTGCAGTGTGCCAAATGCAGGGGCACGGCGCTGGGCAGGGCACCATGGTTTCTATAAGAAAAGTTTGTTGGGTTGCAAAAAAGAAAGAGAAAAATAAAATAAAGTCAGCCAAATAAAAAAATAATCCTAAAAATTTAAATTAAACTAAAACTAACAATTAAGATTGAGTAAAAAATAATTGAAAACAGAACAAACAAATAAAATTAAAATGAAAACGTACCTTTGTTGTGTGGTCAAGGTGAATAGATTGGATCCATAAACAGAATGTCTTCCACTTTCGGATCTTGTCTATCGATTAAGATCTTAAGTCATTTACCATTTACTTTAAAGATCCAGTCATCTCTAGTATCCTCAATTTCTACCGCCCCATTTTCAAAAATGTTTTTCACTATAAAATGGCCTGTCCATCTTGACTGAAGTTTTTCAGGATGCTTATGAAGTCTAGAGTCGTATAAGAACATCCAATCATGGGGTTTAAATGTTTTTCTTAAAAAAATTTTGTCATGGAATACTTTCACCTTAGCCTTATAGATTCCTGAATTTTCATAAGCATCGTTTCTTAACTCTTCTAACTCGGTCAGCTGATATTTCCTAAGCTTACTCGCTTCGCTCATGTCAAAATTAAAAGACTTGATGGCCCAATAAGCTTGATGCTCGAGCTCAATGGGTAAGTGGTAAGGCTTTCCAAAACAAGCCGATAATGCGACATACCTAAGGGAGTTTTAAAGGCTGTACGATAAGCCCAAAGCGCATCAGTTAGTCTCAACAACCAATTCTTGCGATCGGGGTTAACTATTTTTTCTAAAATTTGTTTTATCTCCCTATTAGCAAGCTCTACTTGTCCACTAGTCTGAGGATGGTAGGTAGTGGAGATTTTATGTAATACCCCATATTTTTCATCAAAGCTTCAAAAGAACGGTTGCAAAAATGTGTTCCTCGATCACTAATTATAGCACGTGGTGTACCAAATCGAGATAACACATTTTCTTTAAGGAATTTAATCACCATTCCATTATCATTGCTTCGACAGGCTACTGCCTCTACCCACTTAGATACATAATCTATTGCCACGATAATATATTGGTATCCGAAGGAAGGTGGAAAGGGTCCTATGAAATCGATGCCCCAACAATCAAAGATTTCAGTTACTAAAATAGGGTTTAGGGGCATCATATTTCGGCAAGACACAGCTCCTAACTTTTGACACCTTTCACATGAGTGACAATAGGTGTTTGCATCTTTAAACAAGGTAGGCTAATAAAATCCAGACTGTAAAATTTTTGCAGCAACTTTATTCATTGAAAAGTGACTCCACAAGCTTGGGAGTGACAAAATTCTAAGACACTTACAATCTCTCCATTAGGGATGCAACGCCTTAAAATTTGGTCAGGGCATTACTTGAAAAGATAGGGGTCATCCCAATAGAAATTATGTACCTCATATACGAATTTCTTTTTGTCTTGAGCGCTCCAATCCATTAGTATCTCACCTGTAGCCAAATAATTCACAATGTGAGCAAACCATGGTAACGAAGTAATAAAGAGTAAATACTCATCGGGAAAGTCATCTTTGATTGGTATGTCGTCGCAAGTATCCTCAAAAGTGAGCCTGGATAGATGGTCAGCCACTATATTCTCTACTCCTTTCTTATCTTTGATGGTGATGTTGAATTCTTGTAGGAGTAGGATCTATCGTATTAGTCATGCCTTCGCATCCTTCTTTGTGAGAAGGTACTTGAGGGCTGTATGATCTATAAAAATAAGGATAGAAAAACCAATTAAATAGGCACGAAATTTATCCAAAGCAAATACTACAGCTATTAATTTTTTTTTTCAGTTGTGGAGTGATTCATTTGAGCACTATTTAAAGTCTTACTAGCATAGTAAATGACAAAGGGTTTTTCCTCCCTTCACTGTCAAGAACAGCACCTACAGCGTAGTCACTAGCATCACACATGATTTCAAAAGGTAAAGTCCAATCTGGTGACTGCATTATAGGTGCGGAAGTAAGCTTTCCAATCAATGTTTTAAAGGCCTCTTGACAAGCTTGAGTCCACTCAAAGGGGGTATCTTTAACTAGGAGGGCACATAGTGGTCTAGATATGTTCGAAAATTTTTGTATGAACCTCCTATAAAAACCAATATGACCAAGGAAAGATCTCACATTCTTTATTGTCTTAGGGGGTAGGTAATTTAGAGATTAATTCAATCTTAGATTGATCAACCTCTATTCCTTTAGAAGAGATAATATGCCCTAAGACAATACCGGATGGTACCATGGAATGACATTTTTCCCAATTTAAAACCAATTCTTTTTCCTCATAGCTAATTAATACTCTTTCTAAATTCATTATGCATGCTTCAAATGAAGATCCAAAAACAGTTTGGTCATCCATAAAAACCTCTATGCAACTTTTAACCATGTCACTAAAAATACTCATCATGCAGCGTTGAAAAGTAGCAGGGGCGTTACATAATCCAAATGGCATTCTATAAAAAGCATAGGTGCCAAAGGGACAAGTAAAAGTGGTCTTTTCTTGGTCTTCTAATGCAATTTGTATTTGATAATAACTAGAATAACCATCTAGAAAATAGTAAAAGGGATGACCAGCTACACACTCAAGAATTTGATCAATAAAAGGGAGTGGGAAGTGGTCTTTCTAGGTGGCAGCATTTAATTTTATTTAATCAATGCACATACGCCACCCGGTCACAAGTTTGGTAGGAACTAACTCTCCTAGGTCATTCTTTACCACAGTGACTCCATACTTTTTAAGGATGACTTGCGTAGGGCTTACCCACTTACTATCAGCTATGGGATATATAATACCTGCATCTAACAGTTTCAGCACTTCATTTTTCACTACTTCTTTCATAGTGGGGTTAAGCCTATGTTGAGGGTCTCTACGAGGACTAGTTCTTTCATCCAAATTTATTTTATGGGAGTAGATTAGGGGACTAATTCCCTTTAAATCAGCCATGCTCCATCCTAAGGCTAATTTGTATGCTTTTAAGGTTTGAATTAATTTCTTACCTTTGGTCTCAGATAATTCAGAAGAAATAATAACAGGAAAAGTATCACCTGGACCGAGATAGGCATGTTTTAAACCCTTAGGTAGTGGCTTCAATTCGATTTTAGTTGCTTCCACATTTAAGGGGACTTATGTCTTGCTTCTTTTGGGTAGCTCCTAGTTGCCATGCCTAATTGCTATAATCCTGAGATTTGTCAAAAACAGCACAAATATCAATTGTATCAGTTTTATCATCAAATAAATTTATCTCAAAATTAACAAGAAAATTTTCAAGAGGATCATAATCATGAGCTAAGGAAACTCCTTCATTGATGAGTGACTCGATCATGTAAAGCTGGTGGTTTTCATCCTCATCTTCGGGTTGTTTTGTAACATTGAAAATATTCACTTCAAGGGTCATGTTTCCAAAGGATAGCTTCATGAGTCCATTCCTACAATTTATTAAAGCATTTGCAGTAGCAAGAAAAGGTCTACCCAAAATCAAGGGGATTTTGGAGTTAGTGTCAACTGCAGAAGTAGTATCAAGAATTAAGAAATCTATAGGATAATAAAATTTATCAATTTAAATCAAAACATCCTCTACCACACCCAGGGGTACTTTGACTGAACGGTCAGCCAATTGCAATACCATGCTAGTTGGTTTGATTTCTCTTAACCCCAGCTGTAAGTAAATGGAGAATGTCATCAGGTTTACACTAGCTCCTAAATCCATCAAGGCTTATCCAACCTCATGATTTCCAATGCTGCAAGCAATGGTAGGATAGCCTGGATCCTTATATTTCGGGGGAATTCTTTGCTCAATTTGTGCACTAACTTGCTCAGTTAGGAATGTTGTTTTCTTGACATGGTGCTTTCTCTTAATTGTGCATAAATCCTTGAGAACTTTTGCATAGGTAGGAACTTGTTTAATCACATGTAAAAGTTGAAGATTAAGTTTCACTTGCCTTAAGTTCTCTAGGATTCCATTATTTATTTCTAGATTTTTCTTGTTGGATTTTAAGGCTTGAGGGAATGGTACCTTAACAGGACTTGGTCACTTCAGGGTCTTTGAATAGCTTGTCTTCACTACTAGTTTGACCCTTTCTCTCATCCTCGGGTTTATTTATTGGTGGGATATGTAGTGACTTACCACTTCGGGTCACAATGGCATTTACATCTTTCAAATTTTCTTGTGCCATATGTTGATCGTGATGTATGGACTGAGCTTGGGAGGGGAACTTACCTCATTCAGTCACACTTAAGGAGCCCATTAATTTAGACACTTGGCTCCTTATTTCTTTGTTCTCCTCAACCACTTGTGTAATTAATGCCTCACACCTTTGGTTTGTCTTTCCTTATGCTTCTATAAAAGCATGTAAGGTGTCTTCTAAAGAGTTCCTAGAGGAGGAGGGTGCATGATAAGGTGCTGGGTATGATCTAAGGGGTTGTGCCTGCTGCTAATTTTCAGATTTTCAGCCGAAGTTGGGGTGATTTTGCCACCCCGGATTATAAATGTTAGAGAAGGGTGCTGGAGGCTTCTTGTACATGCCTAAGGCATTACATTGTTCCTCGTACAACCCTCTCATGTCAACAAATGTGGGGCAATCTTGGGCGGGATGATTAACTCCGCCACACACAAAACATGGTTCTAAAGGTTCGACTTGATTAACCATGTGTGTTGGCTTTTTAGTTTTTAATGCCTCTAACTCCCAAATAAGCATCTCGACCTTGGCCTTAAGGTGATCCTCTTCCCTAAGATGGTAGATTCCTCCACCACTAGGGTTTCTTGTAGGTCATAACCTATTTGTGCTTTCAGTAGCACTAGGTCCAGTCCATGTGTGAGCTTTTTCAGCAAGCTTATTAAGGTACTCAATAGCCTCATCATGGTCTTTTTGCAGAAACTCACCATTACACATCAGCTCTACAAATTGGCGTTCTCTATAGGTAAGACCCTCATAGAAATAGCTCACTAAACGCCAATTTTCATACCCATGATGTGGATACATACTTAACAACTCTTTAAATTTCTCCCAAGACTAATACAAAGTCTCGTTTTTCTTTTGTGCAAAGGTGGAGATTTGTCTTTTCAATGCATTAGTCTTATGTTGAGGGAAGTATTTGTTAAAAAAGACTTGGGTCATCTTATTCCATGGCCTAATTGATCATGGTCTTAGCGAGTATAACCAACTCTTAGCTTTATCCTTTAAGGAGAAAGGAAAAAACTTGAGTCTCATGATATCATCAGTTGCATCTTGACTATGAAAAGTCGCAACTACTTCCTCAAATTCTCTAATGTGCACATATGGGTTCTCGTTTCCCAAGCTATGAAAAGTAGGGAGTAATTGTATCATCCCTGTTTTAAAATCTTGATGGCGAGTGTTGGCTGGAAACATAATGCATGATGATGTGGCTATCCGGCTAGGATGTAGGTAATCTCTAAGTGTCCTAGCAACATTTTCATTAGAGTTTTCGGCCATGTTAACAAAGTTTTCTGGATTTTCTGCTGGGTGTACACTAGGATTTGATCTAGGTGAGGTTTCACTAACGGACATAGAAGGGAAGGGTATTTCTAGTTCAGGTCCTTTAATGAATCTCCCTCACGAATCTCTCGGTCTAAGCATTCACCATTTGAATTTTACGAGTGATAAATAAACTAGAACAAAAAAATCAGAAAATAAAAAATTTAAAGAAGGGAACGATAGTACCGTTTTATTTAGAGTTGACAATCTTCTTGTAAGTAAGCGCGTTTCCCTGGCTATGAGGCCAAAATTTGATTACACCCAAAGAGTAAGGCAGTAGTTGTAGCACAGCTTTGGGGTGTCGATTCCATAGGGAAACAAGTTAACTATAAGAAAAGATGTAAACCTAAACACGAACAATAAGATTTGGTGAGAATATATGAAGTTTTGATAATGAAGTAATTGAGAGCAAAATATGTAACACGTTGAGAATAATAATAATAGAGTAACAACAAGATTCTGGGAGTCCTCCCCAGGCTCGTTGCCTTTATTCCAATCTTAATTTAGTTGTTCTTATCTCGGTTGCAAGTTTCACATCCCAAACAAGCAACCGATGGATATTCAATTAAAGCTCATATACAAACCCCAATGTAATTGATATGACTTACTCTTCTTTATTGTTTAAACATACATGACCTAAACTATAGAGTTATCAAGAAACGACAATGTATCTTTAACGTCAATATTGCAGTAATGGACAACCCTAGAGAATAAGTCTACCGGACTCAATCACATCCAAACAACCTTGACATGAGACAAGCATGACTAAACTTATATCAAAGAGAAAGATACAATCACTGGATTGAAAGAAAATCTTCTAATTAGATTAAAGAATAAGTCATAACAATATTTGACAATAAATCCCCATTACAATTGAACTAATAAAGGAATTAAAGAACAACAAAACCTTGGGATTCATCCCTTCGCCTTGCTTGGAGATTAGTTCGCCATGGAACTCATGGCTGAACACTTTGATAGAGGGGAATGAGGCTGCTTCTTTGAGTTTCCAGACCTTGATTCCCTTTTTCTTCAACCCTAAGTTCCCTATTTATAGTACAAGGTGAGTTTCCAGACCTTGATTCCCTTTTTCTTCAACCCTAAGTTCCCTATTTATAGTACAAGGCTTCAAGGGTATTTGTGGGCTCAAAATAGTCACTTAGAGGTCCTAATTAGGTCAGGAGACCATGTGCGCGCCGTACCTCTCCTTTCTGGGCGCCTCTACGCTCACCCAAAGCTTGAGAGTGTGCCTTGCTAGGCTGGGCGGTGCGGCGCTGCCCTAGCCACGCCATGGCGCTAGGAGGGATGCCAAGGGGTGAGGTGCTGGGCGGTGCGGCGCTGCTCTGGCCACTCCACAGTGCACACTGATGCTCCTAGCTTCTTCAAGTGCTGAAACAATTTCTCTTGGTCTTGGCATGCTTTGGCTCTTAGGTTTTAAATGCTTTTCATCATTTTGTCTCTTTGTAACCACTCTTTCACTCCTATATGTATCAAAACTTTGTGCTTTAAGCGATGATATCTTTTCCATTTCTTTTGGACTTTAAGGCACCTGAAAATGCATCGAATTAAATCAATGATTTATGAATATCACTTTAGAGTTATTAACATGTAAAAGTGCGATTAAGACCGAGATCAACCCTAAAATGTTAACAATTAGGCACTATTGAGATGCATTTTATGGTTCTCATCACTTCCCAAGAACACAACATTCGCAGAAATCAAGTTCCTCTACTTTTTCACCATTAAGTAGACCATTCTTGCTGAGAACTTGCAGGCCCTTTTTGCTCATGTGTCCTAAGCGAATGTACCAAAAGGCTGCCTTATCCATCTCAGCCATCAAGCTTGCTACTTGACCCTTGATCTCCGTGTCTCCGATCGTCTCATAGAGACCATCCTTCATTACTGATTTGATCACTATCAAAGATCCCTTGGTTACCTTGATCTTTCCTCCCTCTGCTTTGTATGTGTACCCCATGGAATCTAGCTGCCCCAATGAGATCAAATTTCTTCTGAACTCCGAAAGATATCTCACATTCCTTAGCAGCTAAGTCATTCCATCAAACATCCTCAATTGGATGTCTCCTGTGCCCCTCACTTGGTAAGAAGTATCATTCCCCCGGAAAACCTTTCCATTATCGGTTTCCATGAAATTCTTGAACCAATCCCTGTGAAGACACATATAATGAGTGCACCCGGTATCCAAGATCCAATTCCCACTGCCTTCTTTCCCCTTGCTCACATTTGAGCACATAACAAGAACACCATCTTGTTGTTCTCCCTTGGCAACCGAAGCCTCTCCATTCTTGGTATGGCTTCCTCCCTCATCGCTCATCATCTTCTTGCAATCTTTCTTGAAATGACCCTCCTTATGGTAGGAGAATCTCTTCCCTCCAAATCTCGGTTTGGAGTGCGCTCTCCCATGGCTTTCTCCTCTACCTCTGTCCCGGTAGTAGCCATGTATTTTACTGTGCGCTCTCCCATAGCTTTCTCCTCTAACTCTGTCCTGGTAGTAGCCATGTATGTTATTGTGCGCTCTCCCATGGCTTTCTCCTCTACTTTTGTTATGGTAGTAGCCATGTATGTTACTGTGTGCTCTCCTATGGTTTTCTCCTCTACCTCTATCCCGGTAGTAGCTATGTATGTTACTGCTATACTAAGTTGCTGGCCTTCCTCTAATGAACAACCCTTCTCCACTTGATGCTCCCCTCATCTTGGTATCAAGATTATCTTGCACCTCTTTATTAGGATCCATTTTAAAATCAAAGATTCGTTTACGAAGATACCTCTTATTCAGGAGAGTCTTGGTAAGAAATAACTCATCTAATTTTTTCCAAATGACAGCTGGATCTTTTGAGTCTCCGCACTCCCTGGTGACATTATCCAACATGTGCAGAAAAATGGTGCTGTACGCCATCCTCTTCATCTCATTCTGCTGGACCTCCGTGATACTTGCTGGAAAAGCATCATCTTCTCCAATAGCCAAGTTCACTTTCTATTGTATAAGAATCGCCTTGATCATCCACTTCCAAAGCGCAAAGTCTCATTTTCCATCAAAATTCTCAACAATGAAGTTTGAACTCATCTTGCGGAGAAAATCCCAGATTTATGTAGCACCCACAATTACTTTCCAACTTCTTCTAAATCTTAAGAACACGATCTAAGATTGATCTCAATACCGTTCTTGAATCACCCTCAAGAACATAATCAGATCTTGATCTCTACTCCATTCTTGAATCACCTTAAGAACACGATCAGATATTGAT
This sequence comes from Bretschneidera sinensis, assembly GCA_023935145.1. Taxonomy (NCBI): domain Eukaryota; kingdom Viridiplantae; phylum Streptophyta; class Magnoliopsida; order Brassicales; family Akaniaceae; genus Bretschneidera; species Bretschneidera sinensis. The sequence continues at coordinate 74,514,826 of CM043701.1, read as the reverse complement.
CTCTACTCCGTTCTTGAATCACCTCAAGAACACGATCAGATATAGATCTCTACTCCGTTATTGAATCACCTCAAGAACACGATCAGCAATATTTGGCACTCATCAAATACCCCCAAACTTACATTTTGCTAGCCCCTTAGCAAAACAAAATAAAAAACTAAATGAAAAACAAAGAACATAAAGATAAGTTCATCACTCATGGTATCCAAAAATTTAAGGAGCACTTAAAACCATGATATTCATTCATAAGCAAGCTTAAAAAAGATATAACTCATCTTCGCAATGAATAGCAATTTTAAAAGCTAATTACTTACAAGAGGCAGGCTAAGACATCACAAGCTTGAATCAGTGTAAAGTGAATTAGCATATACAGATGAGGTTTCCAAATAACTTCAATGTACAATGCCTCCATGTCTCAAGATTCACAGAATTTCTCATCAGAATGAACAACGATGGCATAGTTTTATTTTATTTTTTTATAATTAATTTTTTTATTATAAGGCTCTGCTATGTTTAGCTCCCTTAAGCTTTCTAATTGACCCATGTATCGAGTGTTGAGTCAACGACTCCCAAACCAGATGGTTTTAGGGCATTAAGTGTAAAGACACCCCTAAGGACTTACTAACTTGAGTAAAAAAGGCTACGGAACTAAACTGGCCTTAAAACTACCAAGCAAAATTCCCACCTTTTGACGTGAACACTCACTGCTTATTGAGACAAGAGGTCTAGTTACTCAGCGGAAAGTTTCACAATGATCATTATGAATAAAATTCCCACCTTTTGACTTGAACACTCACTGCTTACTGAGGCAAGAGGTCCAATTACTCAGTGGAAAGTTTATTGATGACCATTATAAATATTTTTTTTTTTTTACGTTTCTATGCCAAAGTGTTTATCTTACAGGTCATCCAGTTTCAGTTAAGTCAATGAAACATGCACATTGAAATTGTATGTCATACCTCTCACAATTTTGTGCTAATGTGTTCGTGTCAGATTAGATCAAACATGTGAATTCTCAAATTCCTAAAGTAAGTAACAAAGTTTTAAAAATCTATCATCAAATCATGTGTTCACAATTTTAACCTTACCAATGACATCACATCATAGTATTTGTTTAGATCAACAAAAATTTCAAAATAACATAAGTATGCATTTACTTTCTTTCTTTTTCTTCTCTTTTTTTAAATGAAGAAAAACAACAAAAAATTAGGACAAAGTGTGTGTAATGTGTCTCCCATACCCCCAAACTTAAATTACACATTGACCCCAATGTGTGAATAATATAGAAAGAGCTGACTTGAGATATGGAGAACTATCTGGACTGGTATGGCTCATAGCATACCCCCAAACTTGATCTGAAATACGCTTTGTCCCTGAAAAATAAAGACTAGAAAACAAAAAACACTAGAGAAAAACAATAACAAGAAATACGTAAAATAATAAACAAACAGAAAGGATATCTTGTGGGGTGCCTCCTGTGAGCGCTAAGTTTAAAGTCTTTAGTCAGACTCTCTATAGTAGACAAGACTCAATCTGAGTAACTAGGATCCTCCAACAATATTGTCTCAATTTCCGGACTCCTCAACTCCAAGAATGGTTTTAGCCTCTGTCCATTCACCTTGAAAGTGTTACCAATCTTTGGATCCTCAATCTCAATGGCCCCATAAGGAAAACCCGAACGAATAATAAATGGCCTATCCATTGAGATTTGAGCTTACCTGGAAAAAGATATAGGCGTGAATTGTAAAGAAGAACTTTTTGACCAGGCTCAAAAGCTCGTCTCAAAATGTTCTAGTCATGAGTCTTCTTCATTTATGCCTTGTACGACCGCGCACAATCATATGCATCATTCCGCAGCTCCTCTAATTCATGAGTTGGAGCTTCCTTTATGAACTAGCCTTTGAAAGATTGAAGTTCAGCTGCTTGATAGCCCAATACGTTCGATGCTCTAATTCTACTGGAAGGTGACATGCTTTTCAGTACACAATACGATAGGGAGACATGCCAATTGGCATCTTGAAGGCTATCCGATATGCCTACAGTGCATTAGTCAATCACAGAGACCAATCCTTTCTACTAGAGTTCACAGTATTCTCCAAAATGTGCTTGATCTCGCGATTAGAAATTTCCACTTGTCCACTCGTCTGCAGGTGATACGAGGTGGCAACCTTATGTGTGATGAAATACTTCTTCATCAACTGCTCAAAAATCTGGTTGCAAAAGTGCTTACCTCCATCACTTATGATTGCTCTAGGCGTACCAAAACGAGCAAAGATAGTGTCCTTCAAAAACTGGACCACAACTCTATGGTCATTGGTCTTGCATGCGACGGCCTCAACCCATTTGGAAAGATAATCCACAACAACCAGAATGTATAGGTAGCCAAAAGAGTTTGGGAAAGGTCCCATAAAATCAATGCCCCGCACGTCAAAAATCTCAACAATTAGAACGGGGTTGAGGGGCATCATATTCCTCCTAGAAAGACTCCCTAGCTTTTGGTAACGCTCACAAGATACATAGTAGGTGTGAGAGTCTTGGAATAGGGTAGGCCAATAGATTCCACACTACAAAATTTTCGCGGCGGTCTTCTTAGCACTGAAATGGCCTCCACAAGCATAATCATGACAAAAGGCGATGACATTAGATTGGTCATGCTCAGGAATACACCTTCTGATGATCTGATCGGGATAATACTTAAACAGGTAAGGATCATCCCAGAAAAAATGTTTTACCATGGCCAAAAACTTTGATTTATGTTGTCGCACACAATGTAAAAGCATTTGACCGGTGACAAGATAGTTCACTATATCGGTAAACCATAGTACAGGATGTGAGCAATGTGCATCAATTGCTCATCAGGAAAGGTCTCAGAAATAGGAATGGCGACCTCAGTGAAATCTACTATCAACCTAGACAAATGGTCCGCCACCACATTTTCGAAACCTTTCTTATCCCAAATCTCTATGTCAAACTCTTGAAGTAACGAGATCCATCAGATAAGACGAGATTTAGCATCCTTTTTGGAGAAAAGATACTTCAATGCTGCATGATCCGAGTAGATAATGACTTTCGATCTTCACAAGTAGGATCTGAACTTGTCCAATGCAAAAACGACTGCTAGTAACTCCTTTTCAGTGGTAGAGTAATTGAGTTATGCGTCGTTTAGAGTTCTATTTGTATAATAGATAACATAGGGAAGTTTATCAACACACTACCCAAAAACAACTCCAATAGCATAGTCTGATGCGTCACACATAATCTCAAAAGGCACACCCCAGTTGGGTAGCTAAATAATGGGTGTGGATGTCATAATCTTCTTCAAATCCCCAAATGCTTTCTTACAGTCTTTATCAAATACAAATGGGGCATCCTTCAGTAATAACTTACACACGGGCCTGGTGATCTTACTGAAATTTTGGATAAATCTCCTGTAGAAGCCTGCATGGCCCAGAAAAGATAGAACCTCTTTCACCGTACGTGGGGGTGAAAGATTGGAAATCAGGTCCACCTTCGCTTTGTTGACTTCAATCTCCTGATGAGATACGACATGCCTCAGTACAATACCTTTCTTGACCATAAAATGGAACTTCTCCCCATTAAGCACCAGGTTCTTCTACTTGCACCGCACTAAAACCAAAGTGAGATGGTGCAAGCACTCTTCAAATGATGAACCGAAGACGAAGAAGTCATCCATGAAAATCTCTAAAAACTGCTCTACTATGTTAGAGAATATGCTGACCATGCACCGCTGAAAAGTAATGGCTGTATTGCATAACCTAAAAGGCATGCGACGATAAGTGAATATCCCAAAAGGATAGGTAAACATCATCTTCTCCTGATCTTTAGGGTCCATGGGGACCTGGTTATATCCAGAATAACCATCCAAGAAGCAATAGTAATTATGCCCAGCCAAGCGCTCCACCATCTGATCAATAAATGAGAGTAGAAAATGATCCTTCCTTGTGGCAGCATTCGGCTTACGGTAGTCTATACACACTCTCCATCCTGACAGAACACGAGTTGGCACCAACTCGTTGTCTTTATTCTTCACTACCATCAATCCAGCTCGCTTGGGCATGACATGAATCAAGCTCACCCACCTACTATTAGAGATGGGATAAATGATCCCTGCATCCAACAACTTAATCACTTCAGGCCTCATAACCTCTTGCATAGCTGGGTTGAGCCTTCTTTGTGGCTCCCTCGATGGCTTGGCATTCTCCTCCAAATGTATCCTGTGCATCACCACTGAGGGGTTGATTCCCCTGATATCCTCAATAGTCCAGCTAATAGCTTTTTTGTGTTCTCTTAAAACATCTAATAATTTCTCCTCTTGATAGTGATCAAGTCCTTTAAGAACTTGGCATATGATGACACTTAATGGATGGTGTCAAAAAATGAGATATTGATTTGGACTTGCTTGAACACCTCCAGAATGTCCTCATACTTTCCTTCTTTCTTGGGCGCTTTAGGTACAAATGACCTAGGAGAATCTTTAACAGTAGGTGTGGCTGTAGATGGCTCAGCATTTCTTTTCTCATTGTTGCCACTTTTTTTTCCTTGTTGCATAGCAAGGTTCTCTTCCACTCGATTTTTTACTTGTCTCCCAGACCTTAATGTGACAATTGATTGCACTTGTTTCTCCCTGTGAGTAGGAGTTAATGAATTTCCAACCATAAATTGTCCCTTCGGGTTGGGTACGGGCTGACTGGGGAACTTTCCCTTCTCTCTTTCACCCAAGTGACTTACGATTTGACCTATTTGACTCTCTAGCTTGGCAATCTCTTGGGTGTTTACTATTGTTGCGCTCCTCACTTCACCGATAGATTGGCCGGTCATTTTCATGAACTCCTTGAGTGTGTCTTCTAGTGACTATAAAACCAATGCTGACGCTTGAGTGGGAGCTTGGTAAGTAGGTGATAGTGCTAGATGGGCTGAGCGACCATGACTTGGAATTGGTGGAGGAAATCCGAGAGGGTATTAATTGTGAGCATGATGAGGGGCTCCTCCCTGATTCATCGATTGGTTCTGCTTCCATGAAAACTTAGGGTGCTTCCGCTACCCTGGATTGTAAGTCTCGGAGTAAGATCCATTTGACTGCCTCCGATAATCATTGAAAGCATTCACTTGTTCCATGGGATACTCGACAAAAGTTGGCATTGATGGAAAATTCTGTGCTAAACGCATGGGACTAGCACAGATGGAGCAGCTATCAACATTGAATATGTTGGCAGCATTGATGGACTGGCCCATAGTGAGAGCGTCAATCTTCTTAGTGAGAGCATCTAGCTTTATCCTTAAGTCAATGTCCTCCTTGATCTCATAGATGCCTCCTTTCTTAGGAACCCGGATGGACTTGCCCCGACAGCTTGAGAAATCCCACTGCTGCGAGTTGTCGGACAACTTATCCAATGCCTTATATGCTTCCTCCCCCGTCAGACTTAAGAATGCCCCCCCATTCATAGACTCGATCATGCTACGGTTGGGTTAAGTCAACCCTTGTTTGAAGCGCTCCCAGCTCTCAAAAAACTTCTCATCCCCATCCTGAGGGAAAGAACTAATCTCTTTTCGGCACTCATTCAGTCTAGACATTGGGAAAAATTTGTTATAAAATTTACTCAGTAGATTTTCCCAAGATGTAATAGACCTGGGCATGTTGGAATCTAACCATGCCCTAGCTCTATCGTGAAGAGAAAAAGGGAAAAGTCAAAGATGGACTGACTCCTTAGAGAAGTTCTGGAACTTGAATGTGGTACAAATATCTTTGAACTTCTTCACATGACTATAAGGATTTTCAAGATCTAAGCCATGAAATAAGGGTAGGAGTTGGATGACATGTGGCTTTAAATCAAAATGGGTGGTATTGGTTGGTTGCAACACTATGCAAGAAGATGAGTTAGTTGCAACGGGTGTGAACAAATCCCTAAGAGATGTAGTGGAGTCCACGTTCCAAGCTCTAAGTTGCTCTACATGCTCCGGTTGATTTGCATTCCTAAAATTTTCTCCCATCTTAATTGTCTCTCTTTCAACTAGTGCTCTTTTCTGTCTCCTAAGAGTTCTTTCTAAGTCGGGATCTAAATGTATCAATTTTAAGTTCAGAGATCTCTGACCAGGCATACACCGCACAAAAAGCACTAAAATAAATTAACTAGCAGAAACAAAATAACAATAAAATAAAATAAATGCAAAAACAGAAAACACAATACTCACAAAATGGGCCAACAAAAATTGGCAAAAATAATTTTTTATATATATCTATTTTTTTTATAGACCAATCCAAATAGAAAAAAATAAAATAAAATAAAATCGCAAAAAGAAAAATCAAACAAAATATGCTAACTAACTAGTAGAAAAATAAAATTAATTCAGACAAAAATTTCATAAACCAAACAACTCCCTGGCAACGGCGCCAAAAACTTGTTGTGAGTTTTAAATTACTCGCAAATGCACGAGTTATTTGCAATATAGTGTTGTGCAAGTGCGAGATCAAATGCACAGGAAATTGTGTTGTGAAAAACGTTTTTATCTAAACTAACCCTATTTTAACCTAGTTTCGAATTTTTGATTATATCTTGCAAAGAAATATAAATTAAACTAAATTGATTTAAAAACAACTAATAAAAACACTAAGGTTTTTTGAATCTTTCCCACCAAAGTAAAGCATATATCTTCATGTTCTATATAAAAATAATCTATCAAATCATTCTATGAATCCACCATTATACAAATCACGCCGAATACCCAAACTAAACCAAAACCATCTAATGTATCCGTTTAATTCATAAATCACAATGGATATCCAATCTAATTTGAATGATCCGCCGTATCCGGCAGATGAAACACAAGGAATATCCAATTTAACAATTTAAAAGCAATCAATCATAAGATTTTACTCAAATAATTGAACATAACATTTATACTAAAAAATATCAAAATTGTATGAACAAATATGAAAATATTATGCCAAACAATGGCGAAGCTTCATCTTCAACCTTAGATGAAGATTTTAGCCTCTCATAATTTTGAAACTAAAGTTCACAATAAAAGTGCTAAACATTAAACTTTAAAACTAAAAAAAAATAAATTAAAACTGACTATACATTGGGAGAAATTTCACTCATTGTTGGGCGGCGCTTCCTCTCGTGGTAGCAAAGCCTTCGAGATCCACCAGAACGCTAGCAGAAGTCCTACGAATTGCACACCAATTGATTCAGTGAGGTGGGGCTTTTATAAGAAAACTCAAGAGTGCAATGTATTGCAAATTTGATGTGGGATACTGCTCAAGTACGCTCGATCACAGTCTTGTGCGCTCGAGCGCTGCATGGTGCATTGCTTGACCTTTGTCTACTAAAACTACCATACTTTCTCTTAAAATTTCATTTTTATGAGCCATAAAATTCCTCAGAAAATAGACATTTGGATCTTTCCAAGAATATATGGCTCATCTCCTGCTTTTTCCTGAATCAATACAGTAAAATCCATAAAAATGACTGATCTGCCACGCTGAAATCACACACAGCCTGACCTTTGTCTACTAAAACTACCATAACTTTCTCTAGAAAAATCATTTTTACGAGCCATGAAATTCCTCAGAAAATAGACATCCTGATCATAGTCTTGTGTGCTCGAGCGCTGCATGGTGCATTGCTTGACCTTTGTCTACTAAAACTGCCATAACTTTCTCTAGAAAAATCATTTTTATGAGCCGTAAAATTCTTCAGAAAATAGACATTTGGATCTTTCCAAGAATATATGGCTCATCTCTTGCTTTTTCCTGAATCAATACAGTAAAATCCACAAAAATGACTGATCTGCCACGCTGAAATCACACACAGCCTGACCTTTGTCTACTAAAACTACCATAACTTTCTTTAGAAAAATCATTTTTATGAGCTGTGAAATTCCTCAGAAAATAAACATCCGGATATTTCAAAGAATATACGGCTCATCTCCTGGTTTTTCCTGAATCAATATAGTAAAATCCACAAAAATGACTGATCTGTATAGGCAATTCTGGCAATTTTAGTGAAACTTCTTTCCGAGTGCTTGTAAACCTGTAAAATAACGAAAACAACTCAAAGTAACAAATTCCTAAGCTAACAAATGTAAATTAAGGGGCAAAAATATGCAATATTTGGCACTCATCATCGTGTGAATAGTACTGTCGATTTTTTTTTAAGAAGAAATAAAAAATTATTTAGGATCCTAAGAAAGATCTTGTTCTGATACCGTGTTTAAAAATAAAAACTGAAAAGAATTCTCTGTCTTATTGATTGAATGAAAAGAACACAATTGGCCTAATATATAAACTTATGAATACTAAGTCTAATAGGAATAGAACACAACAATTAGTAAGATAAATATGATCCAAGCCTACTAGGAAACTTATTAAGAATCTTATTAGAACTCTCAATAGTTATGATTATCCCATGAGAGGCATGTGATGTGAAATTACCCAATGGGGGGTGTTGAATGTATTTGGCCTGATAAAGGGCGTGAATGTTATTGTGGAAATAAAAAAAAATGATTAAGTTAAAATCCCTTATAATTTTTTTAGTTTTATGATGTTTACATGTGTATTATGAAATTATGTGTCCGGATTTAAATTAAGAAAAATTTATGACTTTTTTTTTTGTGATAATGGTATTTTTTTTCTTGTTAAGAATTTAAGAAAAATGATAGAAGGAAACTCAATAATATCTTTAGTCGTGCTTAGAAATTAAATAATTTACTTGCTATAATTGCAATCAAAATAATATTTTTCCCCAATATGATTACTTCTCGTAAAGTGTTTCTCACTGGGTTTTTAGCTCATTCTTTTATTTTACTAACATTTTAGGAAAACATCAAAAGTTTCACTATCAAAGTAAAGGGATCCCTTTTAAGGCATTTAATCACAACATCTTCGTCTTATGGGTTTGTTAGGAATTAAATTTGTGTTCGTGGTTTGGTTGTTATAAAGGAAATGCATAAGTTAGTTGTAGCAGAGAAGTGTTCCTTCATTTGCATCTTTTCTAAAGTTCATAAAATTTGAACACTTTTGTATTGTAAGATTTTTTTGGGTTGTAAGTTGAATGTGAAATTTGACTTGTATTTGACAAGTTTTGTTGTTATAAATTGTAAATTTGTATGATTTCATCATAAAGTGAGTCGCTCAATGCTGAAAGATAATGGAGCGGTTCCGAGTAGGGCCCACTCGGGATGGGTCGTTACAATAATAATTTGTAATTTTATTATATATTAATTAATGATATTATAAGTATTATTTATATATTATGTTGGGAAATCACCTTCCAAGATGCCTAGGTGGTGATCTTCCAAACACCCAAGTCTAGAGTGACTTCTAATGAATCGAAAATCGAAACAGAAATCAAAGAAAAGAAAGAACACAACAATTGTTATCGAGGTTTGGTAATAGCCTACGTCTCCATGAGTTCCTCTGAACTCTCTGCACTAAATCAATGAGTTCTTACAGATTTCAGCAACACCCCTTCAAGAATCTAAAGTTCTTGAAGAACCAAATAAGAGAAGAAAGAAAATGATAAGAACTATTACAAAGCCCTCTTACCCAATCTGTGCTACTCTCTCTTTACAACCAGCCTCTCTTGAGATTTATCCTAGTGCCTCTCCTGTGTTTTGTGTCTTTGCACTCTCACACTTGCACTTGAATACTCTTGTATGATGATCACTTGTATGTCACAATAATATTGAGATTAAAGCTAGGTGACCCTTTATATAGTGCACTAACCTCTTGACCAATCTTGAAGGTCAATATCCATCTGTAGATCTTGAGGACCATTCAATCATAGCCCTTCATCAATCCTTAGTGATTCTATGCATTTTGTTTATGCATCCATGCACCTTTTAAAAGGCTGAAGGAACTAGTCTCAGTGTGCCTGGCACCGCGACCCAGAACAGGGCAGGCCGCGGCTCAAGCCAGGGCATACATGCATCACTCTCTGGGAGCTGCAGCCTGGGGGAGGCTGAGCCGCGGCGCACACCTCCTCTAAGCTTCCTCCATACTGGGTGCCACAGCCTGGGAAGGCTGGGCCACTGCTTGACTTGATGTTGCACTCTTCTTGACTTACTGTGTGCTGAGGCGCACACTTTGTGTGCTGAGGCGCCAAGGTCTTATGAAGAACCTTTTCAAACCATGTTTAAACCTTAGACAAGCACCAACAATCTATACATTTGTCTAAGCGATTAAACCCAAACCCATTGTGCAGAGAACTCAAGATCCAAACTCATCTTGAGTCATCATATCAATCGACTCCAATCCTAAGTAGTCTAAGGCAATGATTGAACTTACATAGAGGTAGAACATTGGTGCCTAAATTTGCAGGATTTTCCTCAGTGGCTACCTTGTCCACATGAATGTGTCCTTCCGTAACATTTTCCTGAATGAAATGATACTGAACATCTATGCGTTTTGTCCTCTCATGGAACACCAGATTCTTACACAAGTGCAACGCACTTTGGCTATCCGAATACACCACCACCTGCTCTTTTAGGACCTTCAACTCTTCCAACAACCCTGTGCACCACATAGCCTCCTTAATGGCTTCCGTTGCCGCTATGTACTCAGCCTTAATTATTGAGAGTGCTACCACTGGCTGCAACTAAACCTTCCAACTTATACAACATCTGTTTAAGTTGAAGAAGTAGGAGGTAATCGATCTTCTTTTATCCCAGTCTCCTCCATAGTCTGAATCAACATAACCTTCAAGACAGATGGACTTACCCCTTTTCTCATAAATCAGCCCTACTTCTTGGCTTCCCTTCAAGTACCTCAGCAACCACTTTATCCCAAGCCAATGCTCCTTTCCGAGATTATTCATAAATCTGCTGAGAACACTTATTGTATGAGCAATATCTGGTCTAGGGCTTACTATGGTGAACATAACTAAACCAACTGCACTAGATTAAGGGACCTTTTCCATTTCCTTCTTTTTCCCTCCAATCTCGAACATTGATCACTGAAAAACTTGAAATGACCAGTAAGAGGAACCTTCACTGGTTTGCTATCTTCCACAGAGAACTTAGATATCATCTTCTCTATGTAGGAAGTTTGAGAAATCTTCAATCTATTTCTCTCCCTTTCTCGGATTATATTCATCCCAAGCATCTTCTGTGCATGGCCAGGATCCTTCATCTCAAACTCCTCATTGAGTTGAGACTTCAATTCTTCTATACTCTCCATGCTGCTCCCAACCAGCAATATATTATCAACATAGATGAGGATGATCACCGCTTCCTCCACCTTGTGCCCCTTATAGTACAAGCATGAATCATAGAAGCTCCTCATGAAACCCAAGCTAGTTACAAAGGTATCAAACCTCTTATTCTATTGCTGAGGTGACTGCTTCAGGCCATAGAGAGATTTCTTCAATTGGCATACCAAATCTCTTTGCATTCCTTCCTCATAGCCTTCAGGTTGCCTCATGTAGATGGTCTCATCAAGCCCTCCATATAAGAACGTTGTCTTCACATCTATTTGCTCGATTTCCCAATTGAATTGGACCACCATTGCCAATACTATCCGTATCATCTGGTACTTTACAACTGATGAGAATATTTCGGTGAAATCTATGCCTTCTCTTTGTGTGAACCCCTTCGTCACCAGCCTAGCTTTATACCAGACTTCATTCCCTGGCTTTCTTTGATCTTGTAGGTCCACCTACAATCCATAACTCTCTATTTTTCTGGTTTAGGCACTAATTCCCAAGAGTTGTTCTTCCTCAAAGAATCCATTTCTTCCTCCATAGCTAGCTGCCACTTTGATAACTCCTTACAATCCATGGCATCCATGTAAGTTTCTGGTTCAACCTCTCCTTTTGTTCAAGGAGCTACTACATTAGCATCTGCAAAACCGTATCTCAAAGGTGGTCTAACCACCCTTCTTTCCCTGTCCCTTGTGAACTGGTAGTCATTCTGACTTGCTGCATCATCCCCTTCCAGTTCAACCTCCTCTTGAGTGTCCTGAGCTTGGCCTTCATTAATGGGCTCTACCTAGTCTGAACCCTCTTGCCATCCTTGTTCTACCTGAACTGAATTCTCCTTGATGCTATGCTTCACAAATTCTGGACTGGTTTGCTCACTATCCTCTGCAGGGTTAGTTTTCTCTAAGTAGGGAAATAGCAATTCATTAAAAATAACATCCCTTCTTATTATGAGTTTCATTCTTTTTGGTTCTAAGGATCACAACCTATATCCCTTAACCCCATCACCATACCCTAGAAATACACATTTTCTAGACCTTGGGTTAAGTTTATCATCCTTTTGATGTGCAAATGCAGTACACCTAAAAGTCCTAAGGTTGCTCAACTCAGGGGGTTTCCCACTCCATATCTCTATGGGACTCTTGAGCTCTAAAGCTCTAGAGGGTGACCTATTAACTAAGTATGCAGTAGTAGACACCGCTTCCCTCTAAAAATATTTTGGTAAACCGAACCCAATTAACATGCACCTAACCTTTTCCATAAGGGTCCTGTAGACTGAGGTTCCAACCCAAGAAGGGGGTGAATTGGGTTTTTAAAACTTTTTGCTAATTAATCACAAGTTTATAAAAACAGGTGAACCAACAAGCATGTAAACAAGTATTGTGCAATAAACAAAAGAGTTTAAGGAATAAAAGATGCAAACTCAGTTTATAGTGGTTCGGCGATATCGGATTCGTTTCGACCCTACGTCCACTCTCTTCAAGAAACCTCCTTAAAGTAATCTACTAAGAACCTTAGTCATGCAACTTCGTGGGTATTGCATAAACCTTACAATCCATTCCTCTCGGAAGCAAACCCCTTTCCTTTCAGAAGTAAACCTTCTTCCTCTCGGAAGCTAATCTCTTCTTTTTGGAAGCTAATCCCTTTACAATAAAAGCTGTAAAGTAAATGGTAGAGAGACAACAATGAAGGCTTATACAACTGAATAATATCTCTCTTTCAAGGTAAAGCTTGAAGAATGGCTCAGCACAAATACTTCAAAGTTTTTTGTGTATCAAAGAGTAAAAACTTGATTGAATGTGTAACTCCTTGTTTTGAAATGCTCAATAGTGTGGGTTTAAATAGCCTTGATGTAATATGACCGTTCTGAATTGATTTGGTATGCTTTTATACATCAAATGTACAGGTTTGGTGCCATAACGGTCATATTTTTCGAACCAGTCGATTGGGTCTTAGTACCAGTCGACTGGGTCCACTTTAAAAATCTCGTTTTTAAGGCCATTGATGGTACCAGTCGACTGGGTTTAAAAATCTCATTTTTAAGTCCATTGATGGTACCAGTCGACTGGGTATGACTTGCCAGTCGACTGGGAAACTTCTACCCAAAGTACCAGTCGACTGAAAACTTCTGCCCAGAACACCAGTCGACTGGTATGAAGCATCCAGTCGATTGTGGACATACTGTCCCATATACCAGTCTTCTGGTATATGTACCCAGTCGACTGGGTTGCCTATCAACCTAGTTTTCATGTTTTGAAAGGATTTTAATTTAAAACATTTGATTAAAGGGTTATGTTAAAAATGCTCTTCAAAAAGAGTCATTGGACAAGTTAATTACCTATACAAGTGAGACTTACAACTTGTTTTAATACCTTAGACCTATACTAGTTCTTCTGTCTTCACTTGATGTTTGATTTAGGATGAGTTCTTGCACCTTGATCCTTAGTTGAATGCTCTTATTGCATAATACACTTAGATAGCATTGTTAGTATAATAAGAGTTGTGTTTTTTCATCATTAAAATATAGGTGAGGGTCAACTATCTCCCCTTTTTTGATGATGATAAAACTTATGAGAAAGAAAAAAGTTTAAGAAACTAAGTGTTGGATTTTTTGGAAAATCGGGCAGAGTCTCCTCTGTTTTATGAATAAAACCAACCCGTAAAAGGATCAAACATAGTTTATATACAACTCAACCAACCAATGCAACATATATAATCATATTCCAATATCTTTGGAGCAATGCTCCCCCAAAATCTATGCATTATCTTGAGTTTACATTAGGTTTTCACATTTTATCATTTTTCTCCCCCATTTTGACAATAGTAGAAAAGGGGCAGTAAACGAAAAAAAATAAGCTATATACTACCATAGTCATCAAGAGCATGCATAAACAAACTTGTATTTGAAAATTTGGCATCATTTGGAGTTTGGAAGCCTTCCAAGAAAGAATAGGAAGTTTCCATACAAGCAGAAGCAGTTTTAAAAACATATATCTGAATTTAAAGAGATATAAATCATGCAAACATATGTAAAACAAGTACAAGAAATGGATCAAAGCCAAAAAAGAAGTCATAGTCATATATAACAAAAGTCTATATAATGTAGGCTTCGTAGAGCCATAACAGAAGTACAAAATAATATTTGAGGCTATGTCCGTGCTTAGAACAATGAAAAATCTACATCAAAAAGTACATCGAGAGGAAGATAGTAAAGCGACTTATGGAGCGGGAGAGTCCGATCCGTCATGAATGAGATCCTGAATCTCAGCTAGGGAACTCTTGGTGCATTCTCAGTGCAGCTCAAAGTCATCCCGGAGGGTCTCAATGGAGAAGCTCAAGTTCTCGAATCTGGACTGCATGGTCAGTTGGAGGCTCATGATAGCCTGAAGTAGATCACCATATCTAGCCTGACCAGCACTTGAGTCACCCATTGGAGGTGCTCGGGCATCTGTATCCATATCAACATCAGCACCGTCATCCTCGTCATCACTGCTATCATCCTCTCCAATCCGAATGTGCTTCTCGACCTTGGAGTAGATAAAGCCATCGTGGACTGTGCATCATATCTTCTTTAGTGATGAGACATTGATGATGTCCTTTGGCCTAATATCCTGAGCCTCGGAGGTGGGGAGAGGCACTCGGAAGTGCTAGAGTATGAGCGTGATGAGCATCCCGTAGGGAAAACATCCAGAGTCACTCGCTTCGTCATTTATCATGTTGGCGAGCAGCAGGGGGTATATATTGAAGTGGTTCCCAGTTTTAAGGCACCAAAGCAATACGCCATCTATCTTAGATAGATACCCCCTAGTCTCGGGTAGATGGTCCAACTCACTATGAGGTTGAACAATTTTGAGTCTAGGGGCATGTCACTACATGTGTGAAATGTAGTAGATCTGAACATATAGTTAGGGTCGCCCCTAACTATCTGACACGCTTCCTCAACCTCGAAACTGTCTGGCCATCCATCTAGACTCCATTGGATCCCTCCCATAGGGATCCTCAAAATGCTCACCAAGAGGTTAGTATTGACCTCAAACTCCACACACATGACACTGGTTTTGAATCTCAGAGCCAGTGGTTTGAGTTTCACCAAGTTCATATAGAACTGGTGAATCAGTCTCGGGTAGAATTTCTCATGAATCTTGACCAGTGGGGTCAAGTGAATAGCCTCAAAGGCAGGCAATATATCAAAGTTACCATGACGAATAGAGTCAAAGTCGACAACTCTACCTGTCATGATTTTCTTGATTCGGATAACGGAATTATACCTGACCTTTGCCACTGGGCTAGAAAACAGAGTATCATCCAGCTCTGTTCTGGGCTTCTTGCTAGATGAGTCAGCCACACCTTTCCCCCTCGAATCCAGAATCATAGATTTAGTGGACCTTGGCCTTGTAGGTTCATTTTGTCCCCTAGTGGTGTATTTAACTCAGATTCTGTCAGTCATTTTTTGGGAAAAAGAGTTTTTTGGTAAAAGGAGTTTTTGATGGAAATAGGAGATTTCAACCGTAGAAAGTTGAAAAATATGTTTTGGATGAGTAGATCGATGTGTTTAGGTAGTGTTTTGAAGGTCTTTAGATAAAAAAAAAAAAAGATGAGATTTTGTAGAGAGAGAAAGCTAGGGTTTTCAAAAAATGGTGTGAAAATCTGAAAAAAAAAATGAACTGCCTATTTATAGAATCGAGATACCAGTCGACTGGGGTAAGGATACCAGTTAACTGGGTCCTTTGCAGAGGTGAAGGATTTTGCATACCAGTCGACTGGAAGAACTGACAGATGATACCAGTCAACTGGCTAGATTATATTAGTCGACTGGGGTGATAACAAGGTTTTGATGTATTAGTTGGCTGGTATAGACTTACCAGTCGACTGGGAAAATAGGCAGAGACTTACCAGTTGACTGGACCCTTAATGAAAATTTCCAGTCTTGAGTTGATGAGTGTCAAATATTGCATATTTTGGCCACTTAATTTACATTTGTTAGTCTAGGAATTTGTTGCTTTGAGTTGTTTTCGTTGTTTTTCATGTTTACAAGCACTGGGAAAGGAGTTTCATTAAAATTGCCAGAATTGCCTGTACAGATCAGTCATTTTTATAGATTTTACTGTATTGATTCAGGAAGAATGAGGAGATGAGCCATATATGCTTGGAAAGATCTAGATGTCTATTTTCTGAGAAGTATTACGGATCAATAAAATGATTTTTCTAGAGAAAGTTATGGCAGTTTTAGTAGACAAAGGTCAGGCTGTGCATGATTTCAGCGTGACAGATCAGCCATTTTTGAGGATTTAACTGTATTGATTCAGGAAGAACCAGGAGATGAGCCATATATTCTTGGAAAGATCCGGATGTCTATTTTCTAAGGAATTTCATGGATCAATAAAATGATTTTTTTAGATAAAGTTATGATAGTTTTAGTAGACAAAGCTCCACCCACTGCTGATAAGGGAGGAAACTCTCAAGATGCTTAGACGGTGGGGGTTGGCCCTTGTCCAGGTCCTCCAGCTATAGGAAAGACAACTCAAGAATCTAGAGGTGCTGACCAAGTAGTGACTCTACCAGAAGAAGAGGATTCCAGCAGTAAAGAAACAAAGGTGGATGGAGACCATGGGCATGTATCAGCCCCAGTTCTTTTGGAATATGCTAAAAAGCCCATCCATCCTACTGAGCCCCCTGACACTTGTGTGATGCCCAAGAAGACAGGTGTGAAGGGGAGCAGCATTCCTACAATAAAAAAGAAGAAAGGAAAAACAGACTTAAAAGATCCTCATACAGTTGGGAAGGGAGGGAAAGCCTCCCAGAACCCTCAATGATTATAGCTTGCTGGAACATCAAGAGTTTCCACAAACCCCTGAAGCATAATGGGGTGTTGCACCTCATGAAAAGCAATAGGATTGATGTGATGGGAATTTTGGAGTCCAAGCTTGATGAAGATAAGCTGCTCAGAATCATGGGTAACAAGTTCAACCTTTGGACACAGATTAATAATTTTTCAGCTCATCCTACTGGCAGAATTTTGGTGCTATGGGACCCTTCTAAGGTCAGTATCTCTATAACTGAAGCCTGCCCCCAAGTTATTCATTGTAATGTTTTATGTTTAATTTTCTCTTATAAATTTGTAGTAAGCTTTGTATATGGTTTTAATTCCATTGTTGCTAGAAGATCCCTGTGGGATAATCTTTGTAACTTTTGCTATGACAACCCAACTCCTTGGCATATTCTGGGGGATTTCAACAATATTTTTGCTGCTGATGAGAAAGCTAATGGGCTGCCTGTTACAGACTATGAGTTAAGGGACCCTTCATTTTGTTGTAGAGAAACTGGTTTAACAGATGTCAGTGCTACTGGGTGCTTGTTTACTTGGTCAAATAACAAAATCTGGAGTAAACTGGACAAAGTAATGGTGAATAATGTATGGTACCATAAGGGGCTTAGAGCTCAGGATACATTCCTTCCTGCTGGATGCCTTTCTGATCACTCTCCATGCCTTGTAAACTTGCTGGAAGAAGTTAGTGGGGGCAGAAGATCCTTTAAGTTCTTTAATATATGGACATATCATGATAAGTTTCTTGATACTGTAAGATCACACTGGGGTAGAACCTAGGGAGGTACTAAACTGTTTAAACTGTGTAGAAACCTGAAAGCTCTCAAACCCCACTTTAAACTGCTCAATGAGAAACACTTCAGCTATATTTCAAAGGGAGCTCTAGAGGCTTCACAAAAGCTGATTAGTCTCCAAAGAGAGCTCCATGATAATCCTTCTGATTTAGAGCTTCAATCTATGGTGGCTGCTCAGAAGCTGAAGGCCTTTCAGCTAGCTAAAGCTGAGAGGAGCTTCCTATCACAGCAAGCCAAATGCAGATACCTTCTTAACAGTGATAGGGGTTCAAAATTTTTCCATGGCTTGTTAAGAAGGAAGACTAGTAAAAACCATATAGCTGCTGTTGTCTCCTCAAATGGGTCACAGACTGCCTCTGAAGCTGAAGTGGTAGAGGAATTCCTAAAGTTCTATAAGGACCTTCTAGAATCTTCTTCCAGTTGCAAGCCCCTTGACCTGGAAGTCATTAGAGAAGGGCCTTTAATCCAAGAGAGCTAAGCTGATCTGCTGATTAAGGAAGTCATAGTGGAAGAGATTAAGGAAGTCGTTTGGAGTATAGGGGAGGATAAGTCCCTTAGTCCAGATGGCTATTCTTCCAGATTTTTCAAGAAAGTATGGGATGTAATCAACCAATATATCATTGAGGCTGTGCAGAAATTTTTCCAGAATGGGAGGTTACTTAAACAGTTAAACCATACCTCCCTTGCTTTGATCCCTAAATGCAAACAAGCTTCTAAAGTGGAGGATTTCAGACCTATAGCCTGTTGTAATGTGATCTATAAGATCATCTCTAAGATCCTTGCCTCCAGATTAGCCCCCTGCCTAAACTGCATTGTCAATCCAGCCCAGGTTGCTTTCATCAAATCTAGAAGCATGGCTGAAAACATCTACCTGGTCCAGGAGTTGCTCAGGAAATACTGCAGAAAAAAGATCTCACCGAGGTGTATAATTAAGATAGACATTAGAAAAGTTTATGACACTATTGAGTGGGAGTTTCTGAATAGTTTAATTGCTAGTCTTGGGTTTCCTGAAAAATTCAGAAAAAGGATCATGGAATGTGTAACTTCAACAGCCTTCTCTTTATCCATTAATGGGAGTTTGCATGGTTTTTTTGTTGGTAAAAGGGGCCTCAGACAAGGAGACCCCGTCTCCCTATATTTGTTTGTCATGATTGTGGAGTACTTGTCCAGACTTCTTGGTAGATTGAATGAAGAGGATGGGTTCAGATATCACCCTAAGTGTGACAAACTCAAGATCACCCACTTGACTTTTACTGATGACCTCATTCTCTTTGCTAGAGGGGATACTTGGTCTGTTGGACAGCTAATGAAATGTGTTAACTAATTCAATGAGTGCTCTGGGCTACAAGCAAGCTTGTCCAAATCAAATATATTCCATGCTGGAGTCCAGGCTGCTGAGTTAATGGAAATCAGAAGGATTACTGGAATGGAGGATGGTAGCCTCCCTTTCAAATACTTGGGTGTTCCTCTGGCTTCAGTAATATTAAATGCTGCTCACTTCTCCCCCCTCATTGAAAAAATATCTGGTTACATAAATGTCTAGGCTAGTTCTTCTTTGTCCTATGCTGGTAGAACAGAACTTATCAAATCAGTGCTTCAAGGGGTGGAATGATTTTGGCTTGCCATCTTCCCTATCCCTGGCAACATCCTGGAGAAAATAATTAGGATGTGCATATCTTTTCTATGGAATGGTAGGAGCAATGGTATAAGGAAGGCTCTTGTTGCCTAGGCTGATTTATGTAAACCAAAAACTGAAGGAGGTTTAGGCCTTGTAGACTTAAAAGCATGGAACAAGGCACTCCTAACCAGGGTCCTATGGAATATCCACATGAAGAAAGACTCTCTATAGATTTAGTGGGTTCAACACTATTATTTGATGAATAGAACTATTTAGGAGATCATGGCAAGAAAGGATGACTCCCCCCTCTGGAAGAAAATTCTAGAAATCAGAAATGATTTGACTGGCCAGTCAGCTTCTACTCAGCAGGCCAGGGAAAAATTAATGGAATAGAAGGACCAGAATGATCTGTGCATAAAGAAAGTCTACAACTCAATCAGGTTGAAGGAAAATGTGGTCAGCTGGGCTTCCTTGGTGTGGAATGGTCACTACCCCCCCTAAGCACTCCTTTATTCTTTGGTTGGCCATCAAGAACAGGCTTCTCACAAAGGATAGGTTACAGCTGGATGGAGAAGATAAACTCTGCCCTCTATGTAAAGAGCATGATGAGTCTAGGGAGCACCTTTTCTTCTCATGCCGGATTAGTAAGGAAACCTAGGATACCATCAAAGTTTGGCTAGGTTGCATAAGACAAATGACAACAATTGAAAGTGCAATCAAGTGGACCCGAAAGGAAGTAAGAGGATCTGGCCCCCCAGCCATAGCAAAAAGGATAGCCCTAGCTTGCACAGTGTATAGTATATGGATGGCTAGAAATGCTAAATTATTTGAGCAAACCTAAGTTCAACCTATCAGCCTAGCCAAGAAGATCCAAATTTTAATTTATAGAATTGTGTATGCATTTTGCCCAAAGATTAGGCTTCTTTTGTAAGCTTATTTTTGTTTTCTGTATATGCTCTCATTGTAAATCCCCTGGGTATACCCAGTGTTTTTTTTGTACATTTTTTATTAATATAAGTTTTATTTACTGATCAAAAAAAAAATTTACTTAGTCTTTCATACCATGCCCTTGGAGCTTACTTCAACCTATATAGAGCCTTAGAAAGCTTGTAGACATGATTTGGAAGACTAAGATTCTCAAATCCAAGAGGTTGCTCAACATAAACCTCTTCTTCAATGAAGCCATTTAAAAATGCACTTTTTACATTCATTTGAAATAACTTAAACTTATTAAAGTATGCAAAGGCTAACAACATTTGAATAGCTTCTAGTCTAGCTACAGGAGCATAGGTCTCATCAAAGTCTATTCCTTCTTCTTGATTGTATCCCTTAGCAACTACTCTAGCCTTATTTCTTGTTACTATTCCATTTTCATCCATCTTATTTCTAAATACCCATTTAGTTCCAATTATTGTATGATTCTTAGGTCTAGGGACTAGATTCCATACATTGTTTCTTTCAAATTGATTTATTTCTTTTTGCATTACAATAATCCAATCATTATCTTTTTCAGCTTCTATAAATGTCTTAGGTTCTACTTAAGACAAATAAGCTACATAATTGCAAATATTTCTAATAGAGGAATGAGTTCTTACCCCTTGTGAAGGATCACCAATTACTTGATCAATCGGGTGATAATTTACATACCTCTAATATTTGGGAAGACTGTCCTCTTGTCGGTTTGTAGATAGTTGGTCCAATTTGAGAGTTTCTATCTCTTCATTTGTTTGAGGTAGACTCTCCTTTGGGTCAATAATGGGAGTAGGTGTTTTCGTTCTTAGAATAAAATATGCATCATCATTAAAAGAAACTTCTCTACTACTAATTGGGTTAGACTCATCAAGAGTTACATGTACGGATTCTTCTACCACTAGAGTTCTCTTGTTGAAGACTCTATAAGCCTTCCTAGAGGTTAAATATCTTAAAAATATCCCTTCATCGGTCTTAGAGTCAAATTTACCCAAGTTAGTTTTATTGTTGTTTAGGATGAAGCATTTACAACCAAAAGCACGAAAATAGGAGATATTAGGCTTTCTACCTTTTCATAATTCATATGGAGTTTTGTTAAGCAAAGGCCTAATTAAAATTCTATTTAAGACATAGCAAGAAGTGTTTACTACTTTAGCCCAAAAGTATTTTGGTAAACCATTTTCACAAAGCATTGTTCTAGCAAATTCTTCTAGAACTCTATTTTTCCTCTCAACAACTCCATTTTGTTGAGGAGTTCTAGGAGCTAAAAGTTGTGATCAATTCCATTTTCATCACAAAATCTTGACAAAGTTTGGTTTTCAAACTCTTTTCCATGATCACTTCTAATGCTTGAAATACAAATTCTTTTTTCATTTTGAACCTTTTTGCAAAAGTTTTCAAATCCTTTGAAAGCTTCATCCTTGTAAGCAATAAAGATAACAAAGGTATATCTTGGATAGTCATCAACAATAACAAGAGTATATTGATGGCCACCTAGACTAATGTTACTTATTAGACCAAATAAGTCCATATGCAACAGTTCCAATGGTCTAGTAGTTGAGATTACATTCTTTGATTTAAAAGAAATCCTAGTTTGTTTTCCCATTTGACAAGCATCACATACTTTGTCTTTTTCAAAATTGATTTTGGGAAGTCCAATGACTAAATCTTTTCTTGAAATGATTTTCAGCAAGTTCATGTTCACATGACCAAGCTTTCTATGCCACAGCCATGGATTTTCACTAATAACAGAAAAACATTTTTCATTTTCGGAATGCAAGGATTTTAAATCAACTATATAGACATTTTCATGTCTATGGTCAACAAATTTGATCTTGTTACTCTTGATGTCTATAGCTAGACAATGAGAGGTCTCAAATGAGACTTTGTTGTCTTTGTCACAAAGTTGACTAATGCTTAGTAAATTTGGCTTAAGGCCTTGTACTAGCAATACATTATCTATGGTTGAGAAATCATTACCAACTTTTCCATGCCCAATGATCTTTATTTTCGTGTTGTCTCCAATGGTGACAAGTCCACAATCTCTTAGAGTTAGCTCCTTGAATACACTTTTATCATCGGTCATGTGTTTTGAGCATCCACTATCAAGGTACCAACAGTTACCTTTTTCCTTGGTGTGGAGACATATCTACATCACACAAGGATACACAATGGCATTTTTAGGTACCCAAAATTTCTTGGGTCCTTTGGGGTTAGTCCTTGAAAATATGGTTCCTTATGGGACCCATACTTTCTTAACAGCATATGGTGATCTATAGACATGTTGATAATGCACAATCCTAGGATGATAGTTATTGAAATTTTTAGGAGTATTTGGTTGTGCATGCCTATAATGCTTAGGATATGAGTTCCTAGGATGCATGTTTCTATTGTGAGGAATATGAATATACATGTCATTTTCAGAAAATGTATGATGATGATTTCTATGATACATGCTTGTATGCACACTATTTCCAGGATGACCATGATTGTAACTCCTAGTATATGTATGTGCAGTGTGCAAGTTTTGTCTACTCATATAGTTTCTAGGATGCATATGATGCTTATTCCTAGGATGTGTATAAGCATTTCTTGAATGAGCATACATATAAGCATGACTATTTCTAGGATTCTTCATTCTTATATAAGCATTAGAATTAGTATTTCTAGACATGCTATCATTCATTGTGGGTGTGATTTTGACCTTTAAAGTAGAAGCTTCATTCACACACGAAGCTTTGATGAATAATCTCTCTTTTGATTTTTGCTTGCCTAATGGAGAGTATCCTAACCCGGATTTTCCTCCACTTAGTCTTTGGCAAGAAAGCACTTCATCAAGCTTTTCTTTTCCAAGCATAAGTCTAGATATTGTGCCATTCAATTCTAATATGTTTTTCCTTAGGTTTTCATTTTCATCCTTAAGAAAGTCTTGAGAAGAATCATAAAGTAGTGAAGATAGTTTTTCTTTCTCTTCTCTTAGACTTATCATCTCTTTAGAAAGGGATGACACCTCTTTCTTAAGAGTGGAGTTCCTAGAACCAAATTTCTTTAATTCTTCATGCATCTCATTTATGAATTCTATTAGCTCTTCACTACTACTAACCACGTTATTCTTAGAGGAGGGAGAAAATGATACCTCATTTTCATCATCAATTGCCATAAGACATAGGTTGGCAATTTCCTCGTATCCGAAGAGTCTTCTTCTTCGTCATCACTCCAAGTGGTTGCAATCATAGCTTTCTTCTTGAAGCTCTTGTATAGTTTGCTTGTAGCTGTGCAATCGGCCTTGATGTGACCGAGCTTCTTGCATCCATAGCACACAAGTGGTTCCTTTTTTGAGGTGGGATCCTTTGTGTATGATTTCTTGCTTTTCTTCAAGAATCTATGAAACTGTTTGGTGATTAAAGCCATTTCACCATCTTCTTCGCTGCTCTCCTTCTCTTCTTCTGATTCTTTTTCTTTGTTACTTATGGAGGCTTTAAGAGCAATCGCCTTTTTCTTCTTCTCATCATCATTGACAGTGGGATTCATTTCTTCCATTTCACATGTCAACAATGACCCAAGGAGTGTCTCAACATCAAGTTTGTCAAGATCTTTGGCTTCCTGAATAGCCATCTTCTTTGCTTTCCAAGTAGGTGGCAAAGATCTTAAGATTTTTCTTGTTAGTTCAAATTCTTCAATGTTCCTACCAAGAAACTTCAAACCATTAACAATAATTGTGAAACATTAGTGCATTTGAGAAATTGTTTCGTTAGGAGACATTCTAAAAGATTCATATTCAGAAACTAGCATATAGATTTTTGATTTTTTAACCTCACTAGTTCCTTCATATGTAATTTGCAATTTATCCCATATCTCCTTAGCTGAAACACATGCAAAGATTTTATTGTATTCAGATATATCTAAAGCACAATGTAATTGTTGCGCAATTATATACCTAAATAATTAAGCGGATAATCGCACTAGTTTTACTTGCAAGTGCACAAGGTCAACAGTGTAGTATAGTGTGCGAAAGCAAGGTCATCTCCATAGGGATTGGTAAAATTCGGTTTTTAGAATTAGTTTTTTTAAGTAAAAAGAAATAAAATAACTGTTGTGTGTGATTTGATAATAATAAAGACATAGAGCTTTGATATCCACCACTAGTCATACTTTCCCAATTGTATAAGGTATTAGTACACTAGCCTTATCATGTATACCTACTGGTTGCCAACCTAAGGGCATGGTATCTACTCCTTAAGCTATTGATTTCCCTAAGCAACGAGTTAGGCATGGTATCTACTCTAACTCTTTTCTTCCTTAAGGGATTCAGTATGGTATCTGCTTGAGTTGTTCCTTAAAGAAAACATAAGTACTATGGAAATCGACAACCACATGAGACCTAGGGCATGGTATCTATTCCCGGTTTCCCATGTTTATTAACCCGGGTATCCGGATAAGATATCCCTTGTTACTAATGTTAGACCCAGGACTCGGTCATCCAAATTGATCTAACTAACAGGTCCATACCACATGCATACGCTGGCCATACATATACATATGAGGAACTTAAATAAGCAAAGGCATTAATCAAGTTAAGCAACATAATAAAGGCTATTGGCAAAGATTTATAAATGCATAAATATATGAGAAAGCATAACTAGGGCTTCAATCGAGCCCTATAAGAAAGTTAGTTACACATGCTGTCTAAAAACATCATATATAAACTAAACATAAAGAGAAGAATAAACCCGAGAGAAGAGGCGTCAATTCTCTCCCAAAGCTTACAACTCCAAGTAAAAGCTAATAAAAGTGTTCTCTAAGTTATCGTGGTTAATTTTGTGTGCTTGACAGGTATATTTATAGGTCTTTGAGAAGTCCTAAAAGGTGTAGGAAACCCTAAACTTCCTAAACCGACAAAAACTCTTTATTTCCAAAACAAGGTTCTGCAGTTTACTGTTCACGCCCGTATATGTGCGCTCGATCGCACACGTCTTACGCTCGATCGCAGTGCTGTGCTCGATCCCTCTTGTGTGTGCATGATCGCGCGCTCGATCGCATTGCATGGTGCGATCGATCGCAGATTGACCAGAGACTACTCCAGGATTTCCAGGCTTCTTCCTTTAAGTGCCAAAACTGATTCTTTTCTTCCAAAACCTATCAAACACATGTGAAATACACAAATGAAGTAAAACGAACTAAATTAACGTAACTAAAGACCTAATAAATGTAAATAAGGTGGCTTAAATATGAATATTTAAGCACCTATCACACCCCCAAACTTACATATTGCTAGTCCCTTAGCAATACAAAATTAAGAACTAAAACGAAGAAAAAAAACAGATAAATCAAATGTTCGTGGTGTCCAACAAAAGTTTAGATCTTATAAAACTATGATGCGCATTCATGAGCATGCTTAACAGATATAAACATATTTTTGCAATGAATAAGAGTTTGGAACGTAAGTCACTTTCATAAGGCAATTTAAGACATTACAAGCTCGACTTTGGTGTGTGGTGAACTAGCACACAAAAGATTAGGTTTCCAAGAATTCAAACATGTAGTGTTTCGATGACTCAAGATTCACCAAACTTCCTATTAGAGTCAATAAAGATGGCATAGACTTTTATTTGTGAGACTTTTGCCAAGTTAGTTCTTTTAAGCTTTCTTGTTGACTTGTGATGAGTCTTAAATATTGCATATTTTATACCCTTAACTTATATTTGTTATGCTCTTAGTTAGTAGTATTTCACTTTATTTTACGTCTTTCTTGTGTTTTGTGTATTTTTACAGGTTTGTGGAGAAAATAAAGCATTTCAGGAGATGTGAAGCTTCTGGAGACATTGCGATCGATCGCACGAGATATGCAATCGAGCGCACCTGCCTACGAACGAGCGCATGGTCAACATCCCACATCGAAATATTTGAAGTTCAGTGCATCTGCGATCGATCGTAGCAGACACGCGATCGAGCGCACATGAGATCGTACCTGCGATCGATCGCACCAGACTGCGATCGAGTGCACACGGGCAGTATCCCACATCGAATCTGCAACCCATATTGCTCCTGGTCTTCCCTTATATAAACACCATCTGGCTTCATCATTCAGTGTACAATTCTTGAGCCACTTTGGTGTTTACCGATGGACGTCCGCTAGCATTCTGGTGGATCCCGAAGGCATTGCTACCACGAGGGGAAGCGCCGGCCGTCAGCGAGTGGAATTTCTCCCATGTAAAGTTGTTTATTTATTTCTTTATATTCAATTGTTTTAGTTTAAATGTTTAGCACTTTTTATTATAGTTTTATAGTTATGAGTGGCTAGACTCTTCAGCTAAGGTTGAAGATGAAGCCCCGCCGTTGTTTAGCGTAGTAGTTCAGATTTGCTTGTACAAATCTGACAATTTTTAGTATAAAATGTTCTGTCAATTATTTGAGTTAATCTTATAATTGATTGAGTTTAAATTGTCTGTTGGATATTCTTTATGTTTCATCTGATGAATACATTTAATGCTTTTCGATTAAATTGGATTTCCTTTGTGATTTGTTAAGAGCGGATACATTGGATGCTTTTGGTTTAGTTGAGATATTCTTTGTTTTTTGTCTTATAGTTGGATTCATAGAATGTTTTGATAGGCTATATTTTTAGAACATATATGCTTAACTTTGGTGGGGTGGATTCGGAAACCTTAGTGTTTTTATTATTAGTTTTAAAATCAACTTAGTTTAGTTTTAATTTATTTTGCAATATCATTCTGAAATTTGGAACTAGGTTAAGATAGAGTTAGTTTAGATTAAAAATATACTTTCACAACGCAATTCCCTGTGGATTCGACCTCGCACTTGCACAACGCTATACTGCAAACGACTCGTGCGCTTGCGAGTAATTTAAAACTCACAACAAGTTTTTGGCACCGTTGCCGGGGAATTGTTTTGTTTGTGAAAATTTTTGGTCTGAATTGATTTTATTTTTCTATTAGTTAGTTATAAAAAAAAAATTGAGTTTTGTTTTTGCTTTATTCTGTTGCTTCTGCTGGTTAGTATCTCATTATTTTTCTATTGGTGTATGCTTGGTCGGAGATCCTTGAACTTAGATTTGACACATTTAGATCCGACTTAGAAAGAACTCTTAGGAGGCAGAAAAGAGCACTAGTTGAAAGAGAGACTGTTGAGATGGGAGAAAATTTTAATCATCCTGAACATGTAGAGCAACCTAGAGCTTGGAACGTGGACTCCACTACATCCCTTAGGGAATTGTTTGCACCCGTTGCGACTAACTCATCTTCCTGCATAGTGTTGCCACCAACCAATGCCACACATTTTGATTTGAAGCCACATGTTATCCAACTCTTACTCTCATTCCATGGCTTAGATCTTGAAAATCCTTATAGTCATGTGAAGAAGTTCAAAGACATTTGTGCTACATTCAAATTCCATAACTTCTCTGAGGAGTCAGTCCATCTTCGACTCTTCCCTTTCTCCCTTCACGATAGAGCTAGGACGTGGTTGGACTCCAACACGTCTGGGTCTATTACATCTTGGGAAAACCTGCTTAGCAAATTTTATCATAAGTTTTTCCCAATGTCTAGAGTGAATGAGTGCCGAAAGGAGATTAGCTCTTTCACTCAGGACGAGGATGAGAAGTTCTCTGAAAGCTGGGAGCGCTTTAAAGAGTTACTGATCAGATGCCCTCCACATGGATATGAGAAGTGGAGACTCGTTCAATTCTTCTACCAAGGGTTGACTCAACCCAACCGTAGCATGATCGAATCTATGAATGGGGGGGCATTCTTGAGTCTGATAGGAGACGAAGCATACATGGCATTGGACAAGTTGTCCGACAACTCACAACAGTGGGATTTTTCAAGCTGTCGAGATAAGTCCATTCGTGCTCCTAAGAGGGGAGGCATCTATGAGGTCAGGGAGGACGCTGATTTAAGGATAAAGTTAGATGCCCTCACCAAGAAGATTGACGCTCTCACTGTGAGCCAATCCATCAATGCTGCCAACACATTCAATGTTGAAAGCTGTTCCATCTGTGCTAGTCCCATGCATCTAGCACAGAATTGCCCATCAATGCCGGCTTGTGCCGAGTATCCTATGGAACAAGTAAATGCTTTCAATGACTTTCGAAGGCAGTCAAATGGATCGTACTCCGAGACGTACAATCCAGGGTGACGGAACCACCCAAATTTTTCATGGAGGCAGAACCAACCAATGAATCAGGGAGGAGCCTCTCATCATGCTCAAAATCAATATCCTCCCGGATTTGCCCCACAAATTCCTAATCATGGTCGTTCTGCCCATCCAGCACCTTCACCTGCTTACCACGCACCCACCCAAACACTAGCGCCAGTTTCACAGTCGCTTGAGGACACTCTTAAGGAGTTCATGAAGGCGACTAGCCAAAATATGAGCGATGTGAGGAGTGCAACAATGGTAAACACCAAGCAATTGCCAAGCTGGAGAGTCAAATAAGGCAAATTGTAAGTCACTTGGGTGAGAGAGAGAAAGGAAAGTTCCCCAGTCAGCCCGTGCAAAACCCAAAAGGATAATTTATGGTTGAGAGTTCATCAACTCCTACGCACGGGGAGGAACAAATACAGTCGATTGTCACACTGAGGTCTGGGAGACAAGTGGACAATCGAGTGGAAGAGAGCCCTGCTATGCAGCAAGGGCAAGGGAGTGGCAACACAGAGAAGAGAGATGCTGAGCCATCTACAGCCACACCTACTGAGAAAGACCCTCCTAGGTCGTTTGTACCTAGAGCGCCCCTACCCCGAGAGATTACAGGCGCCCAAGAAAGGAGGGAAGTATGAGGAAATTCTGGAGGTATTCAAGCAAGTCCAAATCAATATCCCATTTTTGGATGCCATCCATCAAGTGCCATCATATGCCAAGTTTTTAAAGGACTTGGTCACTATCAAGAGGAGGACGAATGTCCCAAAGAAGGCATTTTTGACCGAGCAGGTCAGTTCAATCCTTCAGTGCAAGCTACCCATCAAGTATAAAGACCCGGGGTGTCCTACCATCTCTTACACGATAGGAGTCAGCCATATTGAGAGGGCCCTTTTGGATCTAGGGGCGAGTGTGAATCTTCTACCCTACTCAGTCTATGTGCAGTTGGGGTTAAGAGAATTGAAGCCCACATCCATGACGCTTCAATTGGCTGACAGGTTAGTGAAAAGACCACGGGGGATAGTTGAGGACGTTTTGATAAAAGTGGATAAGCTCTATTTCCCCGTGGATTTTATTGCCCTTGACACAGAGCCGGTTCAGAATGTAGGGATTCAAATACCGATGATTCTAGGGCGACCATTCTTAGCCAAGACTAACGCCCTAATCAATTGTAGGACAGGGGTGATGAAGATCTCCTTCAAGAATATGACAGTGGAGTTGAACATTTTTGATATCACTAGGCAACCACTGGAATATGATAAAGTGAGAGATGTATGCTTGATAGAGGAGATTCTTGAGGATACTGTGGATGAATCAAGCATTGAGGATCCCATGGAGGCATGCTTTGCTCACTTTGGAGAGGACTTGGGTTTAGATAAGTTACTCGAGGAAGTAAATGCCATTTTGGAGTCTGATCCTCAAGAAAGCAAGGAGGAGGAGGAGAAGGTGTCACCAGAACCTCAAAAGAAGGAACTTAAGCCTTTACCGGATAATCTTAAGTATAAGTTCCTGGGTCCAGCATACTGTTTGCCTGTGATAATAGCTTCAGATTTGGGAGAGGCTCAAGAGGAGAAATTATTAGATGTTTTAAGAGAGCACAAGGAAGCTATCAGCTGGACCATTGAGGATATTAAGGGAATCAGCCCCTCGGTGGTGATGCACAGGATACATTTGGAGGAAGATGCTAAGCCATCGAGGGAGCCTCAAAGAAGGCTCAACCCTGCTATGCAAGAGGTTATGAGGGCAGAGGTTATTAAGCTGTTAGATGCAGGGATCATTTATCCCATCTCTGATAGCAAGTGGGTGAGCCATATTCATGTCGTGCCTAAGCGAGCTGGGTTAACGGTAGTAAAGAATAAGGACGACGAGTTGGTGCCAACTCGTGTGCAGTCTGGGTGGAGAGTGTGTATAGACTACCGTAAGCTGAACATTGCCACAAGGAAGGATCATTTTCCACTTCCATTTATTGATCAGATGGTGGAGCGTTTGGCTGGGCACGAGTATTATTGCTTTTTGGATGATTATTCTGGATATAACCAGGTCCCAGTGGACCCCGAAGATCAGGAGAAGACGACATTTACCTGTCCTTTTGGGACCTTCGCCTACCGTCGTATGCCCTTTGGGTTATGCAATGCACCCGCCACTTTTCAGCGGTGCATGGTCAGTATATTCTCTGACATGGTAGAGCGGTTCTTGGAGATTTTCATGGACGACTTCTCATCTTCGGTTCAACATTTGAGGAGTGCCTGCACCGTCTCTCTTTGGTTTTGGTATGGTGCAAGGAGAAGAACCTGGTGCTTAATTGGGAGAAGTGCCATTTTATAGTCAAGCAAGGAATTGTACTGGGGCATATCGTATCTCATCGAGGGATTGAGGTCGACAAAGCAAAGGTGGATTTGATTTCCAGCCTTCCACCCCCACGTACGGTGAAAGAGGTTCGATCTTTTCTGGGCCATGCAGGTTTCTATAGGAGATTTATCTAGAATTTCAGCATGATCGCCAGGCCCTTGTGCAAGTTGTTGCTAAAAGATGCCCCATTTCTATTTGATGAGGATTGTAAGAAAGCATTTGGGGATCTAAAGAAGATTCTGATGTCCACACCCATTATTCAGCCACCTAACTAGGATATGCCTTTCGAGATTATGTGTGACGCATCAGACTATACTGTTTGAGCTCTTTTGGGGCAACGTGTTGATAAACTTCCCCATGCTATCTATTATGCAAGTCGAACTCTAAACGACGCACAACTCAATTACTCTACCACTGAGAAGGAGTTGCTTGCAGTCGTTTTTGCATTAGACAAGTTCAGATCCTACTTGTTAGGATCTAAAGTCATTATCTACTCGGACCATGCTGCATTGAAGTATATTTTCTCTAAAAAAGATGCTAAATCTCGTCTTATCCGATGGATCTTGCTACTTCAAGAGTTCGACATTGAGATTCGGGGTAAGAAAGGTTCGAAAAATGTGGTGGCGGACCATTTGTCTAGATTGATTGTGTAATTCAGTGAGGCTGCCACTCCCATTTCTGAGACCTTTCCTGATGAGCAATTGATGCACATTGCTCACAGTCCCGCACCATGGTTTGCTGACATAGTGAACTATCTTGTCACCGGACACATGCCCTTGCATTGGGGGAGGCAAGATAAATCAAAATTTTTGGCCATGGTAAAACACTTTTTCTGGGACGATCCTTACCTGTTCAAGTATTGTTCTGATCAGATCATTAGACGGTGTATTCCTGAGCATGACCAATCTAATGTCATCGCCTTTTGTCATGATCATGCATGTAGAGGCCATTTTAGTGCTAAAAAGACAACTGCAAAGATTTTGCAGTGTGGATTTTATTGGCCTACCCTGTTCCGGGACTCTCACACCTACTGTATATCTTATGAGCGTTGCCAAAAGCTAGGGAGTCTTTCTAGGAGAAATATGATGCCCCTCAACCCTATTCTGATTGTTGAGATTTTTGATGTGTGGGGCATTGATTTCATGGGACCATTCCCAAACTCCTTTGGCTACTTATACATTCTAGTTGCTGTGGACTATCTGTCCAAGTGGGTGGAGGCCGTTGCATGCAAGACCAATGACCATAGAGTTGTGGTCTAGTTCTTGAAAGACACTATTTTTGCTCGTTTTGGTACGCCTCGAGCAATCATAAGTGATGGAGGTAAGCACTTTTGCAACAAGATCTTTGAGCAGTTGATGAAGAAGTATTGTATCACGCACAAAGTTGCCACCCCATATCACCCACAGACGAGTGGTCAAGTGGAAATTTCAAATCGTGAGATCAAACAAATTTTGGAAAAGACTGTGAACCCTAATAGAAAGGATTGGTCTCTGCGATTGACGGATGCACTGTGGGCATATCGGACAGCCTTCAAGACGCCAGTTGGCATGTCTCCCTATCGCATTGTATACGAAAAGGCATGTCACCTTCCGGTTGAATTAGAGCATCGTGCGTATTGGGCTGTCAAGCAACTAAATTTCAATCTTTCCAAGGCTGGCTCACAATGGAAGCACCAACTCAATGAATTGGAGGAGCTGCGGAATGATGCATATGAGTGTGCCCAATCATACAAAGCACAAATGAAGAAGACTCATGACCAAAACATTTTGAGACGAGCTTTTGAGCCGGGTTAGAAAGTTCTTCTTTATAATTCGTGCCTGCATCTATTTCCAGGCAAGCTAAAATCCCGATGGTCAGGCCCATTCATTATTCGATCGGTTTTTCCTCATGGGGCCATCGAGATTGAGGATCCTAAGAATGGTAATACTTTCAAGGTAAATGGACAGAGGCTAAAACCATTCTTAGAGTTGAGGAGTCCGGACATTGAGACGATACTATTGGAGGATCATAGTTACTCAGATTGAGTGTAGTATTCTAGGAAGAGTCTGGCTGAAGACGTAAAACTTAGAGCTCATGGGAGGCACCCCACAGCTTATCTTTTCTTTTGTTTATTTATTATTTCTCATTTTTATGATTAATGTTTGTTTCCAGTATTTTTTGTTTTCCAGTTTTTATTTTTCAGGGACAAAGCGTACTTCAGTTCAAGTTTGGGGGTATGCTATGAGCCATACCAGTCTAGATAGTTCTCCATATCTCAGGTAAGCTATTTCCATATTAGTCACACATTGGGGTCAATGTGTAATTTAAGTTTGGGGGTATGGGAGACACATCACACACTTTGTCCTAATTTGTTGTCTTTTCGTCGTAGAGATAAATGCATGCTCATGTTATCGTGAAATTTTGGTTGATCTAAAACATTTTCTGTGATGTGATGTCATTGGTGAGCTTAACATTTTGAACACATGATCTGGTGATAAATTTTAAAATTTGGTTACTTACCTTAGGCACTTGAGAATTCACATGTTTGATCCAATCTAACACGAGCACATTAGCACAAATTATGTGAGGTATGACACGTGATTTTAATGTGTATTTTTCCTTATCTTAACTGAAACTGGATGACTTGTTGGATGAACTCTTGGGCATAAAAAAGCATAATAAAAAAATAAATTTTTTTTTTTATCAATAAACTTTCTGCTGAGTAACTGGACCTCTTGCCTCAGTAAGCAGTGAGTGTTCACGTCAAAAGGTGGAATTTTGCTTGGTAGTATTAAGACCGGTTTATTTTCGTAGCCTTTTTTACTCGAGTTAGTAAGTCCTTAGGGGTATCTATACACCTAATGCCCTAAAACCATCTGGTTTGGGAGTCATTGACTCAACACTCGCTACATGGGTCAATTAGAAAGCTTAAGGGAACTAAACATAGCCGTGCCTTATTAAAAAAAAAAAAATACTATGCCTTTTTCGTTCATCTTGATGGGAAATTTGGTGAATCTTGAGACATGGAGGCCTTACACATTAGAGTTACTTGGAAGCTTCATTTTTTTATGCTAATTCACCTTACACTGATTCAAGCTTGTGATGCCTTATCCTGCCTTTTGTAAGTAATTAGATTTTAACATTTCTATTCATTGTGAAGATGGGTTTACCTTTTTAAGCTTGCTTATGAATGAATATCATGGTGATGTGTGCTCCTTAAATTTTTGGATACCATGAGTGATGACTTTATCTTTATGTTCTTTGTTTTTCATTGAGTCTTTTATTTTGTTTTGCTAAGGGACTAGCAAAATATAAGTTTGGGGGTATTTGATGAGTCTTAAATATTGCATATTTTAGACCCTTAACTTATATTTGTTATGCTCTTAGTTAGTAGTATTTCACTTTATTTTACGTCTTTCTTATGTTTTGAGTATTTTTACAGGTTTGTGGAGAAAATAAAGCATTTCAGGAGATGTGAAGCTTCTGGAGACATTGCGATCGATCGCACGAGATATGCGATCGATCGCACGAGATATGCAATCGAGCGCACCTGCCTACGAACGAGTGCATGGTCAACATCCCACATCGAAACATTTGAAGTTCAGTGCATCTGCGATCGATCGTAGCAGACATGCGATCGAGCGCACATGAGATCGTACCTGCAATCGATCGCACCAGACTGCGATCGAGCGCACACAGGCAGTATCCCACATCGAATCTGCAACCCATATTGCTCCGGGTCTTCCCCTATATAAACACCATCTGGCTTCATCATTCAGTGTACAATTCCTGAGCCACTTTGGTGTTTACCAGTGGACGTCCGCTAGCATTCTGGTGGATCCCGAAGGCATTGCTACCACAAGGGGAAGCGCCGCCCGTCAGCGAGTGAAATTTCTCCCATGTAAAGTTGTTTGTTTATTTCTTTATATTCAGTTGTTTTAGTTTAAATGTTTAGCACTTTTTATTATAGTTTTATAGTTATGAGTGGCTAGACTCTTCAGCTAAGGTTGAAGATGAAGCATCGCCGTTGTTTGGCGTAGTCGTTCAGATTTGCTTGTACAAATCTGACAATTTTTAGTATAAAATGTTCTGTCAATTATTTGAGTTAATCTTATAATTGATTGAGTTTAAATTGTCTGTTGGATATTCTTTGTGTTTCATCTGATGGATACATTGAATGCTTTTCGATTAAATTGGATTTCCTTTGTGATTTATTAAGAGCGGATACATTGGATGCTTTTGGTTTAGTTGGGATATTCTTTGTTTTTTGTCTTATAGTTGGATTCATAGAATGTTTTGATAGGCTATATTTTTAGAACATATATGCTTAACTTTGGTGGGGTGGATTCAGAAACCTTAGTGTTTTTATTATTAGTTTTAAAATCAACTTAGTTTAGTTTTAATTTATTTTGCAATATCATTCTGAAATTTGGAACTAGGTTAAGATAGAGTTAGTTTAGATTAAAAATATACCTTCACAACGCAATTCCCTGTGGATTCGACCTCGCACTTGCACAACGCTATACTGCAAACGACTCGTGCGCTTGCGAGTAATTTAAAACTCACAACAACTCGTGTAACGAGCATTTAGCCAATGACTCCCAAACTAGATTGTTTTAGGGCATTAGGTGTAAAGATACCCCTAAGGACTTACTAGCTCGAGTCAACAATGCTATGAAACTAACTGGTTTTAATGCTACCACTTAGAATTTTCCACCTTTTGACGTGACACTCAATGCTTACTGAGGCAAGAGGGCCAGTTACTCAGCGAAAAGTTCTTTTTTAATGATCACTTAGAATTTTCCACCTTTTGACGTGACACTCAATGCTTACTGAGGCAAGAGGGCCAGTTACTCAGCGGAAGATTTGTTTTTATTGATCATTAGGAGCATTTTTTTTTCTTTTTGAGCACTAATCAATCTTTTCTATTTTCATATGCCAAAATGTCAATCTAATAGGTCATCTAGTTCACAGTCAAGCAAAAGAAACATACCAATCCAAATAACATGTCATACCCCACACAATTATGTGCTAATGTGCTCGTGATAGTTTAGGTCAAACTTGTGAATCCTTAAATGTCTAAAAGGCAGTGATCTAGGTTCAAAACTTGATTATTTGGCCTATATGTTCAAAGTGTTAAGCTTGCTGATGAAGTCAAATCATAAGGTTTTGTTTAGATCACAAAAAAAAGTTTATTGGACATAATGAACATGCATTTATCTATGAAAATAACAACAAAACAAAAAAAAATATGGGACATAGTGAGTGTGTGAATGTGTCCCCATACCCCCAAACTTAAATTTTACATTGTCCCCAATGTGTGAATAGCATGGAAGGAGCTGACTTGGGAGATGGAGAACTGATGGCTAGCATGGCTCGTAGCATGCCCCCAAACTTCAACTGGATGCACTCACGCTGTCCTTGAAAAAGAAAGAAAAACAAACATAAAATGGAAAACAAGTAATAATAAACAGATAGAAAAATAAACTAGGAAATACGAATAATAAAATGAAATAAACTAAGAAAAATGATATGCTTTGGGGTGCCTCCCATGAGCGCTAAGTTTAACGTCTTCAACCAGACGTGGTATCCTCTCACTGCTGATCATCAGGTGGTGCAGTCAAAGAGGTACCGGGTGTTAGAGGTAGGCGATCAAGAATGGCCTGCAGCATAGCCTCCTGTCGTGCTAACCGTGTCTCTAAACTATCCATGCGCTGATGCACAAGTGTGGTAGCAGCAGAGACCTCACCTTGGAAGGAGGACAACTCAGCTGAAAAGTGCTGGGACTCGGTGGGTCCCATGTCCGAATGGTCCTCCTCATGTACTGGGCTAATGACCGAGGTCTTGGTCTCTATGCGATCCTCCTCAACTCGCTCAGCTGCTTGAGCAGGTACTGGGGGTCCTCATGGCATATACGAGATGCTGTGTGACCACTGAGCCTTCTTGAAGAAGAGATGCTCTCGCACTAGCCCGTCACTGTGGGTCCCCTTAATCCCATTCTTCTTGAGGATGAAGGAGAGTAAGAACGGGATAGGGAGACCCTAAGCATTGGCCATGGTGGTCTGACGGCCATGTATGTGATCCCAAAACTTGTGCAGCTGGCTCCAAATGATAGCCAGGATGGAGTACTAGTGGCCTCTATAGAAGGCATATAAGGACTAGAGAAACTGGTCTCGCGGCTGTGTCTTGTGCCCCAATGGACACACATTATACTGCAGGATCGTGTCGACAAGCCACAGTCGTGGAGGTAGCTTGGACCGGCTAGCCGCATTGTTATGCCTATCGACATGCTGGCCAGCGCACGTGTCTGTGATGATCTCAGCCAGGGAAAAAGATTTTAGTTGTTTCTCGATATCTGTGTCCTTAGGAGGGGACTCGTCGGTGCAATGAAGAGCAACGATTATATCGACACTAGTCACCTCGATGGGTGTGCCCCAGATTGAAAAAGTGAGAACTCCCGGTCTGCTGCAGTCAAATGATAGGCTCGCATAGAACTGGACTACGAGCTGGGAGTAAGCAGTGGAGCAGACCGGCTTAAACAGCCTCTTCAATCCTCGATGTTGGAATGCTTGGATGGCCCATTGAGTGGCGTCTATGTGCTGGAATACGTCATCGATGGAAAATGTGGTCTCGAATAAAAGCTCTTTTTGCTCTATATTGGGCCGGAATGAAGAAGCACGACTACTGGATGCACCAGAAGTGGAAACAGATGGTCTAGACATGCTTTTCTGTAGTTTTTGCCTGATTTGCAATCGATCTTAAGGGGGTTCGCTCGATCGCACACTGGTTATGCGCTCAATCGCAAATGTCGTGCGCTCGATCGCACGCGGTCAGGTTTTTCCTCGAACAACTTGTGTGCACCAAAAGACCAAGCTATGGTCTTGAGGATTTGAATGTGATCCCAACCTCCTACAAACGGATAAGCACTCAATCACTCACAAGAAAACATATATGTATAATGAATTTTATAAATAAAATATTAAAATTCGTGTGTGTGTGTGTGTAAAGAGTAGCTTGTGGATGTATGTAATGGGGAAGGGAGTACATGGTGGTGGCAGTGGTGATAATAGTGGTTAACAGTGATAGGGGTAATAGAGATGGTGGAAATGGAGTGTGATGGGGTGTAATAGAGTTGAGAATGTAAGGGCGAGTGTGAGGGATGCTGGTAGGAAGGTGCGAGTGAGGGAGAGTAAAAGGTGAGTGTGAACAGTGAGGGAGTGTGGTGGGAGTGGAATTTTTTTTAGACTTATAGCTAACTCACTGTTACGAGTGCGCTCGATCGCACACGGGGTGCACTCGATCGCATTCATGCGCTCGAGCATACTGACGGACACGCTCAATCGCATACTTGCGCTCGATCGCACAGAATGGTCCGATCGATCGCACGAAGTGTGCATGTGCAAAAATGAAAATCTACCTCAGCTGTAAATGATAATTTTGGAACAGTACAACCTTACCATGTGTTAGTGGCCTCAGTACCACTAACCTCTGTAGAGATGCTTGAGCTGTATGAATAATTGAAATGAACTCACTCAAGCACTCTCAAGCTACAGTGCTAGTTGTTTGGAAGGAAGCACTTTGAGCCCACATCCGGTGGTTCAAGTGCTTTTGATGGTTGCTTCATCTCCCATTTTGATGCCTGGTTAATAAAGTAAGTAAAGGTAGTGTCAGTAAGTGCATGAGGTTCAAATTGAATACCATACTTACTTAAAGGCTTTGGTGTGTTCTTGAAAAGGTGCACAACTTTATTGACGTCTTTAATCCCATTGTCCTCCTCCGGCCTAATGTCCACTCTTGTGTCCTTATGGTTGGAGATAGTCTCCAATTGAACAGTGTGATGGACCTGAGAAACTTCTTCAACAATATCTTATATGAGACTCACATTAGAATATTCATTTTCCCCATTGACTGATTTTGATGTATTAAATATTTTAAATTCTATCTCCTCATTATTTACTTTCATAGTGACTACTCCCCTTTTTACACTAATGTTAGTATCAGCAGTTATCATAAAGGGGCGTCCTAGGATAATGGGGAGAGGTGATGGTAAAGTATATTCTTCCATATCTAATACTACAAAATCAGCAGGTATAATGAATTTATCTACTCTTACCAACACGTCCTCAAGGATACCTCTCGGTCGTTTAATGCTTCGGTCAGCTAATTGCAAAGTGACTGAGGTTGGTTGAAGTTCCCCCAAACCTAGTGTCTCGTACACACTATATGGCAGCAGATTGACGCTCGCTCCTAGATCCAATAGTGCATGCTCGAATAGCTGGTCACCTAGCCTGCAGGGAATCGTAAAACTACCTGGATCTTTCAGTTTAGGTGGTAGTTTTCTTAGAAGCACAACACTTACCTCTTCGTTTAAGGCAACCGTCTCATGTTCCTGAAACCTCTTTTTGTTAGTGCAATAATCCTTTAGAAATTTAGCATATGTAGGAATTTGTTTAATGGCATCTAACAAAGGAATATTAATTTCTACCTTTTTCAAGTTTTCAAAAATGTCAATTAATTTGGTATCTTTCTTAGGTTTCACTAACCTTTGAGGAAATGGTGGGGGTATATTTACCTTTTCCATCTCACTTACCTTAGAGGTGGATGCCTTGTTAGGAGATGCTCGTGCAGGCTCATCGATGCCTATGATCTTTCCACTTCTCAGGGTTGTCACAGCATTTAGTTGTTGATGCCCCCTAGGGTTGGGTAATGTTTGAGCTGGGAGCTCTCATTGCTTTCTGCCACTGGGCTCTTTAGCCAGTTGTCCCATTTGTACCTCTAATCTTTGAATTGCTTGCGCATGTGCTGTAGTGGTATGTTTCTGCTGAGTCATGAATTGTTCTTGTGATGTCACCTGTTGTCTTACTAGACTTTCGAGGTCGTTCTTCTTTGGTTCCGGAGTAGCATGAGCAGTGGGATGGGGGTTTCGTTGCTGTCCTTGATTGTTCTAGTTGTTGTTCCACGAGAAATTTGGGTGGTCTCGCCATCCAGGGTTGTATGTGTTGGCATATGGGTTGTTCTTCGATGGATAATTGTTAAGCCCCATGTACTTGGCTTGTTTCGGATCTGCAGATGAGTACAACGGAGAAGTGTCAGTATTATGGTCATATTGGGAACATATCGCACAAACCTGTAGTGGTGTAGCTGGTAGGCTGGATGAGGCATTTTGATTAGCCATGGCTTTTACCAATAAGTCTAGTTTCCTCTCCATTGCTGCCATTTAAGGGAAAGATCCTCCATTTACATTTACCTCGTACATGCCCTTTCCCTTGGTCACATGTCTACCTCGAGAGGAGAACTGCTGAGTGTGTTCGCTGAGGGTTTCGAAGAGTTCCATTGCTTCTTCATTGCTTTTCTCCATCAGCACTCCTCCACAACCTGAATCAACAATACTCTTATTAGTGTCGTTTAAACCTTCATAAAAGGCTTGTACCAGTTCATCTTGAGGCAGGTTATGGTGTGGGCATTTGAGTAGCAAGTCGTTGAAGTGTCCCCATGCTTTGAAGAAGAGGTCCCCATCCTTTTGTTGGAAGGACTAGATCTCCTTCCTCATTTGTCTCGTCTTTTGGGCTGGGAAGAACTTCTTCAGGAACTTGTTTGCCAACTCCTCCCAAGTATGGATAGAAACTGCAGGCAAAGAATTATACCAAAGTTTAGCATTATCTTTCAAGGAAAAAGGGAACATAATCAACTTATTCCTTCTTGGTCTAGTCCTTGTATGTGCTGGAACTTGCAAAGATCAAAAAATTCTCGAAGGTGCAAGTGTGGATCTTCGTTAGGAGTGCCTCTAAAGTGAGTCAAAGCATTCAAGATTTGAGGAGATATGTAATAATTTCCCACCGCCTCAGGTTGATATGCAATGCATGATGGTTGATCAATGTTTCGAGGGATAAAGGAGTGCTTCATCGGTACTCGTGTAGGTGGTTGCTGGTTCTCGAGCTGTTCCGCCATTTGTGTTTCGTTCTCAACTTCTTCTTCGTTCTCCTCGAAGTTGTTCCTTAGCTTTTATCGGATAGTCCGCTCAAGCTCAGGATCAAGGGGAAAGAATGTTGGATGTCAGGATCGTAGTCCGTGCATAAATCAGGAAAACCGGCTTCAGTGCAGCAGTGCAATTCTGCTGCTCGGGTAACTCTCTGCCCTAAATGCGCTCGATCGCACAGGAGGTTGCGATCGATCGCAAGTACCACAGAAAGTGTGATTTAGGGTTTACGTGCCTGAAACAGAAAATGAATTGATTAGGTTTTGATAAAACAAAGATGGTAAAAATAAAGTAATAATAATAATGATTAAACAAAAGTAATCCTAAAAGGAACTTTTAGCGCAATCCCTGGCAACGGCGCCAAAAACTTGTTGCATGATTATATACCTAAATAATTAAGCGGATAATCGCACTAGTTTTACTTGCAAGTGCACA
Organism: Bretschneidera sinensis; assembly: GCA_023935145.1. Lineage (NCBI taxonomy): Eukaryota > Viridiplantae > Streptophyta > Magnoliopsida > Brassicales > Akaniaceae > Bretschneidera > Bretschneidera sinensis. Next base: position 74,473,509 of record CM043701.1, on the reverse strand, counting down.
AGGTCAACAGTGTAGTATAGTGTGCGAAAGCAAGGTCATCTCCACAGGGATTGGTAATATTCGGATAAGATATCCCTTGTTACTAATGTTAGACCCAGGACTCGGTCATCCAAATTGATCTAACTAACAGGTCCATACCACATGCATACGCTGGCCATACACATACATATGAGGAACTTAAATAAGCACAGACATTAATCAAGTTAAGCAACATAATAAAGGATATTGGCAAAGATTTATAAATGCATAAATATATGAGAAAACATAACTAGGGCTTCAATCGAGCCCTATAAGAAAGTTAGTTACACATGCTGTCTAAAAACATCATATATAAACCAAACATAAAGAGAAGAATAAACCCGAGAGAAGAGGCGTCAATTCTCTCCCAAAGCTTACAACTCCAAGTAAAAGCTAAGAGAAGTGTTCTCTAAGTTGTCGTGGTTAATTGTGTGTGCTTTACAGGTGTATTTATAGGTCTTTCAGAAGTCCTAAGAGGTGCAGGAAACCCTAAACTTCCTAAACCGACAAAAACTCTTTATTTCCAAAACAGGGTTCTGCAGTTTACTGTTCACGCCCGTATATGTGCGCTCGATCGCACACGTCTTGTGCTCGATCGCAGTGCTGCGCTCGATCCCTCTTGTGTGCGCACAATCGCAGTGTGCACTCGATCGCATTGCATAGTGCAATCGATCGCAGATTGACCAGAGACTACTCCAGGATTTCCAGGCTTCTTCCTTTAAGTGCCAAAACTGCTTCTTTTCTTCCAAAACCTATAAAACACATGTGAAATACACAAATGAAGTAAAACGAACTAAATTAATGTAACTAAGGACCTAACAAATGTAAATAAGGGGGCTTAAATATGAATATTTAAGCACCTATCAGTAATATATTTGTGGCTCTACTATTGAGAGACATCATTCTACAATCTTCATCATTGTACTCCAGTTTTGAGTATAGGCATTGTATGATTGATTTCTCCAATAGTGATTTCCTTTGTAGGAATTCTAGGTCTTTCCTCAATAACTCTCCACAGATTATAATCTTGTCATTCGACAAAGATTTTCATCCTATTTTTCCAATAGTTATAGTTGGAGCCATTGAACAAGGGAGGCCTAGTGTATGATTGTCCCTCAGAATAGCTATTTGCTGCCATCAGATCAACTTAAGGATATTAAGCCTAAAATTGAGAACAAGGCTCTGATACCAATTGTAGACTGAGGTTCCAACCCAAGAGGGGGGTGAATTAGGTTTTTGAAACTTTTTGCTAATTAATCACAAGTTTATAAAAACATATGAACCAATAACCATGTAAACAAGTAATGTGCTATAAACAAAAGAGTTTAAGGAATAGAATATGCAAACTCAGTTTATAGTGGTTCGGTAATATCGGATTCGTTCTGACCCTACGTCCACTCTCTTCAAGGAACCTCTTTAAAGTAATCCACTAAGAACCTTAGTCGAGCAACTTCACGGGTGTTGCACAAACCTTACAATCCCTTCCTCTCAGAAGCAAACCCCTTCCTCTTGGAAGCTAATCTCTTCCTTTCGGAAGCTAATCCCTTTTACAATAAAAGCTGTAAAGTAAATGGTAGAGAGACAACAATGAAAGCTTATATAACTAAATAATATCTCTCTTTCAAGATAAAGCTTGAAGAATGGCTCAGCACAAATATTTCAAAGCTTTTTGTGTATCAAAGAGTAAAAACTTGATTGAATGTGTAACTTCTTGTATTAAAATGCTCAATAGTGTGGGTTTAAATAGCCTTGATGTAATATGCTCGTTCTGAATTGATTTGGTACACTTTTGTACATCAAATGTACAAGTCTAGTGCCATAACGCTCATATTTTTCGAATTACCAGTTGACTGGGTCTTAGTACTAGTCGACTGGGTCCACTTTAAAAATCTCATTTTTAAGGCTATTGAAGGTACCAGTCGACTGGGTATAACTTACCAGTCGACTAGGAAACTTCTGCCCAAAGTACCAATCGACTGGGTTGTTCTTACCAGTCGACTGTGGACATACTGTCCCATATACTAGTCTTCTGATATATGTACCCAGTTGACTGGATTGCCTATCAACCTAGTTTTCATGTTTTGAAAATATTTTAATTTAAAATATTTGATTAAAGGTTTATGTTAAAAATACTTTTCAAAAAGAGCCATTGGACAAGCTAATTACCTGAACAAGTGAGACTTACAACTTGTTTTAATACCTTAGACCTATACTAGTTCTTCTGTCTTCACTTGATGTTTGATTCGGGATGAGTTCTTGCACCTTGATCCTTAGTTGAATGCTTTTATTGCATAATACACTTAGATAGCATTGTTAGTATAATAAGAGTTGTGTTTTGTCATCATTAAAATATAGGTGAGGGTCAACAAGTCCTATTCATCCTCTCAGCAACTCCATTTTGCTGAGGTATTTTTACAACAGTTTTATGTCTTAGAATGCCATTTAACTCACAGAATTTATCAAAATCCTTATTGCAAAATTCTAAGCCATTATCGGTTCGTAAAGCCTTAACTACCCTATCCATTTGAGTCTCCAGCAACTTTTTCCACACCACAAATTTATTCAAAGCATTGAATTTATTTTTAAGCAAATAAACCCAAACTTTTCTTGAATAATCATCAATTAAAGACAGAAAGTAAAAGTTACCTCCCTATGTTGGTGTTCTTGCTGGTCCCCAAAGGTTTGAATGAATGTAGTCAAGAATCTCCTTAGACTTGTGCACTCCGGTGTTGAAGCTGACCCGGTGTTGCTTCCCAATAACGCAACACTCACAGAAATCCAATTTCTCTACTTTGTTACCACCAAGTATACCATCCTTACTGAAAACTTGCAGGCCCTTTTCGTTCATATATCCCAAGCGAGTGTGCCAAAGGGCTGCCTTATCCATCTCAGCCATCAAGCTTGCTGCTTAATCCTTGATTTCTGTCTTTCCGATCATCTCATAGAGTCCATCTTTTATTGCTGCTTTGATTACTATCAAAGATCCCTTAGTCACTTTAATCTTTACTCCATCTGCTTTATATGTATACATCATGGAATCCAACTGCCCCAATGAGATCAAATTCCTTTTCAAATCTGGAAGATACTTCGCATTCCGTAGTAGCCTTGTGACTCCATCAAACATCCTCAATTGGATGTCTCCTATTCCCCTCACTTAGCAAGAAGTGTCATTCCCCAAGAAAACCTTTCCATCATTAGTTTCCTGGAAATTCTTGAACCAATTCCGGTGAGGGCACATGTGATAAGTGCACCCAGAATCCAGGATCCATTTCTCGCTGCCTTGCCTCCTGCTCACATTTGAGCACACAACAAGAACATCATCTTGTTGTTCTCCTTTGGCAACCGAAGCCTCTCCATTGTTGGTATGGCTTCTTCCTCTCTCATCCAATCTCTTCTTCTTGCAATTTTTCCTGAAATGACCCTCTTTGTTGCAGTAGAAGCATCTATTTCCTCCAAATCTCAGTTTGGAATGAGATCTCCCATGGTTCTACCTTCTACCTCTTGATTTCTCCCGATAGTTGCCATGAATGCTACTGCCATTCCGAGTTGTTGGCCTTCCTCTAACGAACAACTCTTCTCCATTTGATGTTTCCCTTATCTTGGCTTTGAAATCATGAGCCCTTATAGCATTAATCACGATTTCCTTGGTTAGTGTATCTCTTCTATATTCAATAGCATTAATCAAATTATCAAAATAATCAGGAAGAAAATTCAACAAAATAACAGCCAATTGTTCATCCGGGAATGTTATACTACAGCTATTCAAATCTTGAACTAACTTATTAAACACATCAAGATTATCTTGCAACTCTTTATTAGGATCCATTTTAAAAGAAAAGATTCTTTAAAGAAGATAAATCTTATTAGGGAGAGTCTTGGTATGAAACAACTCATCTAGTTTCTTCCATATGACAGCTGGATCTTCAGAGTCTCTGCACTCCCTTGTCATCCTATCTGACATGTGGAAGAAAATGGTGTTGTATGCCATCTATTTTATCTCAATTCGCTGGTCCTCCGTGATACTTGCTGGAAAAGTATCATCTTCTCCAATAGTCAAGTCCACCTTCTGTTGCATAAGAACAACCTTGATCTTCCGCTTCCAAAGGGTAAAGTCTCCATTTCCATCAAACTTCTCAACAATGAAATTTGAAGCCATCTTGCAGAGAAAATCCTAGATTTATGCAGCACCCACAATTGCTTTCCAACTTCTTCTAAACCTCAAAAACACGATCAAAGATTGATCTCAATATTGTTCTTAAATCACCCTTGTTGGTGTTTGTCTAAGGTTTAAACAAGGAAAAATCAGCATCAAGTGCACACCAGTGTGTGCCGTGGCCTGGCTCTTCCAAAGTGTGGTGCCAAGCTAGGGAGAAGACTTGGAGGAGGTGTGCACCATGGCTCAGCCTCCCCCAGGCTGCGGCGCCCATAATTGATGCAACATGGTGAAGTTTCAGCACACTCCAGGTCGTGGCATGCCCTGTTCTAGGCCGCAGCCTGAAGGCACACTGATGCCTTTTGGTTCAGTCTTTTGTTAAGTGTGTGAGGCACGTTCAAAACTATTGGACGTTTATTTACCTAATTAAATATGAAAATAGTCATACTTGGTTTACTTGCAAGTGCACAAAGTCAATGGTAGCATAGTGTACAAGTGTGAGATCATTTCCACAGGGATTGGTAAACTTCGATTTAGAATTAATTTCTTCAAAGTAAAAAGAGAGATAAATGTAAAGTGTGAGTTAATAGTAATAAGAACATAAGATTGCGATATCCACCACTGATTACACTTTCCCACTAAGTAAGGTGCTAATGCTCTAGCCTTATTATGAATATTTAATGGTTGCCAACCTAAGGGCTTAGCCCACATCTTAGGCTATTGATCTCCCTATGCAACAAGTTAGGCATGGTGTATACTCTAACTCTTTTCTTTTTTATGGGATTCAGCATGGGTGTATACTGAGTTTTTCCTTAAGAGAGCATAAGGGCTGTGGAGATCGACAACCACACGGGACCTAGGGCTTGGTCTACTCCCGATTTTCGATGTTGATTAACCCAAGAATCCGATGTTGATATCTTTTGTTACTATTGTTGAACCCAGGAATCGGTCATCCAAATTGATTCAACTAACTAATCTATACCACATGCATACGTTGATCAAACACACACATATGAGGAATTTAAATACAAGCAGACATTAATCAAGTTAAACATTCTAACATGGCTATAGACAAAGGTAATCAATGAATATATATATATAGAAAAGCATAACTAGGGCTTCAATCGAGCCCTATAAGGGTTTAGTTACACATGCTAGATGAACTAAACATTATAACCATAATCAAACAAAAACAGAAAAATAAAACCCGAAGAAAACTAAGGAGACGAGTTGTCAATTCCGCTCCAAGCTTGCAACTTCAAGTCTCAACCAAAAGGTATGGTTTCTATGTTTTACAAGGCTATATATAGGGCCCTAAGGGTACCCCAAAACTCTAATTTCCTATTTGAGGTCCAGAGACTTCTTTACATATCTGGCTCTGCCGCCTCTAGAGTGTGTGCGCTCGAGCGCATGTGTGCGCTCGTGTGCCTGTGCGCTCGATCATAAGGGAGGTGCGCTCGAGCGCACCTTACTGGATTTGCATAACTTTACTTTTCATCCCTTAAAGCTCCAGAATGTCATCCTTTTGTCAAAGCCCTGTGAAAAACACATAAAACGCGAAAATGAAATGGAATCTACTAAAATAGATAAACAAAGAGCTTAACAAACGTAAATTAAGGGGCTTAAATATGACTATTTAAGCATTTATCACACCCTCAAACTTAAATATTGCTAGTCCCTTAGCAATACAAAACGAAACGACTATATCAAGACAAAATTAAAGATAAATTCATTTTTCATGAGATTAAAAAATTTAGGTTGCACATAAAACTATGATGATCGTTCATGAGTAAGCTTATAATAAAAACACATTTTTATAATGAATAAGGATTTTAAAAGCTCATGTTACTTATCTAAGGTTGGCTTAAGGCATCGCAAGTTTGATTTGTGTGTGATGAATTAGCACATAGAGGATGGGGCTTCCAAATAATTTTAATGTATAGTGTTTCGGTGCCCAAACCTTTATCGAATTCCTTATCAAATAAAAAAAATGGCATAATGCTTGCTTCTTTTCTTTTTCTTTTATCATGAGATTTTTTCCATGTTTAGTTCCATTAAGCTTTCTAATTGACCCTTGTAACGAGTGTTTAGCCAATGACTCCTAAACCAGACGGTTTTAGGGCATTAGGTGTAAAGACACCTCTAAGGACTTACTAACTTGAGTAAAAAAGGCTATGGAACTAACAGGTCTTAATGCTTCCAAGTGAAATTCCCACCTTTTGACGTGAACACTCACTGCTCATTGAGGCAAGAGGCCCAGTTACTCAGTGGAAATTTTTTATTATGATCATTAAATGCTTAATTCCCACCTTTTGATGTGAACACTCACTGCTTACTGAGGCAAGAGGTCCAATTACTCAGTGGAAAGTTTTTCTTTAATGATCATCTAGAAGCTTTTTATTCTCTTTTTGCATGACAGACATTTTTCTTCATTTTTCTTATGCCAAAGCGTTCTTTTGACAAATTATCTTATTACAGTTTGGTCAAGGAAACATATATATAAGAATTATATGTCATACCCCACACAAATATGTGCTAATGTGCTCATGTTAGATCCGGATCAAACTCGTGAATTCTTAAATGCCTTGAGGTAGGTAACTAAACTTTGTAAAATTCCTATTTCAAGACTATGTGTTCTAGATTTTAAGCTTACTAATGAAGTTTTATCATATTTTTAAATCACCCAAAATTTTTAACACAAAAGGAGCATGTATTTATCTTTTCTAAAAAAAACTAGGACCTAGTGTGTGCATGTGTTTCAAGTGTGTGCTGTAACTGTATCTCCCACTACGCTCAAACTTAATATATACATTGTCTCCAATGTGTGTGTGGCATGGAAAGATCTGACCTGGGAGATGGAGAACTAGATTGCTTATATTGCTTATACACGCCCCCAAACTTGAACTAGATGCATACGTTGTCCCTAAAACAGAAAAACTAACATAATACGGGAAAACAAAAAGTAATAAAAATAAATAAATAACAATAAATATGAAAAACAATAAAAAAAATTAAAAGGATAAGTTGTGGGGTGCCTCCTATGAGCGCTAAGTTTAACGTCTTCAGTCGGACCAAACTAAGATTGGCAGTAACTAGCACAGGTAGTGTCTTATTCTCTCCCATATAAGCATAAGTCAAATGCTTCGACAGTTGCTTCAACTCCAAATTTGGTGCTTGGACAATAAAAGGGAAAAAAGTGGTATTAGAAGGCACAAGAATTTCGAATGGATCAGTATACTTACTTGGATGCTTTGGAGTGGCCTCAAAGAGGTGCACAGTTTTAATGATGTCATCAGTAACATGCTCAGATGTTGGCTTTATATTCGATCTTGTGAAACTAAGGGTAGGGGTAGTCTCCAATGGATCAATGTGATGGAACTGAAAAGCTTGCTCAACAATACCTAGAGTGGGTATTGTTTGGGCTGGAAATTCTCCCTGTTTTTTTTCACTTAGCTCCTTAGCCAATTGCCCCACTTGTACTTCTAATCTTTGAATGGCTTGCTCATGCTTTGCAGTGATTTGCCTTTGCTCAGTCCAGAATTGTCTTGTTTCTACTATGAACTATTCTTGTGAAGCCATCAGCTGTTGTTGCTGAGTTACCAATTGCATCACAAGACTCTCTAAGTCACTCTCCTTTGATTCTAGAACTGTTTGAGTTGCTTGTTGGGAGTTTCTTTTCTGTCTTTGAAGGTTCAAGGCATTTTGATTATTGCTGCATGAGAGGTTGGGGTGGTTCCACCATCCAGGATTATAGGTATTTGCATATATGTTGTAGTTGTTCGGTCCCACATAATTTTCTTGCTTGATCTGCAGATGAATATAAAGGGCAAATGTCAGTAGTGTGATCAAAACAAGAACATATAGCACATACCTGGAGTTGTTTGGCTCGTAGACTAGGTGAGACGTTCTGCGCAGTCATGGCTTTTACAACCATATCTATCTTTCTTTCCATAGCAGCCAACCAATTTGGAAATCCACCATTTAAGTTCACTTCATACATATCCTTGCTCTTTACTCATTGCTCTGTATTGAGTGGAAAGAAGGTTGGATTTCTGGATCAAAGCCTGTGCATGAATCAGTTGAACCGCTTCAGTGCAGCAGTTTCAGTACAGCTGCTCGGGTACTCTCTGAACCTTTTGCGCTCGAGCGCACCCTGAACTGCGCTCGATCGTTGTTCTTCCTGCGCTCAAGCGCTACACTAGTGCGCTCGATCGCAATGAGGACAGAAACTCCTCTGTTGCACACCTGAACAAAAACAGAAAACGAAAAGATGAAGAAAAAAAATTAAGGTTCTTTGATAAAGAAAATATAAATAGAACAGAAAAAATAAAAATAAAAATTACTAACAAAAATAATTCAAAAAAGAAATTTAATGCAATCCCCGGCAACGGCGTGAAAAACTTTTTGGACGTTTATTTACATAATTAAATATGTAAATAATCGTACTTGTTTTACTTGCAAGTGCATAAGGTCAATGGTAGCATAGTGTGCAAGTGTGAGATCATTTCCACAAGGATTGGTAAACTTTGATTTAGAATTAATTTCTTCAAAGTAAAAAGAGAGATAAATGTAAAGTGTGAGTTAATAATAATAAGAACATAGGGCTGTGATATCCACCACTAATTACACTTTCCCACTAAGTAAGGTGCCAATGCTCTGGCCTTATTATGAATATTTAATGGTTGCCAACCTAAGGGCTTGACCCACACCTTAGGCTATTGATCTCCCTATGTAACAAGTTAGGCATAGTGTATACTCTAACTCTTTTCTTTCTTAAGGGATTCAGCATGGGTGTATACTGAGTTGTTCCTTAAGAGAGCATAAGGGCTATGGAGATCGGTAACCGCACGAGACCTAGGGCTTGGTCCACTCCCGGTTTCCCATGTTGATTAACCCAAGAATCCGGTGTGGATATCTTTTGTTACTATTGTTGAACCCAGGATTCGGTCATCCAAATTGATTCAACTAACTAATCCATACCACATGCGTACGTTGATCAGACACACACATATGAGGAATTTATATACAAGCAGGCATTAATCAAGTTAAACATTCTAATATGGCTATAGACAAAGGTAATCAATGAATATATATGTGGAAAAGCATAACTAGGGCTTCAATCGAGCCCTATAAGGGTTTAGTTACACATGTTAGATGAACTAAACATTATAACCATAATCAAACAAAAACAGAAAAATAAAACCCGAAGAAAACTAAGGAGACGAGTCATCAATTCCTCTCTAAGCTTGCAACTTCAAGTCTCAAACAAAAGGTATGGTTTCTGTGTTTTACAAGGCTATATATAAGGCTCTAAGGGTGCCTCGAAACCCTAATTTCCTATTTGAGGTCTGGAGACTTCTTTCCAAAACTGGCTCTGCCTCCTCTGGAGTGTGTGCGCTCGAGTGTATGCGGGCTGCGCTCGAGTGCATGTGTGCACTCGAGCCTTCTGAGTGTGCACTCGTGTGCCTATGCGCTCGATCACAAGGGAGGTGCGCTCGAGCGCACCTTGCTGGATTTGCAGAACTTTACTTTTCATCCCTTAAAGCTCCAGAATTTCATCTTTTTGTCAAAGCCTTGTGAAAAACACATAAAAAAATGAAAATGAAATATAAACGCATAGAATCACTTAGAATTGATTGAGGGCTAAGGTTGATTAGTACTCAAGATCTAAGGGTGGATATTGATCCTCAAGATGGGTTAAGAAGATGATGCACTATATAAAGGGTCACCTAGCTTCAAAGAGACATAACTTGTGATTGAACGTCAGATCAATTATAAGAGTGCAAAGACACAAAACAAGAGAGACTCGTTGTAAAGGCTGATTGTTTAGAAAGAGAGAGTAGAATAGAAAGGGGATTCAAGGGCTTGTAAGGGGAATTTTCTTACGAAAATTTCAAGGTTAGTTCTTATCACTTTCTTTTACTTCTTCTTTTTTGGTTCTTCAAGAACTTGAGTTTCTTGGAGAGGGTTGCTGTATTTGTAAAGAACCATTGATTTAGTGCAGAGAGTTCAGAGGAACTCATGAGGATGTAGACTATTGTTGAACCTCGATAACAATTGTTGTGCCCTTTCCTTTATTTGATTTTTGTTTTTGTTTCTGATTCATCTTTACAAGTTATTCAAGACTTGGGTGTTTGGAAGATAACCACTTAGGCATCTCCAAGGTGATTTCCAACAGTGGTATCTGATAAGTGCTTAAATAGTCATATTTAAGCCCCTTTAATTTACACTTGTTAGGCTATTTGTTTGTCTATTTTAGTAGATTTTACTTCATTTTTGTGTTTTATGTGTTTTTCACAGGACTTTGACAAAATGATGATAATTTGGAGCTTTTAGGAGTAAAAAGTCAAGTTCTGCCATCAAGCAAGGTGCGCTCGAGTGCATATCCCTTGTGATCGAGTGCATAAGCACACGAGCACACTTGAAAAAGGCTCGAGTTCACACTTGCACTCGAGCGCATCCCGCATACGATCGAGTGCAAACACTCCAGAGGCGGTAGAGCCAGATATGGAAAGAAGTCTCCATATCTCAAATAGTAAATTAGGGTTTTAGGACACCTTTAGAACTACATATATAGCCCTGTAAAACATATAAACGATACCTTTTATTTTAGACTTGAAGTAGCAAGCTTAGGAGAGGAATTGATGACTCGTCTCCCGAGTCTTCTTCGGGTTTTATTTTCTGTTTTTATTTCATTATGGTTAGAATGTTTAGTTTAACTAGCTTGTGTAACTAAACTCTTATAGGGCTCGATTGAAGCCCTAGTTATGCTTTTCCATATGTTTATTCATCGATTACCTTTGTTATAGCCTTGTTAGAATGTTTAACTTGATTAATACCTGCTTGTATTTAAATTCCTCATATGTGTGTGTCTGATCAATGTATGCATGTGGTATGGATTAGTTAGTTGAATCAATTTGAATGACCGAGTCCTGGGTTCAATAATAGTAACAAAAGATATCCACACCGGATTCTTGGGTTAATCAACATGGGAAACCGGGAGCGGACCAAGCCCCAAGTCCCGTGTGGTTACCGATCTCCACAGCCCTTATACTCTCTTAAGGAACAACTCAGTATACACCCATGCTGAATCCCTTAAGAAAGAAAATAGTTAGAGTATACACCATGCCTAACTCGTTGCATAGGGAGATCAATAGCCTAAGGTGTGGGCCAAGTCCTTAGGTTGGCAACCATTAAATATTCATGATAAGGCTAAAGAATTGGCACCTTACTTAGTGGGAAAGTATAATTAGTGGTGGATATCGTAGTCCTATGTTCTCATTATTATTCACTCACACTCAACAGTATTTTTCTTTTTACTTTGAAAGAAACTAATTCTAAATTGAAATTGACTAATCCCTGTGGAAATGATCTCGCACTTGCACATTATGCTACCATTGACCTTGTGCACTTGCAAGTAAAACTAGTACGATTATTTGCATATTTATTTAGGTAGATAATCATCATAACAATTTTTTGGCGTCGTTTCCGGGGATTGCACTTAAATTTATTTTTAGAATTATTTTAAGCATTGTTATTTTTTTAATACTATTTTATTCTTAAGAAATTTTTAAGTTTTTGTCTTTATCTTATTTTTGTTTCATTAAGAACCCTAATCAAATTCTTTCTGTTTTCTGTTTCAGGCACTCCAGGAGAGTTTTCTGTGCCACTTGCGATCGAGCGCACCCTCCTGTGTGATCGAGTGCAATTGAGGCAAAGAGTTACCCGAGCAGCAGTGTTTAACTGCTGACCTTACGTGACTGCCACCGATTTATGCACGGACGTCGATCCAAGCATCCGTCATTCTTTCCCCTTGATACCGAGCTTGAGCGAACTATTCGACAAAGGCTTAGAGACAACGCGAAAAAGGTAGAAGAAAGAATTGAGGAAGAAGCACCCATGGCAGAACAGATCGATAATCAGTAACCACCTGAGCGGAGGCCGATGAAGCAATCCTTCCTCCCACAGAACCTCGACCAACCATCGTGCATTGCGTATCAACCTGAGGCGGAAGGAAACTACTACATATCTCTGCAGATACTCAGTGCACTAACTCACTTTAGGGGTACACCTAATGAGGATCCACACCTGCACCTTCGAGAATTCTTCGATCTTTGCAAATTCCAGCACATCTGAGGCTTAGACCAAGAAGGAATAAGGTTAATTCTTTTCCCTTTTTCCTTAAAAGATAATGCTAAACTGTGGTATAATTCTTTGCCTACAGTTTCTATCCACACTTGGGAGGAGTTGGCTAGCAAATTCCTGATGAAGTTTTTCCCAACCCAAAAGATGAGGCAAATGAGGAAGGAAATTCAGTCTTTCTAACAAAAGGATGGAGATATGTTCTTCGAGGCCTGGGGACACTTCAACGAGCTACTACTCAGATGCCCACACCATAACCTACACTAAGACGAACTGGTACAAGCTTTCTATAAAGGTTTGAGTGATACTAACAAAAATATTGTGGATTCAGCTTGTGGAGGAGTGCTAATGGAGAAAAGCAGCGAAGAAGCTATGGAGCTCTTCGAAACTCTAAGTGAACACACCCAGCAGTTCTCCTCTCGAGGTAGACATATAACCAAGAGCAAGGGAATGTATGAGGTAAATTTAAATGGAAGATCTTCTCAAATAGCTACTGTGGAGAGGAAACTAGACCTATTGGTTAAAGCTACGACTGCTCAGAATACCTCACCTAAACCACAAGCTACACCACTCCAGGTATATGCTATTTGCTCCCAATTTGATTATAATACTGATACATGTCCCTTATATTCATCTGCAGATCATGAGCATGAAAACTTTGTGGGACCAAACAATTATTCGCTGAAGAACAACCCTTATGCAAATACATATAACCCTAGATGGCGGAATCACTCGAATTTCTCATGGAGCAACAATCAGAACGGTCAAGTGCAGCAAAGAAACTTCCAACCAACAACACAATCTGTTCCCAAACCAAAGAAGAATGACCTTAAAACTCTTGTAAGGCAGTTGGCATCTTAGCAGCAACAACTCATGACTTCACACAAACAGTTCATGGAAGAAACGAGACAATTTCGAACTGAGATGTGACAAATCACTGCAAAAAATTATCAAGCCGTTCAAGGACTAGAGACACAAATGGGTCAATTGGCCAAGGAACTGAGTACCAGAAAACAAGGAGAGCTTCCGGCCCAGCCATTACCTAATCCAAGAGGACATCAGCAACTGAATGCTATAACAACCCTGAGAAATGTAAAGATCATAGGCATCAATGAGTCTGCACAAGCATCTCCAAACAAAGCCTCCACCTCTAAGGTAAGTGAGACAGAAAAGGTAAATGAACCTCCACCCTTCCCTCAAAGGTTAGTAAAGTCTAGAAAGGAAACTAAACTGAGTGACATTTTCGAAACTTTGAAAAAAGTGGAAATAAACATTCATTTATTAGATGCAATAAAACAACTTCCTGCTTATGCTAAGTTTTTAAAAGATTGTTGCACTAACAAAAGGAAGTTTCAGGAGTATGAGATGGTAGCCTTGACTGAAGAGGTGAGTACTGTACTATTAAGAAAATTACCACCAAAATTAAAAGATCCGGGTAGTTTTACCATTCCTTGCAGGCTAGGTGACCAGCTATTCGAGCATGCTTTATTGGATCTAGGAGCGAGTGTCAACTTGTTACCATATAGTGTATTTGAGACACTAGGTTTGGGGAGCTCCAACCAACCTCCATTACTTTGCAATTGGCTGACAGAAGCATCAAACGACCGAGAGGTATCCTCGAGGATGTTTTGGTAAGAGTAGGCAAATGTATTTTACCTACTGATTTTATTGTGTTAGACATGGAGGAATTCCATTTGCCATTACCACTCCCTATCATCTTAGGAATACCATTTATGATCACTACTTACAAGAATATTAGTTTAAAAAAGGGCATTGTCACTATGAAAGTAAATGATGAAGAGATGGAATTCAAAATATTTAATACATTAGAATCAACCAAGATTGATAATGAGTGTTATAATGTGAGCTTAATGCAAGGTATTGGTGAGAAAGTTTCTAAGGTCTATCACACTGCTCCATTAGATACCATCCCCAACCATGCTGACACAAGATTGGACATTAGGCCAGAGGATGATGATGTGATTAAAGATATCAATGGAGCTATGCACACCATCAAGAACACACCCAAGCCTTCAAGTAAGTATAATCCTCGAGTTGAAAATCTTGAACTTACTGATACTACTTTTCCCTATTGTATTGACTAGGCACCAAAATTGGAGAAGAAGCAGCTGTCAATGGCACTAGAACCACCTAATGTGAGCTCTAAGTGCCTCTTTCAACAAAAGTAGCACTGAAGCTACTATAGAGAGCGCTTGAGCAATTCCCACTTGCGTAACATATAGCTCAAGCGCCTCTATCAAGGTTAGTGGTACTGAGGCCACTACAATATGGTAGGGTTTTTTATGGTTACTCAGCTCACAAACACTTGTTTTCCTCGTATTACGCTCTAGCGCACCTCTCACTCTCACAGTCGCACTTAGCCTACTCTTGCCTTAATCTTGCATGGTAATTACTTCCAAAACCATCGCCTGTCCATCACAATCATCACCCTACCACCGTGCATCACCCTTCTACAAGCACGACCATCCTCCATTGAACTTCCCCAAATCTAACACGGTATGCAAAACAATTTTTATCCTACTTACTCGCACACCATCACACACGGGTTTCTCATTTATATTTTCCTCCTATTATCCATTTATCTCGTATGATTGCCTGTTTTATTTCATATTTGCAGGAGGATAGGATCAAGTTCATAGACAGCTTTAAGTTTTTGTTGCACGCCAACTGTTCAACATATTGTCTGAGTGAGTGCGCTCGAATGCTGGTACTTTGTGATCGAGCGCACCTCAATCTGTGCGATCGAGGGCACCATCCACTGGGATCGAGAGCAAAAACGACATAAACTATATTGTTCTTCTCAGTACATGGCCTCCACGTCTCGAGCTTTCGGCAGTCACTCCCAGTCCACTGGGCCTAGTTTCGAGTAGTGTGAAATACTGTTTGAGACCACATTTAACGTAGATGAGGACTTCAAGAGTTTGGATGCCACAAGATGGGTGATCCAAGAGTTCAAGAATCGGGGTCTCAAGTGGCTATTCAAGCTAGTTTGTTCAACGGCATACACTTGATTCGTGGTCAACTTCTACGAGAACCTGATCTACGACTGCACCAAACCAGAGATTTTATCTTCTTCAGTCTAGGGCAGATTCATAGAGTTGACCACCACCGACATAGCTAGTTCTTTATACTGCTGTGATGAGTCCTCGCTGGAGGACAGCCACATGGAGAAGCAGCTTGACCCATTCTCTCTACCACACATCATAGAGGATATGTGTGCGAGCCAATATGCAGACCGCTATAACAATGCGGGGAGCCGATCGAGGTTACCTTCCCGTTTATGGTTCATAGACTCCGTCCTCCTGCGTAATGTGTGTCCCTTGGGGCACAAGACCTAGTAGAGGGATCAGTTTTTATAGGCTCTCTATGCCTTTCACCGGAGTCATTGGTACTCTATCCCATCGGTCATATGGAGTCAGATACACAAGTTCTGGGACAGTGTACATAACCGACGACCACCACAGCTAACGCCTGGGGGCTCCCTTTCCTCTTCTTGCTTAGTCATCTCTTCAAGAAGAAGGGGATCAGAGGTTCCTCCATCAATGGCCCGGTTAGTGATCATTTTTTCTTCGAGAGGGCCCAGTGGAGCCTTAATCAGTCCCACATGCCACGGGGACCCTAGGCACAGATTCAAGTTGCAGAGCCTATAGTAGATGATCCGATGAAGGCCAAGCTACCACCAGTGAGCCCTACATGGGAGGAGGACCAGCCAGACATGGGATCCATAGAGTATTAGCACCTTCTAGATGAGCTGTCTTCCTTCCGCTGTGAGCTGTCTGACATCCACTAGGAGGATTGTGAGGCAGCCCTTCTGATCCATCAATGGATAGATGGGTTGGAGGTGCAGTTTACACAACAGGAGGCGATGCTACAGGCCATCTTTGACCACTTACCTCCTACACCCGGTACCTCTTCTACGGCACCCATCGATAATCAACAGTGAGAGGATACCCCGTCTGGCTGAAGACAGAAAACTTAGTGCTCATGGGAGGCACCCCAAAGCATATCCTTTTCATTTTAGTACTTTTTTTCTTTTGTTTATGTTTATATTTACATATCTCTTATCCATATTTCGTGTTTTACGGCACAATGTTTATTTTTTTTTTGTCAGGTACTTAATACGTGTATATTAAGTTTGGGGGTAGTGGAAGACATTGTTACACATACACTTGAAACACATGCACACACTAGGTCCCAGTTTTTTTTTTTAGAAAAGATAAATGCATGTTCATTTGGTGATAAAAATTTTGGTTGATTTAAAATATGATAACACTTCGTTAGTTAGCTTAAAAGCTAGAACACATAGTCTTGTAATAGGAAATTTACTAAGTTCAGTTACCTACCTCAAGGTACTTAAGAATTCGCGAGTTTGATCCAGATTTGCACTAGCACATTAGCACGCATTTGTGTGGGGTATGACATATAATTCTTTTGTATATGTTTCCACGACCTAACTGTAATCAGATAACTTGTTAAAAGATCACTTTAGCATAAGAAAAATAAAAAAAAATGTTCATCATGCAAAAAGAAAATAAAAAGCTTCTAAGAATCATTAAAAACTTTCCACTAAGTAACTGTACCTCTTGCCTCAGTAAGCAGTGAGTGTTCACGTCAAAAGGTGGGAAGTAAGCCTTTAATGATCATAATAAAAGTTTCCACTGAGTAATTGGGCCTCTTGCCTCAGTAAACAGTAAGTGTTCACGTCAAAAGGTGGGAATTTCACTAAGAAGCATGGAAACCTATTAGTTCTGTAGCATTTTTGACTTGAGTTAGTAAGTCCTTAGGGGTGTCTTTACACCTAATGCCCTAAAACCATCTGGTTTGGGAGTCATTGGCTAAACACTCGTTACAAAGGTCAATTAGAAAGCTTAATGGAACTCAACATGGCAAAGATCGCATGATAAAATGAAAAGAAAAAGTAAGCATTATGCCACTTTAGTTCTCTTTGATAAGGAATTCGATAACGGTTTGGGCACCGAAATACTAAACATTAAAATTATGTGGAAACCTCATCTTATATGTTCTAACTCATCACACACAAATCAAACTTACGATGCCTTAAGCCAACCTTAGGTAAGTAACATGAGCTTTTAAAAATCATTTTTCAATACAAAAATGTGTTTTTATTATAAGCTTACTCATGAATGGTTATCATGGTTTTATGCTCAACCCAAATTTTTGAATATCATGAAAACAACTTTATCTTTAATTTTGTTTTAACATAGTCTTTTGTTTTGTATTGCTAAGGGACTAGTGATATGTAAGTTTGGGGGTGTGATAAGTGCTTAAATAGTCATATTTAAGCCCTTTAATTTATGCTTGTTAGGCTCTTTGTTTATCTATTTTAGTAGATTTTACTTCATTTTCGTGTTTTATGTGTTTTTCACAAGACTTTGACAAAAAGATGATAATTTGGAGCTTTTAGGAGTTAAAAGTCAGGTTCTGCCATCAAGCAAGGTGCGCTCTAGTGCACCTCCCTTGTGATCGAGTGCACTTGAAGAAGGCTCGAGTGCACACTTGCACTCGAGCGCGTCCCGCATATAATCGAGTGCAAACACTCCAGAGGTGGTAGAGCCAGATATGGAAAGAAGTCTCCGGATCTCAAATAGGAAATTAGGGTTTCGGGACACCCTGAGAACTATATATATAGCCCTGTAAAACATATAAATGATACTTTTTGTTTTAGACTTGAAGTAGCAAGCTTAGGAGAGGAATTGACGACTCGTCTCCCGAGTTTTCTTCGGGTTTTATTTTTCTGTTTTTATTTCATTATTGTTAGAATGTTTAGTTTAACTAACATGTGTAACTAAACTCTTATAGGGCTCAATTAAAGCCCTAGTTATGTTTTTCCACATGTTTATTCATTGATTACCTTTGCTATAGCCTTGTTAGAATGTTAAACTTGATTAATACCTGTTTGTATTTAAATTCCTCATATGTGTGTGTCTGATCATCGTATTCATGTGGTATGGATTCGTTAGTTGAATCAATTTGGATGACCGAGTCCTGGGTTCAACATTAGTAATAAGAGATATCCACACCAGATTCTCGGGTTAATCAACACGGGAAACTGGGAGCGGACCAAGCCCTAGGTCCCGTGTGGTTGCCGATCTCCACAGCCCTTATGCTCTCTTATGGAACAACTCAGTATACACACATGCTGAATCCCTTAAGAGAGAAAAGAGTTAGAGTATACACCATGCCTAGCTCATTGCATAGGGAGATCAATAGCCTAAGGTGTGGACCAAGCCCTTAGGTTGGCAACCATTAAATATTCATGATAAGGCTAGAGCACTGGCACCTTACTTAGTGGGAAAGTATAATTAGTGGTGGATATCGTAGTCCTATGTTCTCATTATTATTCACTCACACTCAACAGTATTTCTCTTTTTTACTGTGAAAGAAACTAATTCTAAATTGAAATTGACCAATCCCTGTGGAAATGATCTCGCACTTGCACACTATGCTACCATTGACCTTGTGCACTTGTAAGTAAAACTAGTACGATTATTTGCATATTTATTTAGGTAGATAATCGTCACAATAGTATCAGAGCTGGAAGAGATACCACCAACAGTAGTATCTGAGCTAGAGGAGATACCACAACAGTGGTATCAGAGCTTGCACAGTTAGGTATCAGAGCAAGAATAGAAGGTCTCAGAGCAAGACTCCAAGAATCAAATATCAACTTCTTGGGTGATTCAAAAACGGAGTAAAGATCAAGATCAGATCGCGTTCTTGAGGGTGATTCAAAACCGATATTAAGATCCATCTTCGATCATGTTCTTGAAGTTTAGAAGAAGTTGGAAAGTAATTGTGGGTGTTGTATAAATCTGAGATTTTCTCCACAATATGGGCTCAAATTTCATTGTTGAGAAGTTTGATGGAAAGGGAGACTTTTCCCTTTAGAAGCGAAAGATCAAGGCTGTTCTTATGCAACAGAAGGTGGACTTGGCTATTGGAGAAGATGATGCTTTTCCAGTAAGTATCCCGGAGGACCAGCGAATTAAGATGAAGAAGATGGCGTATAACACCATTTTCTTGCACATGTCGGATAGTGTCACAAGGTAGTGCGGAGACTCGAAAGATCCTGCTGTCATATGGAAGAAACTAGATGAAATGTTTCTTACCAAAACTCTCCCTAATAAAATTTATCTTCTTAAAAGAATCTTTGCTTTTAAAATGGATCCTAATAAAGAGTTACAAGATAATCTTGATGTGTTTAACAAACTGGTTCAAGATTTAACTAGTTGTAGTATAAAGTTCTTGGATGAACAATTGGCTGTTATTTTGTTAAATTCTCTTCCTGATTGTTTTGAGAGTTTAATTAATGCAATTGAATATGGAAAAGATATACTAACCAAGGAAATCGTGATTAATGCTATAAGAGCTCATGATTTCAAAGCCAAGATGAGGGAAGCATCAAGTGGAGAAGGGCTGTTCGTTAGAGGATGGCCAGCAACTTGGAATGGCAGTAGCATTCATGGCAACTACCGGGAGAAATAAAGAGGTAAAGGGCAGAGCTATGGGAGATCACATTCCAAATCGAAGTTTGGAGGGAAATGATGCTTCTATTGCAATAAGGAGGGTCACTTCAAGAAAGATTGCAAGAAGAAGATGTGGGATGAGAGAGGAGGAAGCCATACCAAGAATGGAGAGGCTTCGGTTGCCAAGGGAGAACAGCAAGATGATGTTCTTGTTGTGTGCTCAAATGTGAGCAGGAGGCAAGGCAGCGAGAAATAGATCTTGGATACCAAGTGCACTTATCACATGTGCCCTCACAAGGATTGGTTCAAGAATTTCAAAGAAATCAATGATGGAAGGGTTTTCTTGGGGAATGACACTTCTTGCCAAGTGAGAGGGATAGGAGACATCCAGTTAAGGATGTTTGATGGAGTCACAAGGCTATTGCGGAATGTGAGGCATCTTCTAAATTTGAAGAGGAATTTGATCTCATTGGGGCAGCTGGATTCCATGAGGTATTTATACAAAACAGAGGGAGGAAAGATCAAGGTGACCAAGGGATCTTTGATAGTGATCAAAGCAGCAATAAAAGATGAACTCTATGAGATGATTGAAAAGATAGAAATCAAGGATCAAGCAGCAAGCTTGATGGCTGAGATGGATAAGGCAACCCTTTGGCACACTCGCTTGGGACATATGAGCGAAAAGGTCCTTCAAGTTCTCAGCAAAAATAGTTTTCTTGGTGGCAACAAAATAGAGAAATTAGATTTCTGCGAGTGTTACGTTCTTGGGAAGCAACACCGGGTCAGCTTCAACACTGGAGTGCACAAGTCTAAGGGCATTTTTGACTACATTCATTCGGACCTTTGGGGACCAGCAAGAACACCAACACAGGGAGGTAACTTTTACTTTCTGTCTTTAGTTGATGATTATTCAAGAAAGGTTTGGGTTTATTTTCTTAAAAATAAATCAGACTCTTTGAATAAATTTGTGGTGTGGAAAAAGTTGCTGGAGACTCAAGGGTAGTTAAGGCTTTACGAATCGATAATGGCTTAGAATTTTGCAATAAGGATTTTGATAAATTCTGTGATTTAAATGGCATTCTAAGACATTAAACGGTTGTAAAAACACCTCAACAAAATGGAGTTGCTGAGAGGATGAATAGAACCTTTATGGAAAAGGTTAAGTGCGTGTTAATTGGTTTCGATTTACCAAAATATTTTTGGGGGGAAGCTGTGTCTACTTCTGCATACTTAGTAAGTAGATCACCCTCTAGAGCTTTACAGCTCAAGACTCCCATGGAGATGTGGAGTGGGAAGCCCTCTGAGTTGAGCAACCTTAGGACTTTTGGGTGTGCTGCATTTGCACATCAAAAGGATGATAAACTTGACCCAAGGTCTAGAAAATGTGTATTTCTAGGGTATGGTGATAGGGTTAAGGGGTATAGGGGCTGGTTCTTAGAACCAAAAGGAATGAAACTCATAATAAGTAGGGATGTTATTTTTAATGAATTGTTATTTCCCTATTTGGAGAAAACTAACCCTGTAAGCGCTAGTGAGCAAACCAGTCCAGAATTTGTGGAGCATCGCATCAAGAAAAATTCAGTTCAGGTAGAGCAAGGAAGGCAAAAGGGTTTAGACCAGGTAGATCCCATTAATGAAGGCCATGCTCAAGATACTCAAGAGAAGGCTGAACTAGAAGAGGTTGATGCAGCAAGTCAGAATGACTACCAGCTCACAAGGGACAGAGGAAGTAGGGTGGTCAGACCACCTTTGAGATATGGGTTAACGGATGCTAATGTAGTAACTCCTTGGACAGAAGGAGGGATGGTTGAACCAAAAACTTACTACCCTTGAGTTATCAAAGTGGAATGTAAGGAGTTATCAAAGTGGCAGCTAGCTATGGAGGAAGAAATGGATTCTTTGAGGAAGAACAACTTTTGGGAATTGGTGCCCAAACCAGAAAAACAGAGAGTTGTGGATTGTAGGTGGATCTACAAGATCAATAACACTCCAGGGGATGAAGTCTGGTATAAAGTTAGGCTGGTGGCAAAGAGGTTCACACAAAGAGAAAGCATAGATTTCACCGAAATATTCTCACCAGTTGTGAAGTACAAGACGATACGGATAATATTGGCAATGGTGGTCCAATTCAATTGGGAAATCGAGCAAATGGATGTGAAGATAGCATTCTTACATAGAGGGCTTAATGAGACAATCTACATGAGGCAACCCAAAGGCTATGAGGAAGGAAGCTAGGGAGAGTTGGTGTGCCAATTGAAGAAATCTCTCTATGGCCTGAAGCAATCACCTCAGCAATGGAATAAGAGGTTTGGTTCCTTTGTAACCAGCTTGGGTTTCATGAGGAGCTACTATAATTCGTGCTTGTACTATAAGGGGCACAAGGTGGAGGAAGTGGTAATCATCCTCATCTATATTAATGATATGTTGTTGATTGGGAGCAATATGGAGAGGATAGAAGAATTGAAGTCTCAACTCAGTTCGGAGTTTGAGATAAAGGATTTTGGCCATGCACAGAAGATCCTTGGGATGAATTTAATCAGGGAAAGAGAGAGAAACATATTGAAGATTTCTCAGACTTCCTACATAGAGAAGATGATATCTAAGTTCTCTATGGAAGATAGCAAATAAGTGAAGGTTCCCTTTGTTGGTCATTTCAAGTTCTCCAGCGATCAATATCCGAGATCGGAGGCGGAGAAGAAGGAAATGGAAAAGGTCTCTTACTCTAGTGTAGTTGGTTGTTATGTTCACCATGGTAAGCATTAGACCTGATATTGCTCATGCAATAAGTGTCCTCAGTAGGTTTATGAGTAATCCCGGAAGGAGCATTGGCTTGGGATGAAGTGGTTGATAAGGTACTTGAAGGGAAACCCAAAAGTAGGGTTGATTTATGAGAAGAGGGGTAAGTCCATTTGTCTTGAGACTTATGCGGATTCGGACTATGGAGTAGACCAGGATAAAAGAAGATCAATTACCTCTTACTTCTTCAACTTAAATGGATGTTATATAAGTTGAAAGGCTCAGTTGCAGCCGGTGGTAGCACTCTCAACAATTGAGGCTGAGTACATAGCGGTAACGGAAGCCATTAAGGAGGTTATGTGGTGCAAAAGGTTGTTGGAAGAGTTGAAGCTCCTGAAAGAGCAGGTGCTGGTGTATTCGGATAGTCAAAGTGTGTTACACTTGTGTAAGAATCCGGTGTTCCATGAGAAGACAAAGTACATGAATATCAATATCATTTCATTCGGGAAAATGTTACGAAAGGATGCATTCATGTGGACAAGGTAGCCACGGAGGAAAATCCTGCAGATTTAGGCACCAAAGTTCTACCTCTAAGTAAGTTCAATCATTGCCTTGGACTACTTAGGATTGGAGTCGGTTGATATGATGACTCAAAATGAGTTTGCATCTTGAGTTCTCTGCAAAATGGGTTTAGGTTTAAACACTTAGACAAAGATAGAGATTGTTGGTGTTTGTCAAAGGTTTAAACAAGGAAAAATCAGCATCAAGTGCACACTAGTGTGCGCCACGGCCTGGCTCTTCTAAGGTGCGGCGCCCAGCAAGGGAGAAGACTTGGAGGAGGTGTGCACCACAGCTCAGCCTCCCCCAGGCCGCGAAGCCCAGAATGGATGCAATATGGTGAAGTTTTAGCACACTCCAGGCCGCGGCATGCCCTGTTCTAGGCCGCGGTCTGAAGGCACACTGATGCCTTTTGGTTCAGCCTTTTGTTAAGTGTGTGAGGCATGTTCAAAATGCATAGGATCACTTAGAATAGATTGAGGGCTAAGGTTGATTTGTCCTCATGATCTAAGGGTGGATATTGATCCTCAAGATGGGTCAAGAAGGTGATGCACTATATAAAGGGTCACCTAGCTTCAAAGAGACATAACTTATGATTGAAAGTGAGATCAATTGTAAGAGTGCAAAGACACAAAACAAGAGAGACTCATTGTAATGGTTGGTTGTTTAGAAAGAGAGAGTAGAATAGAAAGGGGATTCAAGGGCTTGTAAGGGGAATTTTCTTGGGAAAATTCCAGGGTTAGTTCTTATCACTTTCTTTTACTTCTTCTTCTTTGGCTCTTTTAGAACTTGAGTTTCTTGGAGAGGGTTGCTGTATTTGGAAAGAATCATTGATTTAGTGCAGAGAATTTAGAGGAACTCACGGGGACGTAGGCTATTGCCGAACCTCGATAACAATTATTGTATCCTTTCCTTTCTTTGATTTCTATTTCTGTTTTCGATTCATCTTTACAAGTCATTCTAGACTTGAGTGTTTGGAAGATCACCACCTGGGCATCTCCAAGGTGATTTCCAACAACTCTCAAGAACATGATCAGATCTTGATCTTTACTCTGTTCTTGAATCACCCAAGAAGTTGATTTTTTATTCTTGGAGTCTTAACTCTGATACCTTCTGTTCCAGCTCTCTCACCAAAGCTGCTCCGGCTCTGATACCACCGTTGTGGTATCTCCTCTAGCTCTGATACCACTATTGGGAAATCACCTTCCAAGATGCCCAGGTGGTGATCTTCCAAACACCCAAGTCTAGAGTGACTTATAATGAATCGGAAATCGAAACAGAAATCAAAGAAAAGAAAGAACACAACAATTGTTATCGAGGTTCGACAATAGCCTACGTCCCCGTGAGTTCCTCTAAACTCTCTGCACTAAATCAATGAGTTATTACAGATTTCAGCAACACCTCTTCAAGAATCTCAAGTTCTTGAAGAACCAAAGAAGAGAAGAAAGAAAGTGATAAGAACTATTACAAAGCCCTCTTACCCAGTCTATGCTACTCTCTCTTTACAACCAGCCTCTCTTAAGATCTATCCTAGTACCTCTCCTGTGTTTTGTGTCTTTGCACTCTCACACTTGCACTTGAATACTCTTGTATGATGATCACTTGTATGTCACAATAATATTGAGATTGAAGCAAGGTGACCCTTTATATAGTGCACCAACTTCTTGACCAATCTTAAAGGTCAATATACACCCTTAGATCTTGAGGACCATTCAATCATAGCCCTTCATCAATCCTTAGTGATCCTGTGCATTTTGTTCATGCATCCACGCACCTCTCAAAAGGCTGAAGGAACTAATCTCAATGTGCCTGGCGTCGCAGCCTAGAACAGGGCAGGCCGCGGCTCAAGCAAGGGCACAATGCATCACTCTTTGGGCGCCGCGGCCTGAGGGAGGCTGAGCCGTGACGCACACCTCCTCCAGGCTTCCTCCATGCTGGGCACCATGGCTTGGGAAGGCTGGGCCACGGCTTGACCTGATGCTGCACTCTTCTTGACTTGCTGTGCGCTAAGGCGCACACTTTTTGTGCTGAGGCGCCAAGGTCTTATAAAGAACCTTTTCAAACCATGTTTAAACCTTAGACAAACACCAACATATTAAATATGTAATATTGTAATATGATATTAATTATTACTCGTAATAATTTACTATGTCGTTCATAAACATAAACCTCAATTAACCTAACCCTAAACCCTAAACCCTACACCCTACACATCAACTCTAAACTCTAATTAACCTAGTCTTAATTAACCAACACTAAATTATCTAATCCTAAACCCTACACCCTAAGCCCTGAACGATTTGTAACCATATAATATGTCCAATTTGAATATATTATTTATTTTTTAATTATTAATATATATTGATTCATAAATAATTATGTTATTGTAGTTAATTATATTAGAATTATTATTTATATATTAAAATAATATTAAAACAATTAACTATATTATATTAGTTAATTAATTAATTTTATTGTTTTTTAAAATATTTAGTATTATATAAATATTTAATTATCTTTTATTTTTTTATTAATTATTAATCATATTTACTATATTATATAATATTTTGTTTAATATATAGTCACATAAATTATATATATAGTCGTATTTATATTAAACATTTAAATGAGGGTTTGCAAAAAAAAAAAAAAATCCCCACTGGAATTCTTTTAGGTCAAATTATCACAGAGGACATTAAATCCCTCAGTGATAATATCTGGTCCATCGGTGATACTTGTTTTTTAAATTTAAAATTAATTTATTAACACCAAGGGCATAAATTCTCTTGGTGATAATATTTTACAAATAAAAAAATGAAAAAAAAAATTCATTTTTACAATTTTCAAAAATTTAATACAGATTAAAAAAGTTTATTACCAAGAGAACGAGCCCTCGATGATAATATTTTCCCCTATCACTGAGTTACACATGTCCCTTGGTGATAGTCATTGTTGAAAACTATTATCATCAAGGGACAAGGTCATCGATGAAAAGGGTTTTTCTGGTAATATATTTCAAAAACGATGTCGTTTTGTTTTGGCCCAAAAAACTACCGTGCACTGAAATTTTCGGACAGAAATTTATTCAAGCTCCGCAGTGACAAATTGTCATTGTGAAAGATTACTTTGTGCTAATATAACATAATAAAATACTATTCACCTATTGCAATGGTGACACGTTGTTGTGATATAATTTTCAAACATTGCAATGACATTTTGTCGTTGCTAATTGATAAATTTATAATAAAAATTGATATATTGATTTTTTTATTAGCAATGGAATTTCGCAACGACTTTTTGAAGTAGTTGCGAAATGTTTGATCTTTCGCAAAGAATGTAATGACCCATCCTAAGCAGGCCCACTCAGGACGGTGTCAATTACCTTTCAGAATCGAGCACCTGGACACACAAATATATATTACAACAGAACAACATCTAATATATATAGTTAAGATCATATAGTTATTACAACTATTAGGTTGTAGCTTTACAAGGTGTCTAAAGAGACATAGCCAAACGGTTACAACTTCACACACCTAATGTACAATATAACACAAAAACAAGGCTTGACCAAGGATGTGACGCTCGTGGACCCACCTAAAACTTTGTTGAACTTCAAAGCTTCACCACTTAAAATTCGAGGTTACTTGGGAGCTTACCTGAAAGGTTATAAAGAGGAATAGGGGAGAGCTATAAAGCTCCGCGAGTTCTTACCCTACACAAAGTAATCACTTGTTAGAAAAATTTGAAAGCTTATTAATATTTATTTTTCCTTTCTACTTTATTTGTTTTTATACACAGTCATATAGCACTTTGCAAACCAAAAATCTTAGTAATCATAATACGGTCCTATAAAACCCATAACCAACTTGCAATCGCCATTCCATAGTCAATCAAAATATCACAATTTATCCATAAAACCAAACATTCCATATGTCCCTTACGGACCAAGTAATTCAAATTCATGTATGGTATGCCAATGTAGCATGATGCAATGCAATATATCATCTCAAAATCAATCATAATCCATCGGGGACGTCTCCCCACGTACCGGTACGTTTCATAAACAATAAATTTTTGGAACCCCCCTTTATCCGGGCCAGGTCCAATCATCCAAATATATTCGGTACCCTTACACCCCGTGTGGGAAGGGACCTATCGTCCTCACACATCACTCCCCCCTCAATAACATACCGTAAATTTCAATACCGTAAAATGAAATGAAATCAAGTGATGAACATCAACAAATTCTCATCAATCCATACAATCACACAACATTCAACACAAAGGTTTTGAAATCACTATCTCATCATTAATATATAATTAACTTATCTTACCACATGTTGTAAATATAATTATTATATCTAAATAGCGAATTACAATTCTTATGTAACCTTATCGTTTTGATTTCCCCATTAACATTCATGCTTACCAAGAGTAGGGCAATACTTACCTTACGTCAAATACTAGTCATGGATCACTTCTTTACCTTTACTACGATCATCCACCACACCTATTGAAATGCTATGTTAACAATTAAAGCAAACTACATATACAAATAGTCAATGAGCAAAGTTCCATAATAAAAAAATTTCAGATTTCTTTCAAATTTTCTCCCAAATTCAAATATTTCAAACTAAACCAATTTCAATTCAAATCATCCCAAACAAAGTTCTAGATCAACTTTAGGAAGTATACTTTAACTTAAAAATAGTTGAGACCCAAAACTACCTCAAATTCTTGCTGAAAAGCAGCTCACAAAACGGCCTAAAACATGAAAATTTTCCAGAAGTTTTGCACAATTCTTCCAAATTAGACAACTTATAAATTCCTCAAATTAAATTCAAATGACCTCAAGTAATAGCCAAAAATCAATATCAAGAAGTCTAGTTTAAGTTTGTAGTTGAAAACTTTTCGAAATTACCTCAAACTCTGCACAAAAAAGCCAAGGGAACAAAACGGGTTGTTTCTCCCCTGCTCGGCGCGTGTAGGACACGCGCCACTATGGCCTGCTCATTGAGTCTCACCTCCCTGGCCGAAAGATAGCTGATGGTGGTAGAAGAGGGTTTTGGAAGTTTAGAAGCAAAAAGATCTTGAATGGTTGGGTTAAGGCTAGGTCGAAGTTTGGAAGAAAATGGGTTTTTGAGAAGGAAAATTTTCTAGTGTTTTTCTTTATCTCCTTTCTCTTCTGTCGAGCTCATGTTGTGCGATTATCTACCTAAATAAATACGTGAATAATGGTACTTGTTTTACTTGCAAGTGCACAAGGTCAGTGGTAGCATAGTATGCAAGTGCGAGATCATTTCCACAGGGATTGGTCAATTTCAATTTAGAATTAGTTTTTCAGAGTAAAAAGAGAAATAATTGTTGGTTGTGAGTTGATAATAATAAGAACATAGGGCTGTGATATCCACCACTAATTATACTTTCCCACTAAGTAAGGTGCCAATGCTCTAGCCATATTATGAATATTTAATGGTTGCCGACCTAAGGGCTTGCTCCAAACCTTAGGCTATTGATCTCCCTATGCAACGAGTTAGACATGGTGTATACTCTAACTCCTTTCTCTCTTAAGAGATTCAGCATGGGTGTGTATTGAGTTTTTCCTTAAGAGACGGAGATCGGCAACCACATGGGACTTAGGGCTTGGTCCGCTCCCATTTTCCGTGTTGATTAACCCGAGAATCCGGTGTGGATATCCCTTGTTACTATTGTTGATCCCAGGACTCGGTCATCCAAATTGATTCAACTAACTAATCCATACCACATGCGTACGTTGATCAGACACACACATATGAGGAATTTAAATATTAGCAGGCATTAATCAAGTTAAACATTCTAACATGGTTATAAGTAAAGGTAATCAATGAATATATATGTGGAAAAGCATAACTAGGGCTTCAATCGAGCCCTATAAGAGTTTAGTTACACATGCTAGTTGAACTAAACATTATAACCATAATCAAACAAAAACAGAAAATAAAACCCGAAGAAGACTCGGGAGACGAGTCGTCAATTCCTCTACTAAGCTTGCAACTTCAAGTCTCTAACCAAAGGTCTAGTTTCTGTGTTTTACAAGGCTATATATAGGGCTCTAAGGGTGCCCGAAACCCTAATTTTCTATTTGAGATCCGGAGACTTCTTTCCATATCTGGCTCGTCGCCTCTGGAGTGTGTGCGCTCGAGCGTATGCGGCCTGTATTCGAGTGTAGATGTGCGCTCGAGCCTTCTAAGTGTGCGCTCGTGTGCTGTGTGCTCGATCACAAGGGAGGTGCGCTTGAGCGCACCTTACTGGATTTGCATAACTTTACTTTTCATCTCTTAAAGCTCCAAAATGTCATCTTTTTGCCCAAGCCCTGTGAAAAACACATAAAACACGAAAATGAAATAGAATCTACTAAAATAGACAAATAAAGAGCCTAACAAGCGTAAATTTAGGGGATTAAATATGACTATTTAAGCACTTATCAGCTCACTCTTTGCCAAATGAGAGATTTCACTCTTTTAGGTTAACTTTTCTCTTATATACTCCCATTAATACTTGACCTTTTACCAATCTACCCTTCCCTTTCTTCTTTTATTAATTTACAAGTCTTATCTTTAACTTTCCTTCTAGTATTTAAACACCCTCAAAGTTTTTTTTTTCTCTTACTTAGAGTTCCCAAAAATAAAACCAAAAAATTGAATTGTAAAAATTAAATTATAAAGGCTTAAAAAAATTTCGGATTCTACAATTCTACCCTCCTAAAAAAAATTTCACCCTCATAATTTTCAACTAACCTGAATTGACGAATAGATAAGGATGTTGGTTATTCATTTCCACTTTGCTTTCCCAAGTAGCTTCTTCGACTCCTTTATTTCTCCAAAGCACTTTAACCAAAGGAATGACTTTGTTGCGAAGAACTTGTTCCCTCAAGTCCAAGATTTTTACTGACATCTCCACATATGAAAGGTCCTTCTGAACTTCTATGGATTGGAATGGAATGATGTGTTACTTGTCTGGTACATATTTGTACAAAGCTGACACATGGAAGACATCATGAAGTTGTGAAAGTTTTGGAGGTAAGGCTAATCGGTATGCTATAAGTCCAATCCTTTCAATAATATCATAAGGTCCGATGTAATGAGGGCTTAACTTCCCTTTTCACCCAAACCTCAAAACTCCCTTCCAAGGGGAAACTTTAAGATGCACACGATCACCAACTTGAAACTCCAACAGTCTCCTCCTCTTGTCTACATAACTTTTTTGCCTACTTTGAGCCATCTTTAGATGTTCTCATATTTTCTTGATCCTCTTTGTGGTTATCTTTACCAATTCTGGTCCTAAGACACTTTTTTCCCTCACTTCTTCCCAACATATCGGAGTCCTACACCTCCTACCATATAATGCTTCGAAAGGTGCCGTCTCAATGCTGGTCTGAAAACTATTATTATATGTAAACTCTGTAAGGGGTAAGTAGGCATCCCAACCAACCAAAAAAGTTTATAGCACACACTCGCAAAATATCTTCTAAGATTTGAATTGTTCTCTCTGACTGACCATCCATTTAAGGGTGGAAAGCTGTGCTAAAATATAATTGAGTACCTATAGCTTGCTGAAATCCCTTCCAAAATCGAGATGTAAATCGAGCATCATGATCTAATGCAACACTTAATGGTACACCATCAGTTTTGCTATCTTAGCCACATACAACTCTACTAATATTTTAGGAGACCAAGTTATCTTGATGGGTAAAAAATGAACAGATTTAGATAATTGATCAACTATGACCCAAATGTTATCAAAACCTCTCTGAGTACGATGAAGTCCTGTCACAAAATCCATAGTCACCCTCTCCCATAGCCACTCCGGTATAGGAAAAGGTTGCAGTAACCCTGCCAGATGTTTATGCTCAATCTTCACCTGCTGGCATACTAAGCATCGAGAAACATAGTCAGTTACGTCTCTCTTTAACCCTGACCACCAAAAATTTTGCTTAAGCCCTCTATACATTTTATTACTCCCCAGATGTATATAATAAATAGTGTTGTGAGCTTCTTTTAGGATCTCCTTCCTTAACTCCACTTCGTTTGGCAAACAGACTCGATTTCCCATCATCACCATTCCATCCTCTCTCACCACAATATCACTTCACTTGTTTTCTAAAATCTCCTTCTTAATAGCCATTAATACTGCATCCTTACCTTGAGCATCTAGTATACGATTTACTATTGATGATATTACCACCATGTTAGCTACTATCCTCCCAATGGTGTTGGCCTCGAGCTTCACTTCTAAACTTCTTAATTCCTCAATTAACCTGGAATCATAAATCCCTCAAATTAAATCCAAATGACCTTAAATAAAAGCCAAAAATCAACATCAAGAAGTCTAGTTTAAGTTTTTAGTTGACAACTTTTCAAAATTACCTCAAACTCTGCACGAAAAAGCCAAAGGAACAAAACAGATTGTTCATCCCCCTACTCAGCGCATGTAGGCCACGAGCCACCGTGGCCTGCTCGTGTAGGCTCACCTCCCTGGCCGGAACACAGCTGATGGTCGCAGAAGAGGGTTTTGGAAGTTTGGGAGCAAAAAGATCTTGAATGGTTGGGTTAAGGCTAGGTCAAAGTTTGGAAGAAAATGGGTTTTTGAGAAGGAAAATTTTATGGTGTTTTTTTTTCTCTTCTTTCTCTTCTGTCGAGCTCACTTTTTGCCAAATGAGAGATTTGACTCTTCTAAGTTAACTTTTTTCTTATATACTCCCACTAACACTTGACCTTTTACCAATCTACCCTTCATTTTCTTCTTTTATTAATTTACAAGTCCTTCCTTTAACTTTCCTTCTAGTATATAAACACCCCCCAAATTTTTTTTGTTTGTTTCTTACTTAGAGTTCCCAAAAATAAAATTAAAAAATTGAATTGTAAAAATTAAATTATAAAGGCTTAAAAAAAATTTGGATTGTACAACGAAAAATATTTTCATTGTTAAAAATCCATTTTCTTGTAGTATACATCCCTTTTAATTCCTGACCACCAATAATTCTGCTTCAATCTCTTGTACATCGTATCATTATTACCCGGGTGCATCAAATACACAGCATCATGTGCCTCTCTTAATATCTCCTTTCTCAACTCAGCATCATTGGGATCACAAATCCTATGTCCCAATACAAATATACCATCATCTTTGAGTTTAAATTCAGATTGCTTCCCACTCAACACTTCTTGTTTAATCTTTTCTATATGCTCATCTCTACCTTGCATTCCTAAAAGGCATTCTACAATGGATGATTGTACAACCATGTTTGTTAACAATCCTCCTCTCTCATTGATATTCAATTTCATTCTCATACGTCTCAACTCTACCATCAGATTCATATTAGAATCTCTATAGCAGATAATCTTCCCATGGATTTTCTACCTAATGCATCAGCTACTACGTTTGCTTTCCTTGGTGGTAATGAATCGTACAATCATAATCACTAATTAACTTCATCTAACGCCTCTGTCTCAAATTAAACTCTCTATGGGTAGGTAAATATGTCAAACTCTTATGGTCAATAAATATCTCACAAGTGGCTCCATATAGATGATGTCTCTAAATTTTCAAAGTAAATACTATAGTATCCAACTCTAAGACATGGGTCAAATAGTTTCTCTCATGATTCTTCAACTGTCTAAAATCATAAACCACTAGCTTCCCATATTGCATCAACACACATCCTAACCCTTTATGCAAAGCATCACTATGACAATGTTTGGTATCCAATTTAAGCCAACTTAAAGCAAGTTGGCTTAAATGATTTAAGACAATTTTTGCATGTTATGCCTTGAACCATTTAAGCCAACTTGCTTTAAGTTGGCTTAAATTGAATACCAAACATGGCCTATACACAACAAATCCTTCATCGCCAGAAGGAAGCATTAACATAGGAGCGGTAGTCAATTTCTCTTTTAACATTTGGAAACTTTTTTCAAACTCATCAGACTATACAAATTTCATCTCTTTCGTGGTCAATCTAGTCAAAAGTGTTGCAATTACCGAGAAATTTTGCATAAAACTCCTATAATAACCAGCCAATCCCAAGAAAATTCTAATCCCTGTTACATTGGTAGGTCTCTCCTAACTCAAAACTGCTTCAACCTTATAAATTTCAACTGCTATTCCCCCTCCAGATACTACATGCCCCAAGAAAGTTACCTCATTCAACCAAAACTCACAATAGGAAAGTTAGCATACAATTTTTCACTTCTCAGAATTTCTAATATAGTTTCTAAATGCTTTACATGTTCTTCCTCACTCTTAGAATATACCAGAATATTAACAATGAATACAACCACAAATTTATCAAGAAAGGGTATAAACGCTCTATTCATTAAGTCAATGAATGCAGCCAGAGCATTAGTCAACCCAAACGGCATCACAAGAAATTCATGGTTACCATGACATGTCCTAAAATCAGTCTTAGGCACATCTCCTTCCTTAATTCTCAATTGATTGTATCCTGATCTTATATCTATCTTAGAAAATACCCTGTCTCCCTGTAACTGTTCAAACAGATCTATAATGGGTAAAAGATACTTGTTTTTAATGGTTATCTTATTTAGTTATTTGTCATCTATACACAATCTCATGGTTCCATCTTTCTTTTTCTCAAATAATACTAGGGCTCCCCACAACAACACACTATTATGAATGCGTTGTTTATCTAACAATTCCTATAGTTTCACTTTCAGCTCTCTCAACTCAGTGGGTGTCATTCTATAGGGTGCTATAGAAATATGTGCAGAACTTGGAATCAAGTCAATGGAGAACTTAATCTCCCTACTCAAAGGTAAAACAGATAACTTATCAAGAAATACCATAGGATAATCTCTCACAATTGATATCTCTTCCAGCTTTCTACCTCCCTTACTATAGTCTACCACATAAGCTAAATATCCGTCACAACCTTTTCGTAACCACTTGCTAGCTGTCAGGGTAGAAATAAGATAATTTGAAAGTATCTTAAGTTCTCCTTGAAAGCTAAACTCCTCATGCCTAGGTATTCTAAACACTATATTCTTCCTGAAACAATCAACCTAGGGATGATGTGCCAACAACCAATCTATTCCCAGTATTAAATCAAATTCTATCATACTAAAAGGTAATTAATTTACTTCAAATTATCTCTCACTTTTGATCATAACTCTTTCTCTAGTAGGAACCTCAACAATAATATTATGCAATAAAAGGTTAACACATACATCTATAGATTTCAATTAATACTCTAGCAGTTCTATGAATGATAGATATTGTACCCATTACGACATCAAGAGTTGCTTGAGTATATTGTTGGGTCAATGCATACACTTTGCTCTCTTTGGGTTATGTCTGAGCACCATGTCCTCTCTCAGCCACTACTCCTCTACCTAGAGCTCTACCCTGAACATTCCAAGATCCATAACCTCTATCTGAATGACCTCTCCCAAGACCTCCAACTGAAACTCCTTCAACTGGTCTAATCTTCAGTGGACAATCTACACTGATATTTTCACCTTTTCCATAGACAAAATACATCAAGGTATGAC
Organism: Bretschneidera sinensis; assembly: GCA_023935145.1. Lineage (NCBI taxonomy): Eukaryota > Viridiplantae > Streptophyta > Magnoliopsida > Brassicales > Akaniaceae > Bretschneidera > Bretschneidera sinensis. The sequence goes on along the minus strand of CM043701.1, from coordinate 74,438,842 downwards.
AATTTAGAGATAAATGTCATGTCTGATTACACCTGTAACATACTCTACTCTCTCTATCAAATACAACACTACCACTTCCCTTTGGTGGCACACTCTTACTTCTACCAAATCCTTCAGCCCATAGGTTGTTTCCCAAACCTAGGGGTTCCTCCAACAGAGCTCTAAGCCATTGAGGCCACAGATCCATCCTGCCTCTGTTAATTTTGAATAAGGGGTCCCTGCGAAAAGGAACGACCCCTCTTGGGTGGGTGACCTGCCTGAATCCCTACACTACCACCTCTACTTCCCTCAAGTCTACTTCTCTTTAACCACTCTCTACCTCCTCTAGACTCAAAGATATCCTTCTTTATCCGAAAAGACATATCCACCAAAGTAGCATAATTTGAATGCCTCAAATACAAGAGTCTAAAACGTATCTCAAAGTGTAAGCCAGCTAGAAATCTCATGCATTTTCTCTCATTGGTATTCATTAGCTCAAGCACAAATCTCGATAAAGCCATAAATCTACCATCATATTATGTCACCATCATCATATTCTGTCTCAACTGGATAAAATCCCTCCCCTGTTGAGATATAAAAGTATCAAGGAAATACTTTGCAAAGAATACTTCCTTAAACCTACTTTAGGTTAAAGATTGATCTACATCCATATTCAGCTTTGGAAGAATGTATTTCCACCAATTAAAGGCCTCACCCTCTAATTGGAAAGAAGTAAAGGCAACTCTCTGCCTATATTTCACTAGAAATACACCAAATAAATGCTCAACATTTTAATCAACAACTCAGCATCTGAAGGGTTATCAGATCCCTTAAAAGACGAGGGATTTTAACTTAATGAATCTAGCGAAACAATCTCTATGCATCTCATCAACAAAATCAACCTCTACTCTTTGAACCTCATGCCTCTTAGAACTTCTCACAGAATCAACTACTACATTAGGTTCTGGCTTAAGCTGCTCATCCAATCTACACTATAAATTATCAGCTCCACCCTCTGCCTCATTCATTCTCTCAAGAGTATGAAATTCCTCACTGCACCACTAATACTAGGTTCATTATCAACATGTTCCCTTTCAGAAACCACAGACTCAACCTCTAATCTTCTAAGTACAAGGGGCCTACCACGCCCTCTTTGTCCCATAACTTTGGCTCTAGGTCTACCACGTCCACGTGACATCCTCAAACTCTATATTAAATAATTTATTTTTGATTTCCATTTTATTATGTTTTATGATGTCTATAGAATCATAAAACCTATAACTCTAATACCAAAATTGTAACGACCCATCCCGAGCGAGCCCACCTAAGATGGTGTCTTCACATTTAAGATCTAAGAATGACATATATATGCAATAACTATTGCTTAAAATACTGAAAATAATTACAACACTTAACTCTTTTATAGAGGAGTTACAACATTCTTTCTTCATAATACTTACAAAATATTCAAATAACTATACAAATGCATGTATATGTAAAACTATACAACTGTGCAACTGTCTTTACAAATATAGACAACTATTTTTCTCATTTTATTTCTTTCATTCTTTCATTCTTTATCCTTTATTTTTCTTTCAGTTATCTTTATTTCCTTTCTTTATACAGTTTTAGGATGCTAACCACGAGCACTCACTAATAAGTGCTTAAATATTGATATTTGAACCCCCTTATTTACATTTATTAAGTCCTTAGTTATGTTAATTTAGTCTATTTTACTTCATTTCTATGTTTCACATGTTTTTATAGGGTCTTGGATAAAAAGAAGCATTTTTGGCACCTAAAGGAAGAAATCTGGAAATCCTAGAGCAGCTACTGGCAAAAGTGCGATCGAGCGCATAAGCGCTCGTGCGCACACAAGAATGATCGAGTGCAGCCTTGCGATTGAGCGCACATGGACGATGTGAACAGTAAAACGGCATAACCAGTTTTGGAAATAAAGGAGGTTTTACGTTTTAGGAAGTTTAGGGTTTCCTAAGTCTTCTAGGGTTATTCAAACCCTATAAATACACCTGTAAACACACACAAAGGACATTACTTCTTTTATCTTTTGCTTAGCTTAGAATTGTAAGCTTTGGAGAGGATTGACAGCCCGTCTCCATAGTATTTGTCGGGTTTTATAGTTTATGTTTAGTTTATGCTAAGATGCTTATCTTAGACAGCATGTGTAACTAACTCTTTATAAGGCTCGATTGAAGCCCTAGTTATGCTTTCCCATATATATATTCATTGATTATCTTTGCAATAGCCTTGATTATGATGCTTAACTTGATTAATGTTTATGTTTATTTACATTCCTCATATGTGTATGTCTGATCAATATGTGCATATGGGATGGATTAGTTAGTTAGACTAATTTGGATGACCGAGTCCTGGGCCTAACAATAGTAACAAAAGATATCCACCTCGGATTCTTGGATTAATCAACATGGGAAACCGCGAGTAGATACCATGCCCTAAGTCTCATGTGGTTATCGATTTTCATAAATCTTATGCTTTCTTAAGGAATAACTCAGTAGATACCATGCTGAATCCCTTAAGAAAGAAAAGAGTTAGAGTAGATACTATGCCTAACTTGGTGCTTAGGGAAATCAATAGCTTAAGGAGTAGATACCATGCCCTTAGGTTGGCAACCATTAGGTATTTATAGGAAGGCTAGTGCATTGACCTATTACTCATTGGGAAAGTATGACTAGTGGTGGATATCAAAGCCTTATGTCTCATTATTATTAATTCACATTCAACAGTTATTTTGATCTTCTTTTATTAAGAAACTGATTCTAAAAACGAAATTCACCAATCCCTGTGGAAATGATCTCGCACTTGCAAACTATGCTACCATTGACCTTGTGCAGTTGCAAGTAAAACTGTATGGTTATTTACTTATTTATTTAGGTAGATAATCATGCAATAAGTTTTTGGCGCCGTTGCCGGGGATTGCACTAAATTTCTTTTTTTTAGAATTACTTTCATTTAGTTTAATCATCGTTATTCGTATTAAAAATTTTAAGTTTTTGTTTATCATCTTTATTTTTTATCAAACCCTTATCGATTTCTTTTCTGTCTTAGGGCAACAGCAGAACTTTATGTGATACTTGCGATTGAGTGCACCCTCTTGTGCGATCGAGTGCAATTAGGGAAGAGAATTACCCGAGCAGCAGAGTTGAACTGCTGCACTGAAGCTGGTTTTTCTGATTTATGCACGGACTTCGATCCCGACATCCAACATTCTTTTCCCTCGATCCCGAGCTTGAGTGGAGCATCCAACAAAGGCTTAGGAACAACTTCGAGGAGAATGAAGAAGAATCTGAGAACGAAGCACCAATGGCGGAACAGTTTGAAAACCAGCAACCACCTACACGAGTACCGATGAAGCAATCCTTCATTCCACGGAACCTTGATCAGCCATCATGTATTGCATATCAACCTGAGGCGGCAGGCAACTACTATATATCTCCACAAATATTAAGTGCATTGACTCACTTTAGGGGTACACCTAATGAGGATCCACATTTGCACCTTCGAGAGTTCTTTGATCTTTGTAAATTCCAGCATATTCAGGGCCTAGACCAATAAGGAATCAGATTAATTCTTTTCCCTTTTTCCTTAAAAGATAATGCTAAACTGTGGTACAATTCATTGCCTGCAGTTTCTGTCCACACTTAGGAAGAGTTGGCCAGCCAGTTCCTAAGAAAGTTCTTCCTATCTCAAAAGATGAGACAATTGAGGAAGGAGATTAAATCTTTCCAACAAAAGGGTGGAGACCTTTTCTTTGAGGCATGTGGACACTTTAATGAGCTGCTTCACAAATGTCCACATCACAACCTACCTCAAGATGAGCTGGTACTTGCCTTTTACGAAGGTCTAAATAACGTGAATAAAGGTATTACTGATTCAGGTTGTGGAGGTGTGCTGATGGAGAAAAGCAGTGAAGAAGCCATAGAGCTGTTTGAGGCATTGAGTGAGCACGCCCAACGATTCTCATCTAGAGGGAGACAAGGAGTAAAGAGCAAGGGCATGTATGAAGTTAACTTAATTGGTGGAATTCCAACTCAGATAGCTGCTATGGAGAGGAAGCTAGATATGCTTGTAAAAGCCATGACTGCTCAAAACACCTCACCGAGTCCACAAGCCACAAAATGCCAGGCATGTGCTTTATGCTCTCAATTTGATCACACTACTGAGACTTGCCATTTATATTCATCTACAGATCCCAAGCAAGTGAACAATGTGGGACCAAACAGTGCATATGCAAATACTTACAATCCTAGATGGCAAAACCACCCCAATCTCTCATGGAGCAACAATCAAAATGCCCTAAACCTTCAAGGGCAACAAAGGAACTTCCACCAAGCAGCCCAACCAGTTCAAGAGTCAAAGACAAGTGACCTAGAGAGTATAGTAAGGCAACTGATAACGTTACAAGAACAATTTATGGCAGATGGAAGGCAAATTCAAACTGAGCAAAGACAAACAATTGTAAAGCACAAGTAAACAATCCAAAGACTAGAAGTTCAAATGGGGCAAATAGCTAAAGAGTCAAGTGCAAGGAAGCAAAGTGAGCTTTCTGCCCAACCAATACCTAATCCGAGAGGACATCAGCAACTAAATATCGTGACAACTCTCAGAAATGGTAAGGTCATAGGAGTTAATGAGCCAGCACAAGCATTTTCTGCTAAGCCATCCATATCCAAGGTAAGTGAAATGGAGAAGTGGAATGCACCACCCTTCCCTCAAAGGTTAGTAAAGCCAAAGAAAGATAAATTGTTTGATATTTCTGAAACTTTGAGAGAAGTAGAAATTAACATTCCCTTATTAGATATAATTAAACAAATTCCTGCTTATGCTAAATTTTTAAAAGAGTGTTGAACTAATAAAAGAAAGTTTCAAGAGCATGAAATAGTGGCTCCAACTGAAAAGGTAAGTGCGGTATAATTAAGAAAACTACCACCAAAGCTACAAGATCCGGGTAGTTTTATCATTCCCTGCAGGATAGGTGACTAGTTTTTTTAGCGTGCATTATTGGATTTAGGAGCAAGTGTAAATTTGCTACCATACACAGTAGTGGAAAAGCTAGGTTTGGGGGAGCTTCAACCAACCTTCATCACTTTGCAATTGGCAGATAGAAGCATCAAAAGACCTAGAGGTATACTTGAGGATGTCTTGGTAAAGGTCGGTGAGTTTATCTTACCTGCTGACTTCATTGTGTTAGATATGGAAGAATGCCTTATGCCATTACCTCTGCCCATCATCTTAGGAAGACTTTTTATGAGAACTGCTGATACAATAATTAATATGAAAAAAGGTATTGTAAGTATGATGGTAAATGGTGAGACAATAGAATTTAAGATATTTGATGCGTTGAAATTACCCCAAGATGATAATGATAATGAATGTATGATGCAAAGTGTTGTCGAACAAATTTTTCAGGTCCATCACACTCATCCATTAGAGGCCACCCTCACCCACAGCTTCACAAGTTCGGATGCGGTGCCTAAGCCAGAATCTAAAGATATTGCAGATGACATCATTGAAGTTGTGCACCTCCTTGAAGCCTCTACAAAGCATCCAAGTAAGTTTACTCCTCCGTTTGAAACTTTTAAGAGTACTAATACTACTTTTCTCTCATCTATTGTCCAGGCACCAAACTTGGAATTGTCACAGTTGCTTGCAAGAAATCAGACATTCACGGTACATGGATGCAAAGTCACACCATACTCAGAAATTACAGTGCAACCAAGAGATGAAGATTTAGCGCCCCAGACTGTCCAATATATAGCAGTAACAAGAGCACCTGAGCCACATGCAGTGGACTTTAAGTACACTCTACCGAAAGACTAAATGTTGAAGCTGCTATAGAGAGCGCTTGAGCAATCCAGACTTTGATAAACGTGTAGCTCAAGTGCCTCTATTAAGGTCAGTGGTACTGAGGCCACTGAGTACGCACTTTCTGCCACAAGTGCGATCGAGTGCACTTTACAGTGCGATAGAGCACACATTAGACAGCAACTTGCTAGGATGCCTAAACTGTCAACCTCCATCTCTCGCACCCGGTACCTCATCGACTGCACCATCTGGCGATCAGCAATGAAAGGATACCCCGTCTGGCTGAAGATGTTAAAGTTAGTGCTCATGGGAGGCACCCCAATGCATATCCTTTTTAGTATTTCCTTTTATTGTTAGTATTTACTTTTCTATATCAGTTTATTATTACTTGTTTTCCAGTTTATGTTTGTTTTTCTTTTTTAAGGACATAATCAGTGCATCCAGTTCAAGTTTGGGGGCGTGTTACGAGCCATTCCAGCCATTAAGTTCTTCATCTCCCAGGTCGGATTCTTCCATGCTTCTCACACATTGAGGACAATGTGCAATTTAAGTTGGGGGGTATGGGGACACACTCACACACACACTATGTCCCAATTTTTGTTTTTACAGATAAATGCATGTTCATACTGTTTTGAAAATTTTGGGTGATCTAAACAAATAATATGATTTGACTTCATAAGTGAGCATAAAACCTTGAACACATAGGCTAATAATTAAGTTTTAAACCTTAATCACTTACTTTTAGGCATTTAAGGATTCACAAGTTTGACCTAAACTAACACGAGCAAATTAACACATAATTGTATGGGGTATGACATATAATTTTAATATGTATGTTTCTTCGGCTTGACTGTGAACTGGATGACTTGTTAGATTCACACTTTGGCATAGGAAAAAAAGAAAAAAAATTTGTTATTGCTCAAAAAGAAAAGTGCTCCTAATGATCAGTAAACAAACTTTCCACTGAGTAACTGGCCCTCTTGCCTTAGTAAGCAGTGAGTGTCACGTCAAAAGGTGAAAATTTTAATTGGTAGCATTAAGACCAGTTAGTTTTGTAGCTTTTTTACTCAAGTTAGTAAGTCCTTAGGGGTGTCTTTACACCTAATGCCCTAAAACCATCTGGTTTGGGAGTCATTGGCTAAACGCTCGCTACATGAGTCAAATAGAAAGCCTAAGGGAACTAAACTTGGCAAAAATCTCACAAATTAAAGAATAGAAAAAAAACTATGCCATCTTTGTTGATTCTAATAGGAAATTTGGTGAATCTTGAGACATCGAAACACTACACATTAGAATTATTTGGAAACCTAATCTTTTATGTGCTAATTCACCACACACTAAAGTCAAACTTATGATTTCTTAAACTACCTCATGAAAGTGATTTGCGTTCAAAACTCTTATTCATTGCAAATATGTGTTTATATTTGTTAAGCTAGCTCATGAATGCGCGTCATAATTTTGTGTGAAGACCTACACTTTTGTGGACACTTTGGATATTGGATCTATCTGTGTGTCGTTATTTTTCATTTTAGCTTTTAGTTTTGTATTGCTAAGGGACTAGCAATATTTAAGTATGGGGGTGTGATAGGTGCTTAAATAATCATATTTAAGCCCCTTTATTTACATTTGTTAAGTCCTTAGTTATATTAATTCGTCCATTTTACTTCATTTCTGTGCTTCACATGTTTTTATAGAGTCTTGAATAAAAAGAAGCATTTTTGGCACCTAAAGGAAGAAATCTAGAAACCCTGGAGCAGCTACTGGCAAAAGTGCGATTGAGCACACTATTGGGTGCGATCGAGCGCATAAGCGCTCGTGCGCACACAAGAAGGATCGAGTGCAGCCTTGCGATCGAGCGCACATGTACGGGCATGAACAGTAAAACGGTAGAACCAGTTTTGGAAATATAGGAGGTTTTATGTTTTAGGAAGTTTAGGGTTTCCTGAGTCTTCTAGGGTTATTCAAACCCTATAAATACACCTGTAAACACACACAAAGGACATCACTTCTTTTATCTTTTGCTTAGCTCGGAATTGTAAGCTTTGGAGAGGATTGACAACCTGTCTCCATAGTATTCATCGAGTTTTATAGTTTATGTTTAGTTTATGCTATGATATTTATCTTAGACAGCATGTGTAACTAACTCTTTATAGGGCTCGATTGAAGCCCTAGTTATGCTTTCACATATATACATTCATTGATTATCTTTGCATTAGCCTTGATTATGATGTTTAACTTGATTAATGCCTGTGTTTATTTACATTCATTATATGTGTATGTCTGATTAATATGTGCATATGGCATGGATTAGTTAGTTAGACCAATTTGGATGACCGAGTCCTGGGCCTAACAATAGTAACAAAAGATATCCACACCAGATTCTTGGATTAATCAACATGAAAAACTGGGAGTAGATACCATGCCCTAGGTCTCATATGGTTGTTGATTTCCATAAATCTTATGCTTTCTTAAGGAACAACTCAGTAGATACCATGCTGAATCCCTTAAGAAAGAAAAGAGTTAGAGTAGATACTATGCTTAACTCAGTGCTTAGGGAAATCAATAGCTTAAGGAGTAGATACCATGCCCTTAGATTGGCAACCATTAGATATTTATAGGAAGGCTAGTGCATTGACCTATTACTCATTGGGAAAGTATGACTTTTGGTGGATATCAAAGTCCTATGTCTCATTATTATTAATTCATATTCAATAGTTATTTTGATCTTCTTTTATTAAGAAACTGATTCTAAAAACGAAATTCACTAATCCCTGTGGAAATGATCTCGCACTTGCACACTATGCTACCATTGACCTTGTGCACTTGCAATTAAAACTGTACGATTATTTACTTATTTATTTAGGTAGATAATCGCGTAACACTCACCTAATTCACTTACTCTTGGTCTAAAGTCAAGGATCTATCAGACTACCCACAGCCTGAAATCATTTAATATTGAGGAATGAGCTTAATAAGCTCGATGAATTACAATTTACTAGAAGTACTCGATCTATATACTTCTAGTCATATTTTATATCTCAATTCTCATATAGATCGTTCAATCATTTATATCTTGAGATTCACGTCATACAACAGTCATGTACTGTATATCATATTAAATCAAGTATTCATCAATTATCATCATAAATGTCTCATCATGAGACTTAAAATTATATTATCATTTCATAATTAAACCGATACCTTAGAATCTCAATTATTGTAAATATAAAAATGAATGCATCCACAACCTCATTTCATCATTTCATGTATTTCTTTCACTTCTCATCACATCACATCACATTTCCTCTATACTATCAACGTATGGGTAATTCATTCGTTTTCAGGAATCCATACCAGTCTCTAGCACAGCTTTTGGGGGTGTCTCCTCACATGTCGATATGTTTCACCCAGACTAATCATAGTTCTAGTCTTCCAATAATGCATAAGATCAATCATATACAAGCAGGCATAATTTATCATCATACAATTCAAAATCGTTTTCTTTCATAAAACCTTTCTTTTCATCATATAATTAAATAATCTTTTCATATATATTATCAACTTATTTATCATAATCTCAAGAGATTTATTTCTCTTTTCAACATACATTTCATCAATTTCTCATCAGTAATATCCTTTCAAGGATATCATTTCATCAACTTATCATATATACTCACTTTCAATTATATCATGCTCCATATTTCTATTTAATCATTCAGTTATCACATATCATACATATTTCATCAAATCAACACGTTCATAATATATATTCAATAATTATCTCATTTATCAATCATTTCAAGTTGTATATAGTTTTCATGTTTGTCTCTCTTACTAACATTAAATTCAACTCACCACGTAGCACTTAAACCTAATCGATGATCACCTCCTTTCCTTACCAGCTCCTCTTTGTAATTTCTCTAGATTTTTTATCACCACCACCTAATCATAAATTACTCATTAATTTCTCTATCTCATACTTTCAATTTTGGTACTTTGTACTGGTTTAAATTTTATGTATGCATGTTCATCTTTCTCAAATTCAATGATTTCAATAAAAAATCATTTTTCTTTTGGTTTGAATCCAAGTTCAAATCCCCTTTTAAAGAAAATTAGAATAACAAACTCTCAAAATTGAAATCTCACAATAAAATTCTTAAGCTTTCTCTTCAATTTTCTTGAATTCCTTCTGTAAATCGATTGATTTCTAATACAAATTATAAAATCTTTTAGTTTTGTAGTGTTTGAGAATGTTTTATAGAGATAGAATATTTCAATAGAGAGAAAATGAGTTTCAAAATGTAAGAAAATGATTTCAAACTTCCAAAAACCCTTTTCAAAGGAAATTTTGGTTTAACCGGTCAACTATCCGATTGATCGTTTGGTCATTTTAACAATTTTATATATTTGCCCCTGAATTATCAGTGGTTCACTGACTAGTTGACCGACCAGATGATCGGCCAGCCGATCGTCTCACCTGCCAATCGATCGATCAATTGACCAGTCTAGTCCACCAGTCGACCGCCAACAGCTTCAACCACTAGTCGACTATTCAACCTCCACCAACTGATCGGTCACCTCACCAACCAACCGGTTAGGTTAACAGTCAACCGTACGATCAATAGATCCCTTATAAAATTTGAAAAAAAAAATTTCCTTTCTTTCTTCAATTTTCTAACTCTTTTTCTTTCATTTCGTTCAACGTCTTTCTTCAACAATTGTTTCAAATTCAACTTTCAATTCACATGTATGCATGTTAAATTCAATATATATATATATATATATATCATAATTTACTCTTTTACGCTTACATCGAGGGTATGAGCATTAAAACAACATTATGATTCGGGAGCTGTTCAATAGGGTTGTGCCCAATGGCCTAATTTTTTTCCTGAAAGGGCCATATCCAAAAGCCCAAACGAATGGGTCTCAACGGATCGGTAATAAATCATAGGAAGTATATTTCTTTGAGAAAGACCAATTAATCCTTAGATCGAGAGTTTTTGAAGTGGGCTCATTACAAGCCCAGCCCAGAATCTACGAACAACACCAATCAAATATATTCGTTGTACCAGCTATACAAAATCAAGGGCCTAGGTCTGTAACGGACATGGCTTCTCAAGCACATAGCTATTTTTCCCGAATAACTATGAAGAATGGTAGTCCTTCAGTTCAGGTCCTAGAGTCAGTCTATAAAGGTCATCAAAAATCCAATTCTAAGCCTGATCAGGTAGTTAAGTCCAGACAATCAAATAGTGTGGTTGTTTAGCAAAATGAAGAAAGGCTTTCTGTAAGCCCAACCCAAGTTGTTCATAGTCCTTCACTGGTTCCAGTAGTTGCCTTATGTCGGAGTGCACTAGTTGAGCACCCCTATGTCTTAACTAAATTTCTAGAAGGTCAAGAATTAGGTTAGGTCTCTGTAGAGGCATATGTTGGTAAGTTTTGTCTCATTGGTGTGCATTAAGTTAGGCTTGGAGAGATGGGGCCATTTGTTACAAAGTTTGTTGCTCCAAAAATTGCATATTACACGAGAACTAGAAATAAGGCCATGGAGGTTCAGGTCTTTGTGGAGGACGGTATGTGTTCTGCTCAGGTAACAGCACCAAATTGTCCTTTTAAATCAAATTTGGTGTACTTAAAGTGTAAAGATGATATATCATTGCCTTCATTATAACAATATAATTGTTTACATAGATCTTTATCCACAAATAATATGTTGGATGACAGCTACCAACAAAACTTTGCTAAGGATCCAACGGTGGGCCTCGTGACTATCTTAAAAAAAATTAATTCCAAGAGAAAGGAAGTTCAGGTTATAAAAAAAAAAATGGTGGTAAGATGGTTTGCTTATTCCTACATCTTTGGAAGTTGCCTTTATTTTCTGTTCAAGATAGTGCTGCTTTGTATTAGGTTGGGTAAGGGCCAGGGCTTGTTTCCCTTTGTCCCCCAATAATTTTTCTTTCTATTTTTGAATCCATTTTTTTTTTTAAAAAACAAAGAGGTTTCTTAACATAAACCTTTCATTCAATACAACCATTTGAGAAGGCACTTTTCACATCTATTTGAAATAAATTGAAGTTCTTAAAGCATACAAATGCAAGCAACATGCAAATGGCTTCAACTCTAACTACGGGTGCAAAAGTCTCATCAAAATCTATTTCTTCTTCTTTATTATAGCCTTTTGCTATAAATCTAGCTTTATTTCTAGTTATTATTTCATTTTAATCCATATTATTTCTATAAACCCACTTAGTTTCAATTATCAAATGATCTTTAAGCCTAGGAACTAAATTCCAAACTTTACTTCTTTCAAATTGATTTAATTTTTCTTGCATAGTCATAATCCATTTTTCATCTTGTTCGACCTCATAAAAAATTTTAGGTTCAAGTTGAGATAGAAAAGGAAAATAACTGTAAAGATTTCTAATAGAGGATTGAGTCCTTTCCGGTTGTGAAAGATCGCCAATCACTTGATCAATTAGGTGATAATTCACATACCTCTAATCCTTAGAAAGACCATCATCCTTCTCTCCTTGTTGACTAGTTAAAGGTTGTTCAAATCTTGATACACCTTCTTATTGATCCATTTGAGGTTCACTCTCCTTGGGCTCAACAATGATAGTAGTCTCCATTCTTGGCATAATACCTACATCATTATCACAAGAGACTCTTATTGCCCTAAGGCGATTAGTCTCACCAAATACAACATTCATGGATTCTTCAAACAGTAGAGTTCTTTTATTAAAGACTCTATAAACCTTACTAGAGGTTGAATAACTCAAGAATATACCTTCATCCATCTTAGAATCAACTTTACCTAAGTTATCTTTATTGTTATTTAAGATGAAATATTTACACCCAAAAGTATGAAAATATAAAATATTTGGATTTTTACCCTTCTATAGTTCATATTGAGTTTTCTTGAGTATAAACTGATGTGCAAATTTTAAATGCTCGCAAGTGCACGAATCACAAATAGTATTGTGATGAGTTTACTCTCGAGGTTGATCTCTCAAGAAATTGCAGTGGTTTAAATCCTAAATTACTTTCTTAAAATTACTAAAATAAACTCTGAAATTAAATCCCATACACTCTAATTAAAAGATTGGTGAAGAGAAAATTGAAATAAAAATAGTTAAGTAAATTAAACAAAACGAATTATGAAGAGATGAATATAATCAATGAGAAAAATTGGGAGTTTAGCTTGCTGTCCAATCATAAATTGGAACATTTGGTGAATATAAAGAATTAATCAACATCCAAGATTATTGGTATTTCCGCTAAGAATAGAGAATGCCATTGATCGTGTTTATTCTCAATTTATAACTAATTAATTAAAATCCAACAAATCTTGTTCATCAATTAATTAGTTAAATTAAGTATAAGGAAAACACAACCACCTAAATCACAATTTGATTTGAATCCTGATTTAAATTCTTATTCAAGAAAGCTTAATTAGGTCTAGATGATTTGTCCTCAACCTAATCTCAAATATTAACCTTGACTATCAATAATAGATGGCCAATCCAAGAGCAATAATCAAAGGTATGAAGAATATTTAATAAGAAATAATCTGGAAAATTTCATAAAACTAAATCCACCAAAATATCCAAAACAATCAAGGCAGTTAAGCCAAACGCCCAACAATGCGTTTAGCTGCTCATGTTTAAATCCCAATCACAAAATTCAAATACTAGAGTTACAAGCATATTGGATGACAAAATGAGCAAAGATATAATTTCTTCCCTGAATTACAAGATGAATCCTCAAAGTCTTGAAGTGATTGATCATCGTCTTCAATCTCTTGATAAGTCGTCTTGATGAAAGAAACTGTCTCCTCCTTCAATCTCTCAAAACTCCTCTTGATAATATCTCTCCAAGAACTGCCATTGTCTCCCCCCTTCTCTCAGTCTAAAATTCTTATATATATCTGTATGAAAACAGATTTGTAGACAGAAAAGTTACCCTAGGGTTTTTGTTCCGGCCGTGTGCTTCTGCTGCTGTCCAAGCCCGTTTCTGCTGCTGTCAAGGCCTGGTTCTGCCTAACCTTTGTCTACTAAAACTGCCATAACTTTCTCTTGAAAAATCATCTCTATGAGCCATAAGATTCTCCAGAAATCATACATCTGGATCTTTCCAATAATATAAGGCTCATCTCTTGGTTCTTCCTGAATCAATACATTTTAATCCGCAAAAATGACACTTCTGCCACGCTGAAATCACCCACAGCCTGACCTTTGTCTACTAAAACTACCGTAACTTTCTATAGAAGACTCATATTCATGATCCAAAAAATTCTCCAGAAAACAGACATCTGAATCTTTCCAAACATATATGGCTCATCTTCTAGTTCTTCCTGAATCAATACAATTTAATCCATAAAAAAGACTGATCTGTACGGGAAATTCTGGAAATTTAGTGAAACTCCTTTCCAAATGCTTGTGAACCTTTAAAACAACGAAAAATAACTCAAAGTAACAAATTCCTAAGTAAACATATAAATAAATACTTGAAAAACATACAAAATACTAGGACAAATATTCATTCATCAAATACCCCCAAACCTAGATTTTGCTAGTCCTCAAGCAAAACTAAAAGAAAACATAAACAAAACAAACCTAAAAACTTGAATCAACAATACCCTTATACCTTAATTCTTATTATGACTCATATCTAGATATCCTATACACAATTATGTTCACAGTCTCAATACTTCACAATTCATTGCTCAAATCAAGTACACATCGCACATCCATATTCCAATGCTCAAAACACATCACGTCAATTACCCCCAAACCGAACGTCAAGAATCCGAATTCGCTTCAACTCTAGGCTTCACAGGATTCACTCAGTAAGCACAACGAACCTAGGTTTCAAACACTCATCAAGCATATGTGAATAGAAGTTATGTAAACAAGAAATTTCAGATATAAATTCGCATATGAATATGGATATCATCAAAGAACGCTCATATGTTTGCAAAATAGATATCATGAAAGGAATCAAATATTAGGATTGCAGAGCTATCACGTCGCCTATATCATATCCTAGTTAAACACCTCAATCAAAACATATTGAGTATGAACCTCTGCATAGATGAGCTTGGTTGGCCGAACCTGATTTACACCAATGTTCTTTCTTTTCAACTCTTTATAAGAGTGACTTTACCCTTGAAATATCTCAAGTCTTCTTTCTTGTCTAACCAAATCCCTTTTTGACATGTTTCTCATATATATATTCTTTTTTTCTCTTTTTTCTTTTTCTTTTTCTTTTACTTTTTTTAAAAAAATAAGAATTTGAATTTTTCTCCGGAGACAGTGGGAACTAGGGCATGTAACGATAGGCACATACTCAAACTTCTTACTCAAGTCATTTGACTAAAATAATGAAAATACACAACATGATACTTCAAGTGAGTTATATAATCCTAGTATTCAATGCAAAACCTATAGAGATCATCTAACAATTAAGGTCATAACGAAGACTGTTTAAGAGTACCAAGAAACTAACTCTCAGAATAAAATGCTTATGGCTCAAATAACTCACTAGGTAGTCTCCACTATTTGATTCTTAATCATTAGATCCAGGTTCATCTCAGTATTAACATCAAGAGCATAGTCTATAGAATATGAATATGCACCAATCCTCACAACAACTTGTCAGTGTTAAAGAAACTAAACTCAACGTGCATAAAAGACTAGATTACTAACCATAAAACAAATTGTAGCATGAAAATTTTGTCTCAACAAGTAACAAGTTCTAATTGCACCCCCAAACCTAAACTAAACATTATCCTCGATGTGTGAAAGCAAACACGCATTTAGAAAAACATTTAGAAGGGAACAATGAAAATGAAAGAACAGAAAACATACTTTATCAAATGGGTGGGTTGCCTCCCACCAAGCACTTTCTTTAACGTTAGCAAGACGTTAATTGAACTTATTCAAGATCGTGCACCTTGATGAGTGCCAAATATTGCATATTTTGGCCCTTTAATTTACATTTTCTAATTCTTTAGTTGTGTCCTAATCTGATATTTTGTGTTAGTTCTATGATTTTTAATGTTTTATAGGATTGCAAAAGAAATTGGGGATTTAACGTGAAAAAAATGCAAAAATTGGAATCTGCTATTGCAATCGAGCAAAAGAGACCTGCGATCGTGAACAACAATGCTCAAGTATTTATTTATATGTTTAGCTTAGGAATTTGTTACTTTGAGTTGTTTTGTTTTTGTTGTTTTATAGATTTACAAGCACTTGGAAAGGAGTTTCACTAAATTGCCAGAATTGCCCATACAGATCAGTCATTTTTGCGGATTAAACTATATTGATTCAAGAAGAACCAAGAGATGAGCCATATATGCTTGGAAATATCCAGATTTCTATTTTCTTGAGAAATTTACATCTCATAAATATAATTTTTCTAAATAAAATTATGGCA
Source organism: Bretschneidera sinensis (assembly GCA_023935145.1). Classification (NCBI taxonomy): domain Eukaryota; kingdom Viridiplantae; phylum Streptophyta; class Magnoliopsida; order Brassicales; family Akaniaceae; genus Bretschneidera; species Bretschneidera sinensis. Next base: position 74,422,579 of record CM043701.1, on the reverse strand, counting down.
GTTTTAGTAGATAAAGGTCAGGCTGCGCATGATTTCAGCGTGGTAGAAGTGAAATTTTGTGGACTAAACTGTATTTATTCAGGAAGAAACAAGAGATGAGCCATATATCCTTGAAAGATCCAGATGTCTATTTTCTGGAGAATTTTACAGCTCATAAATACGATTTTTCTAGAGAAAGTTACGGCAGTTTTAGTAGACAAAGGTCGGGCTGTGCATGATTTCAGCGTGGGCAGAAGTTTTGAAGGGCATGTGAAGGCTTAAATCCCATATCCCACATCGGTTGGAAACACATTCTACATCCCACATCCCACATCGGATTGGAAACACATTGCGCTCATGAAGTTCCCCTATAAAAGCCTCATTTCACTTCATCAAATGGGTGTGCAATCTCGGAGGCTTTGCTACCAAGGGGTGCAATCTCGTAGGCTTTGCTACCAAGGGGTGCAATCTGGAGGATTTTGCTACCAATCAGGGGAAGCAACGCACAGCAGCTGCGAGTGGAATTTCTCTCTCCATGTATTGTTAGTTTTAATTTATTTCTTTTAAGTTTTAAAGTTTAATGTTTAGCACTTTAATGTTTGCTCTAATTTTTCCCTTGAGATTTTTGTTGTCCATTATATTTATAGGTAACTAAATTCTCAAGTGGGGCTAGGGATGAACTTGCATAGTATATGGTATTTTTGTTTATTTTTTAATTTATATATTTGATTTTCAATTACTAAAACTCTTTTGTTTTATCATTCTCAATTCATTGGTGATGTTTTCTTCTCCGAATAATCGTAGAATTTATTCTGTTTATGGATTTAGTCATGCTTTCTCTATTGAATGGATTAGCTCTTTGATTATGTTTGGATCAATTATTTATCTATATTGATTTGATTCTTTGCTGCAATATCACTTCCTGAGTATATTGTCATCGTTTGATTTTCTCAATAGTAATAATAATTTACGTATTTAAAAAGTGGTGAATGATTTTTCAAATGGTTACATTTGGTTTAATCTTGGTTTATAAATCTACACCTTCCGATTGGGAATTTTGGGAATAGAGTTCCCAATTGAGTTATTCAATGAATTAAGAATAATTAAAATACCAGATTTGTGCAAGGAATTCCCAACGCTTTACTGTTTGTCAAATTTGAGTACTTTCTCCGCTAGTCACTTTGCTTCACTTTAATTTGCATTTAAAATTAATCTTTGTTCTCCATTAACTATTTAATATTTTTCTTTAGTTTCTTTGTTCCTTCTACTATTCTTTAAATTTGTCTCTATGTGGAATCGACACCCTAAAGCTGTGCTACAACTACCGCGTTATTCTTTGGGCGTAATCAAATTTTGGCGCCATTGCCGGGGAGACAGTAGAAGACTTGCTAGATAGTTTTTCTTTTCAGCAGTTTGTAAAGGCGGTAATTTTGTTCCTTCTTTTAGCTTGCTGCATTAATTTTTTTCTTTTTCCCTTCTTTCTTTTTATAGTTTTTTTTTTTACTATTTTGTTACCTTGCATGCACAGATATAGAGACACCTTGGGTAGATTTGCTTGTAAGCCTGTGCTAGAGTCATAATCAAACTTTTTAAATCCTTTACTTGCAATCAATCTAGTCTTGAAGAAATGAGTGAACACGGAGATCAGCCCACTAGGACCCTTCAAGATTACCTCCACCCTACACGCATAGCCACACCATCATGCATCATGTTTCCAGCTAATACTCGCCAACTGGATTTTAAAACAGGGATGATACAGTTACTCCCTACGTTCCATGGCTTGGAAAACGAAAAACCCATATGTGCACATTAGGGAATTTGAGGAAGTAGTTGTGACTTTTCATAGTCAAAATGCAACTGATGACATTGTGAGAATTAAGTTCTTTCCTTTCTCTCTGAATAATAGAGCTACAGGTTGGCTATACTCACTGAGACCACGATCTATTGGGTCATGGAATGAGATGACTCAGGTTTTCTTTAATAAATACTTTCCCCAACATATGACCAACACTTTAAAAAGGCAAATCTCCACCTTTGCACAAAAAGATAGTGAGACTTTGTATCAGTTGTAGGATAGATTTAAGGAGTTGTTGAGTATGTGTCCTCACTATGGGTATGAGAATTGGCGCTTAGTGAGCTATTTTTATGAGGGACTTACACCTAGAAAGCGCCAATTTGTGGAGATGATGTGTAATGGTGAGTTCTTACAGAAAGATCCTGATGAGGCCATAGAAAACCTCAATGAGCTTGCTGAAAAAGCTCACACTTAGACTGGACCTAGTGCTACTGAGAGCACAAATAGGTCATGCTCTGCAGTAAACCCAAATGGTGGTGGAATTTACCATCTCAGGGAAGAGGATAACCTAAAGGCTAAGGTTGAGATGCTCACTAGGGAGCTAGATGTGTTAAAGACTAAGGACTTAAAGATGTGGCTAATCATGCAAAATCTTTTGGACCATGTTTTGTGTGTGGCGGGGTAGATCATCTCACTTAAGAGTGTCCCACATTTGCTGAGATGAAAGGGATGTATGAGGAACAATGTAATGTCTTAGTTATTTACAATAAGTCTTTTTCACTTTTCTCAGATACCTATAATCCGGGTTGGCGCAATCGCTCCAATTTTAGCTGGAAGTCTAAAAACCAGCCACCTACACAACCCCCTAGATCATATCCTGCACCATATCATGCACCTTCATCTTCTAGGAGTCCTTTAGAAGACACTTTGCATGCTTTTATTGAGGCACAGGGTAAGATAACAAAAAATGTGAAGCTTTGATTACGCAGGTTGTTGAAGAAAATAAGGAGATAAAGAACCAAATGTCCAAATTGATGAGCTCCTTGAGTGTAAATGAGTGAGGTAAGTTCCCTTTTCAAGCTCAGTCCACACCCCATGGTCAACAGATGGCGCAAAAGAATCTGAAGGATGTAAATTCTGTTGTGAGTATTAAATTAATCACAAGTGCACGAGTCATTTGCAATTTAGTGTGTGCAAGTGCGAGGTCGAATCCACAGTGAATTGCGTCATGAAAATATATTTTTATCTAAACTAAACTTATTTTAACCTAGTTCCGAATTTTGAATTGTATTTTGCAAAGAATATAAACTAAACTAAATTGAGTTGAAAGAAATGATAAAAATACTAAGGTTTCTGAATCCAACCCACCAAAATAAAGCATATATTTTCATGTTCTGTATAAAAGTAATCTATCAAATAATTCAATGAATCTACTTTTATACAAATCACAACGAATACCCTAATTCAACCAAATCATCCAATGTATCCCTTTAGAATCACAATGGATATCCAATTTACTTTGGATGATCCACCGTATCCGACAGATAAAACACAAGGAATATCTAGTTTGAACAACTAAAACACAATCAATCATTATAATTTACTCAAACAATTGAAACAAAACATTAATACTAAAATTATCAGAATTGTACGAACATATCTGAAAATATTTTGTCAAACAATAGCGAGACTTCATCTTCAACCTTAGATGAAGGTTTTAACCTCTCATGATTATGAAACTAAATTTCACAATTAAAGTGCTAAACATAAAACTTTAAACTCAAAAGTTATAAATTAAAACTGACTATACAATGAGAGAAATTCCACTCGCAGCTGTTGTGCGGTGCTTCCCCTCCTTTGTAGCAAAGCCTTGGAGATCCCCCATATTGCTCGCAGAAGTCCTCCGGATTGCACACCCTTTTGATGAAGTGAAATGGGTCTTTTATAGGGGAACTCCATGAGTGCAATGTGTTTCCAATCCGATGTGGGATATGGGATTTAAGCCTTCACATGCCTTTCAAAACTTCTGCTCACGCTGAAATCCCGCACAGCCTGACCTTTGTCTACTAAAACTGCCATAACTTTCTCTAGAAAAATCATATTTATGAGATGTAAAATTCCTCAGAAAATAGACATCCGGATCTTTCCAAGCATATATGGATTATCTCCTGGTTCTTCCTGAATCATTACAGTTTAATCCACAAAAATCACTCTACCACGCTGAAATCACGCACAGCCTGAACTTTGTCTACTAAAATTGCCATAACTTTCTCTAGAAAAATCATGTTTATGAGCCATAAAATTCCCCAGAAATAGACATCCGGATCTTTCCAAGCATATATGGCTCATCTCCTGGTTCTTCCTGAATCAATACAGTTTAATCTGCAAAAATGATTGATCTGTACGAGCAATTCTGGCAATTTAGTGAAACTCCTTTCCAAGTCCTTGTAAACCTGTAAAACAATGAAAAAGCAACTCAAAGTAATAAATTCCTAAGCTAACAAATGTAAATTAAGGGGCCAAAATATGCAATATTTGGCACTCATCAAATACCCTCAAACTTACATTTTGCTAATCCCTTAGCAAAACAAAACAAAATAAAATAAAATAAAAGCTAAATGAAAAACAAAGAACACAAAGATAAATCCATCATTCATGGTGTTCAAAAATTTAACTAGCACACAAAACCATGATATTCATTCATGAGCAAGCTTAAAATATAAACTCATCTTCGCAATGAATATGAATTTTAAAATCGAATTACTTACAAAAGGCAAGCTAGGGCATCACAAGTCTGACTCAGTGTAAAGTGAATTAGTATATAAAGATGAGGCTTCCAAATAACTTTAATGTGCAATGTCTCTATGTCTCAAGATTCACAGAATTTCTCATCAGAATGAACAACGATGGCATAGTTTTATTTTCTTCTCTCTTTTATTATAAGGCTCTGCTATGTTTAGTTCCCTTAAGCTTTCTAATTGACCCATGTAGCGAGTGTTGAGTCAATGACTCCGAATCTAGATGGTTTTAGGGCATTAGGTGTAAAGACACCCCTAAGGACTTACTAACTCGAGTCAAAAAGGCTACGAAACTAAGCTAGCCTTAATGCTACCAAGCAAAATTCCTACTTTTTGACGTGAACACTCACTGCTTCCTGAGGCAAGAGGTCCAGTTACTGAGTGGAAAGTTTCTCAATGATCAAAACGAATAAAATTCCCACCTTTTGACATGAACACTCACTGCTTACTGAGGCAAGAGGTCCAGTTACTCAGTGGAAAGTTTATTAATGATCATCGTGAGCATTTTTCTCTTTTTTGCAAAATTTTTTTATTTTTATTTATACTTTTCTATGCCAAAGTGTTTATCCAACAAGTCATCCAATTTCAGTTAAGTCATGGAAACATACACATTAAAATCACATGTCATACCTCACCCTATTTTGTGCTAATGTGCTCGTGTCAGATTAGATCAAACATATGAATTCTCAAATGCCCAAAGTAAGTAACAAAATTTTAAAACTCTATCATCAAATCATGTGTTCAAGATTTTAAGCTCACCAATGATATCACATCACAGTATTCGTTTAGATCAACCAAAATTTTAAAACAATCATGAACATGCATTTATCTTTTCAATAATATAAAAAAAAAAAACTAGGACAAAGTGTGTGTGAATGTGTCTCCCATACCCCCAAACTTAAATTACATATTGTCCCCAATGTGTGAATAATATGGAAAGAGCTGACCTGGGAGATAGAGAACTAGCTGGACTGGCATGGCTCATAGCATACCTTCAAACTTGAACTGAAGTACGCTTTGTCTCTGAAAAATAAAGACTGGAAAACAAAAAATACTAGAAATACATAGTAACAAGAAATATGTAAAATAATAAAAACATAAAGGATATGCTTTGGGTTGCCTCCCATGAGTGCTAAGTTTAACGTCTTCAACCAGACTCAGCAATAGTAATCGTGCCCAGCCAAATGCTCCACCATCTAATCAATAAATGGGAGTGGAAAATGATCCTTCCTTGTGGTAGCATTTAATTTACGGTAATCTAGACACACTCTTCATCCTGACTGAACACGAGTTGGCACCAACCCATCGTCCTTATTCTTCATTACCGTCAATCTAGCCCACTTGGGCACGACATGAATCGGGCTCACCCACTTACTATCAGAGATTGGATAAATGATCCCTGCATCCAACAACTTTATCACTTCAGTCCTCACAACCTCTTGCATAGCTGGGTTGAGCCTTCTCTATGGCTCTCTCGATGGCTTGGCATTCTCCTCCAAATGTATCTTGTGCATCACCACCGAGGGGTTGATCCTCTTGATATCCTCAATAGTCCAGCCAATAACTTCCTTGTACTCTCTTAAAACGTCCAATAATTTCTCCTCTTAAGCATCAACCAAATCTGAAGCTATAATCACAGGCAAAGATTCTATTGGACCTAAGAACTTATACTTAAGATTGTCCGGTAAAGGCTTAAGTTCCTTCTTGGGGGGGTTAGGTGTTGCAGTCTCCTTCGTCTCACTACTCTTCCGAGGAGTAGACTCCAAAATAGCATTCGCTTGCTCAAGTAACTTATCCAAATTCAAATCCTCTCCAAACTAAGCAAAGCATGCCTCCAAGAAGTCTTCAATGCTGGATTCATCCACTGTCTCCTCTGTCATACTGCTCTCCTGAGGAGCAGACTTTAAAATAGCATTCGCTTGCTCAAGTAACTTATCCAAATCCAAATCCTCTCCAAACTAAGCAAAGCATGCCTCCAGAATGTCCTCAGACTTCCCTCCTTTCTTGGGCGCTTGTAATCTCTCAGGGTAAGGCGTTTTAGGTACAAACGACATAGGAAGATCCTTAATAGTAAGTGTGGTTATAGATGGCTCAACATCTCTCTTCTCCTTGTTGCCACTTTTTTTTCCCTTACTGCATAGCAGGGTTCTCTTTGACTTGATTGTCCACTTATCTCCCAGACCTCAATGTGACAATCAATTGCACTTATTCCTGCCCATGCGTAAGAGTTGATGAATTTCCAACCGTAAACTGTTCCTTCGAGTTGGGCACGAGTTGATTGGGGAACTTTCCCTTCTCTCCTTCACCCACGTGGCTTGCGATTTGACCCATTTGACTCTCTAGCTTGGCAATCACTTGGGTGTTTACTATTATCGCACTCCTTACTTCGCTTATGGATTCGCTGGTCATCTTCATGAAATCCTTTAGGGTGTCCTCCAATGACTGTGAAACCGGTGCTGGCGCTTGAGTAGGAGCTTAGTAAGCAGGTGATGGTGCTAGTTGGGCGGAGCGACCATGACTTGGAATTGGTGGAGGAAATCCGGGAGGGTATTGATTGTGAGCATGATGAGGGGCTCCTCCCTGATTCATCGATTAGTTCTGCTTCCATGAAAAATTAGGGTGGTTCCGCCACCCTGGATTGTAATTCTTTGAGTAAGATCTATTTGATTGCTTTCGATAATCATTGAAAGGGTTCACTTATTCCATGGGATACTCGGCAAAAGCCGGCATAGATGGAAAATTCTGTTCTAAATGCATAGGACTAGCATAGATGGAACAACTATCAACATTGAATGTATTAGCTGCATTGATGGACTAGTCGGTCATCTTCATGAAATCCTTGAGGGTGTCCTCCAACAACTGTCGCTTTAGATCAAAATGGGTAGCATTGGTTGGTGGCAACACTATACAAGAAGAGGAGTTAGTCGTAACGGGTGCGAACAAATCCCTAAGAGATATAGTAAAGTCCACGTTCCAAGCTCTAGGTTGCTCTACATTCTCCGGTTGATTTGCAGTCCTTAAATTATCCCCCATCTCAATTGTCTCTCTCAACAAATGTTCTCTTATTTCTCCTAAGAGTTTTTTTTTGTTTTGGGATCTAAAGGTATCAACTCTAAGTTCAGGGATCTCCGACCAAGCATACACCACACAAAAAAAGCAATAAAATAAACTAACTAGCAAAAACAAAAGAATAAAATATAATATAAATAATAAATAACAATAAAATAAAAAAAAAATAAATGCAAAAACAAAAAACACAATACTCACAAAATGGGCCAACAAAAATTAGCAATTTTTTATATTTATTATATTTTTTTTTATTCTTTCTGGGCAATAATTGCAAATATAAACAAATATAATAGAATAAAATTGCAAAAATAAAATGAAACAAAAATGCTAACTAAACTAGTGGAAAAATAAAATCAATTCAGACCAAAAATTTAATTTTCACAAACAAAACAACTCCCCGGCAACGGCACCAAAAACTTGTTGTGAGTTTTAAATTACTCGCAAGCGCACGAGTCATTTGCAATTTAGTGTGCGCAAGTTCGAGGTCGAATCCACAAGGAATTGCGTCGTGAAAATATATTTTTATCTAAACTAAACCTATTTTAACCTAGTTCCGAATTATGAATTGTATTTTGCAAAGAATATAAACTAAACTAAATTGAGTTGAAAGAAATGATAAAAATACTAAGGTTTCTGAATCCACCCCACCAAAATAAAGCATATAATTTAATGTTCTGTATAAAAATAATCTATCAAATAATTCCATGAATCCACCATTATACAAATCACAGCGAATACCCTAATTCAACCAAATCATCCAATGTATCCCTTTAGAATCACAATGGATATCCAATTTACTTTGGATGATCCGCCGTATCCAGCAGAAGAAACATAAGGAATTCCACTCACAACTGTTGTGCGACGTTTCCCCCCCTTGGTAGCAAAGCCTTGGAGATCCCCCAGATTGATCGTAGAAGTCCTCCAGATTGCACACCCTTTTGATGAAGTGAAATGGGGCTTTTATAGGGGAACTCTATGAGTGCAATGTGTTTCCAATCCAATGTAGGATGTGGGATATAGAATGTGTTTCCAACCGATGTGGGATGTGGGATTTAAGCCTTCACATGCCCTTCAAAACTTCTGCTCACGCTGAAATCCCACACGTCCTGACCTTTGTCTACTAAAACTGCCATAACTTTCTCTAAAAAATCATATTTACGAGCTATAAAATTCCCCATAAAATAGACATTCAAATCTTTCCAAGTATATGGCTTATCTCTTGGTTCTTCTTGAATCAATACAGTTTAATATGTAAAAATGACTGATCTATACGGGCAATTTTGGCAATTTAGTGAAACTCCTTTCCAAGTGCTTGTAAACCTGTAAAACAATGAAAAAAAACAACTCAAATTTACAAATTCCTAAGCTAACAAATGTAAATTAATGGGTCAAAATATTCAATATTTGGCACTCTTCAAATGCCATTGTGACACGAATTTGTAAGTCATTACACATCCTAACAACGAACAAAACAGAGGATGTGGAAAAGGGTCAAGATAGTAGTGATGCCGAGCTTCCCAAGGAATATAAGGTTATAAAGAGTCCTGTTAAGGTACCATTCCCTCAAGCTTTAAAATCAAGAAAGCGAACTCTGGATCCAAACAATGAAATCCTAGAGAATCTAAGGCAAGTAAAAATCAATCTTCCTTTTTTGCATATGATTAAACATGTTCTTACTTATGCAAAAGTTCTTAAGGATTTGTGTACAGTTAAGAGGAAGCACCATGTGAAGAAGATAGTGTTCCTAACAGAGCAAGTTAGTGCTTTAATTGAGCAGTGGATTCCTCCCAAGTACAAGGATCTTGGTTGTCCAACCATTGCATGCAGCATTGGAAATCATGAGGTTGGGCAAGCTTTGCTAGATTTAGGAGTTAGTGTGAATCTAATAACATATTCTATTTATTTGCAATTGGGGTTGGGAGAAATCAAACCAACCACTGTGGTATTGCAATTGGCTGACCGTTCAGTCAAAGTACCCTGGGGTGTGATAGAGGATGTTCTAATTCAAATTGACAAATTTTATTATCCTGTTGATTTCCTAATCCTTGACACTAGCTCTGTTATTGATACTACTTCTAAAATTTCTTTGATTTTAGGTAGGCCTTTCCTTGCCACTGTTAATGCTCTTATTAATTGCAAGAATGGGCTCATGAAGCTGTCTTTTGGAAACATGACCCTCAAGGTGAATATCTTCCACATTGCAAAATAGCCAGAAGATGATGACGAGAGCCACCAGACATACATGATTGACTCACTCATAGATAGGGGAGTTTCTATAACTCATGATTTTAATCCCTTTTAGTATTTTCTTGTTAATTCTGAGTTTGATTCTATCAGTGATCCATTTGATATAGTTGATATTTGTGCTATTTTTTATAGAACTCAGGATTATGGCACTCGGGCATGGCAATCAAAGTTTGAGGAGTTACTTGAGAGAAGTGAAAAACAAATTCCTTCAAGTGTGGAAGCACTCAAAGTTGAATTGAAGCCTCTGCCTAAGGGTCTAAACCATGTTTTCCTTGGTCCATGTGATACTTTTCCCGTTATTATCTCACCTGAATTGTCTGAGTCTCAAGGTGAGAAATTAATTCGGACCCTAAGTGAGCATAATTCAGCCTTAGGTTGAAGCATGGCTTATATAAAAGGTGTTAGTCCCCTGGTTTATTCTCATAAAATTGCATGGAAGTTTTTATGGATGACTTGACTATTTTTGGATCTTCTTTTGATGCATGCTTATTGAATTTAGAGAGAGTATTGACTCGTTGTGAGGAGAAGAAATTAGTTTTGAATTGGGAAAATGCCACTTTATGGTACCTTCAGGTATTATCTTAGGGCATATTATTTCTTCTAGGGGGATAGAGGTTGATCAATCTAAGATTGAATTAATCTCTAAGTTGCCTACACCTAGGATAGTAAAGGATGTGAGATCCTTTCTTGGTCATGCAGGCTTTTATAGGAGGTTCATACAGAATTTTTCCACCATATCTAGACCACTATATGACCTCCTAGCTAAAGATGCCCCATTTGAGTGGACATAAGCTTGTCTAAAGGCATTTAAAATGCTAATTGGCAAGCTTACCTTAACACCCATAATGTAGTCACCTGATTGAACTTTACCTTGTGAGATCATATATGATGCTAGTGACTTTGCTGTAGGTGTTGTTCTTGGACAGCGAAGGGAGGGGAAGCCTTTTGTCATTTACTATACTAGTATAACTCTAAATAGTGCTCAGATGAGTTATTCCACCATTGAAAAAGAGTTGTTAACTGTAGTTTTCACTTTGGATAAGTTTCATGCTTACTTGATTGGTTCTCCTATTATTATTTTCATAGATCATGCAGCCCTTAAGTACCTTCTTACAAAGAAGGATGCTAAGGCGCGACTAATACGGTGGATTTTACTTTTGCAAGAATTTGACATCACCATCAAAGATAAGAAAAGAGTGGAGAACGTAGTGGCTGACCATCTCACGAGGCTCACATTTGAGGACACCTCTGACCACCTACCAATCAGAGATGATTTTCTCGATGAGCGTTTACTTTCTATTACCTCTCTACCATGGTTTGCTTATCTTGTGAATTATTTGGCTGTAGGTGAGATACTGGTGGATTGGAGCATTTAGGATAAGAGTAAGTTCATGATTGAGGTACGTAATTTCTATTGGGATGACCCTTTTCTTTTCAAATACTACCCTGACCAATTTTTAAGGCGTTGTATCCCTGATGAAGAGATTACTAGTATCTTGGAATTTTTTCACTCCCAAGCTTATGGGGGCCACTTTTCAATGAAGAAAACCGTTGCAAAAATTATGTAGTGTGGATTTTATTAGCTTACCTTATTTAAGGATGCAAACATCTATTATCGTTCATGTGAAAAGTGTTGAAAGTTAGGAGTTATTTCCCATCGTCATATGATGCCCTTAAACCCAATTTTAGTGATTGAAATTTTTTATTGTTGGGGCATTGATTTTATGGGACCATTCCCTCATTCTTTTGGATATCAATATATTATTGTGGCAGTAGATTATGTGTCAAAATGGGTAAAGACAGCAACTTGCAGGAGCAATGATAATAGGATGGTAATTAAATTTCTCAAAGAAAATGTGTTACCTCGATTTGGTACACCATATGCTATCATTAGTGACCGGGGTAGGCATTTTTGCAACCGTTCTTTTAAAGCTTTGATGAAAAAATATGGGGTGGTGCATAAGATCTCTACTGCCTACCACCCCCAGACAAGTGGACATGTAAAACTTGCAAATAGGGAAATAAAGCAAATTTTAGAAAAAAACAGTCAACCCGGATCGCAAAGATTGGTCTTTGAGACTAGTTGATGCGCTTTAGGCCTACCGTACAGCTTTCAAAACTCCCTTAGGTATGTCACCTTATCGGCTTATTTTTGGAAAGCCTTTCCACTTACTTGTGGAGCTCGAGCATCGAGCTTATTGGGCCATCAAGCATTTCAATTTTGACATGGGAGAAGCAGGTAAGCTTAGAAAATTTCAGTTGACTGAGTTAGAGGAGTTGAGAAATGATGCTTATGAGAACTCTAGAATCTATAAATCTAAAATGAAAGTGTTTCATGATAAAAATATTTTGAAAAAAATGTTTAAGCCTAATGATCGAGTGTTCTTATATGATTTTAGACTCCATAAGCACCTAGGAAAACTTCGGTCTAGGTGGACCGGCCCTTTTGTAGTGAAGAATGTTTTTGCAAATGGGGTGGTAGAAATAGAGGACCCTAAGGATGGTCGGATCTTTAAAGTAAATGGTCAACGCCTTAAAGTATTAATTGATAGACAAGGTCCAGAAGTAGAAGACATTCCACTTATGGATCCGGTCTATCAACTTTGACCACACCACGTAGGTATTTTTTTTCTTTATTTGTTTTGTTTTTATTGTTTTTTCATATTTCTTATTACTATTTATTTTTAATATTTTTTTGTTTTCCAGTATTGCTTTGGTATTTCTTTTTCAGGGACAATGTGTGCATCAGTTCAAGTTTGGGGGTGTGCTATGAGTCATGCCAGTCTAGCTAGTTCTCCATCTCCCAGGTCAGCTCTTTCCATGTTATTCACACATTGGGGACACTGTGTAGTTTAAGTTTGGGGGTATGGGAGACACATTAACACACACTTTGACCCAGTTTTTTTTATATGTATTATTGAATAGATAAATGCATGTTCATGATTGTTTTGAAATTTTGGGTTGATCTAAACAATATTGTGATGTGATTTCATTGGAAAGCTTAAAATCATGAACACATGATCTGATGATAGAATTTTAAAGTTTAGTTACTTACTTTAGGCATTTGAGAATCCACATGTTTGATTTAATCTGACATGAGCACATTAGCACATAATCGTGTGAGGTATGACATGTGATTTTAATGTGTATGTTCCATGGTTTAGCTGATTCTGGATGACTTGTTGGATGGATACTTTGGCATAGAGAAGTAAAAAATAATGCTCATAATGATCATTGACAAACTTTCCACTGAGTAACTGGACCTCTTGCCTCAATAAACAGTGAGTGTTCACGTCAAAATGTGAGAATTTAGCTCAGGATGATCATTGACAAACTTTCCACTGAGTAACTGGACCTCTTGCCTCAGTAAGGTGGGAATTTTGCTTAGTTTTGTAGCATTTTTTACTCAAGTTAGTAAGTCCTTAGGGGTGTCTTTACACCTATTGCCTTAAAACCATCTGGTTTGGGAGTCATTGACTCAACACTCGCTACATGGGTCAATTAGAAAGCTTAAGGGAACTAAAGATGGCGAGCCTTATAATAAAAGAAATAAGAAAATAAAACTATGCCATTATTGTTCATTTTGATGGGAAATTCGATGAATCTTGAGACATGAAGACATTACACATTGGAGTTATTTGGAAGCTTCATTTTTATGTGCTAGTTCACTTTATACGGATTCGAGATTGTAATGCCTTAACCGGCCTCTTGTAAGTAATTAGATCTTAAAATTACTATTCATTGCAAAGATGGGTTTATATTTTAAGCTTGCTCATGAATGAATATCATGGTTTTGTGTGCTACTTAAATTTTTGGACACCATGAATGATGGATTTATCTTTGAGTTCTTTGTTTTTCATTTAGTTTTTTTATTTTATTTTGTTTAGCTAAGGGACTAGCGATATGTAAGTTTGGGGGTATTTGATGAGTGCCAAATATTTCATATTTTTGCCCCTTAATTTACATTTGTTAATTCTTTAGTTGTGTCCTAATATAATATTTTGTGTTAGTTCTATGATTTTTAATGTTTTATAGGATTGCAAAGGATATTGGGGATTTAATGTGAAAAAAATGCAAAAGCTAGAATCTGCTGTTGCAATCGAGCACAAGAGAACTGCAATCGAGCATAATAGTGCTCAAGTATTTATTTATATGTTTAGCTTAGGAATTTGTTACTTTGAGTTGTTTTTTCGTTGTTTTACAGGTTTGTAAGCACTTAGAAAGGAGTTTCACTAAATTGCCAGATTTTCCTGTACAGATCAGTCATTTTTGCAGATTAAATTGTATTGATTCAGGAAGAACCAGGAGATAAGCCATATATGCTTGGAAAGATCCAGATGTCTATTTTCTGGAGGATTTTACGTCTTGTAAATATGATTTTTCTAGAGAAAGTTAGGGCAGTTTTAGTAGACAAAATTCAGACTGTGCGTGATTTCAGCGTGGCAGAAGTGATTTTTGTGGATTAAACTGTAATGATTCATAAAGAAACAGGAGATGAGCCATATATACTTAGAAAGATCCGGATGTCTATTTTCTGGAGAATTTATGGCTCATAAATATGATTTTTCTAGAGAAAGTTATGGCAGTTTTAGTAGATAAAGGTCAGGCTGTGCATGATTTCAGTCTTGGCAGAAGTTTTGAAGGGCATATGAAGGCTTAAATCCCACATCCCACATCGGTTAGAAACACATTCTACATCCCACATCAGATTGGAAACACATTGCACTCATGGAGTTCCCCTATAAAAGTCTCATTTCACTTCATCAAATGAGTGTGAAATCTCAGATGCTTTGCTACCAAGGTGTGCAATCTCGGAGGCTTTGCTACCAAGGGGTGCAATCTGGAGGATTTTGCTACCAATCGGAGGAAGCACCGCACAACAGCTGCGGGTGTAATTTCTCTCTCCATGTATTGTTAGTTTTAATTTATTTCTTTTAAGTTTTAAAGTTTAACATTTAGCACTTTAATGTTTGCTCTGATTTTTCCCTTGAGATTTTTGTTGTCCATTATATTTATGGGTAACTAAATTCTCAAGTGGGGCTAGGGATGAACTTGCACAGTAAATGGTATTTCTGTTTATTTTTTATTTTATATATTTGATTTTCGATTACTAAAACTCTTTTGTTTTATCTATTAGAAATCACTTTGACAAGATGCCCAGGTGGTGATATTCCAAACACTCAAGTCTAGAATGACCTGTAAAGATTAGGAATCGAAAACAAGAACAGAAATCAAATAAAGAAAGAAAACAAGCGATTTGTTATCGAGGTTCGGTAATAGCCTACATCCCCGTGAGTTCTTCTAAACTCTCTGTACTAAATCAGTGGTTCTTTTACAATCATAGAAACCCCTCTCCAAGAAGCTCAAGTTCTTGAAGAAACCAAGAAGAGAAGAAAGAATATGATAAGAACTTATTACAATGCTCTCTATCAAATCTATGCTACTCTCTCTTTACAACCAGCCTCACTACAATAAGTCCCTCTTGTGTTTTGTGTCTTTGCACTCTCACACAATTCTCTCTTGTATCTCTTGATTACTTGTATTGCTTTGTCACAATGGTTAATTACTTGTTATAGAATGAAGCTAGGTGACCCTTTATATAGGGCACCAACATTTTGACCAATCTTGAGTGTCATTCTCCACCCTTAGATCTTGATGACCAATCAACCATGGCCCTCCATCAATCCTAAGTGATGTTGTGCACTCTGGACTTGTACCCATGCACTTAACAAAAGACTGAATCAAGTTAATCATGTGTGCATCAGTGTGCCTAGCGCCTAGGCACTGAACAGGGCGCGCTGCGGCTTTGGGCAAAACCCCTTTTCACCATTTTCCGGGCGCGACGGCCTTGGGGAGGGGGTGCCACGGCCTTGGCCTTCCTCCAGATCCTTCCTTGCTAGGCATCACAGCTTGGGAGGAGCAGGGCTGTGGTGCACACTGAAGCTGGACCCTTCACAGCTGTGTGCACTTCTTTGTCTTGCTGAAAGGAGAGGTGTGCACACACCCAAAGTGAGGCGCACACTTGTGTGTACTCCTTTAACATGCTGAAATTCATTCTTCCATCTCTTGTTTAAACCTTAACCATGTTTAAACCTTAGACAAATACCAACAATCTCTACCTTTGTCTAAGCGTTTAAACCCGAACCATTGTGCAGAGAACTTCAGGATCCAAACTCATCTTGAGTCATCATATCAACCGACTCCAATCCTAAGTAGTTTAAGGCAATGCTTGAACTTACTTAGAGGTAGAACCTTGGTGCCTAAATCTGCAGGATTTTCCTTCATGGCTACCTTGTCCACATGAATGCATCCTTCTATAACATTTTCCCGAATGAAATGATACCGAACACCCATATGCTTTGTTCTCTCATGGAACACCAGATTTTTACACAAATGCAATGCACTTTGACTATCCAAAAACACCACAACCTGCTCTTCTAGGACCTTCAACTCTTCCAACAGCCCTTTACACCACATAGCCTCCTTAATGGCTTCCGTAGCTACTATATACTCAACCTTGGTTGTTGAAAGTGCTACTACCAGCTGCAACTGAGCCTTCCAACTTACACAACATCCGTTTAAGTTGAAGAAGTAGGAGGTAATCGATCTCCTTTTATCCCAGTCCACTCCATAGTCCGAATCCACATCTGGGCTTCCCTTCAAGTACCTCAGCAACCACTTCATCCCAAGCCAATGCTCTTTTCCGGGATTACTCATAAACCTGCTGAGAACACTTATTGCATGAGTAATATCAGGTCTAGTGCTTACCATAGTGAACATAACAGAACCAACAACACTAGAATAAGGGACTTTTTCAATTTCCTTCTTCTCCGCCTCTGATCTCGGACATTGATCGCTGGAGAACTTGAAATGACCGGCAAAGGGAACTTTCATTGGTTTGCTATCTTCCATAGAGAACTTAGATATCATCTTTTCTATGTAGGAAGTTTGGGAGATCTTCAATCTGTTTCTATCCCTTTCTCAGATGATACGCATCCCAAGGATCTTCTGTGCATGGCTAAGATCCTTCATCTCAAACTCTTCACTAAGTTGAGCCTTCAATTTCCTTATCCTCTCCATGCTGCTCCCAACCAGCAACATATCATAAACATAGATGAGGATGATCACCACTTCCTCAACCTTCTGCCCCTTGTAGTATAAGCACGAATCATAGTAGCTCCTCATGAAACCCAAGCTGATTACAAAGGAATCAAACCTCTTATTCCATTACTGAGGTGATTGCTTCAGGCCATAGAGAGATTTCTTCAATTTGCACACCAACTCTCCCTGCCTTCCTTCCTCATAGCTTTCAGGTTACCTCATGTAGATTGTCTCATCAAGCCCTCCATGTAAGAACGCTGTATTCACATCCATTTTCTCAATTTCCCAATCAAATTGGACCACCATTGCCAATACTATCCATATCGTCTTGTACATCACAACCAGCGAGAAGCTTTCAGTGAAATCTATGCCTTTTTTTTGTGTGAACCCCTTCGCCACTAGCCTAGTTTTATACCGGACTTCATCTCCTGGAGTATTCCCTTCTTTAATCTTGTAGATCCATCTACAATCCACAACTCTCTGTTTTTCTGGTTTGGGCACCAACTCCCAAGAGTTGTTCTTCTTCAAAGAATCCATTTCTTCCTCCATAGCCAGTTGCCACTTTGACGAATCCTTACACTCCATGGCTTCCATGTAAGTTTCTGGTTCACTCATCTCTCCTTTTGTCTAAGGATCTGCTACATTAGCATCTGCAAACCCATATCTCAAAGGTGGTCTAACAACCCTCCTTTCTCGGTCCCTCGTGAGCCGGTAGTCATTCTAACTTGCTGCATCAACCTCTTCCAGTTCAGCCTCCTCTTGAGTGCCCTGAGCATGGCCTTTATTAATGGGCTCTACATGGTCCGAACCCTCTTGCCTTCCTTGTTCTACCTGAACCGAACTCTCCTTGATGCGATGCTACACAAATTCCAGACTGGTTTGCTCACTAGGTCCTACAGGGTTAGTTTTCTCCAAATAGGGAAATAACAATTCATTAAAAATAACATCAATACTTATTATGAGTTTCATGCCCTTCTTTTCTACGGACCACAACCTATATCCCTTAACCCCATCACCATACCCTAGAAATACACATTTTCTAGACCTTGGGCTAAGTTTATCATCCTTTTGATGTGTAAATGCAGCACACCCAAAAGTCCTAAGGTTGCTCAACTTAGGGGGTTTTCCACTCCACATCTCCATGGGAGTCTTGAGCTCTAAAACTCTAGAGGGTGATCTATCTACCAAGTATGTAGTAGTAGCCATAGCTTCTCCCCAAAAATGTTTTGGTAAACTGGATCCTATTAACATGCACCTAACTTTTTCCATAAGGGTTCTATTCATCCTCTCAGCAACTCCATTTTGCTGAGGTATTTTTACAACCATTCTATGCCTTAGAATTCCCTTTAATTGATGGAATTTATCAAAATCCTTATTACAAAATTTTAGTCCATTATCGGTTCGTAAAGCCTTAACTACCCTACCTGTTTGAGTCTCTAGTAACTTTTTCCACACAACAAATTTATTCAAAGCATCTGATTTATTTCTAAGCAAATAAACCCACAATTTTCTTGAATAATCATTAATTAAAGACAAAAAGTAAAAGTTACCTCCTTGTGTTGGTGTTCTTACTGGTCCCCAAAGGTCCAAATGAAGGTAGTCAAGAATCCCCTTAGACTTGTGCACTCCGGTGTTGAAGCTGACCCGGTGTTGCTTCCCAAGAACGCAACACTCATAGAAATCAAGTTTCTCTACTTTGTCTCCACCAAGTAGGTTATCCTTGCTAAGAACTTGTAGGCCCTTTTCGCTCATGTGTCCCAAGCGAGTGCGCCAAAGGGCTACCCTATCCATCTCAGCCATCAAGCTTGCTGCTTGATCATTGATTTCTGTCTCTCCGATCATCTCATAGAGTCCATCCTTTATTGCTGCTTTGATCACTACAAAAGATCCCTTGCCACCTTGATCTTTGCTCCCTCTACTTTGCATGTGTAACTCATGGAATCCAGCTGCCCTAATGAGATCAAATTCCTTTTCAAATTCGAAAGATACCTCACATTTCACAGCAACCTTGTGACTCCATTAAACATCCTCAACTGGATGTCTCCTATCCCCCTCACTTGGCAAGAATTGTCATTCCCCAATAAGACCCTTCCATCATTGATCTCCTTGAAATTCTTGAACCATTCCTTGTGAGGGTACATGCGATAAGTGCACCTGGAATCCAGAATTTACTTCTCGCTACCTTGCCTCCTGCTCATATTTGAGTACACAACAAGAACATCATCTTGCTATTCTTTGGCAACCGAAGCCTCTCCATTCTTGGTATGGCTTCTTCTTCTCTCATCCCATATCTTCTTCTTGCAATCTTTTCTGAAATGGCCCTCCTTGTTGCAGTAGAAGCACCTCTTTCCTCCAAGTCTTGTCTTAGAATGAGATCTTCCATGGCTCTGCCCTCTACCTCTTGATTTCTCCCGGTAGTTGCCATGAGTGCTACTGCCATTCCGAGTTGTTGGCCTTCCTCTAATGAATAGCCCTTCTCCACTTGATGCTTCCCTCATCTTGGCTTTGAAATCATGTGCCCTTATGGCATTGATCACAATCTCCTTGGTTAAAGTATCTCTTCCATACTCAATAGCATTAATCAAATTATCAAAACAATCAGGAAGAGAATTTAACAAAATAACAGCCAATTGTTCATCCGGGAATTCAATACTACAACTAGCCAAATCTTGAACTAGCTCATTAAAGACATCAAGATTATCTTGCAACTCCTTATTAGGATCTATTTTAAAAGCAAAGATTCTTTTAAGAAGATAAATTTTATTAGGGAGAGCTTTGGTAAGAAACAACTCATCTAGTTTCTTCCATATGACAGCAGGATCTTTTGAGTCTTCGCACTCCCTTGTGACACTATCCAACATGTGCAAGAAGATGGTGTTGTATGCCATCTTCTTCATCTCAACCCGCTGGTCCTCCGTGATACTTTCTGGAAAAGCATCATCTTCTCCAATAGCCAAGTTCATTTTCTATTGCATAAGAACCGCCTTGATCTTCCGCTTCCAAAGGGTAAAATCTCTCTTTCCATCAAACTTCTCAACAACGAAATTTGAAGCCATCTTTGCGGAGAAAATCTCAGATTTATGCAATACCTACAAATGCTTTCTTCAACCTTAAGAACACGATCGAAGATAGATCTTAACACCATTCTTGAATCACTCTCAAGAACACGATCTGATCTTGATCTTTACTCCGTTCTTGAATCATCCAAGAAGTTTATCTTTGATTCTTGGAGTCTTGACTCCGTCACCTTCTTATTCTTGCTCTGATACCCTCTAACCAAGGCTCTGATACCACTATTGGAAATCACCTTGACAAGATGCCTAGGTGGTGATCTTTCAAACACCCAGGTCTAGAATGACTTGTAAAGATTAGGAATCAAAAACAGGAACAAAAATCAAAGAAAGAAAGAATACAAGCGATTTGTTAACGAGGTTCGGCAATAGCCTACGTCCCCGTGAGTTCCTCTGAATTCTCTACACTAAATCAATGGTTTTTTTATAATCACAGCAACCCCTCTCTAAGAAGCTTAAGTTCTTAAAGAAACCAAGAAGAGAAGAAAGAAGATGATAAGAACTTATTACAATGCTCTCTATCAAATCTATGTTACTCTCTCTTTACAACCAGCCTCACTACAATGAGTCCCTCTTGTGTTTTGTGTCTTTGCACTCTCACACAATTCTCTCTTGTATCTCTTGATTACTTGTATTGCTTTGTCACAATTGTTAATCACTGGTCATAGAATGAAGCTAGGTGACCCTTTATATAGTGCACCAACTTTTTGACCAATATTGAGTGTCATTCTCCACCTTTAGATCTTGATGACCAATCAACCATAGCCCTCCATCAATCCTAAGTGATGCTGTGTGTTTTGGACTTGCACCCACGCATTTAACAAAAGGCTAAATCAAGTTAGTCATGTGTGCATTAGTGTGCCTAGCGCCTAGGCACTGAACAGGGTGCGCTGCGGCCTTGGGCAAAGCCCCTTTTCACCACTTTCTGGGCGCCACAGCCTTGGGGAAGGGGTGCTGCGGCCTTGGAATTCCTCCAAATCCTCACTTACTGGGAACTGTGGCTTGGGAGAAGCAGGGCTGTGGCACACACTAAAGCTGGACCCTTCACAGCTGTGCGCACTTCTTTGCCTTGCTGAAAGGAGAGGTGTGCACACACCCAAAGTGACACGCACACTTGTGTGCACTCCTTTAACATGCTAAAATTCATTCTTCCATCTCTTATTTAAACCTTAACCATGTTTAAACCATGTTTAAACCTTATACAAATACCAACATTACCATTCTCAATTCATTGGTGATGTTTTCTTCTCCGAATAATCGTAGAATTTATTCTGTTTATGGATTTAGTCATGCTTTCTCTATTGAATGAATTAGCTCTTTGATTATGTTTGGATCAATTATTTATCTATATTGATTTAATTCTTTGCTACAATATTGCTTCCTAAGTATATTGTCGTCATTGGATTTTCTCAATAGTGATAATAATTTACATATTTTAAAAGTGGTGAATGATTTTTCCAAGGGTTACATTTTGGTTTAATCTTGGTTTATAAATTTACACCTTCTGATTGGGAATTTTGGGAATTGAGTTCCCAATTGAGTTATTCAATGAATTACGAATAATTAAAATACTAGATTTGTGCAAGGGATTCCCGACACTTCACTGTTTGTCAAATTAGAGTACTTTCTCCATTAGTCACTTTGCTTCACTTTAATTTGCATTTAAAATTAATCTTTGTTCTCCATTAATCATGTTGTTATTTGTCTAAGTTTCAAACATATCCAAACATGGTCTAAAGTTGGTTAAAGTCCAAATCAAAGGTGGAGTATGAAATTTCAGCAAGTTAAACGGTTGCACACAAGTGTGTGCTTAAGTTTTGAGCGTGGCAAGGTCAGGCACACTGCTGTGGAAGTTTCTGCCCACAAGCAGGAGGTATGCGCACAGCATCAGGAGGCTGCAGCATCAGGTCACGCCGCAGCACACAGCACCACACCAAAACGCACAGCATCACTTGGAGAGTGATGAAGGGCTGAGATTAAAGGAAGAACATGATCAAAGGGTCAAGAATGATTCACAAGATTGTCCAAGAATTAAGAGGCTATAAAAAGGGTTTCTTAGCCTCATTTCAAGCGGTGAAAAAGGTGTGTGAGAGAACCACACAGGTTGTGACATTGTGAGATCATTGTAAACACAAGAGAGAATTTTGTGAGAGACATAAACACAAGAGGGACTCTTGTAGTGAGGCTGGTTGTAAAGAAGAGAGGTTAGTAGAGAATTGATAGAAAGCATTGTAATAGGTCTATCACTTTCTCGTTCTCTTCTTGGTTCTTCAAGAACTTGGATTCTTGAAGGGGATTGCTGTAACTTTGTAAGAACCATTGAGATAGTGCAGAGAGTTCGGAGGAACTCACGGGGACGTAGGCACATTGCCGAACCTCAACAACAAATTACTTGTCTTCTTTCTTTCTTTGATTTTCTGTTCTTGTGTTCGATTGCTGAAATTCTTTCTACAAGTCATTCAAGACTTGGGTGTTTGGAAGATCACCACCTGGGCATCTTGTCAAGGTGATTTCCAACAAATCATTTAATATTTTTTTTAGTTTCTTTAGGCGTAATCGACACCCCAAAGCTATGCTATAATTACCGCGTTATTCTTTGGGCGTAATCGCACCTCAAAGCACTCAACAACCCCTTTCTCATTGACTCCTTCCAAGTAAGGCTTCACACGATGCTCATTGACCTTGAATGTCACTTGAGTCTTCGGGTTCAGCAACTCTACCGCTCCATGAGAAAAAATGTTGACTACCGAAAACAGTCCACACCATCTTGACTTCAATTTTCCTGGAAATAATTTGAAACGAGTGTTAAACTAAAGAACTTTCATTCCAAGATAAAGAGACTTACGGATAAGGCCTTGGTCATGGTAACGCTTAGTGAATTCTTTGTAGATCTTTGCATTCTCATAGGATTCATCACGAATCTCTTCTAACTCATTGAGTTGTAGTAACCGCTTCTCTCCTGCCATTGCCATGTCCATGCTTAACTCCTTGATTGCCCAATATCCCTAATGCTCAAGCTCAACCGGTAAGTGGCATGCCTTTCCAAAAACCAACCTATAGGGGCTCATCCCAATGGGTGTCTTGTATGACGTGCAGTATGCCCACAATGCGTCATTAAGCTTGGTTGCCCAGTCCTTCCGTGATGGTCGCACCGTTTTTTTCAGAATGCCCTTGATTTGTCGATTTCTTACCTCAACTTGACCCGAAGTTTGTGGGTGATTTGAAGTCCCTACCTTGTGTGTGATGCTATACTTCTTCAATAACCCGTCACAGAGTTTATTGTAAAAATGGGTTCCCCCATCACTGATTATGGCCCTCGGTGTCCCAAACCTACTAAATATCACATCCTTCAAAAATTTCACAACATAGTTAGCATCACTGCTTTGGGTTGTTATAGCCTCAACCCATTTGGACACATAATCAACCGCAACTAATATATATTCATATCCAAGTGAAGGCAGAAAAGGACTCATGAAATCAATTCCCCAGACATCAAATAATTCAATGACAAAATTGTTAGTCAGAGGCATCTTATTTCTCTTTCCAATACTGCCAGTCCTCTGACATTTATCACAACACATGCAAAACTTATGAGCATCTTTAAAGAGATTTGGCCAATAAAATCCATATTACAATACCTTGAGGGCTATTTTCTTACCTCCAAAATGACCCCTGCAATGAAGTTCGTGGCAAAAAGAAAGAATGTTGTCATGCTCAGCCTCAAGTACACATCTCCGAATGATTTGATCTTGACCAAATTTGAATAAATAAGGCTTATCCCAAAAGTAACTCCTGCAATAAGACAAGAATCTCTTCTTTTTTTGAAAAGAGAGGTTTGGTCGCAAGACACCACAAGCAAGATAATTTATAATATCAACATACCATGGCTCTTGACTTATAGCAAATAATTGTTCATCGGGAAAAGTGTCAACAATTTTCTTATCTTCTTCTTGCTTATATGAATCAAAATCTGAAATTAACCTAGAAAGGTGATCTGCAACAACATTCTCACTGCCCTTTTTATCCCTTATTTCTAAGTCAAATTCTTACAAAAGCAAGACCCATCGAATTAGTCTTGGCTTAGCATTCGTCTTAGTTAATAAGTGTCTCAATGCCGTATGATCCAAAAGCACAATGACCTTGGACCCTACCAAGTAAGGCTTGAACTTGTCTAATGCAAACACGACAGCCAAAAACTCTTTTTTCATGGTGGAATAGTTGAGTTGGGCATCATTAAGTGTTCTACTAGCATAGTAGATCACATGTGAACGCTTATCCACTCGTTGGCCCAAAACAGCCCCTATAGCATAATCAGATGCATCACACATAATCTCAAAAGGAACTGACCAGTTAGGTGCCATGATAATAGGCACTGATGTCAACTTTTCTTTCAAAGCATTAAAGGCGATAAGGCAATCATCATCAAAAGTAAAAGGAACATCTTAGACAACAAATTACATAATGGGCGACTTATCTTAAAAAAGCTTTAATAAATCTCCTATAGAAACCTGCGTGTCCTAAGAAACTCCTAATCCCCTTAACCGAAGTCGAGGGTGGCAATTTAGAAATCAAGTCAATTTTAGCCTTATCTACTTCAATACCTTTACTAGAAATCACATGCCCTAATACAATGCCCTGTTGTACCATTAAATGACTCTTCTCCCAACTAAGTGTTAAATTACACTCAATGCATCTTTCAAGTACCAAAGTTAAATTATGCAAAAGTTATCAAATGAGGTTCCAAAAACTGAAAAATCATCTATAAATACCTCAATGAATTTCTCCACCATATCCGAGAAGATTAACATCAAGCATCTTTGGAATGTGGTTGGAGCATTGCATAGGCCAAACGGCATCCTCCTAAAGGCAAATTTCCTAAATGGGCATGTGAATGTTGTCTTCTCTTAATCCTCCGATGCAATTGGCACTTGATAATAACCTGAAAGACCATAAAGAAAACAATAAAAATCATGCCCTGCTAGTCTTTCCAACATCTGATCAATAAAAGGAAGTGGAAAATGATCATTTCTAGTAGCTGAGTTCAGTTTCCTATAATCAATTCACACTCTCCGTCCTATAGTCATCCTAGTGGGCACTAGCTCATTCTTCTCGTTTCGCACCACTGTAATCCTAGATTTCTTAGGCACAACATGAATCTGAAATAGGGTAGATAACTCCTGCATCTAGGAGTTTTAAAATTTCTTTCTTCACTACCTCTTGTAGGTTAGGGTTTAGTCTCCTTTGAGCTTCACTCACAAGTTTGGAACCATCCTCTAAAATGATCTTATGCATACATGAAGCATGACTAATACCCCTGATGTCACTTATATTCCATCTTATGGCTCACCTAAGTCTGCTAAGCTACTTCACAACTCTCACCTCTTTCGTTTGGCTCAAAGTAGATGAAATAATCACAGGATATGTGTCTCCCTCTCCCAGAAATATGTTCTTAAGGTGCTTAGGTAACTCTTTAAGTTCAAGCTTCGGTGGAGTAGTATCTTCCCTAGGTAGGGAACTTGGCAATTCTAAAGGTTTGCTAGACTCTTCTTGGGGTGACACTGGTATTGCACTATCTAAAATCTCATGATACCCTTTAGTATCCTCTTCTAGTGTTTCCTCTACCCTCTTAGTTGTAAGAGCAACTTCAAGCTTGTCCTCTATTTCTGTTTGCAAATAAGTGTTATAAACAAGTGAGTCCACACAATCAATAAAAGAACACTCATCGTTAGTAGAAATAGAAGAAAGAGTAGTTAGAGAATCAGACACTTTAAATTGTACAGTCTCTCTTAAGACTGTCATCATTAACCTCCCATTATGGACATCAATAATGGTCTTAGTTGTGGCCATAAATGGTCTACCAAGAAGAATTGTGTGCTCGTTGTCCTTAGATGGGATTTCGTCCATCTCCAATACCACGAAATCCACAGGCACAATCACTTTGTCTACCTACACCAATATATCCTCAACTATTCCCTTAGGATACTTAACTGACCTATCAGCGAGTTGAAGGGACATAGTTGTTGACTTAAGCTCCCCCAAACCTAGTTGCAAGTACATCGAATATGGCATGAGAGTTATACTTGCTCCTAAGTCTAGCATTGCTTTGGCAACCTTCTTGTTTCCCATTGTGATGTTGATGATGAAACTTCTGGGATCTTTCAGCTTAGGTGGCAAGCTTTGTTGGAGCACTGCACTAGCAACTTCTGACATCATCACTTTCTCGTTCTTCTTATATTTCCTTTTTTTGGCGTTAAGTTCCTTAAAGAATTTCACATATGATGGCACATTCTTGATAACATCCGAAAGAGGCAAATTAATATTCACTTTAGAAAGCATGTCAAAAATATCAGAAAATTGCTTATCCTATTTAACATCCTTCAGACGGCTTATATAAGGAATAGGAGGCCTGTAAGGCTCGATTGCCTTGTGCAGTGTCATGAAGGAAGATGGCTCCTTCTCTTTGCTCTCCTCAGGTGTTTGAGAAGACTGTGGATCTTCAGCTGGATTTCATTTAGGAGCATCATGCTCCTTTTGCTTCTCAATTGATTTTCCTACATCACGTGGCAAGTCATAAGAAATTTTATCATAAGAATTATCGTTAAGAATTTTACCACTTTGCAGCACTGTGATAGCCTTTGCTTTCTCAAGTTGGCTAGGCAACTTCCATTTTTGATGTACTTGCAATTGTTCTGCAAGTTGCCCTAACTTGTACTTCCACCCTCTTCATTGATGCCTCTAAGGAATCCAACCTTTGGCTATGTCTCTCATGGTTCTCTTTGCTAACTTGAATAAAAGCACTCAAGTTCTCCTCCAAAGTTGGATTTCGGGTTGACTGGGTGGTGCAACTGGGTTTTGATATTGAACCGATCTTGAACTTTGAGCATATGCCGAAGCGTTGTTAGTCTTCCAGGAGAAATTGGGATGATTTCTCTACCCAGGGTTATAGGTGTTAGAATATTGATCATTCTTCACCTAGGTTGGTAAGACTCCATTGCATTAACTTGTTCTTGTTCATTTCCTAAATAAGATTCATAAGACAAAAAACAAGTGTTAGCACCGTGACCAAAAACCCCACAAACTCCAAATACCTCATTATTGGTCGTGCTTGTGGTAGTGAGAACTTTGACTTGTTTAGTCAACTTCGCAAGTTGCATTGCCATATCATTGTTGGAGCTCAATTCAATAACCCCAACTCTCCTTCCTCTTACACTCTTTTGTTGGGAATCAACATCCAACATCTCATATAGCTTGCATGTCTCCTCAGTAATCTTTTCTCCCATGGCTCCACCGGTAGTGTTATCAACTATATATTAACACTATTGTATCAATCCATCATAGAAGAATTGAATTTGTAACGAAAATGGGTAATGATGGTGGGGACACTGGATTAGAAGCATCTTGAACCTATCCCATGCTTCATGGAAGGGTTCTCCTTCTATTTGTGAGAACGTGGCAATCTTAATTCTCAACTCAGTGGTTTTCTGATAGGAATAGAATTTGTTCATGAATCAATTGTAGACCGCTTCCATGTAGTCAAAGAACTGGGTGGAAGAGTCATCAACTATGCTTTTGCTCTATCTTTTAATGCGTAGGAGAAGCATCACATTCTGAGTTGATCCTTATTCAGCCCCTGTAGAGGAAAAATCTGCACTGTTGTATAGAAATCCCTTATAAAGGGTAATGGGTCTTCATTTGGAATTCCATAAAATGAAGGGAGCATGCTAAAGTGGATATTTTGTATCTCATAATTTTGTACAGCTTCCCCCAATTGGATGCAAGATGTGGAAGTGCTAATGATCGGCCTTGCATACTCCTTCATCATAATTTGTCTTTCAGCTCCTTCCATTCTTTCATGCTCCTCTTTTTCTATTCCCTCAATCGTTTCTTCTTCTTCTATAGGTTATAATGTCTCCCTTAGCCTATGGATGTTGTCTATTGCTGGCACTAGATTTCTCCCTTGGGATCTTCTACCGTGCATGTACCTGAAGAAAACAAAAGAAAAATTAAGCTACCAGGAATCAACAAAGCGAACATCAAGAAACAAATTAATGTCAATTTAAATCAAGAAAATCAAGAAGCAAATAAAGAAAATTTGATGAAATAAAAGAAACAAAAATTACGCCTAAAAGAAAGAAAAGAAATAAAAATAAAAATAAAAACAAAGAAAATAGCTAAAGAATTAAACGCCAATTCCCCAACAACGGCGCCAAAAACTTGATGTGCAAATTTTAAATGCTCGCAAGTACATGAATCACAAATAGTATTGCGATGAGTTTACTCTCGAGGTCGATCTCTCAAGAAATTTCAGTGGTTTAAATCCTAAATTACTTTCTTTAAATTACTAAAACAAACTTTGAAATTAAATCCCAAACACTCTAATTAAAAGATTGATGAAGAGAAAATTGAAATAAAAACAATTAAGTAAATTAAACAAAATGAATTATGAAGAGATGAGTATAATCAATGAGAACAATTGGGAGTTTAGCTTGCTGTCCAATCATGAATTGGAACATTTGGTGAATATAAAGAATTAATCAATATCCAAGACTATTGGTATTTCTGCTAAGACTAGAGAATGCCATTAATCGTGTTTATTCTCAATTTATAACTAATTAATTAAATCCCATGGATCGTGTTCATCAATTAATTAGTTAAATTAAGTATAAGGAAAACACAACCCTCTAAATCACAATTTGATTTGAATCCTGATTTAAATTCCTATTCAAGAAAGCTTAATTAGGTCTAGATGATTTGTCCTCAACCTAATCTCAAATATTAACCTTGACTATCAATAATAGATGGTCAATCCACAAGCAATAATGAAAGGTATGAATTATATTGAATAAGAAATAATCTGGAAAATTTTGTAAAACTAAATCCACCAAAATATCCAAAACAATCAAGGCAGCTAAGCCAAACGCCCAACAATGCGTTCAGCCGCTCATGTTTAAATCCCAATCACAGAATTCAAATATTAGGGTTACAAGCATATTGGAGGAAAAAAGAAGCAAAGATAGAATTTTTTTCCTGAATTACAAGATGAATCCTCAAAGTCTTGAAGCGATTGATCATCGTCTTCAATCTCTTGATAAGCCGTCTTGATGAAAGAAACTGTCTCCTCCTTCAATCTCCCAAAACTCCTCTTGATAATATCTCTCCAAGAACTGTCATCGTCTCCCCCCTTCTCTCAGTCTAAAATTCCTATATATAGCTGTATTGAGATGGCTTTGTAGACAAAAAAGTCACCCTAGGGTTTATGTTCGGGCCGTGTGCTTCTGCTGCTTTCCAGGCCCGGTTCTGCTGCTGTCCAAGCCCGATTCTGCCTGACCTTTGTCTACTAAAACCGCCATAACTTTCTCTAGAAAAATCATTTTTATGAGTTGTAAAATTTTCTAGAAAATAGATATCTAGATCTTTCCAAGCATCTATGACTCATCTCCTGGTTCTTCCTAAATCAATACAGTTTAATCCACAAAAATGACACTTCTGCCACGCTAAAATCACCCACAGTCTGACCTCTGTCTACTAAAACTACCATAACTTTCTCTAGAAAACTCATATTTATGATCCATAAAATTTTCCAAAAAATAGACATCCGAATCTTTCCAAGCATATATGGCTCATCTTCTGGTTCTTCCTGAATCAATACAGTTTAATCTGCAAAAATGACTAATCTGTACGGGAAATTCTGGCAATTTAGCGAAACTCCTTTCAAAATGTTTGTGAACCTATAAAACAATGAAAAACAACTCAAAGTAACAAATTCCTAAGCTAAATATGTAAATAAATACTTGAAAAACATACAAAATACTAGGACAAATATTCGTTCATCATGAACCTAATCAAAACTCTATTTAAAATATAGTAAGCGGTTTTTACAGCTTTCGGCAAAAAATATTTTGGCAAATTATTTTCACTAAGGATAGTTCAACCAATTTCTTTTAAAACTATATTCTTCCATTCAACAACACCATTTTGTTGAGGGATTCTAGGGGCTAAAAATTTTGATCAATACCTTAACCATCACAATACTTTGCAAAGTTTTTATTTTCGAATTCTTTTCCATGATCACTTATTATGCTAGTGATTGCAAGGCCTTTTTTTGATTTTGAACCTTTTCGAAAAAGTTTACAAAACCTTGGTATGCTTCATCCTTATAAGAAATAAAGATAACAAAAGCATATCTAGAATAGTCATCCACAATAATAAGAACATATTGATGGCCACTTAGACTAGCCAGGTATTTTATTGAAAGCATTTGAATTAAATCTGTATTAACATAGCCAAGTCTTCTATGTCATAACCATGAGCTTTCACTATAAGCAAAAAACATTTTTTATTTTCTAAAGGTAAACATTTGAGGTCTACTACATAGACATTTTCATATCTTTGGCTAACAAATTTGATCTTGTTACTCTTGATGCCTGTTATAAGACAATGAGTAGACTAAAAAATGACTCTATTACTTTTATCACATAATTGACTAATACTAAGTAAATTATGTTTATAACCTTGAACAAATAAGACATGATCAATGGTAGAGGAATCTTAACCAACTTTACCATGACCAATTTTATCTTCATCTTAGTGTTATCTTCAATGGTGACATGTCCACCATCCTTTGGAGTTAAGTTCACAAAGATGTCTTTATCACCGGTTATGTGCTTTGAGAATTTACTATCAAGGTACAAGTAATCACCTTTTTTCATAGAATAAAGGCATACCTACATCATAAAGGGATTTACAATATAACTCTTAGGTACCCAAAATTTCTAGGGACCTTTAGGGTTAGTACTTGAAAATATGGATCCTTTTGGAACCCATAGCTGCTTAAATCCATAATTTGTTTTATTCTTGTATTGATATGTATGACGCATAATCCTAGAATGATAATCATGATAGTTTATAGGATATCTAGGATAAGAAAATCTGTCATTCCTATGATAGAAGAATTTATCATATCTAGCATTCCTAAAGTACATGTATCTAGAATTATATTCATAGTTATTATGCATATACATATCATTTCTATGATAAGAATTATAATCATTTCTAGAGAATGCATTCCTAGCATATGAATTTCTAGAATGACCATTTTTATCATATGTATTTCTAGAGTGAGCATTCCTAGCATTTGCATTTCTAAAATATGCATTTCTAGCATATGAATTTCTAGAATGAACATATAAATCTCTAGAATGAATATATGAATTTCTAGTATATGCATTTTTATCATGAGAATGTCTAGAATGAGCATTTTTTATGAGAAGCATTAACATTAGAAGATTTCTTTGCATTTCTAGAAATATCATGGGACTTTCTAGCATTCTTAAATGATGCATTATGAGCTTTGCTAGGAGGCTAAGAGTTAGAAGTCTCATTAACATTTTTTGCTTTCACAAAGATTGTTTCATTGGATTTTTGCTTATTCATAGGAGAATATCCCAAACCGAATTTGTCTCCACCCATCCTTTGGCATGCCAACACTTCATCTAGCTTTTATTTTCCTTTCACAAGTCTAGCAATAGTGTTGTCTAACTTAATAAAAAAAAATTTTCAAAGGCTAATTCATTTTTCAAAGTATCTTGTGATGATTTGCCAATCTCTAAATATAGTTTTCCATTTTGTTCTTTTAAAACTTTCATTTCTTTAGAGAGAATTGCAACCATTTTCTTGAGAGACACATTTTTAACTCCTAATTTCTTAAGCTCATCATGCAATTCATTGAATGCTTCAAGTAAATCATCATATGATTTTTCATGATAATTATCGATATCAAGAGAATTGGTTACCTCATGTTCATCATCTATTTCCATCAAGAAAAGGTTGGCAATCTCGTAGTAAACATCTTCATCCTCGGAATCTGCTTCCTCATCATCACTCCCAATGGTAGCCACCATTGCTTTCTTCTTGAGGTTCTTGTAGGGCTTCTTTGCCACAAGACTATCCACCTTGATGTGTTTGGGATGTTTGCATCCAAAGAAAATTATTTTATCATTCTTAATCAAATCTTCTTTGGCATGAGCCCTCTTGTTTGAGTTTTTCTTAAGCATTAAATACTTTTAAAACTTTTTGGTGATAAGAGTAATGTCTTCATCTTCTTTAATGATTTCATCATCATCATGTCTTCTACTTGCCTACTTGTTATGGACTTGAGAGCAATAGTCTTCTTCTTTTTAGTCTCATCATCAACCTCATTGTTGATGATATTCATTTCATGGTCAATAATGATCCAAAAAGAGCGTCACTGTTGAGGTTGTCTAGGTCCTTAGCTTCCTCAATTTCCATCATCTTTGATTCCCAAGTTTTCGGCAAAGACTTAAGGATTTTCCTTACCAACTCACTGTTATCATAAACTTTACCAAGAAGCTTCAAATCATTAATAATGTTAGTAAACTGAGAATACATTTCAAAAATTAATTCGGTTGGAGACATTTTAAAAGCTTCATAATGTGATACTAATCTATAAATTTTAGATCTCTTAACTTGATTAGTACTTTCATATGTAACTTGGAGTTTATCCTGAATTTTCTTAGCCAATTCACAAGCCAAAATTTCATTGTATTTATTTGTTGACTCTTATTTGATTTTAGTTATGACAAAACACAGTTTTAACTATACTAACAATTTTATCTAAGTGTTGAAGCTGCAAATAATACTCAGATCAAGGACAAGTCACAAAACTCACAAGAACACATCTTAGAGAAATATTAAAAGAAATCAAAGACTTAGAATAGTCTCTAAGGTAATCAAATTAAAGTTTTAAATCTCTAATTTCAATACCTAGCTTTAAATGTGGCTCATTCTACTTATAAAATGTTTTAGCAAAAATTTTTTGACTGGACCTGGTCCTATAAAAAAAAAAATAAGAACACATTTCACTGTCTCATGTCATCCAGTCAACTGAATGAATCCATTCAGTCTATTAAATTTTATTCAATCAACTAAATAAGTTATTCAGTTGACTGAATAAACCCAGTTAACTAAATGATTTCTTTCAGAGGACTAAATGAAACTCAGAAACTTTCTGCCTTTTGATTCAGTCGACTGAACAAACATTTTAGTTGACTGAATGAAGAACCTAAAACAAATTTAATTTTGAAATGAGAATCCAAACGACTGAACGTTCAAAAATAATGGTAATATTTCATATCTGAAGCGTCATTTAGTGCAATAAATGCACCAAACCACTCCCAAATATGATTTTTGAGTCATTAACTGCCAGTGGGTTTTTTAACTATAAAAACCCATCATAATCAGAAAATATAACAACTCTTGAGTAATTAATCTTCATCCTATCATTTCATATCATTCAAAGCTTTCAAAAAAGTTTTATGAGCCATCCTTAAAAGCTTTGTACTTCTAAGAGAGAACATTCTTCTTTGCAAGAGCATTAAACACAAATTCTCTCTTGTTCTTGTTTATTAAATTTCCAATCATTGTAAAGAGGAAGGGTTGGTGTAACTCTTAGAGTATTTAGGAGTTATACACTCTTATAAAAGAATTCTTTAATCGAAAGAGATCGTGTTCAGTTTGGGAAACACCCGTGAAGTTGTTTGAGTTATTAGTGGATTGCTTCAAAGAGGTTCTTTAAAGAGAGTGGACATAAGGTCAGAGAAATCTGATATTGTCGAACCACAATAAATGGTGTTTACATATTCTTTTCCTTATATCTTTACTTTCAACTCTATTATACTTGTTACTCTTTTGTGTGCTTGAAAAGTATTTAAAACTTGTTTGTTGTGCAAAAGGTTTTAAAACCCAATTCACCCCCTTCTTGGGTTTAGACCTTAGTCTACAATTGGTACCAGAGTCTCGTTCTCAATTTTATGGCTTAAAATCCTTTGAACTGATCTGATGGCTAACAATAGTTGCACTGAATGACACTCTTATACTAAATCTCCTTTGTTCAATGGAACAAATTATAATTATTAGAAAAATAGAATGAAAATCTTTGTTGAAGGATAAGATTATAATTTGTGGAGGATCATTGAAGAATGACCTAGAATTCCTACATATGATGTAACTATTGGAGAAGTTACTCATACAATGCCTAAACTCAAAACTGAGTTTGATGAAGTGGATTATAGAATGATGTCTCTAAATAGTAGAGCTACTAGAATATTACATTGTGCATTAGACTTAAATGAATATAATAAAATTTTAGCATGTGATTCAACAAAAGAAATTTGGGAAAAACTTCAAGTTATATATGAGGGCACTAGCGAAGTAAAGAAAACAAAAATGGATATGTTAATTTCCTAATATGAATCTTTTAAAATGTCCCCTACTGAAACTATATCTGAAATGTATTCTCGTTTCACTAGCATTATTAATTATTTAAAACTTCTTGGTAGGAACATTGAGGAGCGTGAGCTAACAAGAAAGATTCTTAGATCGTTGCCACTAAACTGGCAAGCAAAGAAGCCGGCAATCAAGGAATCCAAAAACCTTGACATTCTTGAAATAGAAACTCTTCTTGGCTCTCTATTGACCTATGAGATGGAGGAAATAAGTAAATATATAAACAATGAAGATTCAAAGAAAAAAAAATTCATTGCTCTCAAAGCTACTATAAGAAAGAAAGTATAAGAAGCGGAAGTAAGTGAGAGTAGTGAAGAAGATGGAGAGATAACTCTCATCACTAAAAGATTTCACAAGTTCTTGAAGAAGAGCAAGAAGCCTCACACAAAGAACTTCACAAAAAGGAAACCTATGGTGTGTTTTGGTTGCAAGAAACTCGGGCACATCAAGGCGGATTCCCCTACAATAAACAAACCGTACAAAAACTTTAAGAAGAAAGCCATGGTTGCTACAACATAGAGTGATGATGATGAGGACATCTCGGATAGTGAAATCAACTATGAAGAGATTTCCAACCTTTGCTTGATGGAAATCAATGACAAAAGTGAGGTAACTAGTTTTTCCCCTACTAATGATAATGATAGTAGTAATGAGGAATTGATTGAGACAATAATTGAAATGCATATGTAATTAAAGAAATTTGATTCAAAAAACATGGCTCTCAAAAAGCAAGTCTCATCGCTCTCTAAGGAGATGGAAGCTCTAAAAGAAGAAAAAAAAAACTTTCCTTAAGACCTTGATAACTCATCACTTAACACCTTGAAAAATGAAAATGATGATTTGAAAAAGAAAGTGATAGAATTAAATAACACTATATCTAGGTTTATTCTTGGAAAAGAAAAACTAGATGAAGTGCTAACTTGCCAAAGAATGAGTAGAGAAAAATCTAGTTTAGGTTATTCTCCATTGGGCAAACAAAAAAAAATAAAGAGACTTTCTTTGTGAAAGCAACATGTGTGAATGCCTCCACTTCTAAGGCTTTTAGCAATGTTGAAAATTTTCCTTTAAAAAATGCTAGTAAGCTTAATAATGCAAATTAAAATCCCAATGCAAAGAATTCAAATGCTTATGCTAGGAATAGAAATCCTAGAAATACTTATGCACATATGTATGCTCATCCTATAAATAAAAATGCTAGGAATACATATTCAAGAAATTCACATTTTAGGAATGCATATCCTAGAAATAGTTATCATGCATACCCTAGAGATAATATGTATGTTTATAACTCCTATGCTAGAAACATGTATCCTAAGAATGTTCATCCAGTGAATGATAGATATGCATATTCAAGATATCCTAGAAAATTTTATGACTATCATCCTAGGATCATGCATCATCAACATGTCTAAAATTATAGAGCACCTTATAATGTTAAGAAAGTATGGGTCTCCAAAAGGAGCTGTATTTTTTTAGGACTAACCCCAAATGACTCAAGAAATTTTAGGTACCTAAAAGTGCTATTGTGTATCCATATACAATGTAGATATGTCTCCACATGAAGAAAAAAAAATGTGACTATTGATACCTTGATAGTGGATGCTTGAAGCACATAATTGGTGATCAGAGTGTATTCAAAGAGTTAACTCTAAGGGATGGCAAACACGTCACCATTGGAGATAAGATAAAGTTAAATATTATTAGGCATGGAAAAGTGGCTAAAAACTCTTCAACTATTGACCATGTCTTATATGTGCAAGGTCTTAAGCCTAATTTACTTAGTATTAGCCAATTATATGACAAAGGAAATAAATTAGTATTTGAATCCTCCCATTTTCATGTAATAAAAATCAAGAGTAACAAGATTAAGTTTGTTGGCCAAAGACATGATAATATCTACTTAGTTGATTTATAATCTTTACCTTCAGAAAATGAAAAAGTGTTTTTTCGCTTTTAGTGAAAACTCATGGTTATGGCATTAAAGGCTTAGTCATGTGAACATGGACTTAATTAAAAAAAATTCAAGAAAAGATTTAGTTATTGATCTTTTCAAAATCAAGTTTGAAAAAGAAAAATTTTGGGATGCTTATTTAATGGGAAAACAAACAAGAGCTTTTGCATATTGACTTGATTGGTCCAATAAGCACTTTTAGTCTAGGTGGCCATTAATATTCTCTTGTTATTGTTGATGATTATTCAAGATATACCTTTGTTATTTTTATTGCTCATAAGGATGAAGCCTATAAAGGTTTTGTAAACTTTTGCAAGAAGGTTCAAAATGAAAAAAGAACTTTTATTTCAAGTATTGGAAGTAATCATAGAAAAGAATTTGAAAACCAAATTTTTTCAAAATTTTGTGATGAAAATGGAATTGATCATAACTTTTCAACCCCTAGAACTCCTCAACAAAATGGTGTTGTTGAGAAGAAAAATAGAATTCTAAAAGAATTTACAAGAACTATGATTTGTGAAAATAGTTTACCAAAATACTTTTGGGCAGAAGCCATAAATGATTATTGCTATGTTTTAAATAGAGTATTAATTAGGCTTATGCTTGACAAAACTCCATACTATAGAAAGGTAAAAAGCTTAATATCTCTTATTTTCGTGCTTTTGGTTGCAAATGTTTCATCCTAAATAACAATAAAACTAATTTAGGTAAATTTGACTCTAAGACCGATGAAGGAATATTCATAGGATATTCAACCTCTAGTAAAGCTTATATGGTCTTTAATAAAAGAACTCTAGTGGTTGAAGAATATGTAAATGTAGCCTTTGATGAATCTAACCCAATCAGTAGTAGAATAGTCTCTATTGATGATGATGCAGATTTTATTCCAAGAGTGGATACCTCTACTCCCATTGTTAACCCTAAGGAAAGTGAACCTCAAACAAATCAAGAGGTAGATGCTCCCAAATTTGATCAACCTTTTACAAGTCAACAAAGAAATGGACTTCCCAAATATTGGAGGTATGTAAATTATCACTCAATCGACCAAGTAATTGATGATCCTTCACAAAGGGAAAGAACTTGATCTTCTATGAGAAATATTTTTAATTGTGTAGCTTAATTATCTCAAGTAAAAACTAATACTTTTGTTGAAGCTAAAAATGATGTTGATTGGATAAATGCTATGCAAGAAGAGTTAAATCAATTTGAAAGAAATAAAATGTAGACTTTAGTTCCTAGACCTAAGAATCATACTATCATAGGAACTAACTGGGTAATCATAAACAAAATGGATGAAAATGGAATTGTGACTAGGAATAGGGCTAGAATTGTTGCTAAGGGTTACAATAAAAAATAATGAATAGACTTTGATGAGAGCTATGCGCTCGTAACTAGATTAGAAGCTATTCATATGTTGCTAGCTTTTGGGATTTTTTGGTACCCACTTAAAGTGGGATTAAAGCCACTTTTTCTTAAGAAAAAATGAGTACCAAACAAGCCTTTTGCACGCTTTAAAATTTTCAAGATATTTCAAATGGATGTGAAAAGTGCATTTTTAAATGGTTTTATTGAAGAATAGGTTTATGTTGAACATCTTGATTTTGAAGATCCTAATCTTCCAAACTATGTCTATAAGGTTTCTAAAGCCCTTTTATGGGTCCAGCTAAGCTCCAAGGGCATGGTATGAAAGGTAAGCAAGTTTTTACTTGAAAATGGTTTTACAAGAGAAAAAATAGATATAAATCTTTTTACAAAAGCTCACAAACATGATATACTCTTAGTCCAAATATATTTTGATGATATTATATTTGGTGCTTTTAATGAATCCATATGTCAAGAGTTTGCTAAGTGTATGCAAGGTGGGTTTGAAATGAGCATGATGGGAGAACTCAACTACTTCCTTGGTCTTAAAATCAAACAAATTAAGGGAGGAATCGTCATCAACCAATACAAATACATAAAAAAAAACTTGGTAAAAAGATTTGAGATGGAGAATTCAAAATCTATTGGGACTCCCATGAGCACCTCTACAAAACTTGACTTGGATGAGGGAGGTAAGTGTGTAAACACTAAGACTTATAGA
Source organism: Bretschneidera sinensis (assembly GCA_023935145.1). Classification (NCBI taxonomy): domain Eukaryota; kingdom Viridiplantae; phylum Streptophyta; class Magnoliopsida; order Brassicales; family Akaniaceae; genus Bretschneidera; species Bretschneidera sinensis. The sequence goes on along the minus strand of CM043701.1, from coordinate 74,384,181 downwards.
ATCATGATATGGGCTTTACTATATTTAACTACTAGTAGACCCGATATAACGTTTAGTGTATGCATGTGTGCTAGATTCCAAGCTAACCCTAAAGAATCACTTATTGTTTCTGTGAAAAAAAATTTAAGATACTTACATAGTACTCAAAATCTAGGCTTATAGTATTCTAGAAAATCACCTTTTGAGCTTGTTGGGTACTCGAATGTTGATTTTGCTGGTTGTAGATTAAATAGAAAATGTACTAATGGTACATTCCAATTTCTAGAAGGTATGTTAACTTCTTGGTTTTCAAAGAAACAAAATCCAGTTGCACTATCAACCATCGAAGCAGAATATGTGGTCGCCTCTAATTGTTGTGCATAAGTTTTATGGATGAAACAAAAACTAAAAGATTATGGAATGTGTTTTAAAAATATTTCAATTCATTATGATAACACTAGTTCTATCAACCTAGCTAAAAACCCAATTCAGTATTCTTGAACCAAACATATTGAGATTAGACATTACTTTATAACAGATCATGCTCAAAATGGTGATATTAAACTAGAGTTCATTCCCTTAAAAGATCAAATTGCTTATATTCTTATAAAACCTTTGAATAGAGATAAATTTTATAGAATTAGAATGATAATGGGTTTGAAAAACTATGAAAGCTTGTAGAATTAGAATGTTAATGGGCTTGAAAAACTATGAAAGCTTGTAGAATTAGAATGTTAATGGGTTGGAAAACTATGAAAGCTTGTGTGTTCGATTGCATTTACATTCATCATGTGCATATTTTCCTTTACATGAATGAATATTGATCCTTAATTTGATGTTTTAATCACTCAAAAAGTGCATAAAGAAAGTAATACTTGCAAAAATTTCAAAATTGAGTTCAGAATTTTTTTAAAAATCCTGATCTAGTCGATTGAAGCGTGTCATTCAGTCGATTGAATGAAGGAAAATCTTCATTAAGTCGACTGAACCAATACAATCCATCGACTGAAAGAACACATCCAATCGATTGAACTCACGATTTTTCAGTTTTTAAAACTTGATTCTTTTAAAACCTTCATTAAAACCTTATTTTTGAGATCTCTTCTCTCTGTCAGTTTCATTTTTTTATCAAAAAAAAAAAATTCAAACTCTCATCTGTTTATCTTCAAAAATAGTTCTATATATATCATCAATATCATTTACCCAACCATTTCCAACTTCTCTTGCTCACGAAAAATCTCAAATTTTCTTTCAAAAATTTGAAATCCTTAAACCTGTCGTAACCTTTTCTCTCTTATCTGATTTTATTTCTCAATCCGATCAGTTACCTCCGTTTTCTCTCAAATCTTTGTGATTAAACATGAACCCCCTCATCTATACCTTCTCTTTTGCGTTTTCTCTTTCAAATGGCTAGTGAAGATGAACCCTCTCGAACCAAACACCTTAAAACGGTCTATCCTAGTGGAGATAATCCCACCAAAAGGAAGAATAAATCAATAAAGGAGAAGGTAGTGCACCACCACGAGACAACCTTAATGACACTAGTTTTTGGGATAAAAAGGCTAAGAAGAGGTATGACACTGCCATTAAGACCAAAACTGTCAGGCCAGGTAGAGTAATAGATTTTTCAACTCTTGGGTTTGATAATTTTAATCTCAAGACTTTTTTTGATAGATTAGGTTAGATTGACCTAGTGACCTTGCAAGAAAAATATTATCATAGACTTATGCACCAGTTCTATGCTAATATGAAATAGTTTTCACCCTCCTCCACTAGAGTTTCTACTCTGGTCATAGGGCATGAATTCGTTATCACTCCTATTGTACTTTATGAAATTCTAAACTTGCCTATTGATGGGATGAAATGGATAAGAGTGGGCTGGCCAACCGATTTTGATTATCAAGAGGCATGTAGGGTAATCAAAGGGGATAGGTCCTATGTTTATGAGAATCAGACCTATAATACCTATCTCGATCTTCCCTTAGACTCTAGGATCCTAAACTTAGTATTTAACTGGACTCTGAATATGAGATTAGGAAGTCGAAATAGTCCATCCATGCTAGACATCATCCTAATCTACTACCTCAAAACAAAGACTCCTTACACCCTCTACCCTTTAATCCTTAGTAATATGGTAGTTAGGCATAATAGTGATATTGGTGTACTACCTTATGGCATGATCATTACCTTGCTCTAGAAGCACTTCAAGGTCCCTCTTCTTAAGAATGAATCTCAAGAACTTGACTCCAAAGATGTCATTGATATTTTTATTTGAAGAAGATGGGTTGTGTCATTAGAGACAATTTGGTGGTCTCTAAACTAGGAAAGAACATTCGAATTGGAAATAAGCCTCCTAGTAAAGCAACAACAGAGGAACCAGTTACTCCTAACGGCCTCAAAGGAGGACAACAGCCTCGAATAATTCAGGTGATTCACAAGATGCAATCCTTCAAGCCTTGGCTAGCCTCCAGGTCATTATGACCAGCATGCAGTAGGCCACAGACACCAAGCTTAACGATTTAAGGACAAGACTTCATGTTGTCTACGATGATCTCTCGACCTTTCAAGTTGATTCTCAGAGTTCCATGGACGAGCTTCGAGAACATAACCTTCAGATTCACGATCAACTCAGAGAGATTCAAGACCGTCTCTGTGCACCTAGGTTCCCTCCTTCGTCTCCAGATTGGCTTAATTGATTTTACATTAGCTTTTATCCTTGTTTTTTTGCAATACTAGAACTTTATAAGTTATATTTCTACATTTTCATTTTTTTTCTGTTTTATTGATATTTTTTAGCTTGTGTTGCACATTTAGGATTCTTTAGCTGATAACAACCTTTACTCTTATATTTGTATGGTTTGCTAGACTCATGAGAGTCTTAGCTTTTATCTATATCTATTTAATTTTTATCAATAAGAATCTATCTGCTTCTCTTACTTACTGTTATTTTTTTTATTTTTCCCGAGAGATTTTACCATCTCCATTTTGAGCTAAATTTTTGCATGCATGTTTATATTCTCTTTATCTTTCTATCTGTAATGATGAGAAAAAGGAAAACTATGTTGGAGACTATGTATAAATGCATAAATTAAGGGGGGCTTTGCTCCTTACTTATTAGTTTTAATATATATGTCCTATATATCTGTTTCTTGGTTGTCTTTGAAAATTGCAGAAGGTTTTATCATAAAAACTGAGGAAACTCTGTCAGCTATTCCAAAAAAATCAAACACTTAGTTTCTAAAAATTGTTTTTCTCTTTATAGTTTTGTCATCACAAAAAATGGGGAGATTATTAACCCTTATTTGATTTTAATTATGACAAAACACAATTTTAACTATAGTAACAATGTTATCTAAGTGTTGAAGTTGCAAATTGCACTCAGATCAAAGACAAGTCACAAAACTCACAAGAACACATCCAAAAGAGATACTGAAATAAATCCAAGACTTAGAATAGGCTCTAAGGTAATCAAATTAAAGTTGTAAATCTCTACTTTCAATACCTAGCTTTAAATGTGGCTCATTTTACTTACAAAATATTTTAGCAAAACCGTTTTGACTGGACCTGGTTCTATAAAGCAAAATTGAAAACAGATTTCACTGTCTTGGGTCATCTAGTCGACTAAATGTCATCTAATTGACTGAATAAGTTATTTAGTTGACTGAATGAACCTAGCCGACTGAATGATTTCTTTCAGTCGACTGAATGAAGGTCAGAAGCTTTTTGCTTTCTGATTTAGTAGACTAAATGAAGAACCTAAAACAATTTGAATTTTGAAATGAGCATCCAGTAGACTGAACAATCATCCAGTCGATTGAACATTCGAAAATAATGGTAATATTTTAGATCTAAAATGTTGTTCAGTGTAATAAAGGCACTAAACCACTCCTAAAGAGTATTTTTGAGTGAGTAAATTGGACTTTTTAACTATAAAAATCCATCATAAATGAGAGAACATAACAACTCTTGAGCAATTAATATTCATCCTCTCATTTCATATCATTCAAAGCTTTCAAAAAAGTTTTATGAGCCATTCTTAAAAGCTTTGTACTTTTAAGAGAGATCCTTCTTCTTTATAAGAGCATTAAATACAAAGTCTCTCTTGTTCTTGTTCTTTAAATTTTCAATCATTGTAAAGAGGAAGAGTTGGTGTAACTCTTAGAGTGTTTAGGAGTTAAACACTTCTTGTAAAAGACTTCCTTAACCAAAAGAGATTGTGTATGGTTTGGGTAACACTCGTTAAGTTGCTTGAGTTATTAGTGGATTGCTTCAAAGAGGTTCTTTGAAGAGAGTGGACGTAGGGTCGGAGAAGTCTGATATTGCCAAACCACTATAAATTGCGTTTGCATATTCTCTTCCTTATCTCTTTACTTTCAGCTCTATTATACTTGTTACTCTTGTTTGTGCTTGAAAAGTATTTAAAACTTGTTTATTGTGCAAAAAATTTTAAAAACTCATTTCACCTCCCCTCTTGGGTTTCGACTTTAGTCTACATCATTGATGTCTAAGGCACAATGAAGCATGCTAGTTGCCCTACTATTTAGAGAAATTATTTTTTGGTCCTCATTATTAAATTATTGTCTAATCTTAGCGACTTTATTTTCTATCTCTTTATCTTTTATCTATTTCATTGGAATTATATATCGATCGATGATAATTTCCCATAAAGCAAAGTCTTAGCCTTCTAGAAAAATTATCATCCTATTTTTCCAATAGCTATAATTTGTTCCGGTGAACAAAGGAAGTCTAGCGAAGGAATGACCTTCGCCAAGCATATTTCCCACATTAGTTTCCATAGGATCTACCCCAGAATTTTAAGCATAATTAAGAGTACACTAGTTATGATACCAATTGTTAGTTAATGCAACCCAAGAGGGGGATGAATTGGGTTCGAAATTTTTAATATAAATTAAAAATTAATCATAAGATAATCAAGCAAGCTAAGAAAGTAATTAATCAATATATGAGAAATAAAAATAAACTTGCTGAAAATAAGAGAATTAAGGAGGAAAGCTTGCAAACTTGATTTATAGTGGTTTGGTCACTCCTTGTGCCTAGTCCACTCCTCAAGAGATCTTTTTGAGAGTTCCCTCCATTAGTCCAAGCAAATATTACACCAAGTAACTTCCATGGCATTTCCCAAACCTTTACAATAGATTTTCTCTCACTATAAAATTCCTCACAAGTGTTTAACACCTAAACACTCAAGAAACCTCACAAAGAGTTACACCAACTCTTTTATAACAAGAGTATAAGAGGGATGATTATGGTAAAACAAGATAAAAAGCTCAATGAATGATTACAACTGAAATTTTTTCTCTCAAACACACTTATCACAAGAATGGCTTAATTAGAAAATTTGGAGGCTTAATTTCTACAATAAACGAGCTCAATGATGTTCTAGTTCAAAATAAATGCTCATTGATGATGGATATTTATGCCTCTAACTTCTTATGGATGTTAGACACAAAATGTGATCATTTGGTGCATTAAATGCACTGACCCGAGTCTCAATTTTTAAAAACTAGCTGTTATTTTGACAAATTAGTTGACTATACTAAGAAGGTAGTTTACTATATCTTTGAAAATTAAGGTCGAAAACAAAGTTTTCGAGCTGGTAGTCGACTTCCTTAAGGAGGTAGTTGACTACCTCAAGAATTTTGAATCATATATTTAAATTTTAGTGGAGGTAGTCGACTACCTAAAGTCTTTGTCCAATTTTGAAGTTAGGCCATATTTCATGTAGTCGACAACCACTTATGCAAAAACCATTTTTTTTACTTAAAAACTTGTAAAAATTATTTGTGTAAAATAATTTTTGAGTCACAAATAATTTTTGAGTCTTAATTAAACTAAGAGTATAGAGAGGGATTAACAAATGACTTAACCTTAGCTAGACTATATTCTCTTACTTTGCTTCTTATTCTTCTTCAACTTGGTCTTCAAAACACCATGGATTTCCATGTGCACACATTGCTCTACATGTGCGTACCTTGCATCATACGTGCGTGCCTTGCACCTTATGACTTAAAATAACTAAATAAAATATAATTAGCACAATAATATGTTGTGTAATTATCAAAATCAATATGGAGTCAACGGTCTTATAGTTACTTGGGATATAAAGCTCAATCTATAAACTCTATAAAGCCTAAATAATAAAACCTAATTAAATTAAATTAAATTAAATTAAAAATTAACAAAAATCAATATAAAAATCTAATCAACTTAATAGTGAAATTATAAACTAACTTAAATTAGTTATTCAGTAAAATTAAATTACAAGATTATATCACAAAAATGAAAAGAAATGTATAAGACAATTTTTTTCTAAACATTTTTTAACACAACATAATTTTGGTATTTTTAGTTATTCTATCTATATAAAAGCCAATTATAAACCTTGTAATTAAAGGTCTAAAATAATAAAGTAAATTTTATAAAATGCTCAAAAAAAATATGAGTTATAAACTAACTTAAACTAGATATCTAAGAAAATGAATTTATTAAACAATATTGCACCACAGAGGGTTTCACTATTGACCACTCTATAAAAGCATAAAATGAAATAATAAAGCTCGGTAAATTAAAATTAAACATAAATTATTTTTTTAATACGAATTCAATATAAAAAAATCTTATCAAATTAATAGTTAAATATAAACTGACTGAATTAGATATTCAATAAAATTAAATTATAAGGTTGCATTACAAAAAAAAAAGGTCCAAAAATTGAATTTACATGACATTTCTTTGTAAATATTATTTTTTTTTCATCAAATATAATTTTGGTATGTGTAATTATGTAAGTTATATAAAGCCAAATCTAAAAACCCACTAAAATAATAAGTAAAGTTTATAAAATGGTGAAAGTGAATAATATAATCAAATTAAGTACTAAACTAACTTAAAATACATATCCAAAAAATGAAATTATCAAACAATATTTCACAATGGAGGGTTTTACCATTGATCATTCATATTTTTTTATATTAATTTATTTGGACCCTATTAGATATTTCACGTAATTATATAATAATATTGTAGGCTTCTCTTTTGCATAGCATGAGAGTATTCAAAACACTAATATTAAAATAGTTTATTCTTTTTTTTTCGCCTATTTGATACAAAACCTCAAGTAAAATATTATATGTCGTTCATTAGAGTACCTTCAACTTTAAATCATATATAATTTTGCTTTGAAAATAAATCAAATTACATAATAAACAATATTTTATAAATAAAAAAATGTGAATCAATTGCAAAGCGTTTTCCTCCATAAATGATTGACTTTTGGAAATTTTAATTATATGGTCTGTATAAAGTTTAATTTATAAACTTTATAAAGGCCAAAATAAATATTCAATATATTGAATACCTAAGTTAAATAATATAATCAATTTAAAAAGTAAACTAATATAATTTATAAGAATTAAAAAAAAAAAGATTTATTTCATACAATTTTTTTTTTTAACTTCGTTAATAGATTGAGATTCAAAATTGTGATACTTTATTAATAAATCCAACTTATGTTATTAATTTCAATAAATTGAATTTATGGGATTGTAGTATGAATACGTAAAAGGAGATAATAAGAGTTTCGACCACATATATATATATATATATATATATATATATATATATATATTGAATATCAATAGCTCAATATTTTTGTTTTCTCTACAAAAGTCTTAATTTATCATTTTATTATTTGTAAGATTAAATTTCAAAAATTTAATTTTTACATTCACATTTTATTCTCATATGTTATGTTGAGTAGATAAAAATTGTTTATAACAAATAATCATTTATTTGATTCATTTTTTAAAATTATTTTCTTAAGTTTTTCCGTAATTATTTAAAATTTTCATACACATGTTATATTTTTTTTAGTATTCACATGTTATGTTAATTAAATTTTTAAAAATTTCAACAAATTAAATTATTGATATTGTATTCTATATACATACAAAGAAGCTCAAGTTAATTTTTTATCTGTATAATATATTACATTTTAACACTATAATATTTTAGCAAGTATTTTTTTTTATTGAAGTGATGTTATATATAAATAGTATAACAATTGATTTGATTACAATATAAACTCGTATTATGCCATTATCTATACATAAATCAATAATATTACCACAACTCACCTAAAATAAAATAAATAACTAATATATAAATCGAATAAACAATTTACACACCGTGAGAATTGAACTTAAGATATAGTTACATAGTTTCTACCTTGACCACTAGACGATGACCTCATCGACATTTTAGCAAGCATTTAATATTAACAATTGTATGTAAGTTTTAAATCATTTGTGGTTATAACTTGAGATATATTTACATTTTTTTCAATCATTGTATATTTCTTACACAAATATAAAAATTATATACTTATTTCAATGATAATTTTTTATAACAATAATATTATTTTAATCTTTTTTATTAACATCCATACATTACACCTCTATATACATACACATATATACAAGCACATTATGTTTATATTATGAATAAGATGAGCTCGGTTACTTAAAGTTTTGTGACCGCAAGTTTAGTTTTACAATTTGATTTTTAACGTGAGAATAACATTTTGGTGTCGTAGTTTTATAAATAATAATAATAATAAAATAAAAAAAAACTTGAAAGCCATGAGGCTTTCGATAGCAACTGGCAATCATTAAGGGAAACAAGTGGAGGGATCAAATCATACCGATACGGACCTTATGAAATGCACCACCGTAAGGTTAATTTTACGGAAAATAGTAAGTCTTCTTTTATAATATTGTCAAAAAGCTAAGCGTAGAATCACACCAAAAAAATTCCAAATTGGTGTCTATATCTTGCCCAAGCTGGCACCACCAACCTTTAATTAGCTTTTTTCTTGTTTTGAAGCGAACTTCGCTTTCTTTTCCTCGTCTAAGACAACAATTGACCACCATAGTCTACGGTCTCAAAAGTCACATGTTGAATGAACAAGAATGATCCTTTACAACCTCTATTCATTTTTTTAGTACGATTTCCATCATCATTAAGCCCAACAGTTTAAAACTTTAAATTGATCAAACTAATATTTCAATTATATTACTCTAGTATGCATTATTTCCAAACTAAAAAAAATTCAATTGGGTCAACTTTCCTATAAAAAAAAAATTTATGTCAACTTTAGTCTTCACTTATCTTAAATTTTTTTATCATATTAACTTTTAACTTAATGAATATTATTTGAGTGTGTTGAGATCTTAAGTTTAATTTTTCATATCAATAATTCGTTTATAGATAAGGAAGGCCTGTTGTGTGTTGTTAATATAATATCATGTTATGATATATAATGTTAATAAAGAAAAATAATATAATTTTCAATTTATTTATTTTTATTTTTTAAATTTTCTATAATTAAAATTGTGTGTTTAACACAATGACACTTTTTCTCAACTATCTTTTAACATAAATCAAAAAAACTATCACATAGTTAATATAATATCACGTGAAAATTTTCTATAATGTAATAATACTATAGTCAACTACCCTTTTTTTCTTCTTATAATTGAATGCAAATATAATCTTACTACATTATTATTCATATAGAAACCCACAATGCTATCATATTTTTACCCATATAAAGAGAGATAAATAATTAATATATAAATCAAATAAATAACTTACGCATTGATAAAAATAAAATTTAAAATTTTGTAGTTTTAGAGTCTCAATTTTGGTAATTTTGGTAGGTTAGTAATAAGGATCCGTTTGGTTTTACATATAGGATTATAATGAGATAGAATTAAGATTAACATGACATATGATGAAGAGGGATTAAAGAGATAACACATTACCTTTAAAAAAAGATAATATCTTAATTCTATGTTTGGTTAATGAGATTGTTAGATTAAAGCTAAAGTGAGATAAGAAGTTTAAGTACAAAAATACTTTAGTACTATTCATCATCCTTAACAATTTTTAATATCTTCACAAACCCATAATTATTATTATTATTATTATTATTATTATTATTATTATTATTATTATTATAACAATAAATAATAGTTATTACTAAATTATTAATTTTCTCATCATAATTAAAATAATTATTATTATGATTAATAATAATAATAATAATAATTATTATTATTATTAGTATTATAATAATAATAATTATTATTATTATCATTAATATAATTATAAGATTATTATTGGAATTATTATAATATTATTAACATATTAACAATAATTATTATTATCATTATCATTCTTATAATTATATTTATTTTATTATCACCATCATTAAAAGTATTATTACATTTACTATCATTATCATTATCATAATAATAATTATAATTATTATATTTTATTATTAAAATTCCTATTATAATATTAATAAATAATATTTATTACTAAATTTCTATTTTTATCATCATGATTATAATAATTATTGTTATAATTACCATAATAACACTTTTATAATTATAATTATAATAATATTTATTATTATTATCATAATTATTTTAATATTATTATAATTATAAACATAATATTAATATTCATGTGTATTATTATGAATATAAGAAAAATTATTATAATAATATTATAAAGATACTATTATTATCAGTATTAATATAATATTATTATAATTATGGTAATAATAATTATTTTTATTATACTTATTATATTTGCTATTATACTTATTATATTATTATTATTATAATTATTATTTGTTATTATTATAATAATGTTATAATATTTATTGTTATTATCATTATTATTTTATACTAATAATTACTATTATTCAAGGGTAAAAAAGATAAAAACAAAAATTAATCTCACATGGTTGGGAGAGATTTTATCTCATGAGAGATATGGGACAAAAATGTGAGATTATGACTAATTTTATCTCATCTTAATCCAACATGAATAATAAACTCTTCCAATCAAATGAAGGATAACTATTCATGTGAGATTAAGATAATTCAATTCCACTGACAAACAGGTCATAATAATCATTTGTGTGGATTTGAGATGTTACTCTATAGTATTTTTTTTTTTTTTTAATCTGTGCTGGTTTGTCGGTGGAAGATGTATATCTGTTTGGTTTGGTCCTCATTGCTGGTGCAAGGGTTGGTTGGGGTCTTTGTCGCTTCGGTGTTAGTTTGCATTTTTTTTTTCCTTTTTTTAGTGAGAAAGGAGTTCAACTACAATTAAGCAACCAATCTAGGGAAAGTGGTTCCACAAACATCAGCCATAAAGATGTACAAAATAGAAGGTGGGGGCATTAAGTCGAATAACTCTATCCCGAACAAAATAACAATCAAGCTCTATGTGTTTTGTTCGTTCATGAAAAATGAGATTAGAAGCTATGTGTATGGCAGCTTGATTATCACAAAACAAAAGAGCTGGAGATGAGACATCAATATGAAAATCTTGTAATAACTGCCGAAGCCACACTAATTCACTAGTAGTATAGGCCAATGCATGATATTCTGCTTCAGCTGAAGACTTGGATATGGTTGTTTGCTTTTTAGCCTTCCAAGATATCAAAGAATCACCAAGAAACATACAAAAACCAGTAACTGATCTCCTTGTATCCAAACAAGCTCCCTAGTCAGCATCTGAAAAAGCCTTGAGTTGAAGAAAAGAATTGGCAGAAAAAAATAATCCTAGGCCAGGATTTGATTTAATATATCAAAGCAAATGATGAACTGCTTGCATGTGTGGGACTCGAGGATGAGCCAAAAACTGACTTAGTTTATGCACAACAAAAGTAATATCGGGTCTGAAAATGGTAAGGTAAAGCTATCTACCAATGAGTCTGTGGTATTGAGAAATATCAATTAGCAATTCACCATCGCTGCTATTCAACTTGACTTTGGGATTTAAAGGAATATTAGCAAACTTACAAGCCAAGTAGCATGCATCTTCAAGTAACTGAAGGGCATAATGGCGTTGAGAAAACACCATGCCATGAGCAGATCTTGCAATTTTAAGACCAAGAAAGTACTTCAATTGGCCTAGATCCTTAAGTTTAAACTAGCTATGGAGAAAACTCTTCAAAGAATCTATAGCTTGACTGTTAGGACCAGTAATTATTATATCATCAACATATACCAGCAATGCAACAAAAGATGAACCTGATCCTTTAGAAGGAGTAATCTGCCTTCGATTGAACAAAACCAAACTTTATAAAAGCATGAGCAAACTTTGAATTCCATTGCCTTGAAGCTTGCTTAAGTCCATATATAGACTTATGTAGCTTGCAAACAAGCCTTTCACCCTGTTTTAAATTCTCCCCCTTACTACTATAACCAAGAGGAAGATCCATGTACATTTCTTCAAATAAATCTCCATTAAGAAACGCATTATTAATATCTAGTTAAGTTAGATGCCAATATCGACTTGTAGCAAGTGCCAATAAGATTTTGATAGTAACTAGCTTTGCTATTGGTGAGAAAGTTTCAATGAAATCAACATCTTCTTGCTGAGTATAACCCTTAACAACTAAACGGGCTTTGTGTCTCTCTAGAGTACCATCTGAATTATTCTTAACCTTGCAAATCCACTTATAGCCAATAAAGTGTTTTCCTTAAGGCAAAGAAACAACTATCCAAGTTTTGTTGAATTCCATGGCATCTAACTTTGCTTGCATAGCTTCTCTCCATTGTAGGAATTTGATAGCTTGGTGGCAATATTGTGGCTCATAATGAGAAAAAAACTGTCAGGGCAAATTCCCTGTGAGATGGAGATAAGGAATCATAAGACAAATACTTGGATAGAGGATATTGGGTATTGCAGAAAGGCAACTCATGATGCATCAATAAACTGAAATGAAAATCACGAAGATAGGAAGGAGTTTTAGAAACTCGTGAAGACTTCCTAAGAGGAATAACATCAGAAAAAGCCAACTCTAGTACAACAGAGGCTTCATTTTCTAGAACAATTGATGAATATAGTAAAACAGATGTGGGTGAATCTTTGTGTTGGATAGTAATATCAAGAGAAGACATAGGTAATACAAGGTCAAGAAAAGGATCAATGAGTGTATCAGGAGCTACAACTGAATGGAATGGAAATATATCCTCATGAAAAACTACATCCCTTGAGATAAAACCTGTTTAGATTGAATGTCATAGAGCATGTAGCCTTTTACACCAGGAGAATAACCCACAAAAACACATATTGTAGACCTTGGTACGATGAGCCTTAAGAGTGGAAGCAAAGGTAAGACATCCAAATACTCTGAAAAATGAGTAATCAACTGCATTTTGATGAAGAGCTTCATAAGGAGTTTTTTGATGTAACAGAGGTGAAGAAGTTCTATTGATAATGTGTGTGGCTATAAGAATGCATTCAGTCCAGAATTGAATAGGCACTCGGGACTGAAAGAATAAAGCTTTAGCAACATTGAGTAAATGTTAATGTTTTCTTTCAACGACTGCATTTTGTTGTGGTGTGTCCACACAAGAAAATTGATGAAGAACTCATTTTTCATTTAAAAAATTCAAAAAATTCTAACTCCTGCGCATTACCAAATCTAAAAATCTTGATATTAGCATTGAACTGAGTTGCCACTATATTGAAAAACTTGGGAATAATACTGCTGACATCAGATTTTTGCTTAAGAAAAATATCCATGTGAACCGCGTACAATGATCAACTAAGGTAACAAAGTACCTATAGCCAGCATAAGATGAGATATGATAAGGCCCCCAAATATCACAATGCACCAAATCAAACGGAGATTGAGACATATGATTATTAGAAACAAAGGATAATCTTCTTTGTTTAGCTAAAGGACAAACACAACAAGGAGCCTTATGAAACTTCGAAGTATCACGGTTTAAATGGTCTTTCAAATTATTCAACTGCCTAAAGGACAAATGCCCAAGTCTATTATGCCATGTATAAGCAGATAAATTGTTTATGTACATTGTAGAATCAAAAAGTAAAGTTCCAACATCTAGAACATATAGGCCTTCAATCTTCTCACTCTTGCCAATCATCTTCTTGCTGGTAAGATCCTGAATCATGAAACAACCAGAAATAACACCAACGGTAAGGTAGGAATCTCTTGTAAGAGCACCCACAGAAATTAATTTGAACTTGAACTGTGGTACAAATAATACATCTTTTAGAACAAGCAAAGAACTCAGTCTAACATCTCCACTGTAACTGACTGGTATTCGAGTGTGGTTTGGTAAGGTGACAAATGAATTTTGTATGGACTTCATAGAAATAAAGCTGGTAGCATTCGAACATATGTGTCTAGTAGTTCCCGAATCAACTGTCCAATATTGAGTGGAAGAAAATACAAGATTTAAATATACTAAGAAACAGATACTTGTAGTGTAAGCAGTAGATGGAACCTCCTCATTAGTGGTCTTAACAGTGGCTGTCAACTGACTTGAAAATAAAGACATCAGTTGCTAACATTGATCACTATTGAGATTCTGCAAGAAACTACCAACATTGCCTTATGATCTGCCTTGACCTCTGAATTACAAGTAGACTGACTAGAAATTTGATTAATAGCCACCTTATTAGATTGTGAAAAATTATCTCTCTGCCTTGGTTTAAAACCAGGTGGATAGCCATGTAGCTTATAACATCCCTCAACAGTGTGACCATAAAGATTACAATGTGTACAAAGTGGACTATCCTTTCTTTGACCTCTATAACCACTAGAGTTCTGATTCCCACTATTATTCCTTCTATTGTTATTATCATTCCTAACAGCAAAAGCTATACTGTTGGCTGAATCATAACTATTATTATTATGAACTCCAATTTTTCGCTGTTGTTCCTCTTGAGATACTAAAGCAAACATCTTATTTATAGGTGGAAGGGGATCCATAAGAAGTAATTGACCACGGACTTGAGAAAATGAATCATGTAGCTCCATAAGAAAGGACATGATATACTCTATCTGGTAGTGTGAATTCAGATCTTTAACACCACCACAAGTACATTTTCTACATGAACATATAGGTCTATAGTTACTTAACTCCTCCCATATAGTTTTCAGCTTAGTGAAATAAATGTTGACAGAACTCTGATCTTGGACTAAGTTCATTAACTTATCCCTTAACTGAAAAATCCTAGGTCCATTTCTTTGGTAAAATCGATCTTTGAGATCAATCCAAATCTCATGAAAAGATTCAGCATAAATCACGCTCGTAGAGATCTCTTTGGAAACATAATTAAGTATCCAAGAGATGACGACATTATTGTTCCTAATCTAACAATCAAAGAGATTAAGATCGTTACCTTCAGGTCTGGTAATGGATCCATCAATAAAGCTCGACTTGTTTTTCACTGACAAGGTGATCAGCATTGCTCGACTCCAGGAGGCGTAGTTATCTCCAGTCAAAGCCTGCGACACCAGAATAAGATCCGGACTATTTGAATGATGAAGAAAATACGGACTCGAAGGTTCATCAATGGCAGACGATCCCGAAACTTTAGAACCAGTCGACTCCATGGAATAACCAAAGAAAAGAAACACTCAAGGATGCAAAGAAACCAGAAGAGCGGATCGAAGAAAAAAAATCAAACAACTTCAGATCTAGAAGGAAACATGCAGCGACAAGCAATAATGCTTTGACACCATATTAAGAACAAGGAAGAAGAAATATAGAAGAGAAATATCTTTTCTCATTGAAAACTCGATCCTTTATTACACGAGATACTTCAGCTATAAATAGCTAAGCTAAGCAATACAAAACAGAGAAAGTAGTTACAACTGTGCCAGCTGTAACAAAAACAGAAAAATTAACTAACAAACTAGCCAACTAATTACTAATAATGATTTAATACTTCTCTCAAGAGTCAAGACCTCGCGAGCTCCCTAAGTGAGCGATGCAAGAATGAAGTGTCCCTGTTAATGTATTATAGGGAATGAGGACCATTCTAAAAGTTAAATGAATCAATAAAATCAACATAAGACATGATCAAAAAGCATGCATTAATAACAAATAATAAAATTTACTTTTTTGGTACATTTTTCCTAATAATAACAATGAATATGAAAATTTTGTGGATCTCATTTGATCAATTAACCCAATATTATGTTATTATCAAAGGAAAAGAAAAAAAAAAAGTTTCGTTGCAGTCTTTGAAGTTTCACAAATATTTTAATTTATCATTGAGGTTTTTATTTTCGTTTATTGAACTTTTAAATTTACAAACTGTTGTAATATTTTTTTTTCTGGTCAATTTCAACGAAATTTACCGTTAGATGATACGTATAAATCACATATACACTAGCATTAAAAAAAATATCCAGAATTTTTTTAAGTATCAAATTCCATAATTTTAATTTTAGTGATGACACCGGATTCTTTGACATATGTAGTACAACGGATTATTTGGAGGATTTTTTTTCAAAATTAAGCATAAAAAAATATTACTACAAATTTTGATGTTGAAAGTTTATTAAACGCAAATTTTAAGCATAAATTGAAAAACCCTCAAAGTCAGCAACAAGTTTTTTCCCAAAAGAAAAACGAACATTATGCTTGATTTGCTGATATGAACCAATGACATGGCAAACGTGGAAATTATTAGCGGCTGTAGAGGATTATAACCCATTAATTACCCTTTGGGCAGGACAGGTTCTTACATTGCCGTATTCTGACACAAAGACAGAGAAAATATAGGGAGAGAGAAACTGGCGAGAAAGAACGAGAGAAAATAGAATGCAGATATAGAAAACTATTTACTGCGTACTACAACGAGTAATAAAATTAAAAGACTGTACAAAAATAAAACGATGAAAGCATAAAAAAAAGTATTGTCTAGGACGCCGACGACCCAACAAAAACCAGAACTTTAACTCAATTTTGCTCAAAGGACTTTTCCTTTGCTCGCGCACCAGACTGTACCATTCCATCTCTCCCTCTCTCTCTTTTATTCAGTTTCAGGTAAGTTTTGATCTCTTTTGATCTCCTCTGTTCTTCTATTTTTCTTTTGATTATGGTGAGGTTTGAGTACTAAACATGTGATTCAAGGCATTTTTACCTTTAATGGATTTAACTTAAATCGGTACCCCAAACGTGCATTGATGCGTATGTGTTATTCATTTCTAAACTCTGGTGATTTACGAAATTGCGTAATTGGGGAGGCTTTTATGTTCTCTTTGGTTAGATCTTTTGTCAGTGTAAGTCAAAGGGTGATTATTTTTCTCTCTCTCGTTTTTTTGGAGGGTTAGTGTTTTAAGTTTGGAATTTTTTTTATGCTGCACTTTGATTTTTGATGAATATGCTTCTCTTTCTTTCTGCTCTTTGTTTTGCTTCGTTATGTTTATGGTTTTCAATATTCAATTTTGGTGCTGATTTGCTGTATCTGGTCCTTTTTAATCTAATTAAATACTTGCAGTCGAATTGACGAAATTCATAATTTGGGTGTTGACTAACTTTTTCTTTTCGGTAATCTATTTGTTTATGCATTGGTGTGTTGATTATTTAGAGTTAAATTCTCTAGAGTATCGATGAGATTAAGAAGTTTGTGATGATTTTCATTTAATTAGATCTTAAATTTATCTGATTATAACTCCAAATTATGAGGTTAAAGTCATGGGTTTTATTGGGATTTATGAAAATTTGATTTTTTTAGCATTTTTTTTTAATGTTAAACGTTTGAGTTGTATTGTATTGTGTTGCATGTGGAGAGTGGAGAATTGTACGAGAAAAATAATGCAAGCTTATTAATGGGTATTTGTAGAATTCTGTGATTGAGAGGGAGAGAGAATGTCAGGCGGAGGCACGCAGAAAAGCTTGAGGAAAGCATTGGGAGCTATCAAGGATAGCACTACTGTTTCATTGGCTAAAGTCAATAGTGATTATAAGGTATAGCTAGAATTATATATTTCTCTTGATGGTTTTTTGGATATTTCTGATACTTATGGTTGGGTACTCAACTTAGCAGGAATTGGACATTGCTATAGTTAAGGCTACAAATCATGTTGAACGCCCTGCTAAGGAAAAACACATTAGAGGTGGGTGCTCTCTCTTCATTACTCACTCAATTTAAGATGTTTATAAACATGTATTCTCTATTTATCTCTCTCTGATTTTTACTTGCACTACTTGTGATCTGCCTATAGAAGCAGCAGTTGACAAACAGGACCTTAATTTAGATGTGTTCCTTTCGCAGCTGTTTTTGTTGCCATTTCAGCTACAAGGCCTCGGGCGGATGTTGCGTATTGCATTCATGCTCTTGCAAGACGGTTATCAAAGACGCATAATTGGGCGGTACATGCATCACATAATTAACATTTTTCTTCTCATGGAATTAAGTAAATCGATGATACTGTGGCAAGTAGAAACATATGGTTTCAGCTTTTAGTTTGAGAAATAGAAAATGTTGAATTGATATTTGGTATCTGTTATCTACATTGGAAGTGAGTTATAGCAAATGCATAAGTTCTGAGAGTCTGATATAGTCATATTTTTCAATTCTGGCATACAGATATTCATAGTGATCTTGAGCTTGGCCATTCACCATCGAACAAACACAACTAGAAAAAGTGAACTTATGATGTGATATTTGTGACCTTCTCCATTATTTGTAGTTGTGAATGTTAAGAACATTCTATTGATTTTGGTTTTGTCTCATTTTCCTTAATTAATGGATCCCGTGGTTTACACGATGCTGACATGTTATTCTGTATAATTAATGACTTGAATGCTCGCCAATCAATGCTTTAAGAAATTGATGCTCTGGGATTTGATGTTTATAATGTGCTATATGCATCATATATTGAAATTCTCTCACTTGACTCCTTCTTTTGGGTATTTAGGTTGCATTGAAAACTTTAATTGTTATTCATCGTGCTTTGAGGGAAGTGGATCCCACTTTTCATGAAGAACTCATTAATTATGGCAGAAGTCGAAGCCATATGCTTAACATGGCTCATTTCAAAGATGATTCCAGTCCAAATGGTACCTTATTTTATCCTTAGTGAAATTATTATTTTTTTCAAAGCTTTAGTTCCTTGCTTATTGTATTTCATGTTTTATTGCTCAGCATGGGATTATTCTGCCTGGGTCCGCACTTATGCCTTGTTTTTGGAGGAGAGGCTGGAATCTTTTCGTGTGTTGAAGTATGATGTTGAGATGGATCACCCTGTAAGATGTTTATCTTATCATTATGATCCTTGTGGTTCTCCAATTGTAATTTATTTGCTTTTGGAAATGAATAATTTGTACTTTCCCCTTCAATGTGGCATTGTGAGCATTAGTATCAAGTATGTATTGAATTTCAATCTGTTTTGATAGGATGGGTTTTGATCCCGTGTAAAAAAGAGGGGGAGGTGGAGTGAGTAGATTGCTTTTTCAGATTGGCTTTCTTAGGAAACCAGTTGGATTCTTATTAATAATTTTCCAAATAATTTGTGCCATCTTTCCAACGAACAGCTGTTACAATACGCAAGCTCTGGCATGCTATGATCCAGCCCATATTTTAGCAACCTATATTGTTCAGAAGTTGGTTAAAATACAAGAATCTCATATTTTCTTCTTTATATAATCCCCCTCCTCCTCCCCCTTTCCTTTCAAATTCATTCTTTGATTCCTTTGTGCATGTGTAGACATTCATAAGTTTAAATAAGTTTCTGCACTAGATTTGTAATTTTTCTAATGACTCAATTTTGTGGAGAATTCATGGACACCTGTTTTGATTCAGAGAACCAAAGATTTGGATACTGCTGAATTACTTGAACATTTACCAGCTTTGCAGCAGCTTCTTTTTCGCGTTATTGGTTGTCAGGTAATTTGTTAATGCTCTCCATCATATTATAGCTGGTTTTATGTTGTGCATGGTGGCGTCTGGCTCTCTGGTTGTTAATTGCAAATGATGGATCTCACTAAAATCAATTTATACCATAGATTTTTGCATGATCTTGTTGTTACATTTTTTTGTGACTTTACGTTTCATTTGACTGGATATGTTTGTGGAACTTTATTGCAGCCACAAGGAGCAGCAGTTAATAATATTGTAATTCAGTTGGCACTTTCAATGGTATGTGAAGTCTGTAAAAATGTTGCTTGTCCATGATATTTGTTGAAAGATGGCATTGTCTTAACTCTTTCTTGTCTTCTAATCATATCAAATAGGTTGCTTCTGAAAGCATTAAAATCTATCAAGCTATTAGTGATGGTACAGTCAATTTGGTTGACAAGGTAGGCAATAAGATTAACTTTCTAAAGAATTTTGGCTATTCAGCAAATCATGTTCGAATGATACCCTTAACTATGACAGTTCTTTGAGATGCAACGACATGATGCTGTGAGGGCTCTGGATATATACAGGAAGGCTGGACAGCAGGTATATCTTTTGAGAACAATTGTCCTTGTGACATTTAACATGTCTCTTATCAAGAGTAATTTCATGGGTTTTTAAAAACACTGCATTTTCAGGCAGAGAGACTTTCAGAATTCTATGAAGTTTGTAAAAGTCTTGATATTGGACACAGAGAAAGGTTTATAAAGATTGAGCAGGTTTGGGTCTTCCATCTATGGTGCCTTTGAATTTCACTGTTTATTTTTTATTTTTTATGTTTTTTTTGATTGATTTTTGTGTTCATATGAAGCCCCCTCCATCGTTTCTTCAAGCCATGGAAGAGTATGTTAGAGAAGCTCCACGGGCTTCAACAGTTCGCAAAGAGGTATAGAAGTGCTATTTCTAAAAATTGTTTTTAATTTTGGGCGAGAAGCTCAGATAACACTCAAAAAAGCATCAGACACACCACATAGTATGTACGTGTTTATGCAAGAACATGATAGGGCATCAGATATCAAACTTTACTTGTAAGATAAATGGTAAACTAATCAAATTTACTTACAAATGTTGTTAGAAAAGCTATATTAATTTGGCTTGTTGACATAGAGCATGGTAATTTGATGGCATTGATTTGATAGATTAAAGCGTCAATGCTAATAGTTTTAAATATGTGTGCTCCAATTATATTTGCATTGAATTATTAACCTCTATAATTTTTCTATTAAACCTGTATTATACATGCTAATCTACTTAAAGGTAAATAGTTTTCTCAGTACAATTTCCAGTAGTTATGGGTCTTTCTAGTAAGCATATTTCCTCCTTTTTTATGAAGGATTTTTTAGATTCTTTCCTTCAAATTTACTGCCAATTTGCAATAACAATGATTACTATTTTCTATTTGACATTTTGTTTTATACCAAGCAGGTTGTTAATAATAAAATTCCTGCGCCCAATGAAGTTTTGGCCATAGAGTACAAAATGACCCCTGAGGTGCAGGTGGCAAGTCCACCATCACCTCCTCCACCTGAACCGGTTAAAGTGGAAACACGTGTTGTTCAACCATCTGATTTGCTGGTAATTGTCCTTTTTCTGAGAACATAATGCAGCTGAGTTCTTTTTTCTTAGAAACTCATGTTTCCATTTTTGTTTCCAGAGTTTGGATGATCCAGCCCCAGCTGTGTCAGAATTATATGAGAAGAATTCTTTAGCTTTGGCTATTATTTCTGTCGGTAAGTTATTTATAATGATTTGATGACACAACATTGTATCATGGCTCAAATGTTAAGAACGAACTTCAGTCCTGGATGTTAACCAATTTTGATCAACTTGAACTGCTTCTTTTGTGACTAATATGTTTGTGATCCTACTGTTTTATAGAGAGTAAGCCCCTGAATGTTAGAAATATTAATGAAACCAAAAATCTGGTATCATGTTATCCCAGTTTTATTAATCTTGGTGTTATATTTTCATGTTGGTTGTTCCAGCTGAGCAACCAAATTCTGCTGCTCCGGTCCAAGCACATGGAACTACTGGTTGGGAAGTGGCACTTGTTACTGCTCCAAGCTCAAATGAAAGTGCCGCTGCTGCTAGCAAACTGGTAATTAAGCTTCTAATTACTTGTCCTAGGTGTGTAGTTTTTGATCTGTTTGCTACTTGTACAATTTATTAGATACTTAGACTTTCTCACATCTCACTAGAACGACACTGATTAACTGGTAGGAATTGTAAATGCAGATTGTATATTGTTCTCTCTTTCTCTCTCTCTCTCTCTCTCTCTCTCTCTCTCTCTCACACACACACACACATGCATGCACACGAATGTGCATATGTGAGCTCATGCACACACTTGCTGTCTACATTGGATGTTTTGTTGATGTTTTTCTAACTGTATTGATTGGGAAGGCGGGAGGATTAGACTTGCTTACATTAGACAGTCTGTATGATGATGCAATGAGAAGAAACAACCAGAATGTGAGCTACAACCCATGGGAACCAGTCCCAGTTGTCGGTGCCATGGTGCAACAACCAGCTCACGACCCTTTTTACGCATCCAACATTGTTGTTGCTCCACCTACAGTGCAGATGGCAGCAATGGCGAATCAGCAGCAGGCTTTCATTTTGCAGCAGCAGCAGCAGCAGGAGCAAATGATGATGATGGGCCCACAACAACAGTCTATTAACCCGTTTGGCAATTCATATGGTGCCAGTGTTCATCCCTATGGCTCAATGCCCGTTCAAGCATACAATCCATATACAGGCCTTAGGTAGATGCTGTGGAGAAAGAACGCATTCAATTTCTGTAAACACAGGGAAGAAGGAAAAAACATGGGAACTGTCAATTCAAGAATTCCAGAATTGGAAACGGTTGAAGACTAGAAAGCTGAGTACCATATGTTGTGAATGTGCAGTAGTTAGGTAGAAGGAGATTCTTTCTTTAATGATTAGTGAGAGGGAGAACATGGAAATATTGATTATTTATTTATGTTGATGAAGGTTAGTAATAATGTTTTCTAGACTGCATTAAAAAAACTTCAACCAGCGTACAAGTTGTCGACATTCAAGCAGGAATTTATCTCTGTTTAGATCCTTTTTTCTTTTCTTTCTTCCAAAGATTTTCTTGTAATGTTGGAGAGGATCTGTAATATCTGTTATTGTTGCTACCACATTATGCAATGATGGTACATTAAGTTTGATCTCTGGCTCTTGATTTCTATTAGTAGAATTTTAGTTTGGCAACCATTGCTCGTAACTAGGAGGTGTTAATTAATTAAGGGCCTCTTTGTCCCGCACATCTTTCGTCTTTCTTTGCACATCTAGTGCTCCTTTGACAATAACTGTTCCTTGTGCTTTGAGCAAAACTATTTTGTTAATTTTTTTTCTAAGTTTAAAACTCTAAAAAGTTCAACGGTCAAAATTATAATTTCTAACTTTGATAACAATAATAAAGAAATTGATTAAAAGCATTTTTCCAAAACTACTTCTAGAGGCTTGGTCAAACCGACTCTACAAAGGCGTTGTTAGAATAGCCTATTGAAAAACTTTCGTCCAATAAAAATTTGAATATAAAGCTATTAGCGTTTGTTGATGAACGCAAAAATGCTTGCAAATTAAAATGATAAAAAAAAGTATGTTTATTGTTGTTTGACAGGTAAATGCATTATACAGAATTGTTACGCTTTAAAATAAGTCAAGTTTTGATATTTTATATCGATTAGAGTGGAAGTAGTTGAATTGTTTATAAATAATTATCACTTTCACTTTCAAATGTATTTTAAAGTGGTTAGGTAGGATGTACCAAAACAGATAATATTGTTCTAACCGAAAAATCAGATTTTCTTTTAATTTTATTAAAATAAATTGCATAACCACGTATTGTAGGGGTGCTGTTTTGAAAGAAAATTTATTAAATTAGTTGTATAACCACGTAGTGTATGGGTGCTATTTTAAAATAAATTAATTTTATAAAATTTTATGAAATTTTTTTATAATTATACACTTGTTTTGTTTGGAATAAAGAAACAATAGAATTTATTTTGAAATGAATTCACTATGGAATTGAATTATATCAAAATTGATAGAATTTATAAATGAATTCCACAAAATGAATAATAAAAAGTTAGGTCGACCAAAATACTCTCTTTCCCTTTCTTCTTCTCTCCTTGCTCATCCTTTCCCTTTTTTCCTCTTACTTTTCTTTTGAATTCTTCATTTATTCCAAACTTTTTAAATATAAGAATTCAATTAAATTTTACAAATTAACAAAAGAAAGTCAAATATAAAAATTCATTTATAAATAAATTTTAATTTTAATTCATTTGTAAATGAAATGAATTCTATTTTCATTTGGTTTCAAATAAAGTGTTAATACGCTGAAATATATATTTTTTTCTTAAAAAATATCTTATGACAAGAATATGGATAAAATAATTGTCCAACTAACATAACCCCGCACTATGTCCGGAATGTTTTATATTGAAATAAGTAATTTGGGATTATGTGTTATCGTGGATGTGATGTCAAAGAAATTTACTTTCAATGGTAGGAGTTCAAATCTAGTTATCAAATAACATGTGATTTGTATGTAATAGTTGTAAATTATATCCAACTTGGTAGCGGAAGCTTTGAACAAAGTAGAGCAAACAATTTATCAACCTAAAAAAATAGTTGTATGTTGTTATTGTTTTTCATTAAAAACAAATCATAATATTTTTTTTCTGATTTTTTTATTAATCTATATATCTTATATTTCATATAGTGGTCCTAAGTGGCACTACACTAATGTGGCATGGTGGAGAATGAACAATTTAAATTCTTAATTTTTTGATTTTTATGATTTTAATAGATTTTTTTTATTTAATTACTTTTAATTGATTTTTTATGAAATGATTTTTGTGTCATAAATCTGTCAATTATTTCCTTTAATGTTGATAAGAGAGAATCATCGATCCTATATTATGGGAGTTAATTATTGATTAACCAAGAAATAATGCTAAAAGTAATTTGATAATATTGGTAAGAAAATATTGCCTTATTGGAGTAACGTTCCTATATTGCTTTCTTAGCGAGGGGTAAGGTTATGTGTCCCCCTTGCTTTCTTGCAGGGCAGTGCAGCCGCTAGGTGATGGTGTGGAAGAGCAGTCTTGCATGGGTTCTCGAGAGGATTGTGCATTTATTAGAAAGGCGGGTGAGGTGGATTCTTGGAAGTCAAAGATAAGAGTTGAAAGTTCTTCCCATGAGATTATTTTGGGGAAGGATACAACAATTAATTTATGTAATGGTTCCCAACAAGGTCATAATGATTTTGGGCATTATGTGCTGGCTTCTCATCCCTTGGATGTTGTGGATGAAGTAATGGAGCAAGGTTATGGGAAATAGAGTGTCTACTAGCCATTTATTTCCGCCTAGGTATTGGGGGAAGTCATCATGTGAATTGGTGAAGTTTTTTGATTATGGGCAGTTAGTAAATATTTCTTATGGAATGCTTATACAGCTAAATTTCTGGTTTGAGGGGCATTTAAATATCTTTATTAATTCAGAAGCATCAGGTGGGGTTTTTTCATTGGAATTTACCAGGGCAGGTGAAAGAAATGTTAGAGCTAATAGCTCAAGAGAGTATGCTGAGAGAGCATCAAGCCTTTCTTCTTCTGTTCTTCAAGTCGTGGGTGCCCTAACTCTTTGCCGGTTCATGATGATATTGCTGCTGATGCTCTTCCATCTAGTGAAGCGAGATTTAACAGGCAAATTAATCGAAAGAGGAATGCAATTCGAAAGTGGTTTGTCAGATTTAATTTAAGACCATTTGATATCAAAAATCTCTAATGGAAGAGGTTGCTCTTTTTAAATCGAATACGAAAGGGTTTTGGAAGAATGATGTGGCTAAATTAAAATATGCTGGGTCTTCAGATTCTAGGGAAGTGGAAGCTCGGGTTGAGGCAGCCAAAACTTTGGAGTTGGGTAAAATGTTAGCGCTATCTTTTGTTGGAAGCGATGATGAGCTGGTTGAAGAATTTTTCCAATTGGAAATGAGCGATTTAGAGGATTTTAACAAGATGTAATGAATATTTGGGTTTGTTCTGTTTTGGGGTGGCTATCCTTTTGGACTTTCTTGTTGAGTTTTTGGTGGTTGTAGGTGTTTCTTTCTGCCCATTTATGATAGCTTAAGATCTAACCAGGAACACAACAGCAAAAGAATTTAAGACCAGGGCAGGGCAGGGAAAAGGACAGAAGAATGGACAGCAACGGGAAAGAGCAGGAAACAACAGCTAACAGAAGAAATACACAAGTTAAGAAGACAACTCGATGAATGAAAACATAAGCAATGTAATGGAGAAAGACTCAAGAAGTCCAGGAGATTCAAGAAACAAAGGATCAATAGCTGTTAGTTACTGAAACTGTGAATAGTTAGACAGTTATAACTAACTGTGTTAGTTCAACATTTCTTGTATACTCTCCCTGTAAATACATTGTATGATATCATAATAAGAAAACGGATACTCAATCTTCAGTCAAACCTTCTACACTACTAATCAAAAGATTATCTATTGCTAAGATAAAGATTAGAAGAGAAAAAATGCCTCTATTACTTAAACTGTATAGAAGCACAAGTGCCATGAGTCGATTGTGACTTGGCCCAAACTCGAGCCTCTGTCACTAGACAATTGCTGTCAATACTTGGTCAAAAATGTCCCCCTAGCAATTGTGCCGCTGAGAATCGAACCAATGATCTTAGCTCTAATACTAATTGTCAGAATCGAGTGCTTACCATTACGTCAAAAGCTATAGTTGATAGCGAGAGTGCAACTCTAATACTTTAACCGCATAGAAGCACAAGCGCCACGAGTTGATTGTGACTTAGCCCAAACTTAGGCCTCCACCACTGGGCAATTGCTGCCAACACCTAGTCAACACGACTCATCCAGTTATCTAAGATCAGTTTACATGCTTTAATAGGGCAATCTACACCAAGCACCTTAAAGATTACTGGAGAATGGAAGATCCACGAGATCCAGGTTTTAATTGACAATGCCAATACTCACAACTTTGTGCAAGAAAGTGTAATAAAACAACTAGGTTGGTCCATTTTTCCTTGTAAGCCATTCAAAGTTCTGGTAGGAAACGGAGACTCTCTCACCTGTTCTAAATAGTGCTAGAGTGTCTCTTTATACTTATAGAATCAACTATTTTCTTGGGATGTGTTTGTAGAATGCAAAAACTTAAAATAAAACAATTATATACATGTAAACAAACAAATAAAACACGAAAACTACATTTTTCTAATATTTACAAGATCTATCACAAACAAGAAATTAAAAGCTCTTAGAGGTTTTTATGCAAACATCATGCTTAAATCTAAAATAAAGAGAGGGATTGTGTACTTAGGAGAACTCTTCAGAGGTATACAGACCTCTAGAGTATGACTCTTGCTTAGCACTACGCCTCTAATTTGGCATGGGGGATACTCAAGAAGGACCAAGCTTTTTCGAACACCTTGAGGAGCTAGAGTTTTGCTCGTAGAGTATCTAATCTATTTTTTACTTAAGAATGTAATGGGAGTTCTTGGAGAAGAAACGAGAGAGAGGCCGAAAACTCAAAGACTTGTAGAAATTCTCTAGTCCACAAAATGAGATAGTGTTTTTGGTGTATGAAAGATGTATTTGAAATCTGAAGAGGAGGGGGTTTATGTAGGCTAGGGGCTAGGATAGATGACCAGGATTGAGTGTTGAAATCTTCAAATATTGTTTCAAGGGCTGAGAATTAAGCACATGGGCTTATTGGAGGTGATTGATAGTGATTAGAGGGATTTCGGTTTTGGTAAGAAAATGGGTGGTTAGGATCCACCCAAAGTAAATCAATTAAGATCAATTAAACTTTGATAGGATCAATTAAGATCAATCAAAGGGAAAAATTAGCTTCAATCATTAAATTAACCTAAATTTTCATTGTTGCTCTACCCTGGCCGGCCATCCTAGACCGTGCCTACCTTGTGGGCTTGGTTTGAGCTTTGGACTAGTCCGAACAACTTTCTTTTGGTATTTTTCACATGATTTTAGCCATTTTTCCATTTGACCATTGATTGTGTTTTTAGGTTTGGTTTGGGTGCTTGGTTTAATTTGGTTTGATTATCTCCTTTCTAGGTTAGTTTTAGGCTTTCGATCTTGATTATTTCCAATTTCAGCCCGACTCTAGCTTTCTCATATTTTTTGAAGTCGGGATCGTTAGTTCTTTTCATAGGGTCCACATTCGGACTCTTTGGAAATATGAGGGTCAAAATTCAGCATTTACAATTGGTAAGTTTATTTCAAACCAACAAAGGACAAGCGCACTGGCAAGCTATTAAAAGAATTCTAAGATACTTAAAGGCACCATGAAACTGAAATTATGTTTTGGTTTAAGTGATCTATAAGGATTATCATATACCATCTTTTCCAGTGATTAGGATGATAGAAAGTCAACGAGTGAATACATTTTTCTATTTAGTAGAACAATAGTTTCTTGGGGAAGTAAGTAACAAGGGTGTGTTGCGAGAAACACTATGGAAGTTGAATATGTTGTATATAGCACTACTACTAGTACAGTAGTATTGATAAATAAATTTATGGAAAGTTTCATGATTGGTATACCAAGTAAAGCAGTTAATATATTTTGTCATAATAAGTCTGTCATCTTATTGATAAAAAGTATAGCAAACAACTCGAAAGGAAAACACATTGACGTGAACTATCACTATATACAAGATATAATGGACTGAGGTGAGATTAAGGTCGACTACATCTTATATGAGAAGGTATTAACAGACCCTATGACTAAAAGGTTGTCTCTAGATAGATTCAAATATCATGTGGTAGCTATGAGATTGAGATAAATCCCATGATAATAATTTCACGAGAGATTGCTATGAAAAAATATGATGAATCACAATGGCATATCGTGGATATGGAAAAGACCCATGATAATGATGAAAAAGCCACGATGAGAGAATCAATTGAGATGAGGTTGATGTCGAATCGAATCGAATCGATGTGACTTTCACTCCCAAATGAGATCAAGGAGTGAGAGGCCATGTAGACTAGGGTTCTAACCCAAAAGGGGGGTGAATTGGGTTTTTTAAAAAACTTTTGCTAATTACTTGCAAGTTTATAAAAAAAATAGTTAAATGCACAAGCATACAAACAAGTAATGTGCTTAAAGTGAAAGAGTTTAAGGAAGAGAAAGTGCAAACTTAGTTTATAGTGGTTCGGTAATATCGGATTCCTTCTGACCCTACATCCACTCTCTTCAAGGAACCTCCTTGAAGTAATCCACTAAAACTTTTAGTTGTACAACTTCATGGGTGTTGTACAAACTTTACAACCAATCCTTTCCTCTCGGAAGCTATTCATTTCCTTGCGAAAGCTAATTCTTTCCTCACGGAAACTTACAAAGAAGTGTTTAATTCCAAACACTTTAAGAGTTATTACAACTCTTTCCCCATTATAATAAATGTGATTTTCTATAAAGTAAATGATAGCAATGAATGCTTTTACAAATGAACAATATCTATCTTTCAAGAATAAGCTTTAAGAATGGCTCAACAATAAATTTTTCAAAGCTTTTGAGAATTAATGAGCAAATTTATGAATTGAATGTGTTATCTTCTTCTTTTAAATGTTCATTGAAGTGGATTTATATAGCCTTGAATCAATATGACCGTTAGACACTGACTTAGTAGGTTTGGTGAATTAAATGCTCAAGTCTCGCGTCTTAAATGGTCATATTTTCGAATTACCAATCAATTGGGTCTTTGTACCAGTCGACTGGGTCAAGCGAGAAATCTCACTTTTAGGCTGTGGGAGAATACCAATCGACTGGGAACTTACTGTCCCAGATGCCAATCGATTGGGAACTCACTATCCTAGATGTTAATCAACTGGGTGCTCTATACCAGTCGATTGGGGACATTCTATCCCATACCCCAGTCGACTGGTACATTTGAGCTAGTTGACTGAGTTGCCCTTCAACCCAGTTTTTCATGTAATAAAATTGTTTTTGACTTGGAAGTATTCGAATTAACAATTTTGTCAAAATTCTTTTATAAAAAGAGCTATAAGAAAAGCTACGTATTTGAACATAAGAGATTTACAGTTGGTTTCAATAACTTAATGCCTATTCTATATCTTTTGTCTTGTCTTGGCGTCTGATACTGGTTGAGTTCTTGCATCTTGTTTCTTTGCTAAAAGCTTTTACCGTTTAAACACATAGATAAAACTATTATTACAATTAGAGTACTGTTTTGTCATTATCAAAATTAGATAAGGGTCAACAATCTTCCTTTTTTTATGATGACAAAACTAATGAGAGAAAACAGTTTTAAAAACTAAGTGTTGGGTTTTTAGAAAAAAATGAGCAAAGTTCCTCTGTTTTTCGGATAAAACCAACCTGTAGAGCAATTCAAACACAGTTTATAAATAACCCAACCAAGCAAAGTAAAACAGATTTATATTCATCAAGGTCTTTGGAGCAATGCTTCCCCTAAATCTATGCTTCATTTTAAGTTTACATTAATATTTCTCTTTTTCTCATTTTTCTTCCATGTTTTGACAATAGCAGAAAAATGGGTGGAAACTCAAAAAATAAGCAACATATTATAGACAGTAAGATAATGCATAAACAAACTTATATGCCAAAACTAGGTATTATTCAGAGCTGGGAAGACTTCCCGAGGACAATCGAAAGTTTTCACACTAGCATAAGTAGTTAAAGCATATTGCGGAGTACAAAAGACTTAAACCAAGTAATCATATAGCTTAAAAGTAAAGCAAGTATATGAACCATAAGCTAGATAACTAAAATATAGGCAAACATATACAAGCGTTCATACATCACAGGCTTCTAGAAGCCAAATGTCGAATACAATAACAGAAATGTATGATAAAGTAGTAAATGTTAATGCTAAGATCATCTAAGATCTATATATACAAGAAAAAGGGGATAAAACAAGAAGCTAAGCGAGTGAGTAATTAGAGCCATCTAGAATAAGATCCCGAAGCTCAAGTAAGGAGCCCTCTGTTTACTCTCGGTGCAGCTCAAAGTCATATCGAAGTGAGCAGAGGTCATAGTGCATGGAATCAACAGAAGAGCTCAAGCTCTAAAACCTGGACTGCATGGATAGCTGCAGACTCGAAATAGCTTGGAGTAGATCATTGTACCTAGCCTGACCAGTACTAGAACCACCATGCTATGGTGCTCGGTCATTAGTATCCATAGCAGTGGAAGAGGCTGCATCACTAGAACCCTCGTCGTCCTCCTCACTGCTATCAGCCTCTCCAATCCTTATATTCTTCCCGGCCTTGGAATAGATCAATCCATCGTGGATAATGTACCCCATCTTCTTTAGAGAAGAGGCATTGATGATATCTTTAGGGCCGATATCTTGAGCCTCAGAGGTGGGAAGGGGAACCCGAAAGTGCTGGGGATGAGGGTGATGAGCATACCATAGGGAAGGCATCCAGAGTCACTAGCTTCGCCGTTGATCATGTTGGCGAGCAGTAGGGGGTAGATATTGAAGTGGTATCCAATTTTGAGATACCAAATCAATACGACGTCTATCTTCGAGAGATAACCCCGACTCCCAAGTCGTGGATGGATGGTCTAACTCACGATGAGATTGAAAAACTTCGAATTAAGGGGCATGTCACTATATATATAAAATATAGTGGGCCGAAAGATGTAGTTAGGGTCTTCTCTAATAATCTGGCATGCCTTCTCATAGTTAAAGTTGTCCGGCCATCCGTCTAGACTCCATTGGATCCCTCCCACTGGGATCCACAAGATGCTTACCAAGAGGTCAGTGTTCACCTCAAACTCCATGCCCATCACATTGGTTCTGAAATGAAGAACTAGTGGACTACGTTTCACCAAGTTCACGTAGAATTGGTGAATCAGGCTTGGGTAGTACTTTTGGTGAATAATGACAAGTGGTGTCAAACGCATTGACTCAGAAGGAGGTAATATGTCAAAATTTGTATGATGGATAGAATCAAAGTCAATGAATCTACCCATCAAGATCTTTTTGTGTCGGATGACGAAATTATACCTCTTTTTGGTGGCTAGACTCCAGAAGAGTGAGTCACGAGCTCAGTTCTCGCCTTTTTTCTTAAGAATCCTGCCAATCCTTTTCATTTGGTATCTGGAGCCGTGGATTTCTTAGATAGTGGCCTTGTAGGCACATGAGGTTCTTCAACGGTGGTTTTGATCCTGATTCTCTCAGACATTTAAAAAAAAAATGTTTTTAGGGAATCTAAAAGTTTTTTGGGAAAAAATAAACTTTCAACCATGGAAAGTTGAAATAAAGGTGATGAGGGATGAGATTAAGGTTTCTATGGAGTGTTTTTGTGAGATTTTGGACAAAAAATGGAGATTTTCTAGAGAGAGAAAGCTTCAGGGTTTTGAAAATGGCGTGAAATTTTTGAAAAACTGAAGCAACTATTTATAGAATCGGGATACCAGTCGACTGGGTTAGGGTACCAATCGACTGGGTCTTTCACTAATTTGGGAAATTTTATCATACCAGTTGACTGGGTCGAGACACCAGTCAACTGGGTAAACTGGCAGAGATATACCAGTCGACTAGATAGTTACCAGAAATTCAAAATTTGGCTCCAAACAAGGTCTTATGCTACTAGTCGACTGGGTACTTGGACTGGCCAATTGGGTGAAAAGACAATGTATTACCAATAGACTGGGGCCATCTTACCAGTCGACTGGACCCTTAAAAGAAAGCTTCAACTTAGACTTTTAGCACGAAATTTGTTTATCTATGCCATCTTGAGTAAGGAAAATATTAAATAAGGTTTAATACTTATTCATTAGATGTCAAATATGCATATGATGAACGATGATGCAATCAAACATACAGTTTATCATAGTCTATTAAGCCCATTGACAGTCTAATCTTACAAAAACTAGCTTCACTTAAGGGTTTTGTAAGAATATCAGCTATTTGATCTTCTGAAGGAATAAATTCTAGTCTTATATCACTTTTTTAAGCATGATCTCTTATGAAATGATGTCTAATTTCTACGTGTTTGGTTCTAGAATGCTGAATAGGGTTTTTGGTTAAGTTGATAGCACTGGTGTTATCAAAATGAATTGGAATATCTTTAAAGTTCATGCCATAGTCTTCTAGTTGTTGTTTCATCCACAACACTTACGCACAACAACTTCCGTCTGCTACGTATTCCACCTCGGCGGTTGATGGCGCAACCGAGTTTTGCTTCTTGGAAAACTAAGAGGTTAGCATTGCACCTAAGAATTGGCATGTTCCACTAGTGCTTTTTCTATCTAGCCTACACCTCACAAAATCAGCATCTGAATATCCTACAAGCTCAAAAGATGAATCTCTAGAGTACCATAATCCTAGGTTTTGAGTCCCTTGTAGATATCTAAGGATTCTTTTTACTGCAATCATATGTGATTCCTTAGGATTAACTTGAAATCTAGCACACATGCATACATTGAATATTATATCAGGTCTACTTGCAGTTAAATAAAGTAAAGCTTCTATCATGCTTCTATAAGTTTTAGTGTCTGCACACTTACCTCCTTCATCAAGGTCAAATTTTGTAGAAGTGCTCATAGGAGTGCCAAGTGACTTTGAGCTTTCCATCCTGAACCTTTTTAGTAGGTCCTTGGTGTATTTTAATTGATTGATGAAGATGCCTCCTTTCAATTGTTTGATTTGAAGTCCAAGGAAATAGGTAAGCTCTCCCATCATGCTCATTTCAAATTCAACTTGCATGCACTTAGCAAACTCTTGACACATAGATTCATTAGTAGCACCAAATATGATATCATCAACATATATTTGGACTAGTAATGTGTCATTTTTGTGAAGAGAGTTGTGTTCATTTTTCCTCTTGTAAAATTATTTTCAATCAAAAACTTACTTAGTCTTTCATACCATGCTCTTGGAGCTTGCTTCAAACCATATAGAGCTTTAGAAAGCTTGTAGACATGATTGAGAAGACTAGGATTTTCAAAACCAAGAGGTTGCTCAACATATACCTCTTCTTCTATAAATTCATTTAAAAAGACACTTTTTACATCCATTTTAAATAATTTAAACTTGTTAAAGCATGCAAAGGCTAATAACATTCGAATAACTTCTAATCTTGCTACGGGAGCATAGATCTCATCAAAGTCTATTCCTTCTTCTTGATTATATCCCTTAGCAACTAGTCTAGCCTTGTTCCTAGTTACTATTCCATTTTCATCCATCTTATTTCTAAATACCCATTTAGTTCCTATTATAGTATGATTCTTTAGTCTAGGAACTAGATTCCATACATTTTTTCTTTCAATTTGATTTATTTCTTCTTGTATGCATTTATCCAATCAACATCCTTCTCAGCTTCTACAAATGTATTAGGTTCTATTTAAGATAGATAGGCTACACAATTGTAAGGAACAAGTTCTTACCCCTTGTGAAGGAGCACCAATCACTTGATCGATTGGGTGATAATTTACATACCTCCAATCTTTGGGAAGACTATCCTCTTATTGACTTGTAGACTGTTGGTCAAGTTTGAGAGCTTTTATCTCTTGATTTGTTTGAGGTGGGCTCTCCTTTGGGTCAACAATGGGAGTAGGTGTTTCTATTCTTGGAATGAAAGCTGCATCATCATTGAAAGAAACTACTATACTACTAATTGGGTTAGACTCATCAAAGGCTATATGTACAGATTCTTCTACCACTAATGTTCTCTTATTGAAGACTCTATAAGCTTTACTAGAGATTGAATATCCTAAGAATATCCCCTCCTCAGTCTTTGAGTTAAATTTACCCAAGTTGATTTTATTATTATTTAGGATAAAGCATTTACAACCAAAAGCACAAAAATTGGAGATATTAGGCTTTCTACCTTTCTATAATTCATATGGAGTTTTGTTGAGTATAGGTCTAATTAATATCCTGCTTAAGATATAGCAAGAGGTGTTTACGGCTTCTGCCCAAAAGTATTTTGGCAAGCTATTTTCACAAAGCATTGTTCTTGCAAATTCTTCTAGAATTCTATTTTTCCTCTCAACAACTCAATTTTGTTGAGGAGTTCTAGGAGTCAAAAAGTTGTGATCAATTCCATTTTCATCACAAAATTTTGAAAAGCTTTGGTTTTCAAATTCTTTTCCATGATTACTTCTAATGCTTGAAATACAAATTCCTTTTTCATTTTGAACCTTTTTACAAAATTTTTCAAATCTTTTGTAAGCTTAATCCTTGTAAGCAATACAGATAACAAATGTATATCTTGAATAGTCATCAATAATAACAAGAGATATTGATGGCCACCTAAACTAATGGTACCTATTGGACCAAATAAGTTCATATGCAAAAGTTCCAATGGTCTAGTGGTTAAGACTACATTTTTTTATTTAAATTCTTTTAGTTTGTTATCTCATTTGACAAGCATCACACACCTTGTCTTTTTCAAATTTGATTTTTAGAAGTTCAATGACTAAATCTTTTATTGAAATGTTTTTCAGCAAATCCATATTCACATGACCAAGTCTTCTATGCCATAGCCATGGGTTTTCACTAAAAGCGAGAAAATATTTTTCATTTTCCGAATGCAAGGATTTTAAATCCACTATATAGATATTTTCGTATCTATGGCCAACAAATTTGATCTTGTTACTCTTGATGTTTATAACTAGACAATGAGAAGTTTCAAATATGACTTTGTTGCCTTTGTCACAAAGTTGACTAATACTTAGTAAATTTGGCTTAAGGCCTTGCACATATAATACATGATCAATGGTTGAGAAATTATTACCAATTTTTCCATGCTCGATGATCTATATTTTTGTGTTGTCTCCAATGGTGACATGTCTGCTGTCTCTTAGATTAGCTCTTTGAATATACTTCGATCACCGATCATGTGCTTTGAGCATCCACTATCAAGGTACCAATAGTTTAATTTTTCTTTGGTATGGAGACATATCTACATCACACAAGGATACACAATTGCATTCTTAGGTATCCAAAATTTCTTGGGTCCTTTGGGGTTAGTCCTAGAAAATACGGTTCCTTTAGGGACCCATACTTTCTTAACAATGTAAGGTGTTCTATATTTATAGACATGTTGATGATGCACGATCCTAGGATAATAGTTATTCAAATTTCTAGGATTTCTTAGTTGTGCATGTTTATAGCTCATTGGATGAGTATTCCTAGGATATATGTTCCTATTGTGGATATTATTTCTAAGAAATGTATGATGGTGATTTCTAGGATATATGCTTGCATTTTTATGAACATGCATGCTATTTCTAGGATATACATGATGGTAATTCCTAAGATATGCATGTGTAGTGTGCAAGTTTTGAGTATATATATTATCTCTAAGATTCATATAGTGGTTACTCTTAGGATATGCATATCCATTTCTTCAATGATTGTTCCTAGCATTTGCATTTCTTTAGTGAGCACACATATATGCATGAGTATTTCTAGGATGCTTAATTCTTGTACATGCATTAGAATTAGTATTTTTAGACCTACAAGCATTCATTGAAGGAGTTCTTTTAACCTTGCTAGTGGTCTTTGAAGTAGAGGCTTCATTCACACATGATACTTTCATGAATAAGGTCTCTTTTGATTTTTGCTTGCCTAATGGAGAATAACCCAACCCGGATTTTCCTCTACTTAATCTTTGGCAAGATAACACTTCATCTAACTTTTATTTTCCAAGCATAAGCCTTGATATAGTGCCATTCAATTCTACTATTTTCTTCATTAAGTTTTCATTTTCATCTTTAAGAAAATCTTGAGAAGAATTATAAAGCAACGAAGATAGTTTTTCTTTTTCTCTCTTTAATCCTTCCATCTCTTTAGAAAGAGATGACACTTCCTTTTTGAGAATTGTGTTCCTAGAATCGAATTTCTTCAATTCTTCATGCATTACATTTATGACCTCTATTAATTCTTCATTACTACTAACAATGTTATTATTAGAAGGGGAAGAATTTGATACCTTATTTTCGTTGTCGATTTTCATTAGACATAGGTTGGCAATCTCCTCGTATCGGACCTCATTGTCCGAGGATTCTTCTTCTTCGTTGTCACTCCAAGTGGTTGCAATCATAGCTTTCTTTTTGAAGCTCTTGTATGGTTTGCTTGTCGCTATACAATCGGCCTTGATTTGACCGAGATTCTTGCAACCATAACACACAAGTGGTTCCCTTTTTGAAGTGCGATCCTTTATGTATGGTTTCTTGCTCTTCTTCAAGAATTTGTGAAACCTCTTGGTGATTAGAGCCATCTCACCATCTTCTTCGCTGCTCTCTACCTCTTCTTCCATTTCTTCCTCTTTGTTGCTCGTAGAAACTTTGAGAGAGATCACCTTTTTCTTCTTCTCATTATCATTGACAATGAGATTCATTTCTTCCCTCTCATATGTCAATAGTGATCCGAGAAGTGTTTCGACATCAAGTTTGTCAAGATCTTTGGCCTCCGTGATGGCCATCTTCTTTGCTTTCCAAGTGGATGGCAAAAACCTTAAGATTTTCCTTGTTAGTTCAAATTCCTCAATGTTCCTACCAAGAAGCTTCAAACCGTTAATAATAGTGGTGAAATGTGAGTGCATTTGAGAAATTATTTCGTTAGGAGACATTTTGAAAGAGTCATAGTCGGACACTAGCATATAAATTTTTTATTTTTTAACTTCGCTAGTTCCTTCATATGTAACTTGCAATTTGTTCCAAATCTCCTTAGCCGAGACACAAGCAGAAATTTTATTATATTCAGAAATATCTAAAGTATAATGTAAAATACTTGTGGCTATACTATTTAGAGACATCATCTACAATCCTCTTCATTGAATTAAGTTTTGAGTTTAGGTATTACATGATTGATTTCTCCAATAGTTATTTCCTTTGTAAGAATTCTAGGTCATTCCTGAATGACTCTCCATAGATTGTAATCTTGTCATTCGACAAAGATTTTCATTATGTTTTTATAATAGTTATAGTTGGAGCCATTGAACAAGGGAGTCTTAGTGTAGGAATGTCCTTTAGAATAGCTATTTGATGCCATCGGATCAACTCAAGGATTTTAAGCCTGAAATTGAGAATAAGGCTCTGATACCAATTGTAGATTGGGGTTCTAACCCAAGAGGGGGGTTTATAAAAAAAAAACAGTTAAATGCACAAGCATACAAATAGGTAATGTTCTTTAAGTGAAAGAGTTTAAGGAAGAGAAAGTGCAAATTCAGTTTATAGTGGTTCGACAATATCGGATTCCTTCCAACCCTACATCCATTCTTTTCAAGGAACTTCCTTGAAGTAATCCACTAAAACTTTTAGTTGTACAACTTCATGGGTGTTGTACAAACCTTACAACCAATCCCTTCCTTGCGGAAGCTAATCCCTTCCTCACGGAAGCTTACAAAGAAGTGTTTAATTCTAAACACTCTAAGAGTTATTACAACTCTTTCCCCATTACAATAAATGTGATTTGCTGTAAAGTAAATGGTAGAGAGATAGCAATGAATGCTTTTACAAATGAATAATATCTCTCTTTCAAGAATAAGCTTGAAGAATGGCTTAACAATAAAAATTTCAAAGCTTTTGAGAATTAATGAGCAAATTTATGAATTGAATGTGTTATCTTCTTCTTTTAAATGCTCATTGAGGTGGGTTTATATAGCCTTGAATCAATATGACCGTTAAACACTGACTCGGTAGGTTTGGTGCATTAAATGCTCAAGTCCCGAGTCTCAAATGGTCATATTTTTGAATTACCAGTCGACTGGTACAAACCCAGTCGACTGGGTCAAGTGAGAAATCTCATTTTTAGGCTGTAAGAGAGTACCAGTCGACTGGGTCCTAAACACCAGTCGACTGGGAACTCACTGTCCTAGATGCCAGTCGATTGGGTGCTCTACACTAGTTGACTGGGGACATTCTATCACATACCTTAGTCGACTGGGTTGCCATTCATCCTAGTTTTTCATGTAACAAAACTGTTTTTGACTTGAAAGTATTTGAATTAATAGTTTTGTCAAAATTTTTTTGTAAAAAGATCCATAAGACAAGCTACGTATTTGAACATAAGAGATTTACAGTTGGTTTCAATACCTTAATGCCTATTCTATATCTTCTGTCATGTCTTGGCGTCTGATACTGGTTGAGTTCTTGCATCTTGTTTCTTAGCTGAAGGCTTTTACTGTTTAAACACTTAGATAAAATTGTTAGTACAATTAGAGTAGTGTTTTGTCATTATTAAAATTAGATAAAGGTCAGTAGGCCACTTGGGAGATAATGAGGTTAGATCTAGTCTATACGATTTAAAGCTTGAATGAAAGAGGTATAGAAAGGATAACCATTCACTCATAGCCCACGGTGAAGAAAAAGTCATCAACTTAATATGATATAATTTTGGAACTTAGTCTTTTACGGCTGGGGTTGGTGTAAGACATGGAATGCCACAAGAATAGCATAAGCATGACTGAAATTGCCAATGATGTATTTGGAAAATTGGTGTCATCTGAAGTATAACAAAGTTGTTTTGTAACACTATGACACTTAGACAAGAAGGGTTATAGAAATTGGTGGGGCGTGATCAGATTTGCATAAATTGTATGCGTACGTAACAAGATATTTGGTGGTTGCACTCTTTAAGAGTGCGATAGGTATTGTTCTTCTAATGAGTCGTGACATTAAGAAAATGACTCTATCAACCCATTGTCCATAGGTTCAAAGTTGATAAAGTGTTATGGTGTACCTAAGCGGTAGCTGTTGGCACATTCCTATTCGTGGTGTGACCATACTAGATCACACTTAATTGTTGGAATCTTCTCCAGCAAGAGTCATTTACTTACATTATGAGTTATATTCCTTGGAAGAGATACAAGCTTATAAAGAGTCACCTATGCACGCATTGGTGCACTATAAATAAGACTCTCACATTTACAAATTACTTCACTTCTCTAATCACTAACATATAAAGATATTTGATTTATTTTCATATTATAGTGCTAACGTTACCCAAGCACAAAGATAGAAAAAATTCAAGTAAGGTGGTACTGAAGACTTAGTACCACTGGATGTTAATTCTTGACATGTAGATGATTTTTCAACGTAAGCTAACAATATTACCTTCACCAAACTAGTAGTCATCCTTTAAAAATCTTTGACAAAAATGAATCTCGCTCAAAAAATTTCCTGATCTCTCTCATATATTTTTCTAACACAGTTCAAGCATTGATTATCTTTCTTCATTTCCTTTACAGTATGTTTGGTTTAAATGGATTTCACAGTTTTTATAGAATTCAATTGAATTTGATGGGTTACTGTGTTTAGTTTGCTAATTAAATGTAGAGTTCATTTACAAATGAATTGGTTTCCTGTTTAGTTTAACAATAAAAGTATATAATTTATTTACAAAATAATTCTAGTGGAATTTTGATAGAATTTGTAAATGAACTCTACACATAAGCCTTTATAAACTTAGAAAGATAAAATTATCCTTCTCTATTTCAAGGCTCTTCCCATGGATCTTATAAATTATATGAAATACCAAGCATGAGAGTTATATGGACCACCTCCCCCACCCCACTTTTCCAGAAAGAAAAAAACCTTGTGTCATGAACACCCGTTATAGTGTTGGTTCCACATTTTCCTCATAAAAGTTCTTTATCATCATGTAATTTCTACGGAGTTTTTTATTTTGCTGGCCTGGCATTCCTTTCAAGGAGTTTAGTAACTGTTCAAATTTGGTACCTCCACTCTATCACTTATTCTTTTCTGATTCATGTTTTAAGGTTTGTAATAAGCACAAAATTAACAGTTGCAACATGTCCCCATAATAGCCCGTGCTCCATGTTTGTTAGGGTATTAATGTAAAGTTTATGAAATAAAATGAATTCTTATTAATTTTAAATACAAAATTAATTTCAATTTTATCGTTTAACTAAGACTATATTAAACATAAAAATTGATTTGAGTTCAATTACAAATAAATTTATAATTGGACGTCTATTCATGGTAAGTGGTATATTTTTCTACTATGACCATTTTTTTATGGGATACTATGAAAAATTAATCAATTAATGTATGGTATATTTTTAACCATATATTTTTTTAAATTGTTTTTTAATTTATGTACAATAAAAATCAACATTGTTATTTTTTAATGTTCAGTGTAACCATTCAGATTCATCGTAGGCTTGATATTTCTAATCATTTGAAGAGGTGGTGTGCCTTGCCATGTTCCATAAACTTGGAAATTTGAATATTACTTTGTCTTGTGAAAAAGATAGAAAGATAAAAAGTGTTGTAAAATTATATAGTAATGCTAAGAGTATTTAAATAAAGCTTATGAAATGAATTGAATTGAATTCGTGTTGATTTCAAACACAAATTTTGTTTCATTCTACAGTTTAAGTAACATAATACCAAATATGAAAATTTATTTGAATTTATTAACAAATGAATTTTAATTTTAATTCATTTAAAAAAAAATATGAATTCATTTGTAAATGAAATGAATTCTATATTTATAATCATACCAATCAAAACGTATTCGTGTCATTTTTCAATTCCCTCTCTCAAGAGAGGTTACTCAATATGTTTGATTTTTTGGTTTGTATTTCATATCAAATGCAAGATTTAATTTTTTTAATGTTTAACAGGAGTGTTGATTCAATCATTGTTTGTATTTGAGAATCGCATTTTTTTTTTCTTGATGTGTTTCGATTTTAAGGCTTTAGG
Source organism: Bretschneidera sinensis (assembly GCA_023935145.1). NCBI lineage: Eukaryota > Viridiplantae > Streptophyta > Magnoliopsida > Brassicales > Akaniaceae > Bretschneidera > Bretschneidera sinensis. The sequence goes on along the minus strand of CM043701.1, from coordinate 74,342,676 downwards.
TCCCAACAAGTTTTCTTTTTTGAGTAAAGGTCCCATCAAGTTAAAATGTCGCTTCAAGAAATTTGCTTTTGAACTTTTTATTGAGATTTTTAAAGCATATTGTGCGAGATTTTGTAATCTCGTTAAAAGTTTAGCATCAATTTGTTTTTCTTGCATTTTCTTTTAAGATTCCATAACCAGGTTATTAAGATTGGATGTCTATCTTGTTCTGGAGAGTGAGAGCTCCAACTTTACGGAGATCGGTAAAGAAAATTGAAGTACTAAAGATCAGACTTGGTTTATTCCCCATGGATGCGCTTCACCATTTTCACACTTAGGTGTGAAAATCTGTTATTTATGTTTTCGAAGCAAGTGCGTGCCAAGTGTTCGACTAAATGACCAAGTGATTTTTTTTAAGGCCAAAATGTCAATTTCTATTTTTTTTCTCTCTCACGTTGCGGCCTTGGATTCAATGGAAGTAAAGGGAAAAAGAGTAAGTAACCAAACAAACACGAAACAACCGTGGTCCGTGCGTATTAGTGAGCATAGCAAACAAGGTACGGAGTAGACTGGAAGGTTGGAGAGAGTGACAGACCGAAAGCAAAATAGCTTCAACTTCAAGTGCCCCAATTGTCGCTTTTCGATCTACATATGTTCTCTCTCTCAAATTCTCTGAACAAAAGCCTCCAATCATTATCATCAACATCATAACTAACTAACAAACAAACAATGTCTTGGCTCCTGAAATCCCTCCAAATCAACGACCCCGATTCTTCCCCTCAAACCCAATCCCCTGGCCCGTCCTTACCGGAACATAGCCCAAGTAATCGCAGTGGCGTCAAGGAGGACTTCTCAGTCATCGGCCAAACAATTGGCCGTCAATTGCTGGGCGTCGCCGCCTTCCTTGCCCCGCCACCACTATCACCATCACCATCATCACAACCGTCCATCACACTTACCACCACCACCGCCGATAGCGAAGAGTCGCTGTCTGATTCATCATCGTCCTCGCAAACGCTCCTAGGGATTTGCAATGATCTCGTGGAAATCGGAGGTAGCTTCAAGAGTGGGCTCTCTCTGTTGTCGAGTAACAAAGCTGTCACTGAGATCTCGAAATTTGCCTCCAACTTGTTGCAATTTCAAAATGAAAACGAAGAAGAAGAAGAGGAGGACGATGACAAAGAAAATTACGGAGTCCTCGGTATTACAGAGGAGGTTATTAATTTTGTCAAGGAGATTTCAATGAGGCCAGAGTGCTGGATTGATTTTCCTTTACCACTAGACAATGGTAAAATCGTGATTTTGTTAGACTATAATGCATTAATTCAAAGTTAATGAAGTTACAAAGTCTGGGTTTCCGGTAATAGGTTACTATAGAGTTGTCTCCTAGGCTTTTTCCCCCTTTTATCGGTTATTATGGCTTAGTGGCAGTGTAATCGGAGCTCTTGCAATTTAGTAAACTATGCTTTATCGATTGGAATATTTTTATGGCAAGGAAATTGTCAGGTTCATAGAATAAGAGGAATGGCATACGCAAGTGTTAGTGTAATCAGACCTATTCTAAGTTAACTGCGCTTTATGGATTGGAATTTTTATGGCAAGGGTTGTCAGGTTTATAGAATAAGAGAAATCATATAAGCGAACGTTCTAGTGCATCATTAGAAAGTCTAATAAGTTGAAATTAGAAATGGCAGCATGCTATTAAATGAGCTGTGTTTCCAGTGAAGGGACTAGTGCATCATTTGAAATGACTGAAGTGCATCTTAACAGCTGCTGAGAAGTTGTGGGTTTGAAATGCCTGAAGTGTGAAATAAATGGTTCAAAGGGCATGTATGCGTGGACAATGTTAATCAAAGGATTTGCTTGGTCTGGAGCAGCGGAATGGGTTTATGTTGCTCAGTTTGAATTATCAAATCAGGCATGTTTTGAAATATTTAAAATTGTATTCATGATGATAATCTGTGATGAAATTGTCTTGTCATAGGTTTGGGTCCTTTGGCAAAGGGTAATAGAGGTAGATGCTTGTGATGGTTGCCTTTCTTGGTGACTATGTTTGTAGCTGTCCAGTTTTGGAAAGGAGGGTGGTTGTTAAGTGCTCACATTGTTATACTTGGTAAGGACATATCCCTGCCCACTTTGTGGTCAAGGGTTCTAGGCGTGTGTATGTGTTTTAACTGTAAAAAAGTGCTCACATTATGAGGGATATGAAAAAATTGCTGTAAGTTTCTTTTGTTGGATTCAAGGGCACATGTCTTTGAAAGCTGGAAGTTCTCTTTTTAGTTGGTATTATCAAGTTGAATTTGGTGTACTCTTGATGGGTTCTTTAATCATTTGGTGAATCAAATACTCTTGGGTTGAAATGCATCACTTTTGAAATCAGCTCATCAGTTTGTTATAGGGTGTTGAAGAGTGCAGGGAGGAAGGTCTTGATTCTCATGGCTGGTGTTTCCTTTTTTTTTTTTTTTTTTTTTGGGGGGGCGGGAGGGGGCTTGTTTCTTGAATATAGATCCAGTTCCTGTATGTGCGTGTAACTATGCATTCTTTTTTCCTTTTGGTAGTTTTGTAGTGAAGCTTGTTTTTAAGCTTATAACCTTCCTTCCAACATAATTTTAAAAATTATCGGTTATGATTGGATATTGGTTGGATAATGAATCTTAGTGCAGGCTGTGCATCTTGGATGCGATTAGATCTATGGAACGTAGGATCTCAGTAGGAGGGATTTGGAGAAAATCATGGTTCAGAATGAGAATAGCAATACGTAACATTCTAGAGTTTCGTACCACTGCAAAGAAGAGAGTGAACAGAGGATGAAGGGAATGCTTGTTTTCATAGGAAGGGAGCATGGAGCTTTCTTGCTATCCATGGTGGCATCTTTTGCCTAGACATACTGAACAAAGTGATTAATCATTTGGTATTTCCACTTAAGTGCAACTTCCTTAAAGATAATGTGGGAATTGGTGGATAATTTGTGATTCAGTATCTTAGCTTCCTTTTGCTCTAGAGGGTAAACATCTCCATTTCTCCTTTTTGGGGTTTGTTTCTTATGAGCAGAGCTGATCATGGATGATATGGGGTTAAGGTTGATCAGTCCCCTTTTGGCCAGTCTGGCACATATGAATGGAATCTAAACGAAGTTTTAAGAAACTGGACTTTCTTCTCTAAATTTAAAATTTTGCTTATATATTTATACATGCATCATTTCTTAATTTTATTAGCTTTTGGGGGGTTGTGCACTGCAACAACCCATTATTATTTTAAATGCAGTTACTGCTAATTATCAAAATACAAGTTACTGGTTGGAAGCTATATTGCAAGTAGATAAAGGTTTTTTCTTTAAACAAAGTTTGATCTTATTGTTACTGCAGCTTATTTCTGTTTTAGATATAACTTTCTAGAGCTAATCCCCTCAGCAGTTCACAAAACAGTGAAAGATTGGAGCCAGCTTACACTAGGAGCACATCTCTTTATATTTTTTTTGAGGGTGGGGGAGTGATACTTCTTTCATTTCAGCAGAAGTATTGCATCACACTTTATTTTTTTAGTGTTTAGTAAATTTGGGTTCTCTGTGGTATTTGGGATACTTATTATCAGAAAAAACTTTGGAGAACTTCCATCACCCCCACCCAAAAAAGTGAAAAAAGAACATTTCACTTCCCCAGCAAAACAAATGCAAGTGTACGCGTACTAAACTCTTAACTATTGGTTTTGAATTTTGGCTTGTTATATTGCAGATTTTAAAATGTCTGATGCTCAGAGAGAACATGCTTCAACTGTTGAGCGTTTGGCCCCAAGTCTTGCAGCTCTTAGGGTTAGCCTTCACACTTACATGGGAGATGAGAAATTTTGGATAATTTATTTCATATTGTTGCTTCCGAGACTTAATGGATATGATTTTGAGCTTCTATCAACATCCAAGGCAAGATTTTTGTATTCATTTGTTATCTTTTCTTTTTTAAATGGAATTTTGGTATATTTAAACCCTAGAAACAGTCTGATGTTTGAACTGCTATATTGACTATGTTTAGTACCTGGCCACTTAAAGCAATCACTTTTGCCTAAAATTGGTAGTGGTTGCTTTAAGTGGCTTTAAGCCAGGTACCAAACATGGTTGTTATCAGATCTAAGATTCTGCTCTTTTCACGTGAAAATGCACTTGTTGCCTTTTATGTATCCCTTCGATGGAGTCATAATGCTATTGAAACCATGTTGCATGTTGCTTGTTACTGTTTCCTGTTGAGATGTTGAATTATCAATTCTATTGTACTGTGTTGTTATCCTTATATCAGAAATTGATATTGTTCTAGAAGGAAAATACATACTTTTAAGTAAGTTGCATGTAGGATTACATGGTTCTAATTATTTTTTAAGTTAATTATATCCTTGCATTTCTTTGTGATGATGGTGTGGCCTGGTGGCACACATTGAAAAACTGAGAAATGGGCTAAGATATCTCAAATATGAAGTCTATTTTTCTTTTGATACTGTAAGGCTTGAAGGGCCATGGTCTCCTCCCTTGATGATGAAACTAATGTCTTATAGTTTGCTGTGGGTTTCCTTCTAAACTAACTTTTCAACCCCTTATGATTCAAAAACCTGTATTCATTCAAAGAAAGATTTGCTGAAAGGGAATATGCAGCCTTCTTTCTAAAGACTACTTGTCCAGTAAGAGACTTTCCCGTGATTTCCCATGTAATAATGTAGGTTGCTTTAATACTTTGTATTCATTGACGGCTCTTCTATTTGGATTACAGTTTGAGGGAAGAAATGTTTTGCCTTATATGTCTTTGTTTTTTGCTTTCTTTTTTAAAAAAAAAATATAAGTACATCATTATAAGAAAAAGCTCACTTATTTTGTAGGTTGTTGAAACCAGAGATTTGCTTTTACAGAAGCTTCGAAATAAGGGGAATGCACAGTTGGAGAATTCTAATAGCCTATATACACCTCAAGAGGGCAGTGAAGTTAGTGAGAGACATGGAGATAAAATTCCATCTATGGAAAAGGAGGTTACGGAGATCATAAGTTTAGAAGAAGTGTTAGAAATTGATCATAAGAAGAGTGCTGACCAATGGTTTGAAGAGGCAGATACTGATACCAGTGCATCTGCAGATACACAGAAAAAGCTTGAAAATGAAGATGTCTCATTCAGTGATCTGGAGGATGATGATAACGATCTTTCTGATAAGCTGACTGCCTGTAGAGCAGCACAGGGCATTAGGGCTTCACCTAGTGGATCCAACGACTGGGTTCGGCTGAGTGAGAGTCCTGAGACTCAGGGCAGTCTACAGAAAGTAGACCAATCAATTTCTCAAGATAAAGATTCAGAAGGTGAGGAATCAAATGACTGGCTTAAAGTTGATGATTTTAATTAGACAATTTGGAAGCCATTTGATGTTTTGATTTATTTGTAAAGTTTCATTTCCTCCCCCTGCCCTATATTAATGGGTTGTGTATTTGTGACTGCGTCCCTATCACATAAGTGTTTAAATTAGTAATTGAATCAATATAAACCTTTGAAGTTACCTCACTGCTGGATTATGCATTTACAATAATATTTGTATATGTAATTCATATTTTCAAGTGTTGGAATCAAAATTAGTGGTTCTAATGGCTGCTCTTAGATTTGCTTGATGAATCAGTAATGGCTGAATTTCAGATTTGCAAATGATACGCATGAAAAGATGGGTGACTTGCATTTTGTTTTAGTACTCAATGTTCATGTGGAAGGTTTTTTGCGCTTTTTATTTGTAAAGCAATTTACAATTTTATAGACACGGATTATTTGGTTCCTACACGATTGCTTGGTTTATGTTGATGATTACCTTCTACGCGGAGCAAAATGTTCAAATGCAGGGACGCTTGTCAATAGTGTTATTATCACATATTTTAGGCCACAATGATTTTTTAAGGGGATTTTAGGTCACAATGTTACATCTAAATACTTTTACCAAAAACAGAACATCTGAAAAAACAATTTCTAAGTACAGCATCATGTAACAAATCACTGCTCGGAAAAGTAGTTTTTTTTTTATTCGGTAAAATATAATTAAGGTTTGGTAGTTTTGAAAAGCATTTTCGTAACAAAGTTATTTGACATGGCAGTTACATTCAATTAGCAAGAGTCAAAGCAGAATTTAACGAAAATTTGGTTGGGGATTTTAACTTCGTCTAGCTCCACTGAAACCAAAAAAGAAAATGAATACTTCAATGAAAGAAAAAGGAAATATATTCGTTGGGCATAAAAACTTTAGCCATGTAAATACGAATCAATCAAATGCGAAAAACCAAATTCTTCAATGTTGAAACAGTATTTCTGGGATGAATGTTAGTATTGGGCATCAGATTCTTGTAAGAACAGAGAGTATGAGATTTGAGGTTAAGAGGCGTAGTGAGAACGAACGAGGTTCAGGGCAAAATCGAGGTGTGGTGTGTCTGTTGGACACATGATGCAACCTGCGTCTTTTTAATTTTTCTATTTAATGTTGGCAAAATACAATACCTTAATAAAAGACTTAACGTGTGGAAGCCATAAGGACCAATGGGTAATTTCATTCGAGGGACCCATCACCTCTCTTATTAGGGTAAAATTCCTATCCCTATGTGAAGACTCACTATTCTAGGTATCACATTACTTTTGCACTCTCCAAAATATTCTCTTCTCCCAAGGCATTATTACCTTTAGATTACATGCAAACTTAAGCATCAAAGGGTCCTTTAGACAATAGAACTTCAAGAGACTTTTCCTTTCCAAGTTTTATAGTGCTCTACTGACGTGGGCACGATCTTAGCTGATGTATGAAGTTGACACAAGCAAACCTGCCATATTTTTCTACATCAGTAGATTAGTGCCATCTTTAGGAACGATAAATTTATCTTAAAGATGTTGTCAACAAAACAACCGCTGCATCCTGCACTGAAAGCATTGTTCATCCGACCTTTAAGGTTGACCTAAGAGATCTTGCCGAATTGCCTAGGTCATCAGCATTTACCAATGAACAAAACCCTCAACATGGTTAGGGGAGCCACCATAACCCTATAGCAAACGTTGAGCAGGTTCGATCACGCAACCAATTTTTGATTAAGAACAGCCTCGACCTAAAGGCTCTGAGCTCGATATTAGAGCACCAATTAGTCCAGCTGAATACAACTCTATTTTGTGGATCATAGACAACTTGGCTGCAATGACGACTTAGCTCGTGTGTGAACCAAGCAAACACCACCATAACCAAGTGTAGCCACATAAGAACAGCATAGCGAGGAATGAACCTAGGGCCAGGCATTGCGATCTCAGTCTTCAGTTGGATGAGGTAAACTCAAGCAAGAGGAATGATCGAGCTAACAGACATCGAAGCAGTGAGAATTGAAATGAGAGAGACGACTGAAGTTGGCGAAGCTCTCAGCACTCTGTCCGCTATAATGAGTCAGTGTCAAACTCCCGCCTGACGAGGAAGCAGCAAGACCAAGAGAAGTCTGAGGTCGACAAACAATTGAAAGAGATGAATGAGTACCTCAGGCTCACTTTGAAGAGGAGAGGTGTGGACAGTCTCGAAGACCTCAGGCCTCACACTACCTATTCTTTTAGGAGATTATGGATGAGAAGCTATCGTGCACTTTCAAATTGTCGGCTATGGGTCCATACACGTGTAAGATCTACTAAATATATCACCTGGAAACATATAAGTCCCTCATGTTGTTGCATCGCCACTATAAATTCATTATTTGCCAATATTTTCTTGTGACTCTATGGGAAATCAAGTCGTTTGATGAGCTCAATGTTCAGTTTGCCACCAACTTTTTTAATAGCCGAGTTCCAAAGAGAAAACCTAAGAACCTGCTTAATATAACCCAACTTATTGATGAGAATCTCTGCGAGTATATTATTCAGTGAGTGGAAACATTTGAAAGATGAGATTGAAAGCCTGATCCAAAAGGGCTATCTTAGGAAGTTCATACAAGGAATAATTTGAACCATCTTTGGGATGTTAGCCTTTAAGGGGAGCCCTCAAATTCTTAAAGGCCTACATCCATTTCATCGGATTAGTAGAAGGACCAAATAAAAAGACCAAGATCGATCAAGCCATCAGTTTCACAAACGAGGACCTTGAAAGAGTCCAGTTCCCTCACGATGATGTTGTGTTCACAAACTTCACTGTTGGAATGACACTTCTAGATAATGACTCATCACAAGACATCTTGTACTATGATGTGTTCCAAAAGAGGAAGTTAGGAGATGATAGACTGAAGCCTACAAGCCATCCCCTTTACAACTTTCCTTAGGAGTTAGTTTACCCAAAATGAAGTATCACTTTATCGATGACGATAGGAAGAACAACTCACAAAACCACCATTATGAGCTTCTTCCTAATTATAGACCTTTCATCCTCCTACAAAGCCATCCTCGAGGGACCGGGATAAACATTATGAATTTTGTGGTTTCGACATACCACATGAAAATGAAGTTTCTCACTAGCATGACATTTGAGAAGTTAAAGGAAATCAAGCTTACTTGGCTTTTGTTAAGAGCAAGGATAAGTTTGATGTCCTTAAAATTGAAGACTTAAGAGACGAAGTTTTTTCCAAGAGGCAAGCCCATGGAAGAGAAAATATTAGTGTCCATGGCAAAAGGCGAGGAAACGACAAGATAGTTAAGATCAGTTCAAGTTTGGAGGGAGAACTCCAAGCCAAATTGATCTCATTTCTCATAAAGAAACAACATGTATTTGCATGGTCAGCCTCAGACATGCTTGAGATTGATTCAAAAGACCATGGTACACCATTTGAATGTCGACTCTGAGTATAAGCCGGTAATACACAAGAAGAGATCTTTTTCTCTAAAGAGGCAATAGGGCATTGACTCCGAGGTTGAAAAGCTCCTCAAGGCTAGGTTCATCAGAGAGATTGACTACTTGAGATGGTTGGACCAATGTAGTCATGTAAAGAAGTTGAACAAGAAATAGCTAATCTGTATTGACTTCACAAATTTGAACAAGGCTTTTTTGAAAGATAGATTTCCATTTCCAAGAATAAACCAGCTAGTCGACACTACTTCAGGGTATGGAATGCTCAGCTTTATTGATGCTTACTTTGGTTACAATCAAATAACAATATATAGGCCAAATTAGCTGAATACAGCTTTCATTATAAAGAAAGACCTCTAATGATATAAGGTAATGCCATTTGGACTTATAAACATCGGGGCAACTTACCAGAGGTTAGTCAATAGGCTATTTAAAGATCAGATCAGGTAGAACATGGAGGTATATGTTAATGATTTGCTCATCAAACACATGCAAACCATGTTGGATAGGATTTTTAATGGATAAATGATTTCCAAGCCTTCTTTGATGAGATGAAGAGATACTAGAGCTCATCCATTCTCCTCACCAAGCCCAAAGAATGAGAATTGAAGAATTGTATCTGTACTTAGCTATTAGTGAAGTGGCTATTGCATCAATCTTAGTGAGAGATGAAGGCAAGGTTCAGAAGCCTATCTATTATGTCAGCTGAGTTCTCTAACACACCGAGACAAGATACCAACCTATAGAAAAATTGGAATACATTGTAGTCATAACAGCCCGAAAGTTACGACCATACTTTTAATCGCACCCTATCACTGTGCTGACATATCACTCACTTGTAGACACTCAATTTCATTCAAAATCTTAGAATGGGCCACATGTGGAGCCCGATGATGAGAACCAAGTCCAAAAAATGCTAGGATTTGGAGAAAATTAGAATTGAGACTTTGTTTTTGAGAAAGAACCAATTACAAAACCAACCTCAAGCTTAGAATGCCCAAGTGGACCTAAAACCAGCCCAACTAAACCCAAAACCCGTGCTAAAGCTTTTTAACCTGTGTTTTGACTAGAAAAACAGAATCAAAGCCTTACATGGACAATTGTGCTGATTGACTCAGTCTCAGGACCGATCAAATCAATAAATGGACCAATCGACTCCGTTGACCATCCGATCGGTCTTGATCTGTTACATAGATAGAAAATTAATCCAAAGCTTCACTCTTGTGATTCTACTTTCAATTCCAACAAACCTATTATAGAATTAATTATTTTACATCTTACAGCGACTCCTTAACACCCATTCACTCCTTTGTCTCCCATTAACACTTATAAATACCCTTTCTATTTTCTTCCAAAACACCTACATATTCTATAACTTCTTTGTTGAAACTAATAAATTTTCTCCACGATTTGGGTTAGGTTTTTGTATTAGGTTGAGTCACTTAAAAACACCTAAACCTTATACTTAAAAACACTATCCAAATTACCTTTCTTTTTGTAATTGTTCTTCCATCTCAAGAGCAAGTTCAGACTCAAGTTCTTCTAATCCAAAAGAAGCTTGTGGATTTTTTAGGGTAGTTGGACACGCTCACATGTGGAACTTTAGAGTTCTCTTTTTAAGGTTAGTAACTTTGCTTTTATTTTTAGTATTTTCATTCTCACCATTTCACTTAAAAAAAATGCTTTCAAGGTGTATAAACCACCATAAAGTCAATAATACATTTAAAATGCCATTTATTCTAAAATTTAATCTATCCTAAATATGTTGATTCGTATGTCATATAGTTTAGGACATCATTATCATTTCTTATGCTTCAATAAAAATATGTTTTTTTACAAATGTTGATTGGGTTAAAATGGGAACCGAAATGTTGAATGCTTTATTTCATCTTTACATAACAAACTAAGATGTCTACTTGAATTCCATCCTTGTTGTACATGGACCAATCAACCTCTCATGGGGCCTGATTAGTCAGTTTGATGACCTGGTTAGTCTCACCCTTGACCCTATGGTTTGTCCTATATTTGAATAGAAACTTTACTGTGTTTCCTCTATTTTGATCACTAAATATTTCTTCTAGTTTTATTATCATTTTGACATGCTATTGTATTCTACTTGTGATTTAAATAATTCCTTTCATGTTAGTATGCCATTCCAATCTTATTAGTGAATTTGTATCTTTTGTTTCCTTCCATTAATGGATTGACTGAAAAGAAATGACATGGGTTAGCTCATTGTCCTTAAGAGGACAATGATGTCCAACAAAACAATGTTGGGTTAGTAATCTCCCAAGTATACATGCTTCCCTTTTGGTTACGATGTTAGTTAAATTATTGCCTTTGATTGAATTAAACTGTAATTTTATGTGTCGAATGCTAGTGTGTGGTAGGATAGCTTACTTAATATTTAAATATCTATCCTAGAAAATGAAGGGGTAGGCTTTGGCCTAAGTTGGAGAGAGAGCTCTAATTCCTCATTCTTTCTCACTCGAATCTCCTTGCCTAAAATCTCATACATAAAACTAATGACAAGGGTTTTGATCATCCTTGCTCCCTGTTTGGATGATATAAGGCCAAAATGTTGGACGTGTGCCCCAATCTAGAAGAGATCTTCTTGATCGAGCCTCGTTACTAGTTGACAAATGACGATGTAGGGAACGGTACTCATAGTTGTTGAATCCATTTGGGACATTCAACATTATATTGTTATTGGAAAATTATTTAGATTTTAAGTTAAACTATTTTTTTTTATCAAACTTCACTTACGAGTTTACACTTACCCTTGCTTGCGGCGGAGTAGGTTGGGGGCCTGATATCCACCTATGTATCTTGGTGTGACCCTAATCTTCTTACGTCAACCCTTGGTGTGGAACAAGTTCCTCTTGGTTCTTGTCAATGTAACGAAAGTTTGTTGCCATATTTGTACTCTTGTCATCTACTTATTAGGCCATTTGAGGAGCATAAAGGCATCATTCTAGCCATGGGGTACCCTTAACCCAACTGATGATATAAAGAGGAATTAACCTATGTAAGAAACCTAGAACCTTCTTTCTAGAACAAGTACCCTTTCTATTCCTTTGCATGCTTGATCTCACCTCACATATGAAAAAAAAAAAAAAAACCAAATTGTTTGATAACATGCTTTGATTGTTGCTTAGTTAATTTTATTAGCAAATTCCTTTTGATTAAATTAGAATCAAACTTAGTTAAATCATAACCCTAGGTTGAAATATGATTTAATCTAGGAGGAGAAACTCTCTTTTTATTAAGTACTGTTAGCTTGATCTCACTAAGAATGCCACAGAGGAAGACCAATAGTAATTAAAGAATTAACTTAAGAGCTCTAAAATGAAAGTGAATGAACATGAAAGAAAACCCAAGGATTAAGTTAAAGGATCCATACCAAGGGTAATCTTCACCTTGACCATTTTAATTCATTTGAGCCTTTTCGGTTTAGCTCAAAATTCTTCAGAGGCTTATTTTTGTCAAGCCCAAAAAATTTAACTTTTAGAAAACCAACTTGTGGATTAGAAGATGTCAAACCTTGGAATCGCTTTAAAGTTTGATTAGAATTTGGTGAAAAGGAAGTATTTTTTCATGAATGTCTTTCTATCTTCTTGGGCTAAGAGGACTTATTCAAAAGTGGACTTTGACAGATTTAGCAGGCCTTTGGTTAAAATCCAAAACCCATTAATAAGGTCAAGGTGATACTATGAATGAGTAATAGTGTAGAAAGGATCTAAGTTGTTGAGTTAAAATATAGGTCCTAAGTTGAATCATTCCTCTTTTGTGTGGTACCAAACTCCCAATGAAAGATTAAGGAAACTCTTTGAATCCGAAAGTTTCGAGTAATGTTTTGTGTCCAAGGAAGGTTCAGTATCAATGGCTGATTTAGTCTTCGAGGAAGAAAAGAAATTCAAGTTTTGATTCAGTATCGTGCTAGTAATGACAACACAAAGGAGTTAGAGAATTACATAACTACTATGATGGCTGACTTGATAAAAAAATATCACTGCTTTGGAAGAGAATCAAACAAAAAAGACTCGTCGAAGGCTGGTGGGAGTGATAAAGAAGGTTCTTTAAGGATAACGAAGAATATTACAAGAGAAAGAGAAGAATAGGACCAATCAAGAGGTCAAGAGCATCAGTGAGAAGTTTAATAAGATGCAGAATGACCTAAGGAAGAGTTAATATGAGAACCAAAAACTTTCATACACACATGAGTATATAATATGAATGTGTATAAAGATTAATTGCATAAGTAGTGTGTTTAGGGCTTGACTGAATTAGCACTGATAAAGAGCAAACTATGACTAGTTTAGATTTAGTGATGCATTTGAATTGGTAAATGACCATGGTTTAATATGAAAATTGAGTGTTAAGCCTAGAATTTCGTGTAGATTATGAGTTATTAATTAGAATCACATTTTAGAATTGAAAAGATCGAGTTTTGCCTCTGAGCTTTGAATTGGCTTGAGTGATTTTGGGCCCCCTAAGGGCTGTTTTATTTATTGCTTGACATGTGTCAAGCATGATAAGGATTCTTAGATTTTATAGAGTTGCTTAAGTAGGCCCCATAGTCATATTGCTGTTATCTCATTAAATAAATCAAGAAATAAACCAAAATGAGAAGAAAACAAAGGAAGACAAAGAGAGGTGATGGGGTACAAAAGAATATGGGGACAAGGTTGTAATTTTGTTATGTTGAAAGAATTATATTTTATTATAGGATTAGAATATAGCATTTGATCATTTTTTAATTTTTTTATTTACAGTGTTAGCTTAGGTTTAAGATTTCTAAAGATCTCTATATAAGGGATCCCTATGTTATTTTTTGAATAGTTTTAAATGAAAATAAAAATCAGATTGATATTTGGTATCAATTTTTTCTCAACCTCCAGGGTAGCCTGGTTTTTATTTCTTTATTTCTTCTTCTATCATTTGTTCTTTGACAGTTTGATGTAAGAGCCTAAATAATGTAAAAAAAAAAAAAAAAAAATCAGTATCAGCCCACGCCAAACACCTCTTAGTCCAAACAGTCTACATAAACTAGATTTGACCAATTTTCATTCACTGCCAGCCGACACCGCCATCACCAACCACCTTGCTTGTTTGAATTGACCAAAACCTGCCATATTCAGGCCAACCCGTCGCCGTCGTCGCCTACCATTTGCTTTAGGCCACTCCACTAGTGTCGGTTGACGTCGATCTTCAAAACCCCGATGTCCCCGCTCCATTATTTTGGTTGGATCCCAGCCAAATCCCACAAACACTGCCACACACCACCTTTATTGATCGCGTAAATCTGGTTGCCTTTTGATGTGCAAATTTTAAATGCTCGCAAGTGCACGAATCACAAATAGTATTACGATGAGTTTACTCTCGAGGTTGATCTTTCAAGGAATTGCAGTGGTTTAAATCCTAAATTACTTTCTTAAAATTACTAAAACAAACTCTGAAATTAAATCTTAAACACTCTAATTAAAAGATTGGTGAAGAGAAAATTGAAATAAAAACAATTAAGTAAATTAAACAAAATGAATTATGAAGAGATGAGTATAATTAATGAGAATAATTGGGAGTTTAGCTTGCTATCAAATCATGAATTGGAACATTTAGTGAATATAAAGAATTAATCAACATCCAATATTATTGGTATTTTCGCTAAGACTAGAGAATGCCATTGATCGTGTTATTCTCAATTTATAACTAATTAATTCAATCCCATGGATCGTGTTCATCAATTAATTAGTTAAATTAAGTATAAGGAAAACGCAACCACCTAAATCACAATTTGATTTGAATCCTGATTTAAATTCCTATTCAAGAAAGCTTAATTAGGTCTAGATGATTTGTCCTCAACCTAATCTCAAATATTAACCTTAACTATCAATAATAGATGGCCAATCTACAAACAATAATAAAAGGTATGAAGGATATTGAATAAGAAATAATTTGGAAAATTTCATAAAATTAAATCCACCAAAATATCCAAAACAATCAAGTCAGCTAAGCCAAACGTCCAACAATGTGTACAACCGCTTATATTTAAATCCCGATCATAGAATTCAAACACTAGGGTTACAAGCATATTGAAGGACAAAATGAGCAAAGATAGAATTTCATCCCAAATTACAAGATGAATCCTCAAAGTCTTGAAATGATTGATCGTCGTCTTTAATCTCTTGATAAGTCGTCTTGATGAAAGAAACCGTCTCCTCCTTCAATCTCTCAAAACTCATCTTGATAATATCTCTCCAAGAACTGCCATCTTCTCCCACCTTCTCTAAGTCTAAAATTCCTATATATAGCTGTACAGAGATGGCTTTGTAGACCGAAAAGTTGCCCTAGGGTTTCTGTTCAGTCCGTGTGCTTTTGCTACTGTCCAGGCCGTGTGTTTACTGTTGTCTAGGCCAGGTTTCTATTGTCCAGAACTGGTATCCCAAAAAAATTAGAATTTAATAGCTCCTTCATTTCTGCCACACTGAAATCACACACAACCTGACCTTTTTCTACTAAAGTTGCCATAACTTTCTCTAGAAAATCATATTTATGAGCTATAAAATTCTTCAGAAAATAGACATCTAGATCTTTCCAAGCATATATGGTTCATCTCTTGGTTCTTCATGAATCAATATAGTTTAATCCACAAAAATCACTTCTGCCACGTTGAAATCACGCACAGCCTGACCTTTGTCTACTAAAACTGCCATAACTTTCTTTAGAAAAATCATGGTTATAAGCCGTAAAATTCTCCAGAAAATAGATATCCAGATTTTTCCAAAATATATGGCTCATCTTTTGGTTCTTCCTGAATCAATATAGTTTAATCCACAAAAATGACTGATCTGTACGGGCAATTCTGAAAATTTAGTGAAACTCATTTTCAAGTGCTTGTGAATCTGTAAAACAACGAAAGACAACTCAAAGTAACAAATTCCTAAGCTAAACATATAAATAAATACTTGAAAAACATATATAATACTAGGACAAATATTCGTTTATCACCTTTCCACCGATCCGCTGCCACCACCTTGCTTGCCGGCCTCAAACGCCCTTGAGCTAAGGAGCCCAGTCAGAACTGTTGCCGTTCTGCTGTCGATCGGGAGAGCCGTTAACAGAGGCCTACTTTTTTATTTTTGTTCTCTGTTTCTAATTTTTTTTTTTTGCTTCAAATAAATTTTAGTTATATTTATATTTTTGTAACAAAAGAATTTAAAAAAAAGACAAGAAAGGAGAAGAAATGACCAAAAGTTGTGAGGAAAAGAGGAAAAAGTGAGTGCTGGTGCTTTAGTTTTTTTTTTAAATTTTTTTTAAAGAATAAGCAAAGTATATAGTTGGAAAATCAAGATTCTTTTGGTTTATTTTTTAAAAAAAGTAGTTAGTAAGTGGGATGGGAAAGTGATAAAAAAAAGAAGATGGAGTGTGCTATAGTGTAGTCGGTGAGAGAAGGAAATAGTGAAAAGAATTTATCCACCTTATGTGTAATGGGTTTTGTTGAGCTAACCCAAATTTTTTATGTGACCATTTATGATGTATTACATTTGATCACATAGGATGTATTGCATAAGGTTTTGATCCATATGGGTTTGTTGAGAAAATTATTATCTTTAACGTTGATTATGATTTTCAAGCCATTGTATAATTTACTAGGCACCAAGATGCTTCTTGGGCTAAAATAAAGTTGAATGGTCATTGTATTTATGACTATTTTTGTTGGATGGTGATTGGATATTACTCACCAAGAGAACCAATTCTACCCAATGAGACATTTCTTGAGCTCCAAAAAGTACTTGATGAGGTTTCTAAGAGAATAAAAAGATTCACTACCAATTTTAATCGCAACTATGGTTTTATTCCTGGTCTATCAAAGTAGGTTAATCATGCTCAATTCCAATATGAGAACCAAGAAGAAGAATCTTCCAAGATCATTGACTTAGAGACGCCTCACGACACACCAAAATTCTTTATCGAGCAAGGTGAGAACATGGATTGCAAGCATGCCCAAGATAAGATTGAGTCGTTGATCAATGTTGAACTTGGTAATCTAGTTATTGAAAAGATGGTAAATGAAGAAATTACGCTGGAACAAACTTCCAAGCCAAGAGAATAGATTGAAGACATGATTGAGGCAGTGGTTGATATGCATCCTCCTAGTGTTGATTTTATCGTACCTGTATAGTTTAAAGCACCTCCACAGTAGACATTTTTCGCCAAAATTTTTTATTTTAGTCAATACTTCATTTTTCAAGACTTGCGTGACTACGCTTCATTTCTCCAAGCATCCCCGTTATTATTGCTTCTTCACTTCAAAACTTGAGGTCGAGTTTTTTCTAAGTGGTGGAGAATGATAGGGTACGGAAGGGTATAGGGACAAGGTTGTAATTTTGTAATCTTGAAAGAATTATATTTTATTATAGGATTATAAGATAGTATTTGATCGTTTTTGAATTTTTTTTTTTTTTACAATGTTAGCTTAGGGTTAGGATTCTTAAAGATCTCTAAACAAGGGATCCTTAGGTTACTTTTCGAATAACTTTGAATGAAAATAAAAATCAGATTGATATTGGGTATTAATTTCCTTCAACCTCCAAGGTAGCATGGTTTCTATTTCTTTATTTCTTCTTCTGTCATTTGCTCTAAATCAAGAGATATAAGGAGAATGTGGGAGGCTTAAGTCTTGAAGATATTGATTGAAAAATTATAGGAAATTAAGTTTGGAGAAGTTCTTTCACAATTGTTGCTTGGTTCTTGGTGTTCAACACTTTTATCAATTCAGTTTCGAGGAAATCTGATATATTGTCTTAAGGTAGGGTTTCTATCATGTATCATGTTTCTTTATGATATATATGATTTATTGAATGATTTATTTTTGCAATTCATGCAAAGAATGATTCAAATCATGCCTTGTTATAGATTGAAATCACATATGTCAAACTGGATTTAATATACATAGTTTCTACTAGTGGTCCCTAATTTATTCTCTTGATATGAATTGAACTTGAATTTTTAGTATATTATAGTTCTACATGTCTGGAGATTGTATATCAAATTTAAACTCAATTAGATATCTATAAATTAGTCTATTAATAGACTTGTTACTGTTGCGTTCTAGAAACCATAACCTGGACAAATTTTAAGGTAAAAATTTAAGTTAATGTAACTCGATAATTTTGAGACCAAATTAAATGATTCTTGAGTTTATATTGAAGATCTAGAATTCTAGTTTATAAACTATTTTGAACCAATCGTAAATGTTATGCAACGAGTGAGATAATGACATTTTTATCGATGAATGCACATGTGTATGTCCTTGTGCATGCGCGTGAATGAAGAGAAGTTATCGACACTGAATGAAGAAGTATTGTTTAAGGAATACATATTTGGATATGTCTTAACAGGTTAACCTCTCTATTATGTGTGCGACGTGCATGAAGTTATACTATTGAATGTTAGTGAACGATTGAACATTGTTTTGGGGTGATACAATGATTGATTGAATGCTATTGGAGTGCACACAAGGTCCTTACTAGATCAATTGAGATCTTTGTTTGATTAGCTTAGGCCTTGAATGATAGGTTTAGGCAAAAGTGTGGTGAGATGTAATTGATTGGTATGGCGAGTATCCTTTGAAGTTTAGTTAGTAATGCATTGCACATGATTGCTTAGAGTAGTTGGTTGTAACCACTGGTATGGGATTATGGATCAGTCGACTAAATGATTAATACCTAAAGCAAAAGTGCTGGAATCAATTGATTGAACAAGCATCCAATCGACTAAATGCTCGATAATAACACTAGTTTTCAAATTAAATGGCACGGTTGAGAGAATTTAATGCTCCAAACTGCTCATTCTTATGTCTAACGGCCATACGAGGAATGGACTATATAAACCTCTTTTAAATGAGCAAACCTAACAATCCAAGAACACTTAATTCATTCTTGAGCTCATATATTATTAATCATCAAAATTCTTCTTGAGTCATCTTTAAAACATCGTTCTTGAAAGAGAAATATTCTTCATTTTGTAAAGCATTTATTGCAATCTCTCTTGTACCTTCTTCAATCTTAAATTCAAATCATTGTAAGAGAAAGAGTTGGTATAACTCTTAAAAGTGTTTAGGTGTTAAACACTTTTGTGCGCATTTCCTTTGGAAGAGATCATTATAAAGGTTTGGGCAACACCTTTGAAATTGCTTGACTATTTTTAGTGGACTATTTCAAGGAGTCTCCTTGAAGAGAATGTACGTAAGTTCGGAAAGATTTCGATATTGCCGAACCATTAAAAATCGTGTTTGCAATTTCTCATCCTTACTCCTTTAATTTTAACAATATATTTATTATTGTTCATGCTTGATTTTTGAAGTGTTTAAAACTTGTTTGTTATTTGCAAAAAGTTTTAAAAACCCAATCCACCTCCCTTTTGGGTTGCAGTTTGATTTACAACGTATTATGTGTTCTTGATATGATGCATACATGAACATCAACACATTCGTATGTCATTCATACATGCGTGTATAACTCTACACTTGCACATATCCATGTAGATCCCTACTGAGCCTAGTTGTTTAGTTGACCCATTCTTTGAATGACCTATTTTTTAGATAATGAAGAGAGTGTACAAAAGGGAGCTGGCATAGTGGGGTTAGCTAAGTGGATGTAGAGTTGGGATTGTAATAGAGTTCAGTTTTGTAAAAGAGTTGGATTTAGTATTATGCATCACTGAGTATTGTGTTTTATAATAAGTGTTGATTTATTGTGTAAATTTAAAATTATGTACCAAAGTAAAAAGAGTTTCGACAGAATATTGCTTTCATGCATATTGATGATTTCTAATGCACTTTGATTACTCTCCGAGGTATTTATTTTGATTGATCTATGGAGGCTTTGCATTCTTGTAAAGGAGACTCTATAGGTGAGTAGCCGTTGTTGTGTCCTTGGGCTTGTGCTTGGGTTGGGGGCGTGACAATTTAAATGGTATCAGAGCTTAAGTTTTAGTAGGCTTATGTTCATATTAGGACTTAAGTTTTCATTAGAGCTTAAGTTTCATTAACTAGGAGAAGGTCTTTAGCCATTATGTTAAGAGTTTAAGTTTGATATTAGGAAACCAATGAAATTAACTTAGAGTCTAATTTGTTTTCTCTGCAGATTACCTTCCATGGTGAACCCAAAGAATAATGGAAAATAATGATTGATTATTGATAGGTGTAATATTTTTGGCATCAATGGTTGAGTTATTAGATTGAGTTAAACTATTTCTTATGATTTATCAGGATTTAATCATAACAAATCGATGGAGGTTAAGTTACATTAATTGAATAAGAGCTCCATATAGTTTCAAATGATTAGTCATTATTTGGGTAAAGGACCAACCTTTAATAGATGAATGGTTATCAATTGGGTAAAAGATAAAACATTAACAGTTGGGTGGATTTGAGCTAGGAAAAGGACAAACTTTTGATAGTTGAATGACTTTTGATTAGGCAAAAGAACAACCTTTGATAGTTGAGTTTCTATCTGGACTAGATATTGAAGCTATCTTAGATGAATGGTCATTTTTTGAGTATAAGACGAACCTATAATAGTTGAATGGATTCTAGCTGGTCAAAGAACCAATCTTTGACAATTGAGTGAATAAGCCTCCTTAAAGAGAGTTAGAAAAATTTTGATATTGCTGAACCACTATAACCGTGTTTGCAATCTCTCATCCTTACTCCTTTAATTACAACAATATAGTTATTGTTGTTCATGCTTGACTTCTTAAGTGTTTAAAACTTGTTTGTTATTTGCAAAAAGTTTTTAAAACCTAATTCACATCCTTTTGGGTTTCAATTTGATTTACAATTGGTATCAGAGCTTAGTTCTCGTTAATAGGCTTAAAATCATTGAGTAAATCCTTTGGCTAATAATAGTTATATTGAAGCTCACTTTTATACTAGGCCTCCTTTGTTTAATGGAACAAATTATAATTATTGGAAAAATAGAATGAATTTTTTTGTTGTTATAAAAGACCAAAATTATAATTTGTGGAGAATCATTGAAGAAAGACCTAGGATTCTAGTAAAGAGAGTCACAGTTGTTGAAATAGTAGCTATATTGCCTAAACTTAAATCTTAATTTGATGATGATAATGATTTTAGGATGATGTCTTAAAATAGTAAAGCTACTAGTATTCTTCATTGTGCTTTATAAATTAATGAATACAACAAAATTTCAGCATGTTATTTGGCAAAAGAAACATGGGACAAACTTCAAGTTATATATAAAGGCACTAGTGAAGTAAAGAAATAAAAAATATATATTCTAGTGTCTCAATATAAAGCTTTTAAAATGTCTCCTACCGAAACCATTTCTGAAATGTATTCTTGATTCACTAATGTTATTAATAGTTTAAAGCTTTTTGGTAGGAACATTGAGGAACATGAGTTGACAAGGAAAATTCTTAGATCTTTGACACCAAATTGGAAATCTAAAAAAAATGACCATTGTGGAAGCCAAAGACCTCGACAAGCTTGACGTCGAAACACTTCTTGTCTCACTATTGATTCACAAGATGGAAGTAGTAAATGTTTGAGTTGTTGATGATGAGTCAAAAAATAAGAAGGTTATCGCCCTCAAAGCTACCTCAAGCAAGCAAGTAGAAGTAGAAGAAGAAAATGAAAATAGTGAAGAAGATGAAGAGATGGCTCTCATCATAAAGAGGTTTCACAACTTCTTGAAGAAAAGAAAAAATCCTTATACAAAGCACAACACAACCAAAAGGGGACTTATTATGTTATTTGGTTACAAGAAACCCGAGCACATCAAGGCAGATTGTTCTAAAACAAAGAAGCCATACAAGAACTTTAAGAAGAAAGCCTTGGTTGCTACCACTTGGAGTAATGATGATGAGGACGTCTTGGATAGTGAGATTGACTACGAAGAGATTGCCAATCTTTTCTTGATGGCAATTGATGATAAAGATGAGGTAACTAATTATTCCCTTAGCATTGATAGTGAAAATATGATGATGAAATGATTGATGCTATAAATGATTTACATGAGAAATTAAAGAAATTTGATGATAGGAATGTTTCTTTAAAAAAAAAAGTTTCATCCCACTCTAAAGAGATGGAAGTTCTATAAGAACAAAAAGAAAAGCTTTCTTTAGAACTTAACAACTCATCACAAGAATCTTTATTGAATGAAAATGTTGATTTGAAAAAGAAAGCGATTGAGTTGAGTAGCACCACATCTAGACTTATGAGAAAAAAAGAAAAGCTAGATGAAGTTTTAGCTTGTCAAAGATGAGTGGAGAAAAATCTATTTTAGTTTATTCTCCATTGGGAAAGCAAAAATTAAATGAAACTATCTTTATGAAAGCAACATGTGTTAATGAACCTTGTACCTCTAAGGCTCCTAGTAATGTTAATAATGTACCTTTGGAAAATGCTAGGAAGCTTAAGAATTCAAATTTCAATTCCTATGGTAGAAATTCACATGATAATACTAGGAATAAACAACCAAGAAATACCTATGCCCATTCAAGAAATACAAATACTAGGTATGATCATTCATGAAATTCATATGCTAGGAATGCATATCCTAGAAGCAACCATCATTCATATCTTAGAAACAATATGTATGCTCATAACTCTTATAATGCAAGAAACATGTACTCTA
The DNA here is from genome assembly GCA_023935145.1 of Bretschneidera sinensis. Taxonomy (NCBI): domain Eukaryota; kingdom Viridiplantae; phylum Streptophyta; class Magnoliopsida; order Brassicales; family Akaniaceae; genus Bretschneidera; species Bretschneidera sinensis. The sequence continues at coordinate 74,320,240 of CM043701.1, read as the reverse complement.
GGAATAATAGATATTCTTATCCAAGAAATGATAGATTTGCATAGTCTAGACATCCTAGAAATTATTATGATTATCATTCTAGGATCATGCATTATCCACAACATTATCATAATGGAGCACATTATAAAACTAAGAAAATATGGATTCCAAAAGGATTCGTATTTTTAAGGACTAACCCGAAAGGACCCAAAAATTTTTGGGTATCTAAAAGCTCCATTGTGTATCCTTGTGTGATGTAGATATGTCTCCACACAAAGGTTGAAAGTATGTATTGGTACCTTAATAGCGGATTCTTGAAGCATATGACCAATGATCAAAGTCTATTTATAGAGTTGACTCTAAGGGATGGCAGACATATCACCATTGAAGATGACACTAAGACGAAGATGATTGGATATGGTAAAGTTGGTAAAAACTCTTCAATCCTTGATCAAGTCTTACTTATGCAAGGCCTTAAGAAAAATTGGCCAAACATTAGTCAGTTATGTGATAAAGGTAATAAAGTCATATTTGAATCCTCTCATTAACTTATAATAGATATCAAGAGTAACAAGATCAAGTTTGTTGGCCAAAGATATAAAAATGTCTATTTAATTGCTCTCAAAACTTTTCCTTCGGAAAATGAAAAATGTTTTTCAGCTTTTAATAAAAACTCGTGGTTATGGCATAGAAGGCTTGGTCATGTGAACATGGATTTGATCAAAATTCTTTCTAGAAAATATTTGGTTGTTGGTCTTCCCAAAATCAAATTTGAAAAAGACAAAGTTTGTGATTCTTGTCAAATGGGAAAATAAACAAGAGTTTATTTTAAATCAAAAAATGTGTTTTCAACTTTTAGACCTTTAAAGCTTTTATATATGGACTTGTTTGGTCCAATAAGAACTATTATTCTAGGTGGCCATCAATATGCTCTAGTTATTATAGGTGACTATTCTAGATATACTTTTTTTTAAATTTTATTTCTTACAAGGATGGAGCTTTTAAAGGTTTTGTAAACTTTTGTAAAAATTTTTAAAATGAAAAAGGTATTACTTTTTCAAGCATAAGAAGTGAAAATAGAAAAGAATTTGAAAATCAAAGCTTTTCAAAATATTGTGATGATAATGATATTGATCACAACCTTTCAGATCCTAGAAGCCCTCAACAAAATGATGTTGAAAGGAAAAATAGAGTTTTAGAAGAATTTGGAAGAACTATACTTTATGAAAATACGTAAACACTGCTTGCTATGTTTTAAATAGAGTTTTAATTATGCTTATACTTAATAAAACTCAATATAAACTATGAAAGGGTAAAAAGCCTAGTATATCGTATTTTCATGATTTTGGTTGCAAGTTCTTCATCTTAAATAACAATAAAATTAATTTAAGTAAATTTTATTCTAAGATCTATAAAGGGATTTTATTTGATTATTTAACCTATAGTAAATCTTATAGAGTCTTTAACAAAAGAACTATAGTGGTTGAAGAATCTGTTCATATTGCATTTGATGAATCTAACTCTCTTTGTAGCAGAAAAAGCTTCTTTTGATGATGATGTAGGTCTCATGCCAAAAATGGATGCAACGACTCCCATTGTTGACCCTAAGGAGAATCAACTAAAAATATATCAAAGGGAAAATGAATCTAAACTTGATCAACTTTCATTAAGTCAATGAGTAGATAGTCTTCCTAAAGATTAGAGGTATATGAATTATCACTAAACCAATTAAGTGACTGGCGATCCTTCACAAGGGATAAGAACTCAATCCTCTATGAGAAATGCAAGTAATTATGTTGCCTTCTTATCTTAAATAAAACCTAAGACTTTTAATGAAACTGAAAATGATGAAAATTGGAAAAATTCTAGGCATGAAGAATTAAATCAATTTGAAAGGAATAAAGTTTGAACTTTAGTTCCTAGACCTAAGGACCATTCGATAATTGAAACTAAATGAGTGTTTCGAAATAAAATGGATGAAAATAAAATATTAATTAGAAACAAGGCTAGACTTGTAGCTAAAGGTTATAATCAAGAAGAAGAAATTGATTTTGATGAAACATTTGCTCCTGTAGCTAGATTAAAAGCTATTCGTGTGTTGCTTGCATTTGCATGCTTTAATAATTTCAAATGGATGTAAAAAAATCCATTTAAAATGGTTTTATTAAAGAAGTGGTCTATATTTAGCAACTTCTTAGTTTTGAAGATCCTAATCTTCTAAACCATATCTATACGCTTTCTAAAGCTATTTATAGGTTGAAACAAGCTCCAAAAGCAAGTCAGAAATGTTAAGTTTTTACTGGATAATGGTTTTTCAAGAGGAAAAATGGAAACTACTATTTTTACAAAAACTAATAAGCATGACACTTTTATGGTTCAAATATATGTTGATGATATCATATTTGGTGCCTCAAATGAATCCATGTTTCAAGACTTTGCTAAGTGTATGCAAGGTGAGTTTGAGATGAGCATGATGAGAGAGCTCAACTACTTCTTTGGACTTCAAATTAAACAAACAAAGGAAGACATATTCATCAACCAATCCAAGTACACAAAAGATTTACTAAAGAGGTTTGGAATGGAGAATGCAAAGTCAATTAGGACTCCCATGAGCACTTCAACGAAACTCGACTTGGATGAAGGAATTAAAAGTATCGGTGTTAAGAAATATAGAAGCATGATAGGGGCTTTACTTTATTTAACTCCTAGTAGACCCAATATTATATTTAGTGTATGTATGTGTGCTAGATTTCAAGCTAATCCTAAAGAATCTCACATAATTCTCGTTAAAAGAATCTTAAGATATTTGCATGGTACTCAAAATTTAGGATTATGGTACTCAAGAGATTCACCTTTTAACTTAGTTGGCTACTCGAATGATGATTTTGTTGGTTGTAAGTTAGATAGAAAGAGTACTAGTGGAACATGTCAATTTTTAGGTTGTATGTTAACCTTTTAATTTTCAGAGAAACAAAATTCAGTTGCACTATCAACTGCCAAAACTGAATATTTGGCCACCGATAGTTGTTGTGCACAAGTTTTATGGATAAAACAACAACTAGAAGATTTTGATATATGCATTGAAAATGTTCCAATTTTATGTGATAACAATAGTGCCATCAATCTAACTAAGAACCCAATTAAGCATTCGAGAACCAAGCACATTGAAATTAGACATCACTTCATAAAATATCATTCTTAACGAGAAATCAAACTTGAATTCATTCCTACAGAAAATCAAATTGCTGATATCCTTACTAAACATTTGAATGAAGATAAATCTTGTATGATAAGAATGTTAATGGGCATGAGAAATTTTGAATGATTTGATGTTTAATTACATTTACATCATCATTTGCATATGTGCCATTGAGTGAATGATCATTAACTCTAATTTTATGTTTCTCTCACTCAAAGATAGCATAAATAAATATATGCTTGCAATTTTTCAACTTTGAGTTCAAAATTTTTCTAAAAAATACTTGATTCAGTTGACTGAATGCTCTACCCTGAAAAACCCCTGACTTTTTGCCTCTCATTAAGTCGATTGATTCATTTTTCTGGTTGACAACATGCCCTTACCCGAAGTTTTAAATTTAGTCTTAAAACTGCTTTAATCAACTAAAAAAGAACCTAGTCGATTGAACACTTGTGTTTTTCAAAAACTATTAAGTTCTGTAACTAATTCAGTCGACTGAAAAAGGACCCAGTCGATTGAACCCACGAGTCTATAAATATGTCTTTTTGTTTTAAAATGTCATTTTCTCCTAATTTTGAAAATTCCTCTGGCTGTTTCCACTTCTCTCTTTAGAAACTATTCAGTTTTTTGACAAATCTGACCAAGATCTTCCATTTAAACATAAACCCACTCATCTAAACATCTAGTTTTGCAATTTTTTTCTCTCCAAGATGTCTCAAAGATAGCACTTGAAGAAGCCTTAACCCGGGGAGGACAATCCTACAACAAGAAGAGGAAAAATAACTTCTCAAGAAGCCAAATGAAAGGAAAATGGAGGAGATATGAGTAAGAAGGCTCGTCATGATTTGGATGAATCGAGTTTTAGAAATGTTGATGCAAAAAAAAGGTGTGACACTGTGATTCGTGTCATGGAAATTATGTCTGATAGATACATGGATTTTATGTCTATATGCTTTAGGAATTTCAACATTAAACCCCTGTTTGATACCCTAGGATGGACTTCTCCAGTCACAATCCACCAAAAATTCTACCCTAAGTTAATCCATTAGTTCTATACTAGCCGAAAATAGTCCTCACCCTTTTCCTCATTATTCAAAACCATAGTTATGGGTAAAGAATTTACTGTTAATGTTGAAGTTTTACGTACTGTTTCAAAATTTCTTGATGGTGCTGTGAGATGGACCTTAGATGGTTGGCCTAAGGATTTCAAATTAGAGGATTCATGTAGGATAGTGAAAGGTAATGTTGCATATGTTTATAGAATTTAAACCTATAACACCTATCTTAATCAACCCCTAGGATATAGGATGTTGAATTTAATTCTAAACTGGTGCATAAATCCTAGACTAGGTAACTGAATTAGCCCTTCCAAGTTGGATATCTTATTGATTTATTGCCTTAAGACTGGTATAGCCTATGACCTCTGGCTCTTCATCATAGAGAACATGATTGCTAGAAATGAGAGTGAATTAGGTGGTTTACCATATGGGATGGTAATCACTCTCATCCTTAAAAACTTTGAGTTTCCTTTTTTGACCATGAAGTTAATGATATTGAGACCACTGATTTAATCAATGTCTCTTCTCTTAAGAGGATGGGATGTGCAATCAGGGACGTTCTTGTAGTCCCCAAGCTAGGTAATAACATTAGGATTAGAGATAAAGACCCAAATGAAGAGGAATAGGAACATGATGTTGATATGGGTACTCAATAGCCTACTGCTGGTCAGGGCAACTCAGTTTGTGGTCATTCGCAAGATGCTATTCTTCAAGCCTTGAAAAGTCATCAGATTTCGATGAACAATATATAACAAACTACTAATATGCAACTTCAGGCTTTAAAGACAAAGATGACTTCAGTAAATGATAAGCTTACTGCTTTCATATCTGAGACTCATGGATCCTTTGTTGAGGTTCAAGACTAGTTTGTTGAGATCTGAAACCAGATTTGTGACCTTAGCTATGCTCCTCCACCTTCTTAGGAGTATTGATGCTCTTATATCTTTGGATCTTTTTTTTAACTCCTTAGAGATTTTGCAAGTACATTTTACTTTTTTCTTTTCACGCATAATTTGGATATTTGCTCTATGTGAGCATTTATGCTTGTATTGGTGTTTACTTATGGTTAATATGATGTTAATATTTATGCATACTTTTTATTTTCTATGCTATTGTCTATTGATTTATCACCCTTTTATGATGATGTCAAAAAAGGGAGGAAAATAGGAATAAGAGGAAATTTATTTGAAGTGTATGCATAGATTAAGAGGGAGCTCCTTAAAGTCTTTTAAATATATTGGGATACGTCCTAACAGGTTAACCTCCCTATTAGTTGTGTGACATGGATGAAGTTTCACTATTGAATGTTAGTGAACGATTGAACATTGTTTGGAGAGTGATACAATGATTGATTGAACGCTATTGGAGTGCACACAAGGTTCCTACTAGATCAATTGAGATCTTTCTTTGATTAGCTTAGGCCTTGAATGATCAGTTTAGACAAATGTGAGGTAAGATGGAATTGATTGGTATGGAGAGTATCCTTTGAAGTTTAGTTAGTAATGCATTGCACATGATTGTTTAGAGTAATTGGTTTTAGCCACTAGTATAGGATTATGGATTACTCACATCTACTTAACTTGTTAGTATATGTTGACCCCTAACCTGATTTTAATGATGATAAACCAATATTGAATTGTGCTAACCAATTTATCTAAGTGTTTAAAGCTGCTAAGATATTTTTATAAAGACAACTCATACTTGATAAGCTAAGTACTCAACCTTGGAAGAATTTTGAAGATCAAGATTAGAAGTTAATAAGCTTATTGATATAATTGTAAATTTCTCTCTCAATTATCTAGCTTTAGTTGTGGCTCAAAATGTTTATGAAATGCTTTTGAAAAAAAACTTTTGAACATAATCTTAATTCATAAGTTTGTTAAAACAGAAAAATGTTGTTTCAAGGGATTCAGTCGATTGAATAAAAGTTAGAAAGTCCTAACCTTTGACTCAGTCGACTCAATGAGTTGTTTAGTTGACTGAATGGTTTATTCAGTCGATTAAATGATTAATTCCTGAGGTAGAATGATTTGACTCAGTTAATTGAACAAGCATCCAGTCGACTAAATGCTCAATAATAACGGGTAGTTTTTAAATTAAATGGTTTAGTTAAGAGAATTTAATGCTCCAAACTGCCCCTTCTTGTGTCTAACGGCCATATAAGGCTTGGGCTATATAAATCCTTTTTAAATGAGCAAGCCTGACAATCGAAGAACACTTAATTCATTCTTGATCTCATGTATTATTCATTAAAACTTTCAAAATTCTTCTTATGCCATCTTTCAAGCTTTGTTCTTAAAAGAGAGATATTCTTCATCTTCTAAATCATTTATTGCAATCTCTCTTGTACCTTCTTTGATCTTAAATTCAAATCATTGTATGAGAAAGAGTTGGTGTAACTCTTAGAAGTTTTAAGTGTTAAAACACTTTTGTGTGCACTTTCTTTGGAAGAGATTATTGTAAAGGTTTGGGCAACAACTTTGAAGTTGCTTGACTATTTTTAGTGGACTACTTCAAGGACTCTCCTTGAAGAGAATAGAAGTAGGGTAAAAAAGATTTCAATATTGTCGAACCATTATAAAATGTTTTTGCATTCTCTCATCCTTACTATTTTAATTTCAACAATATACTTATTGTTATTCATGTTTGATTTCTTAAGTGTTTAAAACTTGTTTGTTATTTGCAAAAAGTTTTTAAAACTCAATTCACCCCCTTTTTGGGTTGCACTTTGATTTATAGTGTATTATATGTTCTTGATAAGATGCATACATGCACATCACTACATTCGTATGTCATTCATATATGCATGTATAACTCTACACTTGCACATATCCACGTAGATTCCTACTGAGCCTAGTTGTTTGGTTGAACCGTTCTTTGAATGACCTACTTTTTAGATAATGAAGAAAGTGTACATAAGAAAGCTAGCATAGTGGGGTTAGCTAAGTGGATATAGAGTTTGGATTGTAATAGAGTTCAGTTTTGTAAAAGAGTTGGATTTACTATTATATATCACTAAGTGTTGTGTTTTGTAATAAGTGTTGATTAGTTGTGTAAATTCAAAATTATGTACGAAAGTAAAATTAGTTTCGACATAATATTGTTTTCACACATATTGATGATTTCTAATGCACTCTGATTACTCTTCGAGGTACTTGTATTGATTAATCTATAGAGGCTTTGCATTCTTGTAGAGGAAACTCTATAGGTGAGTAGCCATTGTTGTGTCCTTGGGCTTGGGCTCGGGCTCGGGCTGGGGGTGTGAAAATTTAAATGGTTTTAGAGCTTAAGTTTTAATAGACTTAAGTTCATATTAGGACTTCAGTTTTCATTAAAGCTTAAGTTTCATTAGCCAGGAGAAGGTCTTCAGCCATTATGTTAAGAGTTTAAGTTTGATATTAGGAAACTGATAAAATTAAGTTAGAGTTTGATTTGTTTTCTCTGTAGATTAATATCCATGGTGAACCCAAAGAATTGAGGAAAATAATGATTGAATATTGATAGGTTGGATATTTTTGGCATCAGTTGTTGAGTTATTAGATTGAGTTAAACTAGTTCTTATGATTTTTTTGGGATTTAGTCTTAACGAAGTGATGGAGGTTTGAATCAGAGCTCCATATCGTTTCAAATGATTAGTTATTATTTGGATAAAGGACCAACCTTTAACAGATGAATGGTGATCGACTGGGTAAAGGATTAACATTTAGTTGAGTGAATTTGAGCTAGGAAAAGGATAAATCTTTGACAGATGAAGGACTTTTGATTGGGAAAATGACAAACTTTTGATAGCTAAGTGTCTATCTGGATAAGATCTTGAATTCGTTGCAGACAAATGGTCATTTTTTGAGTATATGATGAACCTATAACAATTGAATGGATTTTGGTTGGTTAAAGAACCAATAATTGACAATTGAGTGTAACCAATCTTATACCTTTGCTTTAGATCTGTTATCTATGCCTACTGATATAGGACAGTTTGTATAAGTGATGATTGATTATTGAAAGGATTAAAGAATTGTGGCATCAATGATTTTAGTGATTAGATGCAGTTAAACTAGCTCTTTTGATTCACGAGATTTGATGATTTCACAGTTAAAGTTAGATTATACGAGACTCAAGATTCATAATATTTTTAGCCTAAACTTCATTGGTTTTATGAACTAGACTTAATTACAAAAAATTCTTCCATCCATAATCGACAAGTAGTATAAACATATTATTAGAGCTTATAGGATTAAATGAGGAATAAAATCCCACACCTTTTATAGTGGTCAAGTATGAATTTGGGGACTAAATTCTTTTAAGGGGGAAGGATGTGAGACCCGAGAACTTTTATGCACACATGAGAAGATAATATAAATGTGTATGAGAATTAATTTCATAAGTAGTGTGTTTAGGGCTTGTTCGAATTATCATTGATAAAGAGTGAACTATGACTACTTTTGATTTGGTGATGGATTTGAATAGGCAAATGACCACGGTTCAATGCTAAAATTGACTGTTAAGCCTAAAATTTTGTTTAGATTATGAACTTTTAATTAGAATCACATTTTGGAATCGATAATATCTATATTTTTCCATTGGTCTTTGAATTGGGCCTTGAATAGGCTTGATTGATTTTGGGCCCATTGCTTTTGGCCCACTACTGGTTGTTTTATTGATTGCTTGACATATGTCAAGCATGAAAATGATTCATTTCTATTTAGAGAGCTGCTTAAGTGGGCCCCATATCCAGATTGGTGTTATGTCATCAAATAAATCAAGAAATAAACCAAATGAGAAGAAAACAAAGGAAGACAAAGGAGAGAGATGGAGAACTTAGGTAGGTCTTAGTCTTGAAGATTTTTACTGAATAATTCAGGAATAATTATGGAAAATTAAGTTTGAATAAGTTCTTGTATAATTTTTGCTTGGTTCTTAATGTTCAACACTTTTATCAATTCAATTTAGAGGAAATCTGAAATATTGTATTAAAGTAGGTTTTCTACCATGCATCATTTTCTTTATGATATATATGATTTATATATACAATTCATGCAAAGAATGATTGAAACCATGCATTTTTATAGTTTGAAATCACATATGTCAAACTAGATTTAATATGCATAGTTCTGTTAGAGGTCCTTAAATTGTTCTTTTTTAATGCAATGCACTTGAATTTTTAGTATGTTATAGTTCTACATGTATAGAGATTGCATATAAAATTTAAGCTTAATTATGTATCTATAAGTTAGTCTATTAATAGACTTATTTCTGTTACATTCTAGAAACCATAATCTGGACAGATTTCATGGTCAAACTTTAAGTTAATGTAACTCCATAATTTTTAGACCAAATTATATGATTATTGAGTCTATGGTGAAGATATAAAAGTATAGTTTGTAAAATATTTTTAATCACCCAAAAATGTTATGTAATGAGTGAGCTAATGATATTTTAGTAGATAGTGTTCAAGCATGACAGATTTATTTAGCTACTATTTTTATTAATGAATGTGCTTGTGTGTGAATGAAGGGAAGTTATCGATACTGAATGAAGAAGTATTATTTAATGGATGCATGTTGAGACATGTCCTAATAGGTTAACCTCCCTATTAGGTGTATGTTATGCATGAAGTTACACTATTGAATGTTAGTGAATGATTGAACATTGTTTTGGGGTGATACAGTGATTGATTGAACACTATTGAAGTGCATACGAGGTCCCTACTAGATCAATTGAGATATTTATTTGATCAGTTTATGCCTTGAAGGATCAATTTGGACTAAAGTGAATTGGGATGGAATTGGTTGGTATGGAGAGTATCATTTCAAGTTTAGTTAGTAAGGCATTGCATATGATATCTTAGAGTAGTTGGTTGTAACCATTGGTATGGGACGGTGGATTACGCATGTTTACTCAACCTGTTAGGTGTACTATGTGTTCTTGATATGATGCATACATGAATGTCACTACATTCATATCTCATTCATACATGCATGCATAACTTTACACTTAAGACTTGGGAAAATGACTAACTTTGGATTGTGATGAGAAATTTGTAGTTGGTCACAAAAGGATGTTTGCTATGCTAATTTCTACCTTTGAGTAGTTGATAGATTCTAGTACCAAATAGTGGATGTTATCTTTGAGGGGAAGATAGAGAAAGACAATAAGAAGTTCTCAAGGAAGGCCTAAGGGTTTAGTAATGGTGTGAGTGTAGATGAGGTGAGCTACATTAGTGCCAACCACCCTAATAGACTAAAGAAGTTATTAGAAAGGGGTCCAAATAACTACACACCTTCGAGAATGAGCCTTTTCCAAGATTTAACCAACCTTATTAAAAAAGATAAGCTTATTCCTTTAGCCACCAAGCTTCTACCTAATCTTGTCCTCACCCACTTCGACCTAACTAAACACTGCGCCTACCACCAACAACTCGGCCATGACACCGAAGAGTGCTTTAGGCTCCGTGATGAGATCCAAGATCTCAATAATATAGATTCCAATCTACCACCAAACTTCCAGCTTAACATGATCGAAACCTGCCCTACATTCAACTAATCCGTTCTCAAACCCTCATCTACCTCTGATCTCATTCCTTTACCAAACACTTTTTATGCCACAAATATTGAACCCCATCTTCACCCAAACCTTTCCAAACCTACCTTTGGAGAAATGAGCAGTGTTAAGTTTTAGGGGTGTAAGTTTACCGGTATAGATACGTATTGAAAATTTAATTTTTTTCTATACCAATAAACATGATCCAATGAATTTCTTTACGAATTTATTACAATGATAATTCATCTCTATATAAGGTTAGATATGTATACCTTTATGAAGATTATGGTTGAGAATTCAGTGTAGAGTTCACAAATCATTCAAATGCCAGACTTCTAAGCGTATCCACACGAGCAACAAAGAACAATGATCTCCTTATCCAAGATATCCAACACCAAATGAATAAGAGGACAAGGGCTAGCCAAAAATTCCTTGAGTGCTAACTTTGAAAATTCAGCTCTTGAGGGAGAGGGAGAGAGTCTAATATATGATTTTAGTCTCATTACAACTGTGTTAGGGTTTCTATCAAATATAAACTTTTATATAGAGCCTTTACTCCTAAAAGCTCTAAGATTATAAAATTGTAATTAAACCCTTCATTTAATTATATCTAAAAATCTCTCCATTAGCCCAATAGTTTTTCTTAATCTTGTAATTGCCTAAATGTGTGTGACCCCCCTTAGGTCCAACATTGCGCTGGCAGTAGGTCGTAACTTTTACATAACAATTGGATCTATCCAATTAATTAAAACTCATTTTAATTTTAATTCTCCAATTAAATAATATTTAAGGGCTTCAAGTCATGAGTGAAACCTAGCAGTCTGTCATGACTACCCAAACAATTTAAATTAATGTGAACCTTTCCATTGTTAGTTACTATATATTTCAATCATTCCATCATCAAATGTCCCTGATTAAACCTAAGACATGAATTTACTATCAAGCCTTAATTATTTAATTATATATATTTAGGTCTCTCTTCCATAACATAAACGATGAAATTAAAAATTCATTTATAATTTTCACCACACATTGTCAAAGGAATTTCCAAGCTATGACTTAATAAAATCACATTTAACATTCATTCTCTCTTTTACTGAGAGTTATGGATCCTCTATTATACACTCACATACCTCCATACATAAGTGGCCATACACAATTTTTATCCTTTTGTGACCTATGATTAGGTTCACATTTAGGTAGCATCAAAGCTTGATAACCCATACACACGATATCCATGGTGCCTCAACTTCGAGGATCACTTGTACAACTGTAACATAAGAATTCCTATTGATAGCTAGTAAAATGTCCATTATGAATTTCTTAATCGAGTCAATTCGATATACTTGTTCTCTAACAAGAACATACATAACTTATTTTGGTGCTTCATACACTCGTGATCGTGAGATCAATCTGTAAGATCCTTACCCTTGAGGTAGGGCTAATTTGATAATATCTTATTTTACTTTATCATCATGCATAGATATACAAATTGGTTTAAATTTAAATTCAAATTTGAGGAAATATTGAGAGAAGAATTAAAAAATGTACTGAAGAAAAGAGGTTGGAATGAATAAAAGGGATAAAAAAAATTGGAATTGGAGGGCGTCAAAAGGTCCAGTCGACTAAGCACTTCTCTAGTCGACTAAGCACTTCTTCAGTCGACTAGGAAATAGTCTGTGGCACTCCAGTTGACTAGGTAGTCAACTAGCATTGTATTTGGGTTATATAAATACCATTTTCACGTTCAAAAACTCATTTTCTGTCATTCAAATTATCAATTCTCTCTCTAAAACTCTCTCAAAACATTTTGTTGACCCTCATCTAAATTTTAATGATGATAAAACAAAACTCTAATTATATTAACAGTTTTATCTAAGTGTTTTAAATGATAAAAGCATATAGCCAAGAATCAAGATACAAGAACTCAACCCGAATCAGACACCAAGTTAAGACAGAAGATCTAGTATAGGCATAAGGTATTGAAACAAGTTGTAAATCTCACTTGTTCAGGTAACTAGCTTGTCTTATGCGCATTTTGAAAAATTATTTTAACAAAACTATTCATTCAAACGTTTATAAAGTCAAAAACATTTCAAAGCATGAATAACTGGATTGAAGGGCAACCCAATTGACGAGTACTTATACTAGAAGACTGGTATATGGGACAGTGTGTCCCCATTCGACTGGGTGCTTCATACCAGTCGACTGGTAATTGGAAAAAATGTCCCCAATCGACTGGTACACTTGACCCAGTCGATTGGTACTCTTCACAGCCTTAAAAAGTGAGACTTTTCACTTGACCCAGTCGATTGGTAATTCAAAAAATATGACTGTTGAGACGCAATACTTGAGTACTTAATGCACCAAAACATTCCAAGTCAGTGCAAAACGGCCATATTAGTTCAAGGCTATATAAACCCACTCAAATGAGCATTTAAAATAAGGATATTACACATTCAATCATGTTTTTGCTCATTAATACACAAAAGCTTTGAAATATTTATTGTTGAGCCATTCTTCAAGCTTTACCTTGAAAGAGAGATATTATTCAGTTGTATAAGCATTCATTGCTATCTCTCTACCATTTACTTTACATCAACTCATATTTATTGTAAAGGAATTAGCTTCTGAAAGGAAGAGATTAGCTTCTGAGAGGAAGAGATTAACTTCCGAGAGGAAGGGATAAGCTTCCAAGAGGAAGGGATTGTTTGTAAGGTTTGTGCAATACCCATGAAGTTGCACGACTAAGAGTTTTAGTGGATTACTTCAAGGAGGTTCCTTGAAGAGAGTGGACATAGGGTCGGAACGAATCCGACATTGCCGAACCACTATAAACTGAGTTTGCATCTTCTATTCCTTAAACTCTTTTGTTTACAGCACATTAATTGTTTACATGCTTGTGGATTTATTTGTTTTTATAAACTTGCAATTAATTAGTGAAAGTTTTTATAAACCCAATTCACCTCCCCTCTTGGGTTGAAACCTCAGTCTACAATTTGTATCAGAGCCTTGTTCTCAATTTTAGGCTTAAAATACTTGAGTTGGTCCTATGGCATCGAATAGCTATTCTGAGGGACATTCCTACATTAGGCCTCCATTGTTTAATGGCTCCAACTATAACTACTGGAAAAATAAGATGAAAATCTTTGTCGAGGGACAAGATTATAATCTATGGAGAGTCATTGAAGAAGGACCTAGAATACCATCAAAGGAAATACCTATTGGAGAAATCAATCATACAATTTCTAAACTCAAAACTGAGTTCAATGATGAGGATTGTAGAATGATGTCTCTTAATCGTAGAGCCACAAGTATTTTACATTGTGCTTTAGATATATCTGAATATAATAAAATTTTCACATGTGTTTTGGCTAAGGAGATTTGGGATAAACTGCCAGTTACATATGAAGGAACTAGTGAGGTTAAAAAATCAAAAATCTATATGCTAGTATCCGAATATTAGTCTTTTAAAATGTCTCCTAACGAAACAATTTCTTAGATGCACTCACGTTTCACAACTATTGTAAATGGTTTGAAGCTTCTTGGTAGGAACATTGAAGAGTATGAACTAACAAAAAATCTTAAGATCTCTACCACCTACTTGGAAACCAAAGAAGACGGCCAATCAGGAGGCCAAAGATCTTGACAAACTTGATGTCAAAACACTTCTTGGGTCATTATTGACATATGAGATGGAAGAAATGAATCCCATTGTTAATGATGATGAGAAGAAGAAAAAGGTGATTGCTCTCAAAGCCTCTACGAGCAACAAAGAAGAAGAATCGAAAGAAGAGGTGGAGAGCAGTGAAGAAGATGGTGAGATGGCTTTAATCACCAAACGATTTCACAGATTCTTGAAGAAATGCAAGATACCTTACATAAAGGATCCCACTTCAAAAAGGGAACCACTTGTGTGTTATTGATGAGTCTAAAATATTGCATATTTTAGACCCTTAACTTATATTTGTTATGCTCTTAGTTAGTATTATTTTACTCTATTTTACGTTTTTCTTGTGTTTTGTGTGTTTTTACAGCTTTGTGGAGAAAGTGCAGCATTTCAGGTTGATTTGAAGCTTCTGGAGACATTGCGCTCGATCGCAACAGACATGCGATCGAGCGCACCAGCGCTCGAGCGCACCTGCCTTTGAACGAGCGCAAGGTCAACATCCCACATCGAAATATTTGAAGATCAGTGCATCTGCGATCGATCGCAACAGACATGCGATCGAGCGCACATGAGATCGTGCGCACAAGACATGCGATCGATCGTACCTGCGATCGATCGCACCACACTGCGATCGAGCGCACACGGGCCTGTATCCCACATCGTTTCTGCAACCTGTTTTACTCCGGGTCTCCCCCTATATAAACACCATTTGGCTTCATAATCCAGAGTACAATTCCTAAGCCACTTTGGTGTTTACCGGTGGACTTCCGCCAGCATTCTGGTGGATCCCGAAGGCATTGCTACCACGAGGGGAAGCGCCGCTCGGCAGCGAGTGGAATTTCTTCCATGTAAAGTTGTTTATTTATTTCTTTATATTCAGTTGTTTTTAGTTTAAATGTTTAGCACTTGTTATTATAGTTTTATAGTTATGAGTGGCTAGACTCTTCAGCTAAGGTTGAAGATGAAGCCCCGCCATTGTTTGGCGTAGTAGTTCAGATTTGCTTGTACAAATCTGACAATTTTTAGTATAAATGTTCTGTCAATTATTTGAGTTAATCTTATAATTGATTGAGTTTAAATTGTCTGTTGGATTTTCTTTGTGTTTCATCTGATGGATACATTGAATGCTTTTCGATTAAATTGGATTCCCTTTGTGATTTGTTAAGAGCGGATACATCGGGTGCTTTTGGTTTAGTTGGGATATTCTTTGTTTTTTGTCTTATAGTTGGATTCATTGAATGTTTTGATAGGCTATATTTTTAGAACATGTATGCTTAACTTCGGTGGGGTGGATTCGGAAATCTTAGTGCTTTTTAATTATTAGTTTTTAAATCAATTTAATTTAGTTTTAATTTTGCAAATATCATTTAAAATTCGGAACTAGGTTAAAATAGAGTTAGTTTAGATTAAAAATTATATTTTCACAACGCAATTCCCTGTGGATTCGACCTCGCACTTGCACAACGCTATACTGCAAACGACTCGTGCGCTTGCGAGTAATTTAAAACTCACAACAAGTTTTTGGCGCCGTTGCCGGGGAATTGTTTTGTTTGTGAAAATTTTTGGTCTGAATTGATTTTATTTTTCTACTAGTTAATTTAATTAAAAAAAAAAAAATAATTAAAAAAAAAAAAAAAAAAAAAATGTGGATGAATCCAGCGCCGGTTTCACAGTCTTTAGAGGATGCCCTCAAGGATTTCATTAAAATAACCGGCCCGTCCCTCAATGCTGCCAACACTTTCAATGTTGAAAGCTGTTCCATCTGTGCTAGTCCCATGCATCTAGCACAGAATTGCCCATCAATGCCGGTTTGTGCCGAGTATCCTATGGAACAAATGAATGCTTTCAATGACTGTTGTTGGCAATCAAATAGATCTTGCTCCGAAACATACAATCCAGGGTGGTGGGACCACTCTAATTTTTCATGGGAGCAGAACCAACTGATGAATCAGGGAGGAGCCCCTTACCATGCTCACAATCAATACACTCCCGAATTTCCTCCACCAATTCCAAATTATGGTCACTCAGCTTATCCAGCACCATCACCCGCTTACCAAGCTCCCATTCAAGCGCCAGCATCGGTTTCACAGTCATTGGAGGACGCTCTCAATGATTTCATGAAAACGACTAGCCAATCTATGAGTGAAGTGATGAGTGCAACAATAGAAAACACCCAAGCGATTGCCACACTAGAGAGTCAAATTGATCAAATCGCAAGTTATGTGGGTGAAGGAGAGGAAGGAACGTTCCCCAGTCAATCTGAGCCTAACCCAAAGGAACAGTTTGCGGTGGGAAATTCTTCAACTCCAATGCATTGGCAGGATCAAGTGCAATCAACTGTCCCATACTTGTCTAGGAGACAAGTGGACAATCAAGTGGAAGAGAACCCTGCTATGCACCAAGGGCAAGAGAGTGGCAACAATGAGAAGAGAGATGCTGAGCCATCTACAGCCACTCGTATTATTAAGGATCTCTCGGGGTCGTTTTTACCTAAAGCGCCTTACCCTGAGAGACTACAAGCGCCCAAGAAAGAAAGGAAGTCTGAGGATATTATGGAGGCATGCTTTGCTCAGTTTGAAGAGGATTTGGACTTAGACAAGTTACTTGAGCAAGCAAATACTATCGTGGAGTCTGCTCCTCGGGAGAGTAGTAGGACAGAGGAGACTATGGATGAATCCCGTATTGAGGATCCCTTGGAGGCATGCTTTGCTCACTTTGGAGAGGACTTGGGCTTAGATAAGTTACTCGATGAAGTAAATATCATTTTGGAGTCTGATCCTCGAGAAAGCAATGAGAATGAGGAGACCGCCGCACCTGAAACCCCCCAGAAGGAACTTGAGCCTTTACCAGACAATCTTAAGTATAAGTTCCTAGGTCCAGCAGATTCTTTGCCTATAATGATAGCTTTAGATTTGGGTGATGCTCCAGAGGAGAAATTATTGGACATCTTAAGAGAGCATAAGGAAGCTATAGGCTGGACTATTGAGGATGTCAAGGGAATCAACCCCTCGTTGGTAATACACACGATACATATGGAGGAGAATGCCAAGCCATCGAGGGAGACACAAAGAAGGCTCAACCCTGCTTTGCAAGAGGTTGTGAGGGCGGAAGATATTAAGCTGTTAGAGGCAGGGATCATTTATCCCATCTCTGATAGCAAGTGGGTGAGCCAGATTTCAGTCGTGCCCAAACGTGCTGAATTTACGGTAGTAAATAGAGACAACGAGTTGGTTCCAACTCGAGTGCAGTCAAGATGGAGAAAGTGTCTAGACTACCGTAAATTGAATGCTGCCACCAGGCCTGATCATTTTTCATTCCCATTTATTGATCAGGTGGTAGAGCACTTAGTTGGGCATGTTTACTAATGTTGGGTCTGGCTGAAGACGTTAAACTTAGCGCTCATGGGAGGCACCCCACAGCTTATCTTTTCTTTTGTTTATTTATTAATTTGCATTTTTATGATTAATGTTGTTTCCAGTATTTTTGTTTTCCAGTTTTTATTTTTCAGGGACAAAGCGTACTTCAGTTCAAGTTTGGGGGTATGCTATGAGCCATACCAGTCCAGATAGTTCTCCATATCTCAGGTCAGCTCTTTCCATATTAGTCACACATTGGGGTCAATGTGTAATTTAAGTTTGGGGGTATGGGAGACACATCACACACTTTGTCCTAATTTGTTGTCTTTTCGTCATAGAGATAAATGCATGCTCATGTTATCGTGAAATTTTAGTTGATCTAAACATTTTCTGTGATGTGATGTCATTGGTGAGCTTAACATTTTGAACACATGATCTGGTGATAAATTTTTAAAATTTAGTTACTTACTTTAGGCATTTTGAGAATTCACATGTTTGATCTAATCTCACACGAGCACATTAGCACAAATTATGTGAGGTATGACACGTGATTTTAATGTGTATTTTTCCTTATCTTAACTGAAACTGGATGACTTGTTGGATGAACTCTTGGGCATAGGAAAATATAAAAAAAAAAAAAAAAAAAAAAAATTTATCAATAAACTTTTCGCTGAGTAACTGGACCTCTTGCCTCAGTAAGCAGTGAGTGTTCACGTCAAAAGGTGAAATTTTGCTTGGAAATATTAAGGTCGGTTTAATTTCGTAGCCTTTTTGACTTGAGTTAGTAAGTCCTTAGGGGTGTCTTTACACCTAATGCCCTAAAACCATCTGGTTTGGGAGTCATTGACTTAACACTCGCTACATGGGTCAATTAGAAAGCTCAAGGGAACTAAGCATAGCCGTGCCTTAATAAAAAAAAAAATAATAATAATAATAATAATAAAATAAAAACTATGCCTTTTTGTTCATTTTTGATGGGAAATTCGGTGAATCTTGAGACATGGAGACCTTACACATTAGAGTTACTTGGAAGCTTCATTTTTATGTACTAATTCACCTTACACTGATTCAAGATTGTGATGCCTTATCTTGCCTTTTGTAAGTAATTAGATTTTAACATTTCTATTCATTGCGAAGATGTGTTTACCTTTTTAAGCTTGCTTATGAATGAATATCATGATGATGTGTGCTCCTTAAATTTTTGGATACCATGAGTGATGACTTTATCTTTATGTTCTTTGTTTTTCATTGAGTCTTTTATTTTGTTTTGCTAAGGGACTAGCAAAATATAAGTTTGGGGGTATTTGATGAGTCTAAAATATTGCATATTTTAGACCCTTAACTTATATTTGTTATGCTCTTAGTTAGTATTATTTTACTCTATTTTACGTTTTTCTTGTGTTTTGTGTGTTTTTACAGCTTTGTGGAGAAAGTGCAGCATTTCAGGTTGATTTGAAGCTTCTGGAGACATTGCGCTCGATCGCAACAGACATGCGATCGAGCGCACCAGCGCTCGATCGCAACAGACATGCGATCGAGCGCACCAGCGCTCGAGCGCACCTGCCTTTGAACGAGCGCAAGGTCAACATCCCACATCGAAATATTTGAAGATCAGTGCATCTGCGATCGATCGCAACAGACATGCGATCGAGCGCACATGAGATCGTGCGCACAAGACATGCGATCGATCGTACCTGCGATCGATCGCACCACACTGCGATCGAGCGCACACGGGCCTATATCCCACATCGTTTCTGCAACCTGTTTTACTCCGGGTCTCCCCCTATATAAACACCATTTGGCTTCATAATCCAGAGTACAATTCCTAAGCCACTTTGGTGTTTACCGGTGGACTTCCGCCAGCATTCTGGTGGATCCCGAAGGCATTGCTACCACGAGGGGAAGCGCCGCTCGGCAGCGAGTGGAATTTCTCCCATGTAAAGTTGTTTATTTATTTCTTTATATTCAGTTGTTTTTAGTTTAAATGTTTAGCACTTGTTATTATAGTTTTATAGTTATGAGTGGCTAGACTCTTCAGCTAAGGTTGAAGATGAAGCCCCGCCATTGTTTGGCGTAGTAGTTCAGATTTGCTTGTACAAATCTGACAATTTTTAGTATAAATGTTCTGTCAATTATTTGAGTTAATCTTATAATTGATTGAGTTTAAATTGTCTGTTGGATTTTCTTTGTGTTTCATATGATGGATACATTGAATGCTTTTCGATTAAATTGGATTCCCTTTGTGATTTGTTAAGAGCGGATACATCGGGTGCTTTTGGTTTAGTTGGGATATTCTTTGTTTTTTGTCTTATAGTTGGATTCATTGAATGTTTTGATAGGCTATATTTTTAGAACATGTATGCTTAACTTCGGTGGGGTGGATTCGAAAATCTTAGTGCTTTTTAATTATTAGTTTTTAAATCAATTTAATTTAGTTTTAATTTTGCAAATATCATTTAAAATTCGGAACTAGGTTAAAATAGAGTTAGTTTAGATTAAAAATTATATTTTCACAACGCAATTCCCTGTGGATTCGACCTCGCACTTGCACAACGCTATACTGCAAACGACTCGTGCGCTTGCGAGTAATTTAAAACTCACAACAGTTATGGATGCAAGAAGCCTGGTCATATCAAGGCCGATTATACAGCTACAATCAAACCATACATGAGCTTTAAGAAGAAAGCTATGATTGCAACCACTTGGAGTGATAACGAAGAAGAAGACTCCTCGGATAAAGAGATCAGATACAAGGAAATTGTCAACCTATGTCTTATGGTAATCGATGATGAAAATGAGGTATCAACTTCTCCCTCTTCAAAAAATAACATTGTTAGTAGTAGTGAAGAATTGATAGAAGTCATAAATGAAATGCATAAAGAATTGAAGAAATTCAATTCTAGGAACTCTATTCTTAAGAAAGAGGTGTCATCTCTTTTTAAAGAGATGATAAGTCTAAAAGAAGAAAAAGATAAACTATCTTCATTGCTTTATGATTCTTCTCAAGATTTTCTTAAAGATGAAAATGAAAACTTAAAGAAGAAAATATTAGAATTGAATGGCACAATATCTAGACTCATACTTGGAAAATAAAAGCTTGATGAAGTGCTATCTTGCCAAAGATTAAGTGGAGGAAAATTCAGGTTAGGATATTCTCCATTAGGCAAGCAAAAATCAAAAGAGAGCTTATTCATGAAAGCATCATGTGTGAATGAAGCCTCTACTTCAAAGACCACTAGCAAGGTCAAAAGTATTTCCTCAATAAATGCTAGTAGGTCTAGAAATACTAATTTTAATGCATATACAAGAGTGAAACATCCTAGAAATACTCATGCTTATATGTATGCTCATTCAAGAAATGCTTATACATATCTTAGGAGTAACCATTATATGCATCATAGAAATAACATGTATACTCGAGACTTGCACACTACACAAGCATATCCTAGGAATTACTATCATGGTTATCTGAGAAATAATATGAATACTCATAATAATGCAAGCATGTACCCAAGAAATCATCATCATACATTTCTTAGAAATAACATGAATATTCCTCACATAAGAAATATGTATCCTAAGAACTCCTATCCTAAGAATTATAGACATGCACAACTAAGTCATCCTAGAAATTTCAATAACTATTGTCCTAGAATTATGCATTATCAACATATCTATAGACCACCGTATATTGTTAAGAAAGTATGGGTCCCAAAAAGAACCGCATTTTTAAGGACTAACCCCAAAGGACCCAAGAAATTTTGGATACCTAAAAATGCAATTGTGTATCCTTGTGTGATGTAGATATGTCTCCACACCAAGGAAAAAGGTAACTGTTGGTACCTTGATAGTGGATGCTCAAAGCATATGACCGGTGATAAAAGTGTATTCAAGGAGCTAACTCTAAGAGATGGCAGACTTGTCACCATTGGAGATAACACAAAATAAAGATCATCGGGCATGGAAAAGTTGGTAATGATTTCTCAACCATAGATAATGTATTGCTAGTACAAGGCCTTAAGCTAAATCTACTAAGTATTAGTCAACTATGTGACAAAGGAACAAAGTCATATTTGAAACCTCTCATTGTCTAGTAATAGACATCAAGAGTAACAAGGTCAAGTTTGTTGGCCATCGACATGAAAATGTTTATATAGTTGATTTAAAATCATTGCATTCTGAAAATGAAAAATGTTTTCCCGCATTTAGCGAAAACCCATGGCTATGGCATATAAGGCTTGGTCATGTGAACATGAATTTGCTTAGAATCATTTCAAGAAAAGATTTAGTCATTGGACTACCCAAAATCAAATTCGAAAAAGATAAAGTATGTGATGCTTGTCAAATGGGAAAACAAACTAGAATTTCTTTTTAATAAAAAAATGTAGTGTCAACTACTAGACCATTGGAACTTTTGCATATGGACTTATTTGGTCCAATGAGTGCCATTAGTCTAGGTGGCTATCAATATGCTCTTGTTATTGTTGATGACTATTCAAGATATACCTTTGTTATCTTTATTGCTCACAAGGCCGAAGCTTTCAAAGGATTTGAAAACTTTTGCAAAAAGGTTCTGTTGGAAATCACCTTGACAAGATGCCCAGGTAGTGATCTTCCAAACACCCAAGTCTTGAATGACTTGTAGAAAGAAAACAGCAATCGAACACAAGAACAGAAAATCAAAGAAAGAAAAGAAGACAAGCAATTTGTTGTCGAGGTTCGGTAATGTGCCTACGTCCCCGTGAGTTCCTCCGAACTCTCTGCACTAACTCAATGGTTCTTACAAAGTTACAACAATCCCCTTTAAGAATCCAAGTTCTTGAAGAAACAAGAAGAGAACTAGAAAGTGATAGTCCTATTACAAAGTTTTCTATCAATTCTATACTACTCTCTCTTCTTTACAACCAGCCTCACTACAAAGAGTCCCTATTGTGTTTTGTATCTTTGCACTCTCACAGAATTCTCTCTTGTATTACATTTGATCTCACACAATGTCACAACAATGATTCTTCTCTCATGTGATAAATGAGGCTAGGGAACCCCTTTTATAGCCATCCACTTCTGGGACATTCTTGTGAGTTAATCTCCACCCATAGATCTTGATGACCACTTAACCATGGCCCTCCATCAATCCTAAGTGGTGCTGTGCGTTTTAACCTTGCATTCACGCACATAAGAGAAGGCTAAAGCATGTTGTCCATGTGTGCCGGCCAGTGCTGCAGCGCTGAAGAACTGGCGCTGCAGCTTTAAATTTCTATCCTTTGTGCTATTTCTGCCAGGTTCCAGCGCTGCAGCTCCAAGTTGTTGTCCCTTTCATACAACACCCTTCTGCTTGTGTGCAGAAGTGTGCACACTAGTGCGTATGGCCTTCCCTTACTCCAAAATGAAGCACACACATGTGTGCAGCCTTCTAACTTGCTGAACTTTGATCCTCCACCTTTGGTTTAGACTTTAACCATCTTTGAACCATACTTGGACCTATTCAAACCTTAACCATGTTTGAACCATGTTTAAACCTTAGACAAATACTAACAATCTCTACCTTTGCCTAAGAGTTTAAACCTAAACCATTGTTGCAGAGAGCTTCGGGATCCAAACTCATCTTGAGTCATCAATCAACTAACTCCAATCCTAAGAAGTCCAAGGCAATGATTGGACCTTCTTAGAGGTAGAACCTTGGTGCCTAAATCTGCAGGACTTTTCTTCGTGGTCTTCTTGTCAACATAAATGCATCATTTCGTACCATTTTTTGGAATGTAATGATACCGAACATCCATATGCTTCATCCCCTCATGGAACGCCGGATTCCTCCACAAGTGCCCCACACTTTGGATATCCAAAGACACCACAACCTGCTCTTTTAGGACCTCCCACTCGTCCAACAACCTTTTGCACCCCATAGCCTCCTTTATGGCTTCTATAGCCGTTATGTATTCTGCCCCAGTTGTTATGAGTGCTACCATTGGCTGCCACTGAGCCTTCAAATACCTCAGCAACCACTTCATCCCAAGCCAATGCTTCTTTCTGGGATTACTCAAAAATTTGCTGAGAACACCCATTGCCTAAGAAACCCTCAACCGGTTTCTCTCATTTTCTTGGATTATACACATCCCAAAGATCTTTTGTGTAAGGCTGAGATCCTTCCTCTCAAACTCCTCACTGAGTTGAGATGTAAACCTTTTCATCCTCTCTTTACTGTTCCAAACCAACAGCCCATCAATGACATAGGTGAGGATACTCACCATCTTCTCCACCTTGTGTCCAGGTGAGAAAGTTTCTGTGAAACCTATGTCTTCTCTTCTTATGAACCCATTCGCCACCAGCCTAGCCTTATTCTGGACTTCATCTCCTGGAAGGTACTTTTCTTTGACCTTGTAAGTCCACCTACAATCCACAACTCTCTGATTTCCCAGAATGTGCACCAATTCCCAGAAGTTGTTCTTCCTCAAAGAATCCATTTCTTCCTCCATAGCTAGCTTCTATCTTTGCGAATCCTTACATCCCATGTAAGTCTCTTGTTCACTCATCCCTCGTTTTGTCTAAGGAGTTGCTGCATCCGCAGCATCTGCAAACCCATATCTTGAAGGTGGTCCGACCAGCCTTCCTTCCCAGTCTCTTGTGAGCTGATAGTCCTTTCGACTTGCTGCATCAACCTCTTCTAGTTCAGTCTCTTCTTGAGTGCCCTGAGCATGGCCTTCATCCAAGGGCACTACCTGGTCCGAACCCTCTTGCCTTCCTTGCTTTACCTGAATTGAATCTTCCTTGATGCTATGCTCCACAAGAACCAAACTAGTTTGCTCACTAGCCCCTGCAAGGTTAGTTTTCTCCAAATAGGGAAATAACAATTCATTAAAATGAACATCCCTACTTATAATGAGTTTCAATCCTTCTAAGGACCACAACCTATACCCCTTAGCCCCTTCCTCATATCCTAGAAACACACATTTTTTAGATCCTGGGCTAAGCTTATCTTCCTTTTGTTGTGCATATGCAGCACACCCAAAAGTCCTAAGGTTGTCTAACTCAGGGGGTTTTCCACTCCACATCTCCATGGGAGTCTTTTGATACACAATCCTAGAGGGTGATATATTCACCAAGTATGCAGCAGTTGATACAGCTTCCCCCCCCCCCAAAAAAAAAACATTCGGGTAATCTGAATCTATTTAACATGCACCTAACCTTTTCCATAAGGGTCTTATTCATCCACTCAGCAACTCCACTTTGCTGAGGGGTTTCCACAACCATCCTATGTTTTAGAATCCCATTTAATCTACAGAATTGATCAAGTTCTTGGTTAATAATTTCTAATCCATTATCGGTTCTTATCCCCTTAACTACTCTACCTATTTGAGTCTCAACCAACCCTTTCCACACCACTAATTTATTCAAGGCATCCAATTTATTTCTAACCAAATAAACCCACACTCTTCTTGAATAATCATCAATTAAAGACAGAAAGTAAATGTTACCTCCCTGTGTTGGTGTCCTTGCTGGTCCCCAAAGGTTCGCATGAATGTAGTCAAGAATGCCCTTAGACTTGTGCACTCCGGTGTTGAAGCTCACCCGGTGTTGCTTCTCAAGAACACAACACTCACAGAAATCAAGTTCCTCTACTTTGTCTCCACCAAGTACGCCATCCTTGCTGAGAACTTGTAGGCCCTCTTCGCTCATATGTCCCAAGCGAGTGTGCCAAAGGGCTGCCCTATCCATCTCAGCCATCAAGCTTGCTGCTTGATCATTGATTTCTGTCTCTCTGATCATCTCATAGAGTCCATCGTTTCTTGCTGCCTTGATCACTACCAAAGATCCCTTGACTACCTTGATCTTTCCTCCCTCTATCTTGCATGTGTACCCCATGGAATCCAGTTGCCCCAATGAGATCAAATTCCTCCTCAAATCTGGAATATACCTCACATTTTCCAGCTGCCTTGTCATTCCATCAAACATCCTCACCTGGATGTCTCCTATGCCTCTTACTTGGTAAGAAATTTCATTCCCCAAGAAAACCCTTTCATCATTGGTTTCCTTGAAATTCTTGAACCAACTCTGGTGAGGGCACATGTGATGAGTGCACCCGGTGTCCAAGATCTATTTCCTGCCGCGTTCTTGCCCTTTGCTTACACTCGAGCACACAACAAGAACATCATCATCTTGCTGTTCTATTTTGGCAACCGAAGCCTCTCCATTCTTGGTATGACTTCCTCCTCTATCCCTTGTTATCTTCTTGCAATCTTTCTTGACATGACCCCTCTTATGGTAGTAGTAGCAGCTCTTCCCTCTAAATCTCAATTTGGAATGCATTCTCCCATGGCTTTCTCCTCTACCTCTGTCCCGGTAGTAGCCATGCATACTGCTGTGTACTCTCCCATGGCTCTCTCCTCTACCTCTGTCCCGGTAGTAGCCATGCATGCTGCCATACCAAGTTGCTGGTCTTCTTTTAAAGAACAACTCTTTACCACTTGATGCACTCCTTATCTTGGCATCAAGATCATTTTACAATTCTTTCTTAGGATCAAATTTAAAAGCGAAGATTCGTTTACAAAGATACCTCTTATTAGGGAGAGTCTTTCCAAGAAACAACTCATCTAGTTTCTTCCATATTGCAGCTGGATCTTCCAAGTCTCCGCACTCCCTTGTGACATTATCCGACATGTGCAAGAAAATGGTGTTGTAAGCCATCTTCTTCATCTCAATCCGCTAGTCCTCCGTGGTACATGCTGGAAAAGCATCATCTTCTCCAAGAGCCAAGTCCACTTTCTGTTGCACTAGAACCTCCTTGATCTTCCGCTTCCAAAGGGAAAAGTCTCCCTTTCCATCAAACTTCTTAATACCAAAATTTGAAGCCATCTTTTGCGGATAAGATCCCTGATTTATGCACTATCCACAAATGCTTTCTTCAACCTTAAGAACACAGATCGAAGACGGATCTTAACATCATTCTTGAATCAACCTTCAAGAACACGATCAGATCTTGATCTTTACACTGTTCTTGAATCACCCAAGAAGTTGATCTTTGATTCTTGGAGTCTTGGCTCCATCACCTTCTACTTCTTGCTCCGATAACAAGCTGTGCAAGCTCTGATACCATTGACCAAAGCTCTGATACCACTGTTGGAAATCACCTTGACAAGATGCCCAGGTGGTGATCTTCTAAACACCCAAGTCTTGAATGACTTGTAGAAAGAAAACAGCAATCGAACACAAGAACAGAAAATCAAAGAAAGAAAAAAAGACAAGCAATTTGTTATCGAGGTTCGGCAATGTGCCTATGTCCCCGTGAGTTCCTCTGAACTCTCTGCACTAACTCAATGGTTCTTACAAAGTTACAACAATCCCCTTCAAGAATCCAATTTCTTGAAGAAACAAGAAGAGAACTAGAAAGTGACAGTCATATTACAAAGTTTTCTATCAATTCTATTCTACCCTCTCTTCTTTACAACCAGCCTCACTACGAAGAGTCCCTCTTGTGTTTTGTGTCTTTACATTCTCACATAATTCTCTCTTGTATTACATTTGATCTCACATAATGTCACAAAAATGATTCTTCTCTCATGTGAAAAATGAGGCTAGGGAACCCCTTTTATAGCCATCCACTTCTGGGACATTCTTGTGAGTTAATCTCCACCCATAGATCTTGATAACCACTTAACCATGGCCCTCCATCAATCGTAAGTGGTGCTGTGCGTTTTAACCTTGCATTCACGCACATAAGAGAAGGCTAAAGCATGTTGTCCATGTGTGCCGGCCAGCGCTGCAGCGCTGAAGAACTGGTGCTGCAGCTTTAAATTTCTGTCCTTTGTGCTATTTCTGCTAGGTTCCAGCGCTGCAGCTCCAAGTTGTTGTCCCTTTCATACAACACCCTTCTGCTTGTGTGCAGAAGTGCGCACACTAGTGCGTATGGCCTTCCCTTGCTCCAAAATGAAGCATACACATGTGTGCAGCCTTCTAACTTGCTGAACTTTGATCCTCCACCTTTGTTTTAGACTTTAACCATCTTTGAACCATACTTGGACCTATTCAAACCTTAACCATGTTTGAACCATGTTTAAACCTTAGACAAATACCAACAAGTTCAAAATGAAAAAGAAATTTGTATTTCAAGCATTAGAAGTGATCATGGAAAAGAATTTGAAAACCAAAGTTTTCAAAATTTTATGATGAAAATGGAATTGATCACAACTTTTCAGCTCCTAGAACTCCTCACCAAAATGGAGTTGTTGAGAGGAAAAATAGAGTTCTCAAAGAATTTGCAAGAACAATGCTTTGTGAAAATAGCTTACCAAAATACTTTTGGGCGGAAGTGGTAAACACTTCTTGCTTTATCTTGAATAGAATTTTAATTAGGCCTATGCTTGACAAAACTCCTTATGAATTATGGAAAGGTAAAAAGCCTAATATCTCCAATTTTCGTACCTTTTGTTGTAAACACTTCATCCTAAATAAAAATAAAACTAACTTGGGTAAATTTGACTCAAAGACCGATGAAGGGATATTCTTAGGATATTCAACCTCTAGTAAGGCTTATAGAGTCTTCAATAAGAGAACATTAGTAGTAGAAGAATCCGTACATGTAACCCTTTACGAGTCTAACCCAATTAGTAGTAGAGAAGTTTCTTTCAATGATGATGCAGATTTCATTCCAAGAATAGAGACACCTACTCCCATTGTTGACCCAAAGGAGAGCCCACCTCAACCGAATCAAGAAATAGAAACTCTCAAATTGGACCAACCATCTACAAGTCAACAAGAGGATAGTCTTCTCAAAGATTGGAGGTATGTAACTTATCACCCAATCGATCAAGTGATTGGTGATCCTTCACAAGGGGTAAGAACTAGTTCCTCTATTAGAAACATTTACAAGTATGTAGCCTATTTGTCTCAAATAGAACCTAAAACATTTGTAGAAGCCGAAAATGATAATGATTGGATAATTACCATGTAAGAAGAAATAAATCATTTTGAAAGAAACAATGTATGGAATCTAGTTCCTAGACCAAAGAATTATACAATAATAGGAACTAAATGGGTATTTAGAAGTAAGATGGATGAAAATGGAATAGTGACTAGAAACAAGGCTAGACTAGTTGCTAAGGGATATAATCAAGAAGAAGGAATAGACTTTGATGAGACCTATGCTCCCGTAGCAAGATTAGAAGCTATTCGAATGTTATTGGCCTTTGCATGCTTTAATAAGTTTAAATTATTTCAAATGGATGTAAAGAGTGCGTTTTTAAATGGCTTTATAGAAGAAGAGGTATACATTAAGCAACTTCTTGGATTTGAGAATCCTAGTCTTCCAAATCATGTCTAAAAGCTTTCTAAAGCTCTATATGGGTTGAAGCAAGCTCCAAGAGCATGGTATGAAAGATTAAGTAAATTTTTTATTGACAATAATTTTATAAAAGGAAAAGTAGACACAACCCTCTTCACAAAAACTCATATAAATGACACTCTACTAGTCCAAATATGTGTTGATGATTTATATTTGGTGCTACTAATGAATCTATATGTAAAGAGTTTGCCAAGTGCATGCAAGGTGAATTTGAAATGAGCATGATGGGAGAGCTTATCTACTTCCTTGGGCTTCAAATCAAACAAATCAAAGGAGACATCTTCATCAATCAATCAAAATACACTAAGGACCTACTAAAGAGGTTCGGGATGGAAAACTCAAAGCCACTTGGTACTCCTATGAGCACATCTACAAAACTTGATCTTGATGAAGGAGGTAAGTGTGTAGATACTAAATATTATAGAAGCATGATAGGAGCTTTACTTTATTTGACTATAAGTAGACCTGATATTATGTTTAGTTTATACATGTGTGCTAGATTTTAGGCTAATTCTAAGGAATCACATGTAGTTGCAGTAAAAAGAATCCTTAGATATCTACATGGAACTCAAGCCTTAAGATTATGGTACTCTAGAGATTCATCTTTTGAGCTTGTAGGATATTCAGATGCTGACTTTGCAAGGTGTTGGTTAGATAGAAAAAACATAAGTAGAACATGCCAATTCTTAGATGCAATGTTAACCTCTTTGATTTTCCAAGAAACAAAACTCTGTTGCACTATCAATCGCCGAGGCAGAATATATAGCAGCTGGAAGTTGTTGTGCCCGAGTGTTATGGATGAAACAACAACTGGAAGACTATGGCATGAACTTTAAAAGTATCCCAATACATTGCAATAATACAAGTGCTATCAACTTAACCAAAAACCCTAGTCAACACTCTAGAACCAAACACATAGAAGTTAGACATCATTTCTTAAGAGACCATGCTCAAAAAGGTGATATTAGACTAGAATTCATACCTTTAGAAGATCAAATAGCTGACATTCTTACAAAACCTCTAAGTGAAGCTAGTTTCTGCAAAATTAGACTATTAATGGGATTGTTAGATTGTGATAAACTGTATGCCTGATTACATCATCATTCATCATTTGCATACTTGACATCTAATGAAAGAGTATTAAACCTTATTTAATATTTCCCTCACTAAAGATGGCATAGATAAACAAATTTCATGCTAAGACTCAAGATTGAAAGTTTTCTTAAGGGTCCAGTCGACTGGTAAGTCTGTACCAGTCGACTAGTAAACCAAGACCTTGTTTGGAGCCATTTTTTGAAATTTAGTTAACGACCCAGTACTGGTATTTCTCTGCCAGTTTATCCAGTCGATCGGTGTCCCGATCTAGTCGACCGGTATGTTAAAATTTTTCAAAATTGTAATGGACCCAGTCAACTAGTATCGCGATTCTATAAATAATTTCTTCAGATTTTTCACTTTTTCACGCCATTGTTGCAACCCTAAGCTTTCCCTCTCTAAAAAATCTAATCTTTTTTAATCAAAAATCCTTAAAACACTTCATACACACCTTGATCTACACATCCATACCATCTATTTCAACTTTCTACGGTTGAAATCTCAAATATCCATCAAAATCTCCTTTTCCCCTAAAAACCTTTTCCTTCAAAAATATCCGATAGAATCTGCATCAAGACCACTATTGGGGGACCTCATGCGCCTACTAAGCCAAGGTCCACCAAATCTGTGACTCCGGATCCTAAAGGGAAGGGACTGGCATGCTCCTCGAGCAAGAAGGCAAGAACAGAGCTTGATGACTCCCTGTTCTCCAACCCCACTCCTAAAGAAAGGTATACCGCTATCATCCGTCACAAAAGATCATGACGGGTAGATTCACCAACTTCGAATCTATTTGTCATGGTAATTTTGACATTTTACCTTATTTTCATGCAATAAACTTGACCCCACTGGTCAAGATTCACCAGAAGTTGTACCCGAGACTGATTCACCAGTTCTATGCGAAATTGGTGAAACCTAATCCACTGGCTCTACGGTTCAGAACTAGTGTAATGTGTGTGGAGTTCGAGGTCAACACTGACCTTTTGATGAGTATCCTGAGGATCCCTATGGGAGGGATCCAATGGAGTCTGGACGAATGGCTAGACAATTTCAATTATGAGGAGGTATGTTGAATAGTTAGGGGTGACCCTAACTATGTCTTTCGACCCACTATATTTCACACATGTAATGACATACCCCTCGACTCGAAATTGTTCAACCTCATTGTAAGTTAGATCATCCACCCGAAACTCGGGAGTCGGGGCTATCTATTTAAGATAGATGTGGTATTGATTTGGAGCCTTAAAACTAGGCACCACTTCAATATCTACCCTCTATTGCTCGCCAACATGATCAACGGCGAAGCTAGTGACTCCGGATGCCTTCCCTACGGGATGCTCATCACACTTATCCTTCAACACTTCCGGGTTCCTCTCCCTACCTCTGAGGCTCAAGACATCGGCCTCAAGGACATCATCAACATCTCTTCGTTGAAGAAAATGGGATACACAGTCTAAGACGGCATGATTTATTCAAAGGCTAGGAAGAACATTCGGATAGGTGAGGACGATAGCAGTGATGATGAGGACGAGGGTCCAGATGCTACAGCTACTGTTATGGATGCAGATGACTGAGCACCACCTATAGGTGACTTGAGTGCTGGTCCAACTGGGTATGGCAATCTTCTTCAGGCTATCATGAGCCTCCAGCTAACTATGCAGTCCAAATTTCAGAGCTTGAGCTCTTTGGTCGACGCCATGCATCATGGCCTCCACTCCCTCCAAGATAACTTTGGGCTGCACCGAGAGCATACTAAGGGTTCTTTGACTGAGCTTCGGGATCTCATTCATGACAGCTCTGACTCTCTCTCTCCATGAGTTGCTTTCAGTACCTTTTTGTTGTATATAGATGTAGCTTTCAGTTGTTCTTGGCATGGACATTATTTCATCATATATTGTATTTTTTCTTTCAGTTTCGGCTCTTAGAAGCCTATTATGTATGGATATTAATGTTCTATGTCTATATTTCATTTTACCTTTTGATTCATATCCTTGCTTTACTTTTACATCATATATTTGCTTAATGTAAATAGTTCATTGATTGGATATATGCTGTAACTACTTCTACATGTATAGAAACTTTTGGCTCTTACCGGGAAGTATTCCTAGTTTCAAATTATGCCAAATTTTCATGTACAAGTTTTTTAATGCCTTCTCTTAATGTTTATAGTGTCTATATAGCTTATTTTTTGGTTTACAACCCCCTTTTTTGCTATTGTCAAAACAGGGGAGAAATATTGATAAGTGCTTAAATATTCATATTTAAGCCCCTTAATTTACATGTGTTAAGCTCTTTATCTATAAGTTTTAGTATGTTTTACTTCATTTTGTGTGTTTCACATGTTCTTATAGGTCTTAGAGAAAAAGGAAGCAGTTTTGGCACTTAAGGGAAGAAGCCTGGAAATCCTGGAGCAGCTTCTGGTCAAAGTGCGATCGATCGCACTACTGCATGCGATCGAGTGCACATGCGATCGTTCGCACACATGAAGGATCGAGTGCAGCAATGCGATCGAGCATAAGATGCATTCGATGGAGCGCACATGTA
This sequence comes from Bretschneidera sinensis, assembly GCA_023935145.1. Taxonomy (NCBI): domain Eukaryota; kingdom Viridiplantae; phylum Streptophyta; class Magnoliopsida; order Brassicales; family Akaniaceae; genus Bretschneidera; species Bretschneidera sinensis. The sequence goes on along the minus strand of CM043701.1, from coordinate 74,287,467 downwards.
CAGACGTGAACAGTAAACTGCAGAACCCTATTTTGGAAATAAAGGAGTTTTGGGTTTTAGGAAAGTTTAAGAACTCATGAGCCTTCTAGGACTACTCAAGCCCTATAAATACACCTGTAAAGCACACACAAAAAAACACAACTTAGAGAACACTTCTTTTATCTGTTGCTTTTAGCTTGGAGAAGGAAACTGTGGAGGGGAATTGACAACTCTCCTCTCGGGTTTCTTCTTTCCTTTATTTTAATTATGTGTACTTAAACTTTTAGTAAGGGCTTGGTTGAAGCTCTAATTATGTTTATTCAATAATTCAGTATTGGCACCTTTGCGATATTTATGTTGTGTTGCTTAACTTGATTAATGCCTGTTTATATTTAAATACCTCATATGTATGTGTCTGATCAACGTATGTATGTGGTATGGATTAGTTAGTTAGATCAATTTGGATGACTGAGTCCTGGGTCTGACAATAGTGACAAATGATATCCACATCGGATTCTTCGGTTAATCAACATGGGAAACTGGGAGTTGATACCATGCCCTAAGTCTCATGTGGTTGTCGATTTCCACAGATCCTATGCTCTCTTAAGGAACAACTCAGTATACACCATACTAAATCCCTTAAGCTAGTTACGATTATCTAAATGCTATGGAGAGGAAGCTAGATATACTCATAAACACCATGACTACTCAAAACATCTCACCTAGTCCGCGAGCCAAACCACTCCAGGTGTGTGCTATATGTTCTCATTTTGATCACATTACTAAAACTTGCCCTTTATATTTATATGCAGATCAAGAGCAAGCAAATTATGAGGGACCGAACAATGCATATGCATATACCTACAATCCTGGATGGCAGAACCACCCCAACTTCACATGGAATAATCAAAATGCCTTGAACCTTCAAGGGCAGCAAAGGAACTTCCAACACGCAGCTTAATTAGTCCCAGAATCAAGAGAGAGTGACCTAGAGAGCATTGTGAGGGAATTGGTCATTCAACAACAATAGCTGCTTACATTACAAGAGCAATTTAGGACTGAGCAAATACAAATAAATGCAAGGCATGAGCAAGCTATACAAAGATTAGATGTACAAGTGGGGCATATAGCTAAGGAGCTAAGTAAACAAAAGCAAGGTGTTGTTGAACAAGTTTTTCATGACCATCATGTTGATCCATTAGAAACTACTCTTACATATAGTCTCACAAGATCGAGTATAGTGCCAAAATATGAGGATGTTACTGATGACATCATCGAAACTATACACCTCATTGAAGCCTCTCCAAAGCTTCAAAGTAAGTACACTGATCCATTTGATATTCTTATGCCTACTAATATTATTTTCCCTTTTATTGTACAAGCACCTAACTTGGAATTCAAGCAGTTGCTAGAGCACCTACCTTATGCTTATATGGGTGAGAATAAGACACTTCCTATGCTAGCTGCTGCCACTCTTACTTTTGGGAAAAAATATGGCTTGGTCCGGCTGAAGATGTTAAACTTAGCTCTTATGGGAGGCACCCCAGACTTATCCTTTTTATTTTATTTATATTTATATTTACATATCTAGTATTTATATTTATTGTTTTTCGGAATAATGTTTATTTTTCTTTGTCTGATACTTAGTGCGTGCATTCAGTTCAAGTTTCGGGGCATGTTACAAGCAAAGCAAGCAACCTAGTTCTCCATCTCCCAGGTCAGATCTTTCCATGCCACACACATTGGGGACAATGTGTATTTTAAGTTTGGGGGTAGTGGGAGATACTAGATACTATCACACACGCACTTGAAACACATGCACACACTAAGTCCCAGTTTTTTTTAGGAAGATAAATGCATGTTCTTTTGGTAAACAAAAATTTTGATTGATTTAAAAATTTGATATCACTTCATTAGTAAGCTTAAAAGCTAGAACATATAGTCTTGCAATGGGAATTTTACAAAGTTTAGTTACCTACCTCAAGGCACCTAAGAATTCACGAGTTTGATCCAAATTTTCACAAACACATTGAGCACACATTTGTGTGGGGAATGACATATAATTCTCTTGTATATGTTTCCATAATCTAACTGTGATCGGATAACTTGTTGAAAAGAACACTTTGGCATAAAAAAAATAAAGAAGAAAAAAAAATGTTTATCATGCAAAAAGTGATCAAAAAGCTTTCCACTGAGTAACTGGGCCTCTGGCCTCAGTAAGCATTGAGTGTTCACGTCGAAAGGTGGGAATTTCATTTAGAAGCATTAAAACCTATTAGTTCCGTAGCCTTTTTTATTCAAGTTAGTAAGTCCTTAGGGGTGTCTTTACACCTAATGCCCTAAAACTATCTGGTTTGGGAGTCATTGGCTAAACACTCGTTACAAAGGTCAAATAGAAAGCTCGATGGAACTCAACATGGCAAAGATCGCATGATGAAAGAAAAAGAAAGAAGAAGAAGTATTATACCATTTTTGTTCTCTTTGATAAGGAATTCGATAAAGGTTTGGGCATCGAAACCCTATACACTAAAATTATATGGAAGCCCCATCTTATATGTGCTAATTCATCACACACAAATCAAACTTACGATGCCTTAAGCCAACCTTAGGTAAGTAACATGAACTTTTGAAAATCCTTTTTCAATACAAAAAGTTGTTTTTATTTTAAGCTTACTCATGAACTGTTATCATAGTTTTTTGTGCAACCCAAATCTTTGAGTATAATGGAAGTGAATTTATCTTTAATTTTGTTCTTCATTTAGTTTTTAGTTTTGTAATGCTAAGGGACTAGCAATATGTAAGTGTGGGGGTGCGTTAAGTACTTAAATATTCATATTTAAGCCCCTTAATTTACATGTGTTAAGCTCTTTATCTATACGCTTTAGTCTGTTTTACTTCATTTTGTGTGTTTCATATGTTTTTATAGGTCTTGGAGAAAAAGGAAGCAGTTTTGGCACTTAAGGGAAGAAGCCTGGAAATCCTGGAGCAGCTTTTGGTCAAAGTGCGATCGTTCGCACACATGAAAGATCGAGTGCAGCAATGCGATCAAGCACAAGACGCATGCGATCAAGCTCACATGTACGGGCGTGAACAGCAAACTACAGAACCCTATTTTGGCAATATAGGAGTTTTGGGTTTTAGGAAAGTTTAAGAACTCATGAGCCTTCTAGGACTACTCAAGCCCTATAAATACACCTGTAAAGCACACACAAAAAAACACAACTTAGAGAACACTTCTTTTATCTGTTGCTTTTAGCTTGGAGAAGGAAACTGTGGAGGAGAATTGATGACTCTTCTCTCAGGTTTCTTCTTTCCTTTATTTTTATTGTGTACTTAAACTTTTAGTAAGGGCTTGGTTGAAGCCCTAATTATGTTTATTCAATAATTCAATATTGGCACCTTTGCGATATTTATGTTGTGTTGCTTAACTTGATTAATACCTGTTTGTATTTAAATTTCTCATATGTGTGTGTCTGATCAACGTATGCATGTGGTATGGATTAGTTAGTTAGATCAATTTGGATGACCGAGTCTGGGTCTGACAATAGTAACAAACGATATCCACACCGGATTCTTCAGTTAATCAACATGGGAAACTGGGAGTTGATACCATGCCCTAAATCTCATGTGGTTGTCGATTTCCACAGATCTTATGCTCTCTTAAGGAACAACTCAGTATACACCATACTGAATCCCTTAAGATAGAAAAGAGTTAGAATAGATACCATGCCTAACTCGTTGCTTACGGAAATCAATAGCTTAAGGATTAGATACCATGCCCTTAGGTTGACAAACATTAGGTATACATGGCATGATTAAAGCATTGGCATACTGATATATTATGGTAGCATAATTAGTGGTGGATATCAAGTCCCTACGCCTTTATCTTTATTATTTTATCTTTATCAAAATCAACTCTTTTATTATTTCTATCTTTTTACATTACGAATATAATTCTAAAACGAAATTAACCAATCCCTGTGGAGATGATCTTGCTTTCGCACAGTATACTACTAAGTTGACCTTGTGCACTTGCAAGTAAAACGAGTGTGATTATTCACCCATTAATTTAGGTGGTAATCACTCAACAAGTTTTTGGCACCGCTGCCGGGGATTGTGCTAAATTTCTTTTTAAAATTATTTTCGTTAGTATTTTTATTTTATTTTATTCTGTTCCGTTTTATTTTTATTTTTATCAAAAATCAGATTTATTCCTTCTTTTTGTTTTCTGTTTTTTTGGTCAGGTGTGCAGAGGAGTTTCTGTCCTCATTGTGATCGAGCGCACTACTTGGTGCGATCGATCGCAAGCCTAGAGTGATCGAGCGTAGAGGAGCTACGATCGAGCGCAAAAGGTCCAGAGAGTACCGGAGTAGCATTACTGAAACTACTGCGCTGAAGCTTTTCAACCAATTCATTCGAAGGAGAAACACCTATGGTGGAAGCTAGTTACGCTTATCTAAATGCTACGGAGAGGAAGCTGGATATACTCAAAAACACCATGACTACTCAAAATATCTCACCTAGTCCGTGAGCCAAACCACTCCAGGTATGTGCTATATGTTCTCATTTTGATCACATTACTGAAACTTGCCCTTTATATTTATATGCAGATCAAGAGCAAGAAAATTATGAGGGACTGAACAATGCATATGCATATACCTACAATCCTGGATGGAAGAACCACCCCAACTTCGCTTGGAACAATCAAAATGCCTTGAACCTTCAAGGGCAGCAAAAGAACTTCCAACAAGCAGCTCAATTAGTCCCAGAATCAAGAGAGAGTGACCTAGAGAGCATTGTGAGGGAATTGGTCATTCAACAAAAACAGCTGCTTACCTTACAAGAGCAGTTTAGGACTGAGCAAAGACAAATAAATGCAAGGCATGAGCAAGCTATTCAAAGATTAGATGTACAAGTGGGGCATATAGCTAAGTAGCTAAGTAAATAAAAGCAAGGTGTTGTTGAATAAGTTTTTCATGACCATCACATTGATCCATTAGAAACTAATCTTACATATAGTCTCACAAAATCGAGTACAGTGCCAGAATATGAGGATGTTACTGATGACATCATCGAAACTATGCACATCATTGAAGCCTCTCCAAAGCATCAAAGTAAGTACACTGATCCATTTGATATTTATGTGCCTACTAATATTATTTTCCCTTTTATTGTACAGGCACCTAACTTGGAATTCAAGCAGTTGCTAGAGCACCTACCTTATGCTTATATGGGTGTGCGGGCTGTGCGCATAGTGTGCGCTCAGTGTGCGCTCAGTGTGCGTGCTGGGAGAGAATAAGACACTTCCTATGCTAGCTGCTGCCACTCTTACTTTTGGGAAAAAATATGGCTTGGTCCGGCTGAAGACGTTAAACTTAGCTCTCATGGGAGGCACCCCAAACTTATTCTTTTTATTTTATTTATATTTATATTTACACATCTAGTATTTATATTTATTGTTTTTCGGAATAATATTTATTTTTCTTTATCCAGTACTTAGTGCGTGCATCCAGTTCAAGTTTGGGGGCATGTTACAAGCAAAGCAAGCAACCTAGTTCTCCAACTCCCAGGTCAGATCTTTCCATGCCACACACATTGGGGACAATGTGTATTTTAAGTTTAGAGGTAGTGGGAGATACTAGATACTATCACGCATGCACTTGAAACACATGCACACACTAAGTCCCAGTTTTTTTTAGGAAGATAAATGCATGTTCTTTTGGTAAACAAAATTTTTGGTTGATTTAAAAATTCGATATCACTTCATTAGTAAGCTTAAAAGCTAGAACACATAGTCTTGCAATGGGAATTTTACAAAGTTTAGTTACCTACCTCAAGGCACCTAAGAATTCACGAGTTTGATCCAAATTTGCACAAACACATTGAGCACACATTTGTGTGGGGAATGACATATAATTCTCTTGTATATGTTTCCATAATCTAACTGTGATCGGATAACTTGTTGAAAAGAACACTTTGGCATAAGAAAAATAAAGAAGAAAAAAAATATAAGAAAAATGTTCATCATGCAAAAAGTGATCAAAAAGCTTTCCACTGAGTAACTGGGCCTCTTGCCTCAGTAAGCATTGAGTGTTCACGTCAAAAGGTGGGAATTTCATTTAGAAGCATTAAAACCTGTTAGTTCCGTAGCCTTTTTTATTCAAGTTAGTAAGTCCTTAGGGGTGTCTTTACACCTAATGCCCTAAAACCATCTGGTTTGGGAGTCATTGGCTAAACACTCGTTACAAGGGTCAAATAGAAAGCTCAATGGAACTCAACATGGCAAAGATCGCATGATGAAAGAAAAAGAAAGAAGAAGAAAGTATTATGCCATTTTTGTTCTCTTTGATAAGGAATTCGATAAAGTTTTGGGCATCGAAACCCTATACACTAAAATTATATGGAAGCCCCATCTTATATGTGCTAATTCATCACACACAAATTAAACTTATGATGCCTTAAGCCAACCTTAGGTAAGTAACATGAACTTTTGAAAATCCTTTTTCAATACAAAAAGTTGTTTTTATTTTAAGCTTACTCATGAACTGTTATCATAGTTTTTTGTGCAACCCAAATCTTTGAGTATCATGGAAGTGAATTTATCTTTAATTTTGTTTTTCATTTAGTTTTTAGTTTTGTATTGCTAAGGGACTAGCAATATGTAAGTGTGGGGGTGTGATAAGTGCTTAAATATTCATATTTAAGCCCCTTAATTTACATATGTTAAGCTCTTTATCTATATGTTTTAGTCTGTTTTACTTCATTTTGTGTGTTTCACATGTTTTTATAGGTCTTGGAGAAAAAGGAAGCAGTTTTGGCACTTAAGGGAAGAAGCCAGGAAATCCTGGAGCAGCTTCTGGTCAAAGTGCGATCGATCGCACTACTGCATGCGATCGAGCGCACATGCGATCGTTTGCACACATGAAGGACCGAGCGCAGCAATGCAATCGAGCACAAGACGCATGCGATCAAGCTCATATGTACGGGTGCGAACAGCAAACTACAGAACCCTATTTTGGAAATAATCCTGTTTTGGAAATAAAGGAGTTTTGGGTTCTAGGAAAGTTTAAGAACTTATGAGCCTTCTAGGACTACTCAAGCCCTATAAATACACTTGTAAAGCACACAAAAAAAAACAGAACTTAGAGAACACTTCTTTTATCTGTTGCTTTTAGCTTGGAGAAGGAAACTGTGGAGGAGAATTGACGACTCTTTTATCAGGTTTCTTCTTTCCTTTATTTTTATTATGTGTACTGAAACTTTTAATAAGGGCTTGGTTGAAGCCCTAATTATGTTTATTCAATAATTCAGTATTGGCACCTTTGCAATATTTATGTTGTGTTGCTTAAATTGATTAATACCTATTTATATTTAAATTCCTCATATGAGTGTGTCTGATCAACGTATGCATGTGGTATGGATTAGTTAGTTAGATCAATTTGGATGACTGGGTCCTGGGTCTGACAATAGTAACAAAAGATATCTACACTGGATTCTTGGGTTAATCAACATGGAAAACTGGGAGTAGATACCATGCCCTAGGTCTCATGTGGTTGTCGATTTCCACAGATCCTATGCTCTCTTAAGGAACAACTCAGTATACACCATACTGAGTCCCTTAAGATAGAAAATATTTAGAGTAGATACCATGCCTAACTCGTTACTTAGGGAAATCAATAGCTTAAGGAGTAGATACCGTGCCCTTAGGTTGACAAACATTAGGTATACATGGCATGATTAAAGCATTGGCATACTGATATATTATGGTAGCATAATTAGTGGTGGATATCAAGTCCCTACGCCTTTATCTTTATTATTTTATCTTTATCAAAATCAACTCCTTTATTATTTCTATCTTTTTACATTACGAATATAATTCTAAAACGAAATTGACTAATCCTTGTGGAGATGATCTTGCTTTCGCACACTATACTACTAAGTTGACCTTGTGCACTTGCAAGTAAAACGAGTGCGATTATTCGCCCATTAATTTAGGTGGTAATCGCTCAACAAATATAAGAAAAATGACTATAATGACTGTAAACTTAAAGTAGTGCATAGATTTAGGGGTAGCATTGCTCCAAACGACATGTTGTATAAGACTTGATCTTGGGTTGCTTGGTTGGATCGAATATAAACTGTCTTTGAAATGTTTTATAGGTTGGTTTTATTCAAAAAACAGAGGAAACTCTGCCCAATTTTTCAAGAAAAAACCTAATACTTAGTTTTAAAAACTGTTTTCTCTCATTTGTTTTGTCATCATAAAAAATGGGGAGATTGTTGACCCTCATCTAAATTTTAATGATGATAAAACACAACTCTAATTATACTAACAGTTTTATCTAATTTTTTTAAACGATAAAAGCATACAACCAAGAATCAAGATATAAGAACTCAACCCGAATCAGACACCAATTCAAGATAGAAGATCTAGTATAGGCATAAGGTATTGAAACAAGTTGTAAATCTCACTTGTTCAGGTAACTAGCTTGTCTTATGGCTCATTTTGAAAAAGCATTTTAACAAAACTATTCATTCAAACGTTTATAAAGTCAAAAACATTTCAAAGCATGAATAACTGGATTGAAGGGCAACCCAATTGACTGGTACTTATACCGGAAGACTGGTATATGGGACAGTGTGTCCCCAGTCGACTGGGTGCTTCATACCAGTCGACTGGTATACTTGACCCAGTCGACTGGTACTCTTCACAGCCTTAAAAAGTGAGACTTTTCACTTGATCCAGTCGACTGGTAATTCAAAAAATATGACTATTGAGATGCGAGACGCGAGAATTGAGCACTTAATGCACCACAAAATTCCAAGTCAGAACAAAATTGCCATATTAATTCAAGGCTATATAAACCCACTCAAATGAGCATTTAAAATATGGAAATTACACATTCAATCAAGTTTTTGCTCATTAATACACAAAAGCTTTGAAATATTTATTGTTGAGCCAATATTTAAGCTTTACCTTGAAAGAGAGATATTATTCAGTTGTATAAGCATTCATTGCTGTCTCTCTATCATTTACTTTACATCAACTCATATTTATTGTAAAGGGATTAGCTTCCGAAAGGAAGAGATTAGCTTCTGAGAAGAAGGGATAAGCTTCCAAGAGGAAGGGACTATTTGTAAGGTTTGTGCAACACCCGTGAAGTTGCATGACTAAGAGTTTTAGTAGATTACTTCAAGAAGGTTCCTTGAAGAGAGTGGACGTAGGGTCGAAATGAATCTGATATTGCCAAACCACTATAAACTGAGTTTGCATTTTCTATTCCTTAAACTCTTTTGTTTATAGAACATTACTTGTTTACATGCTTATGAATTTATCTGTTTTTATAAACTTGTGATTAAATAGCAAAATTTTTTATAAACCCAATTCATCCCCCCTCTTGGGTTGAAACCTCAGTCTACACATTTGAAGAATTATAGGAAAAACTTGAGGTTTTCATGAATGTTTGTTGAATCTGATCGTTCAAGAAGTTTCTGGAAAAATATTTGTGAAGGTAATCTTTTCTTTTCTTGTTCTTTTCATTTATAAATCACGATTTTAAGAGTTTAAAACATTATAATCTCTTGAATAAAGTTTGGATTTGATTCAAATAAAAGAAAAGAGTTCAACCAAAAACTTTGAATTAGAGAATAGACTGGAACATGCATAAATATATATCGATGCATTTAACCCAAAAAATAGTTTAAAATTAAGTTATGAGATAGTAATATTGGTTAAGCATAATATTGTTAGCAAGGAAATGATTCATGGATAGTGCGTGGTGCTTCTAGGTGAGTTCACTTTACTTCTAGTAAGCAAAAATAAGTAAGGAATGTGGATAAAACTTAAAATAAATTATCAATAAGAAAAGATAAACTATATATTATTAAATATGATCAATTTGAAGAAATAAGGAATACAAGTATGAATTCAACGAATAAAGAGAAAATAATTCTTAAAAATGTTAATTTGATGAAAAGATTGAGTATATGAATATATATAACAAATTTTTGTGAATTGTAATCTTGGAATGATGTATAAATTATAAAGACTGGATTGTTGTGATAAATTGTTAAATTTGTGATGTAGTTATTTAATGGAATGTTATTATCCTTATGCTTGCTTGTATATCTATGTACATGCATTGTCGGGCCACAGAAGAGATGAAGGGTGTGGTCCGGGGATGATAGTACTGACACATAGGGAGACATCCTAATAGCTATATCAGAGACTCATACAGATACCCATACATGGATTCCCATACTTAAGTTATTGGTATGGATATGATAAAAAATGATTTGTGATGAAATGTTGTGTGATGTGAGAAAGAATAGGGAGATTATGCATATGCATTTATTCATATTCTCATTGAGATGTTGATAAATCAATATTATTGTGAAATTCTGTGACAATAAGAAAAATGATGTTGAATTAGATATCATGAGAGATATCTATATTTGATGAGAAAATGATGTTAAACTAGATATCATGAATGATATCTATATTTGATGAGAAGAATGATGTTGAACTAGAATCATGAGTGATATCTATATTTTAATGAAATTCTTGAGTTATGATAAGATATGAAATATGATGATTAAATGAATTATAATGACTTAAAAAATGTTATAAATAAAATTGAAAATTGAAGTATACAAATCGAGTACTTCAAGTAAATTGGAACTTCACTAAGCTATGTAAAGCTCACACTCCTTCCCTCTTTATTAAATTTCAGGTTGAAAGGAGAAAGGTTGATAAGAGTGATATGATTTGACTTCTACTCGTGGTTGTTTAGGTGGGTTTACATGGTCGGCATCCTCATGAAACATTTCTTTTGTTTGTAATCAAGTTTGTAATTAATCATGCATGGACATGTTTACTGATATGTAATAAATTATGTGTTTCCTCGAGAATGTCTCGAGATGTGTATAATGTAAAAAAAATGTTCTAAGTTGTGAAACTGTTGCATATAAGTATATGTTTAGTACTGAAAGGTGATGATTCCATCTTGGGTGGGCCCATCCAGGATGAGTTGTTACATAACCTTGAGAAAATATAATATGTACTAATCTATTTGGATTCACTAACGCTTATCTTAGTGATCCTATGATTAGGACCATTAAAGAATAAAGATTAAACAAATACATCTCACTAGTATGATCTCATCATGATGCTTATTTTTGTTGCTCTTATTCTATAGGTTTTATCATGTAATGTATTCGATGATTTGTAATGAACATGATAAAGAAGATAAATGCCAATAATAATATTTTATTGTCAATAAATGAATAAGAATAACTACTAGTAATATGTCAATAACATCAAATGCTATTGGATTATAGGGATGGGGCTTATGACCTAAGTTCAAGAATTCTTATATCTAGATGGTTTGGCGATGCAGATCATGGAGCAAAAAAAGTCAGTTCCAGTGGAAAAACCGAGTTCCATAGTTATGCCTGCTAGGTACCAGTCTGAGTTCAAAGTCTAAATATTTTTCTTTACTTTTATTCAAAGTTTGACTAGGGGAGTGATACCACTGCCCCTTACCCAAATAAAATTTTCAATAAGATGATGTCTGATTTAGAATAACCTAAGTCTTTAGTATGTGATGCAAAAAGCCCAATGAACTTGATGGCAAAGCCTAAAAGCTAAAACGAATGAACTTTGACTATTTATCTAGTACTGCATCTGTTCCATTTTGTTTAGATAAAAAAAGATTTCATGATGTAGTAGCATGGTGTACCAAAAACTTGAACAAGATCATCTTGAACCAAAGAAGAAAACCATGGAAAATTCATTTATATCTTGAACCCATGAAGACTTTAGTTTGGAAAGACTATGCAATTGGAGTTGAAATGATAAAAGGCCATCATTCTATGTTCCCATTCATCTAGATTTCCTTTTGTTAACCCATTTTGAGCCTTACTGTAATTTCTTTCGAAACAAACCCTCACCAAGGGTTGTCGTTCATTTGATAATGAAAGTTTCTAAAATAAAAAAAATGGATAAATAAGTTTTCTCCCTCGAGGTTTAGTATAATGTACACTTACCTCTCATAGTTTTGGAAATGATAGTCATCTTCTTGAACTAGATGGAATCTGTTAAATCTAAATAGAAAATATGAAATGACCTAAATACCCATCATTTAAAATATGTCCACTAACAGGTGAGGCACAAAGGGAGAAAAGTGAAGAAAACGGTGAAATCCCATTTTTTTTTCCTTATTTTCTCGCCCCCAAATGCTCATAATTTCCACTTCCTCTTCTGATAAATCTGAACAGAAAAGATAGAATGACCTAAACACCCATCATTTAAAATATGCCCACAGACAGGTGATGTAGAGAGGGAGAAAAGTGAAGAAAACAGTGAAATCCCATATTTTTCCTTATTTTCTCACCCCCAAACGCTCATACTTTCCATTTCCTCTGCTAAAATCAAGAAAAAAAAAAGAAAAAGAGTTTTTCTTTAAAATAGAGACATCTGTTGAGAGAAAGTATAATTTTAGAGACATTTTCCCGTACTTTCTCTGACCCAAAACACTCCTAAAATCACTTCAAATCCTTAATCACCAAACACTATTGGAAAACCCTTGACCTTAACCCCCACTCACCACCTCCAACACTCCCTGTACATAGCCATCCTTCATCTCCTTCCTTCCCTATCAAATGCCTCCATGGATAATGGAATAAAACTTTATTGATTCGTCCGAGCAGCTTACCAAAAAAGCTTCAGAAATCCAAAACTATGAGGGGGTAAGATTCTCTTCTCCACAACCGTCGATTTCTTCGATGCAAAGCATCTTGCGGCTCTGGTTTTATGGTAGCTTATTGGTGTGAAGGTTAATTGAGGAGTAACGAATGATTTGTTAAGGGAAGCTAAAGGGCAATGGTTGGTACGGAGTTAAAAGAGGGAGCTAAAAGTCACAGACATTATTGAATAATCGATACATATCTAGGTAAATTTTTACGACCAAAGCTTTACCTCAATACCTCTATATAACAAATAAGAAAATATGAAGGAAATCAATTGGATTTGGAAGGAAAATTGGAGGATCTAGCTATCAGTTCTTGAGAAATTCCATAGATTTATCTTTTGAACTACAAACTCCTTTGTTTATCAAATCGAAATCAACCACAAATCTACCTTCACCAAATGCTACTATTTTTGTCTAATCTAAACCAGGAATTGAAATTCCCTCATATTTTCTTAAATTTCTTCATGATAAATCGAAATTGAAATTTCTTTGACTGATAGAAAATGAGCAGGGAAATAAAGAAGGTGTGCATTTTAAATATTACTTTATAAAAGTACAAGAAGGGAAAAAATTAGTTTAAACCAAAATAATATTGACTTGTCACATTGATGGACCAGTTTTTCACAATTAACTAACAGATTTTTTAAAGGTGATGGGTTAAGTGTCCCACAGAAACCAAACTATGAATAAAACAAAGGGGGTGAATGTCATTTCCAAAACTACTAGGGGTAAGTGTACATTATGCCAAATCTCGAGGGGAAAGTGTTTTTATCCCAAAGAAAAATGGCATATCAATGGAAAAATTGAATGAGATTCAACAAATGGAATGAAAAGGAAAGAAAGAGAAAGCATGAAAAACAATATAAAGGAAAAGAAGGAGAAAGTAAAGGTGACGAAGAAGAATTACAAAGAGTAATGAAGAAACAATCCTTGATTTATAGGAACCTTGAAAACACTTTTCGAGTATCTTGATTACCTTTCCTTTCACTAGCTTTAGAAACCACCAACCACATTACAAGCCTTGAATAGTCTCCTCAAATCACTGAAGATTGCCTAGCCTAACAAACTATTTTTTGGGTAATGATAGAATTTTTCGAAGAGCACAAGTTTTTACTTAAACAAACATGACCCATCTCAATACCACATGCAAGAGATTGTCCTGTTTCATCCAAAAAAACCTTCATCTAAACAATATACCTTAGCTTCACTTGTAAGGGATGCTTCAAATCATAACCCTTCCACTTTTAATACCTAAATTCTGCCCACCAACTTCACAATGGGTGCACTAAGCTTCAACTCATCCTTTCACTGCCAAAACCAACCCTAACTTTTGCATCACTTACAAGAGAGTTTAAGTGTACAAGCATAGATAACACAGTAGAATTTAAAATTTTCTTAACTATGCTAATAAACTTATGCCAAGAAATCTTTGCGAATATATTAAAATGATAAAAACAAATCTCCATACAAGGTTAGGGTTTATACTTTAATGAAGACTCTAGTTATAAATTCCTTGGAGAGATCACAAGCGAATCAAGTGTCTGGCCTTTATATGTATCCACACGAAAAACCAAGAATGAGGATCTCCTTCTTCGGGATATTGAATACCACGCAATAAAAAGGACTAGAGTTAGTCGAAATCTATGAGTAGTAACTCTAGGTTTCTCAACCTTTTAGAGAGAGTGTGTGTCTAAAATCTGATTTTAGTTTGACAATTTATGCATTAGAGTTTCTATCAAATAGAACCTTTATATAGAGCTCTTACCCCTAAAAGCTCCAAGACTTTTAGAACTACAATTAAACCCCTAGTTTAATTATGTCTTAGAATTCTTTCTATTAGCCCATTAGTTTTTCTCATTCTTGAAATTTCCTTATTGTTTATAACCCCTCAAGTTTGATATCACGCTGGCAGGAGGTCGTAACATTTACATAACAATTGAATCTCATCTAATTAATTAAAACCTCTTTTAATTTAATTAGAATTAAAACTCTTTTTAATTCTTTCTTTAATTAAAAATAATTCTTTAGAGTTTCTACAAATCTTGATTGACACTTGGCATTGTCTCATGACTACTAAGGCAATATGAATGAATGTGAACTTTTCCATTGTTAGTTACCATACAATTAATCCTTCCATTATGCAATATAATTGATTGAACCTAAGGCACGAAATTACTGTTAAGCCTTAATTATTTAATCATATGTATCTTGATCTCAAGTCCATAACATAGATGATGAAACTAAAAATTCCTTTCTAATTTCCACCCCACTTTGGCAAAGAAATTTTTAAGCTATGACTTCATCAGATCAGACAGGACATTCTGTCTCTTTTATTAAGAGTAATGAATCCTTTATTGTACACTTAAATGCCTTTATGTAAAAGTGTACATACATAATTACAACTCTTATGTGACCCATAATAAAAATCACATTTAATTAGCATCAAAACATAATGACATATACACAAGATATCCATAGTGCCTTCCTTAAGTCCAAGGATCACTTGTACAACTACAACGTAAGAATTGCTATTGAAAGCTAGTAAAATGTTCTTTAGGAATTTCTTAGTCGAGTCAATTTGATGCACTTGTTCTCTGAAAAGCACCTACATAACTTGTTTTAGTGTCTCACACACTAGTGACCGTGAGATCAATCACCCTCAACTCCTTACGTAAACATAGTATATACTAATCTATCTAGATTCACTAATTCCTTTCTTAGTGATCTTATGATTAGGAACATTTAAGAATAAAGCTTAAGAAAATACATCTTACTTGTAATGACCCATCTCAAGTGGGCCTTACTTGGAACGGTTCCATTATCTTGAGCTCCTTGACTCAAGATGAAAAGATATAAATCAAAGAACAATTCTTCCAATCATTTCAATTTAATACAAACATAAAATCTTGAATACAATAGATCTTTCAATACAAACTACTAACTCTAAGGTTTCTCAAGAGACACAAAATGAAAAAGGAAAAACTCTTTCAAGTACTTCTAACTCAAACACCTTTTAAAAATACTAAATTAAAAACAAAACTTAAACTTCTAAGGAGACTCAACAATGAGGATGCCATGGATGATAGCCTTACTAAGGTCTTCCATCAACTTTGACCACAAACCTTCCAGTGATTTTATTAAAATATTAGCAAAAAGGAAGGGGTGAGCTAAAAAGCTCAGAGAGTAAAAAATCTTATTAAGAGTAATCATTTTAGGGATGTTCTTCTAAAATTTAATTTTTTTTTTTATAATAAGCATCTTAAGTAGATATAGATAGAAATGGACCTACGTCTTTTATATTTTTCAAAGGGGAGTCCAATCTTTAAAGAAGTACAAATTTATTAAATGTATAAGTACAAATATACTCAAGTTCGAGTAATTCTATTACCATCAATTACTAGAGATAACAATCATTTTCAGGAGTTTTACATACACTTCGAGTCATTTCAAAATACTACAATCTTACCATATCATTGGTGCAAAATATTTATCATATCACAAGTAATTATTAATCACATGTATTTCCTTTAATAAATCACATTGTATGCCTTTCATAGGCCAAAAATCAAATACCCTTTGGAGCCAAGCATAACACATCTTCATGGATCAAACACAAATTTTTGCCTCTCATGGGCTAAGTATAACTCATGCCACTTATGGGCCAAATATAATTCATGCCTCTCATGGACAAAATCACAATTTTTACAAATCATCAATGGAAGAATGCAATGCAATGTGATGGAACTTCATTTCTTTAATCATTTCTCTTCATCTCAATTTCACTTCATTTTTACTTGCCTCTCATTTGGCTATTAATATAGTAACTAGGATGTCTCCCCACATAAATAACTTGGATCCCCTCCCAACCCCTTACTGGGTGGGGTCCTAACGTCCTCCCTACCATTTACTAAGCGGACTCCTTACATGTTGGAAATCACCTTGACAAGATGCCCAGGTGGTGATCTTCCAAACACCCAAGTCTAGAATGACTTGTAGAAAGAATTTCAGCAATCAAACACAAGAACAGAAAATCAAAGAAAGAAAGAAGACAAGCAATTTGTTATCGAGGTTTGGCAATGTGCCTACGTCCCCGTGAGTTCCTCCGAAATCTCTGCACTAAATCAATGGTTCTTTACAATTCAGCAACCCTCTCCAAGAAACCTCAAGTTCTTGAAGGAACCAAGAAGAGAACTAGAAAGTGATAGACCTAGTACAATACTTTCTATCAATTCTATACTACTCTCTCTTCTTTACAACCAGCCTCACTACAAAGAGTCCCTCTTGTGTTTTGTGTCTTTGCACTCTCACACAATTCTCTCTTGTATTACATTTGATCTCACACAATGTCACAATAATGATTCTTCTTCAATGTGAAAAATGAGGTTAGGGAATCCCTTTTATAGCCATCCACTTCTTGGACATTCTTGTGTGTCATTCTCCACCCTTAGATCTTGATGACCACTTAACCATGGCCCTCCATCAATCCTAAGTGGTGCTGTGCATTTTAACCTTGCATTCACGTACCTAAGAGAAGGCTAAAGCATGCTGTCCATGTGTGCCGGCCAGCGCTGCAGCGTTGAGGAACCGGTGCTGCAGCTTCAAGTTTCTATCCCTTGTGCTATTTCTGCCAGGTTCCAGCGCTGCAGCTCCAAGTTGCTATCCCCTTCACACAACACCCTTCTGCTTGTGTGCAGAAGTGCGCACACTAGTGTGCATGGCCTTTCCTTGCTCCAAAATGAAGCACACACATGTGTGCAGCCTTCTAACTTGCTAAACTTTGATCCTCCACCTTTGGTTTAGACTTTAACCATCTTTGAACCATATTTAGACCTGTTCAAACCTTAACCATGTTTGAACCATGTTTAAACCTTAGACAAATACCAACAATCTCTACCATTGTCTAAGCATTTAACCCCGAACCATTGTGCAGAGACCTTTAGGATCCAAACTCATCTTAAGTCATGAATCAACCGACTCCAATCCTAAGAAGTCCAAGGCAATGATTGGACCTTCTTAGAGGTAGAACCTTGGTGCCTAAATCTGTAGGACTTTCCTCCGTGGTCTTCTTGTCAACATGAATGCATCCTTTTGTACCATTTTCCAGAATTTAATGATACCGAACATCCATATGCTTCGTCCCCTCATGGAACACAAGTTAGAAGACACCATAACCTGCTCTTTTAGGACCTCCCACTTGTCTAACAACCCTTTGCACCCCATAGCCTCCTTTATGGCTTCCATAGCCGCTATGTATTCTACCCTGGTTATTATGAGTGCTACCATTGGCTGCCACTGAGCCTTCAAATACCTTAGCAACCACTTCATCCCAAGCCAATGTTTCTTTCCGGGATTACTCACAAATTTGCTGAGAACACCCATTGCCCAAGAAACCCTCAACCGGTTTCTCTCCTTTTCTTGGATTATACACATCCTAAGGATCTTTTGTGTAAGGCTGAGATCCTTCCTCTCAAACTCCTCACTGAGTTGAGATGTAAACCTTTCCATCCTCTTCCTGCTGTTCCAAACCAACAGCCCATTAGTGACATAGGTGAGGATACTCACCATCTTCTCCACCTTATGTCCAGGTGAGAAAGTTTCTGTGAAACCTATGTCTTCTCTTCTTGTGAACCCAATCGCCACTAGCCTAGCCTTGTTCCGGACTTCATCTCCTAGAGAGTACCCTTCTTTGACCTTGTAAGTCCACTTACAATCCACAACTATCTGATTTCCCGGAATGTGCACCAATTCCCAGAAGTTGTTCTTCCTCCATAGCTAGCTTCGATCTTGGCGAATCCTTACATCCCAAGTAAGTCCCTTGTTTACTCATCCCTCCTTTTGTCCAAGGAGTTGCTGCATCCACAGCATCTGCAAACCCATATCTTGAAGGTGGTCCGACCAGCCTTCTTTCCCGGTCTCATGTGAGCTGATAGTCCTTCCGACTTGCTGCATCAATCTCTTCTAGTTCAGCCTCCTCTTGAGTGCTCTGAGCATGACCTTCATCCAAGGGCTCTAACTGGTCCAAACCCTCTTGCCTTCCTTGCTATACCTGAACTGAATCTTCCTTGATGCTATGCTCCACAAGAACCAAACTGGTTTGCTCACTAGCCCCTGCAGGGTTAGTTTTCTCCAAATAGGGAAATAGCAATTCATTAAAATTAACATCCCTACTTATTATGAGTTTCAATCCTTCTTTCTCTAAGGAGCACAACTTATATCCCGTAGCCTCTTCCCCATATCCTAGAAACACACACTTTCTAGATCCTGGGCTAAGCTTATCTTCCTTTTGTTGTGCATACGCAGCACACCCAAAAGTCCTAAGGTTGTCCAACTCAGGGGGTTTTCCACTCCACATCACCATGGGAGTCTTTTGGTAGACAATCCTAAAGGGTGATCTATTCACAAAGTATGCAGTAGTAGACACAACTTCCCCCCAAAAACATTCGGCTAATCCAGATCCATTTAACATGCACCTAACCTTTTCCATAAGGGTCTTATTCATCCACTCAGCAACTCCACTTTGCTGAGGGGTTTCCACAACCGTCCTATGTCTTAGAATCCCATTTAGCCTACAGAATTGATCAAGTTCTTGGTTAAAAATTTCTAATCCATTATCGGTTCTTATCCCCTTAACTACTCTACCTATTTGAGTCTCAACCAGCCCTTTCCACACCACTAGTTTATTCAAGGCATCCGATTTATTTCTAACCAAATAAACCCACACTCTTCTTGAATAATCATCAATTAAAGATAGAAAGTAAATGTTACCTCCCTGTGTTGGTGTCCTTGCTGGTCCCCAAGGGTCCGCATGAATGTAGTCAAGAATGCCCTTAGACTTGTGCACTCCGGTGTTGAAGTTCACCCGGTGTTGCTTCTCAAGAACACAACACTCGTAGAAATCAAGTTCCTCTACTTTATCTCCACCAAGTAGGCCATCCTTGCTGAGAACTTCCAGGCCCTCTTCACTCATATGTCCCAAGCGAGTGTGCCAAAGGGCTACCCTATCCATTTCAGCCATCAAGCTTGCTGCTTGATCATTGATTTCTATCTCTCCGATCATCTCATAGAGTCCATTGTTTCTTGCTGCCTTGATCACTACCAAAGATCCCTTGGTTACCTTGATCTTTCCTCCCTCTATCTTGCATGTGTATCCCATGGAATCCAGTTGCCCCAATGAGATCAAATTCCTCATCAAATCTGGAACGTACCTCACATTTTCCAGCAGCCTTGTCATTCCATCAAACATCCTCACCTGGATGTCTCCTATGCCTCTCACTTGGTAAGAAATTCCATTCCCCAAGAAAACCCTTTCATCATTGGTTTCCTTGAAATTCTTGAACCAACTCCGGTGAGGGCACATGTGATGAGTGCACCCCGTGTCCAAGATCCATTTCCTGCTGCCTTTTTGCCCCTTGCTCACACCTGAGCACATAACAAGAACATCATCATCTTGCTGTTCTGTTTTGGAAACCGAAGCCTCTCCATTCTTGGTATGACTTCCTCCTCTATCCCTTGTCATCTTCTTGCAATATTTTTTGACATGACCCTTCTTATGGCAGTAGTAGTAGCTCTTCCCTCCAAATCTCAGTTTGGAATGCATTCTCCCATGGCTTTCTCCTCTACCTCTGTCCCGGTAGTAGCCATGCATGCTGTTGTGCACTCTCTCATGGCTCTCTCCTCTACCTCTGTCCCGGTAGTAGCTATGCATGCTGCCATACCAAGTTGCTGGCCTTCTTTTAAAGAACAGCCCTTTACCACTTGATGCATTCCTTATCTTGGCATCAAGATCATCTTGCAATTTTTTCTTATGATCAAATTTAAAAGCAAATATTCATTTATGAAGATACCTCTTATTAGGGAGAGTCTTGGCAAGAAACAACTCATCTAGTTTCTTCCATATTGCAGCTGGATCTTTCGAGTCTCCACACTCCCTTGTGACATTATCCGAAATGTGAAAGAAAATGGTGCTGTAAGCCATCTTCTTCATTTCAATCCGTTGGTCCTCCGTGGTACTTGCTGGAAAAACATCATCTTCTCCAAGAGTCAAGTCCACCTTTTGTTGCAATAAAACCTCCTTGATCTTCCACTTCCACAGGGAAAAATCCCCCTTTCTATCAAACTTTTCAATACCGAAATTTGAAGCCATCTTTGCGGACAAGATCCCTGATTTATGCACTACCCACAAATACTTTCTTCAACCTTCAAGAACACGATCAGATCTTGATCTTTACACCGTTCTTGAATCACCTAAGAAGTTGATCTTTGATTCTTGGAGTCTTGGCTCCGTCACCTTCTACTTCTTGCTCCGATAACCAGCTGTGCTTGCTCTGATACCACTGTCCAAAGCTTTGATACCACTGTTGGAAATCACCTTAACAAGATGCCCAGGTGGTGATCTTCCAAACACCCAAGTTTAGAATGACTTATAGAAAGAATTTCAACAATCGAACACAAGAACAGAAAATCAAAGAAAGAAAGAAGACAAGCAATTTGTTATCGAGGTTCGCCAATGTGCCTACGTCCCCGTGAGTTCCTCCGAACTCTCTGCACTAAATCAATGGTTCTTTACAATTCAGCAACCCTCTCCAAGAAACCTCAAGTTCTTGAAGGAACCAAGAAGAGAACTAGAAAGTGATAGACCTATTACAATGCTTTCTATCAATTCTATACTACCCTCTCTTCTTTACAACCAGCCTCACTACAAAGAGTCCCTCTTGTGTTTTGTGTCTTTGCACTCTCACACAATTCTCTCTTATATTACATTTGATCTCACACAATGTCACAACAATGATTCTTCTCCCATGTGAAAAATGAGGCTAGGGAACCCCTTTTGTAGCCATCCACTTCTTGGACATTCTTGTGTGTCATTCTCCACCCTTAGATCTTGATGACCACTTAACTATGGCCCTCCATCAATCCTAAGTGGTGCTGTGCATTTTAACCTTGAATTCACGCACCTAAGAGAAGGCTAAAGCATGCTGTCTATGTGTGCCGGCCAGCGCTGCGGCGCTGAGGAACCGACGCTGCAGCTTCAAGTTTCTGTCCCTTATACTATTCTTGCCAGGTTCCAGCGCTGCAGCTCCAAGTTGCTATCCCCTTCACACAACACCCTTCTACTTGTGTGCAGAAGTGCACACACTAGTGCGCATGGCATTCCCTTGCTCCAAAATGAAGCACACACATGTGTGCAGCCTTCTAACTTGCTGAACTTTGATCCTCCACATTTGGTTTAGACTTTAACCATCTTTGAACCATACTTGGACCTGTTCAAACCTTAACCATGTTTAAACCTTAGACAAATACCAACATTACATTTAAATAACTAGGATCCCCCCTTACCCCTTACTAGGAGGAGTCGTAAATTAAAATTACTAGGATCCCCTCCCTACCCCTTACTGAGTGGATTCCTACATTAAAATAATATGCAATAATTGCAAATAATCATTTCCCTTTAAGGGTGTATATTCACCAATAATTAGCCGCATAAGCATCAATCATTTCTAGGTCTAATTCTTATATAAATCATGTTATATATATATCATCAACTCAAACTATATTTTGTTCGTACTAGAGAGGTCATACCAAGAAGCTTATATAAGTAATCGTATACATACGTCTATGTCTATAGTTATGTACTAATTACTTATTCTCATTTAGTTTTGGACTATGGTTACAATCGTTTTGCCAATTATATTCTCATACATCCTTCATTTATAGGTTATCATTAAACCTTAACCTCTAGATACGCATCAATCTCAATATTAATATTTATGACTTAATAATTAAGTTATATTGCATACCTTTAAATCTTTTACATATTATTGATCATGCTATAGTGCAAACTAAAAGTAAGGTGAACCTCACATTTGTTGTACCAAGCTCCAACCTTGGATTACTTCTTAGCTTTTGGTGTTTTTCTCCGATCACACCTAACATTTATAATTACTTAGTATACTTTTTCAAGAACAATAAAATTTAAATATATACAAGTATTTCTCAAAGCTCATACTAGCAAACAAAACTACAGGTTAAGTCACAAATCTTGTCCCCTTTGTATAAAACTTTTATAAGCCTTGTTCTTGCATGGTTTCAAACATATGAAATCCTTTCAAGATCTTAGCTTTCAAAACTTTAACATGTTTTTAAACTCATAGCACCTTGGAAGAAGTCTATAGTTGAATACCTTAATAAGAGTGGCTTAATTTAGGAGAAACGGGGCTAAAAATAGGTTCAAGGGCTCGAAAAATAGACTGTCCATATTGGGCAGTCGACTGTAGGCTACCCAGAGATTTGCACAGTCAACTATCCAACTGGACAGCCAACTGTCCAAGGTACAGAGAGTTTCTCAGTCGACTGTGTAGTCGCGATTTCAGAAAATTTTAGGGCAAAAACTTTACTTTTCTTCAAAAAAACTTATTTTCTCCTATGAGACTTCCAATCCAAATCAAATAAAAGGTCTCAAGGGTTTCAAATCAAAGATTATACATCACCCAAAGCATATTTCATATGAAAACACATTAAATTTAGAAATCCATCACAAAATCATTTTCTTTGAAAACAAATTTCTTCTTAAGCAAACTCTTCAAATCAAGCGTCAAAAATCTTCATTCTCTAGTTTAATAAACAAGTTTAACGCATGAAAAGTAAAGGAGAACAAGATTTACCTTAAGTTGGCAAGAAACTCTCATCATTTCCTTCTTCTTCCTCTCTTTCTTCTTTCTTCCTTTTCCTCTTCTCTTTCTCTAGGTTTTCTAGAAGGTTCTAACATTTGATAGTCTCTCCCTCTCTCCTACACTCTATTTATAGAAAAAGCTTTCCATTAATTGCACCATAACTTTTTTTTGTTTGCACCCTTTCCTAATTCCACCACATAACTTTTCAAATTTATATTTTTTCTTAGTTCCTCTTACTATTCCTCAAAATTTCTACAAATTTCAAATGACAACTATTTCAAATACTCAGTCCTCAGTTATTTAATTGTCCCCAAGTTCCATAAACTCAAGTACAATAGATAAAAAAAAAATTATTTCAAAACTGAACAAGCGATACCAATAACGCATTGAATTGAAACTCCATGACTTTTAATATTATCAATAAAACACCAAGCTCTACAATTCTCCTCACTAATAAAAATTTTGTCCCCGAAACTTCCTTAACTAGGGTTCATAAGTATTGGGATTATCACTTTCTTAGTTCATCTAATATTCTCTTTTATCTCAAACTTTTATCAAACCAACCTGCTAAACAAGAGTATCATTCAAAATCCTTTGCTTCACATCTTTCTTATACAAATTTCTTTCAAAAATTAAGATCTTCACTATCTCCTATTCTTCTTTGAATACTTTAACTTTTGTCTTTCATTGACAACCATAAGCACATCATAATCCATTTCATAGCAACACTTGAAGATTTTTATGAATCAGTCAATTCTATTTACGCTTAGTAGTCCCATTCTACAAATCTCCATTCTAGCTTTATCACTTAGTTACCTTCAATAATAGTTTACCTAATTTATCATTAAACTTTACTTGCACCTCCCAAAGATCTTCCTTTACATAACTTTTTCTTTGGTGTTGATCGTACTTCAAGTTTTGCCATTCTCTTAGAATCTTTCGATCTCTTTAAATAAACTCATATCAAATCTTCTACTCAAAAATTTATAAATCACTTCAAATCATCATTTCTCTTGCTTAGGAGGATTTATACCTCAAAATTTTCTATGGATCTTTATCCTATAACCTTATAGTTATTAGTCCTTGTATTAACGAATTCTCCCATCAAATCCCCAAACAAATAATTTCTCAAATTTTCAACTTCCTACTCATTCGTACATGCAACATCTCAAATCATGCTTAGAATCTTAACTTAAAATTTATAACTTTATTTCTTCTCTAAGTCATCATTTGATACTTTTGTTTCTTTTCCTTACAACTGTTCTATCCTCAATACCTTCAAAATCATATTCAATATCTACAACACAAAATCTTAAAAGTCATCCCTTAACTCAATCATAAATGATACCTTCCTTCACATACTTAGAAAAAGGTCTATTTTCAACTCTTTTAAGTTTCCCAATGACTCTTTGGTCAGTTTAAGATCTTCCTTTCACCTTTCATTAAGCTTCCTCATAGATTCACAACATTTAGTAACTTCTAACCTTTCAAACTATCTCATTGGTAAACATTTCTTTTAACACTAACCCTTCCTAGGGTGTTCCAAAATTTAAAAGCTCTTAAGATATTACTCCTCTCTCGGAATCCTCCTTATTTCTTCCATTTTTCCTTGTTCAATTATCTCTTGGCCTTGTGTACCATATCCATCTCTTTTCTATGTCACATTCCTAAGATACATTTAATTAAGTAATAATCTCTTTCTCTAAGAATACATAACATACATTTGGAATTCAAAATTCCTTTTAACATTAATGACCATCCTTTATAATGCTCCAAACATATTTATGACAAGTTATCCATCAATCTTTTGCTTTCTTATCATTTTTTTTTTAAAAAAGAATTTGAATTCATCATCACATATTTATTGCCATAACCAAATAAATATTCCTTAAATTTTCATTTTTCAAGTAAAGTAAAACTTTTGAGTTCACAATAACTAGCGTCAACCATTTAATCGTTTCTTTCAAAAATAAATAATCAAAGGTTTCTAGATTTGAGAATGAATCCACCATCTTCTTATATCGAACTTCATTTAAATTCAAGGTTTTAGTACACCTTTTTCCTTTTACAATTTCTCATATAATAGTTTCCAATTCCCTATTTGTTTTAATAAGGTTCCTATTCACCTCAAAACTTTACTTATGACTTACCTAACATCATCCATGCTTCACTCAACTGTTTTCTCTCGTTTTATTTCAATAACTTCCTACCATACCTGATTCCTTACACTAATCACTTATCCAACAATTTATTCTTACTTCTTTATATATTCCTTGCTACATCTACGCCCTTACCAATACTTTAATTATCCTTTTTAAATCTCACATTCTAACGATATACTTCCAACATTTGTGAATCGGTACTACTTTCCGACTCTCGAACTTCTCATATTTTTCGACTACTGACATAATCTGGATTTTCAAAGTACTTCAAACAGCTAATTTTAGTCTATGCACCACGCTCAAACATAAACAGATTCAAACCCACAAATCAAAACCTTATTTCTTTCAAATTCACAATCTCTAAAATTTCCATAAAAACTATTTATTAAGTCAAAGTTACACAATATCCATAAAATCATTTCTCACAAGCACCATAATGCAAACAACATGAAAAGGAAGACATCAATGAAACATATTTACATAATTCAATAGTTTCACTAATTTTGCACAACTCATTCCTACTCATTCGTTTAAGGAAACATTCTTAACAAAATCTCCAAATCTTTTTAATTAGCAATTCATTAATAACCAAGAATGTTCACAACTTAAAAAAAAAAAAAAAAAACTTTCGAGCAAAATTGCTTCACTTATGGGGAAAACCTTCCCTTACTCTCTTCACCTTACTATACTTTTTTTCAATAACCAAACCATATCATCACATCTTTACAAACACATGAATGAAATAATAATCAAAGCATTTGTATCAATTTAAAGCATTCACAATCCATGATTTTATCAAGGGCAATCTTCCATAAGGTTTCAAAAAACACAACAAGTCATTTCAACAAAGTCAAGTTCACACAACAATCACCACAAGTTGACTCAACTTTGGTCTTAAGTTATTTTACTCCACTTAAACCATTACTAGTTAACCTTCCTAAATGACATCCTCTCTAACTCTACACAACCAACTTCTATAACTACCCCATGCACAATGCACCATGCAACTAAGTCTATAGAACCTTAAACCTAAAGCTCTAATACCAAAAATGTAATGATCCATCTTGAGTGG
The DNA here is from genome assembly GCA_023935145.1 of Bretschneidera sinensis. Taxonomy (NCBI): domain Eukaryota; kingdom Viridiplantae; phylum Streptophyta; class Magnoliopsida; order Brassicales; family Akaniaceae; genus Bretschneidera; species Bretschneidera sinensis. Next base: position 74,260,832 of record CM043701.1, on the reverse strand, counting down.
GCCCTACTCGAAACGACTCCATTAACTTTCAACACTGAGCACCTTGACTCAAGATGAAAACATATAGATCAAACAAAAACTCTTCCATTCATTTCAATTTAATACAAACATAAAATCTTGAATACAATAGATCCTTCAATACAAACTACCAACTCTAAGGTTTCTCAAGAGACACAAAATGAAAAGGAAAAACTCTTTTAAATGCTTTTAACTCAAACACCTTTTACAAATACTAAACTGAAAAAAAAAAAACTTAAACTTCCAAGGAGACTGAACAATGAGGATGTTGTGGATGATGACCTTACAAAGGTCTTCCATCAACTTTGACCACAAACATTTCGGTGATTTTTCTGAAATATTAGTAAAAATGAGGTGGTGAGCTAAAAATCTCAAAGAGTAAAACATCTTACTAAGAGTATTCGTTTTAGGGACATTCTTCTTAAATTCAATTTTTTTATACTAAGCATCTTAAGTAGATATAGATATAAAATGACCTATATCTTTTAGATTTTTCAAAGGAGAGTCCAATCTTTAAAGAAGTGAAAATTTATTAAAAGTATAAGAACAATTATACACAAGTTCGAGTACTTCTATTACCATTAATTACTAGAGATAACAATCATTTTCAGGAGTTTTACATATACTTCGAGTCATTTCAAAAGAGTATAATCTTATTGTATCATTGGTGCAAACCATTTATTTATTACGTCCATCTCATTACATATATGTATATCATATCACAAGTAATTATTAACCATATGTATTTTCTTTAATAAATCACATTCTATGCCTTTCATAGGCCAAAAATCAAATACTCTTTGTGGCCCAAGCACAAAACATCTCCATGGATCAAACACAAATTTTTGCCTCTTATGGGCTAAGTATAACTCATGCCACTCATGGGCCAAATATTATTCATGCCTCTCATGGGTCAAATATAATTCATTCCTTTATGGGAAAAATCACAATTTTCACAAATCATCAATAGAAGAATGCAATGCGAGTTCACTTCTTTAATCATTTCTCTTTATCTAAATTTCACTTCATTTTCACTTGCCTCTCATTAGGTTATTCATATAGTAACTGGGATGTCTCCTCACGTAAATAATTTCAATTCCCTCATCCTAAATCTTAACAATTTGGATCTCCTTCCTACCCTTTACTAGGCAGAGTCCTTATATTTAAATAACTAGGATCCCCTATTTTCCCTTTACTGGGTGGAGTCCTAAATTAAAATTACTAGGATCCCTTCCCTATCCCTTACTAGGCGGAGTCCTACATTAAAATCATATGCAATAATTACAAATCATAATCCAAACAATCTTTAAATTAAACATCCATCAATTACTCACATCATTAATTTCACAACTTATATAATCGTGTACTCAATCTAACAACAATTTACTATACTAGTAAAACAAGATTTGTTAATTGAATCAAACAATCATATATTCCACATAAGTCCATGCATCAATCATTTCCTTTTAAGGGTGTATATTCACCAATCATTAGGCACATAATCATCAATCATTTCTAGGTCTAATTCTTATATAAATCATATCACTTCATATATGTGATTCTCATCAACTCAAACAATATTTTGTTTGTTCTAGAGAGGTTATACCAAGAATTTTATACAAGTAATCATATATATACGTCTATGTCTATAGTTACGTACTAAGTACTTATTCTCAATTAGTTTTGAACTATGGTTCCAATCACTATGCCCATTATAGTCTCATACGTCCTTAATTTATAGGTTATCATTAAACTTCAACCTCTAGATAAGAATCAATCTCAATACTAATAATTTTGACATAATAATTAAGTTATATTACATACCTTTAAATCTTTTACATACTATTTATCATGCTATAACGTTTACTAAAAGTAAGGTGAACTTCACATTTGTCATACCAAGCTCCAACCTTGGATTACTTCTTAGCTTTTGGTGTTTTTCTCCGATCACACCTAACATTTATAATTACTTAGTATACTTAATCAAGAACCATAAAATTTAAATATATCCAAGCATTACATAAATCTCATACTAGCAAAAAAAAGCTAGAGGTTAAGTCACAAATCTTCTCCTCTTTGTATAAAACTTTTATAAGCCTTATTCTCGCATGGTTTAAAACAAATGAAATCCTTTAAAATCTTAACTTTCAAAACATTAACATGTTTTTAAACCCATAGCACCTTAAAAGAAGTCTATGGTTGAATAACTTAACAAGAGTGTCATAATTTGGGAGAAATGGGGCCAAAAACAGGTTCAGGGGCTCGAATAGTTGACTGTCCATATTGGGGAGTCGACTATAGGCTGCCCCGAGATTTGCACAGTTGATTATCTATCTGGTCGCAATTTTAAAAATATTTAGGGAAAAAACAATTTTTTTCTTCAGAACAACTTCTTTTCCCCTATGAGACTTCCATTCCAAATCAAATACAAGTTCTCAAGGGTTTTAAATCAAAGATTATACATCACCCAAAGCATACTTCATATGAAAACACATCAAACTTAAAAATATCACAAAATCATTTTCTTTGAAAACAACTTTCTTCTCAAGAAAAATCTTCAAATCAAGCTTCAAAAATCTTCATTTTCTAGTTTAATAAACAAGCTTAATGCTTTAAAAGTAAAAGAGAACAAGATTTACCTTAGGTTAGCAAGAAACTCTCATCCTTTCCTTCCTCTTCCTCTCTTTCTTTTTCCTTCCTTTTAATCTTCTCTTTCTCTAGGTTTTCTAGAGGGTTCCAACATTTATTGCTCTCTCCCACACTTTATTTATTGACAAAGCTTTTCATTAATTGCACAATAACCCTTTTTGTTTGCACTTTTTCCTATTTCCACCACATAACTTTCCAAATTTTTGTTTTTACTTTGTCCTCTTAATATTCCTCAAAATTTCTACAAATTTCAAATGAATACTTTTTCAAATACTCAGTCCTTAGTTATTTAATTGTCCATAAGTTTCATAAACTCAAGTATAATAGATAAAAAAATTAGCTCAAAACTGAATAAGCAATACTAATAACGCATCAAAGTGAAACTCCTTGACTTTTAATATTATAAATAAAACATCAGGCTCTACAACATGATCTCATCATTGTGCTTATATCAATTGCTCTTATCCTATGGGCTTTATCATATAATGCACATGCATTGATTTGTAATGAACATGATAAATATGATAAATGGCATTAATTAATATTTACTGTCAATAAATGAATAAGATTAATTACATGTAATATGTCTATAACGTCAAATGCTATTGGCTTGTAAAGCACACTACTATCAATCTTTCATTTGCTCTAAAGCCAATCACCCACATATCTAACGCCTATCTTCTAAAAAAGGTGATTGAATTATTGCTAGGAAATTGCCTTATTCAGTGAATTCCCTATATTTTCTATCAATTAAATTCTTTCCACCTTTACATCGCCTCTTTCAATGATCTCTCTAATCAAATGAACTGCCCCCAAAATGTGCTTAAACTTCTGATGAGACCTTAGTTCTTTTGCTTGTGTAATAGCACCATTGTTATCACAGTACAAAGTTACTAGATTGATAATTTCTTGAACAACTCCTAGTTCAATGATGAACTTCCTCATCCAAACAACTCTCTTTGCAGCTTTTGATACCATAATTATTCGGTATTTGTGGTCGAATCTGCAAGGTTTCTTGCTTGAAAATTTTCCATCTCACTGCTCCACCATTCAAGGTGATTACATATCCAGAGACTAATCTACTGTCATCTTTGTTAGACTGAAAACTAGAGTATGTGAAGCCTTCAAGTTTCAAATCTATTCCTCCATGTATGAGAAATAAATGTTTAGTTCTTCTCAAGAAGTTAAGAATTTTTTTCATAGCTTTCTAGAGACCTTCACCTTGATTAGACTAAATTCTACTCGTAATACTTAGAGTGTATGTGACATTAGGCCTCGTAAATAGTATTACTTACATGATAAAATCGATTATCGATGCATATGGTATCCTACTCATGCGTTCACTCTCCTCTGCAATCTTTGGGGACATCTCCTTAGAGAGAGAAAATCTATGACTCATTGGTAAGAGTCTCATTTTTGGAATTTTCCATGCTAAGCCTTTTATGCACTTTCTCTATGTACATGGATTGGGACAAGCTTAACATTCTTTTAGATCTATCTCTATAGATCCTTATCACCAAGACGTATGATGCTTAATCCAAATCCTTCATGGAGAAGTTCTTTGATTGCCAAACATTGACTAACTATAACATACCTACATCGTTTCCATTTAGTAGTATGCCATCAACGTACAACACCAAAAATGTCACAGCACTACCACTTACTTTTTTATACACACATGGTTCATCATCATTTTTTTATTAAATAAAAAAATTTGATTGTCTCATCAAAACAGATATTCTAACTTCTAGAAGTTGCTTTAATCCATATATGGATTTTTAAAGCTTGCACACCTTATTGTAACTACCATTAGATGTAAAACCCTCAAGTTGTGTCATGTACACATCTTCCTCTATGTTTTCATTAAGGAAAGAAATCTTTACATCCATCTACCATATCTCATAGTCATAGTATGCAACTATTGTAAGTAAAATCTTAATGAATTTAAGCATAGCCATTAAAGAAAATGTTTTGTCAAAGTCAGTTCCTTTTCTTTACTTGAAATTCTTTGCTATAAGCCTTACCTTATAGGTCTATACCTTTCCAACCACTCCAATCTTTCTTTTAAAGACCTATTTGCAACCTATAGGTACTATACCTTTAGGTGCATTGACTAAAGTCCACATTTTGTTGGAGTAATGAAATCCGTTTCGTATTTCATGGCTTCTAGTAACTTCTATGAATCGATGTCTAACATCGCTCCTTCATAGTTAGCAAATTCCTTATCATCTATAAGTTGTACATCTTGGTCACCATCTATGAGAAATCAATATCTCTTTGGAGCCTTGGGTATTCTTTTGGATCTACGAATTGGTTATGTATCAGAAAGATTTATTGGTTTAGGTTCCTCAAATTAAAAAGTACTAGGTTGTGGTTCTTGTGACATTTCATCAAGATCTATCTTCCTCTTATTATTCCCTTCTAGTGTGAATTCTTTTTCTAGAAAGGTAACATGCTTAGAAACAAACACCTTTTGTTCCTGTGAATGATAGGAATAATATCCTGAAGTTTCTTTAGGATATCCCAAGATCCTACGTTTGTCTGACTTGTCTGTATGTAACTTCTTTACATAAGTAGAACAACCCTAAATCTTAATGTGTTTAAGACTAGGTTTCCTCCATTTCCATATCTAATATGGCATTTTAGGTACAACTTTTGAAGGAGCCTTGCTAAAAAAATACGTGATAGTTAGGAGGGAATATCCCCAAAAGGATATAGAAAGATCAGTGTAAGTCATCATGGATCGTGCCATATCTAATAGGGTATGATTCTTCCTTTCGGACATACCTTCAACTATGGTGTTCCAAGAGGAGTACATTACAAAAAAACCTCATTATTGTAAATATTCATGCATCATATGTTGTATATATTGTTTCAATTGGGATTTTAATAATGTAACTCCCCTGTTGAGGGTTGAGGATTGATGTATATATATATATATATATATATATATATATATATATATATATATATATATATATATATATATATATATATATATTTTTTCAGTTGATGTTTTTATATTGTTGCATATATGTGTCGTGCTGGGATTTCAAAATGTAACGACTCCATCTTGAGGGTGGGCAACCCGAGATGGGTCATTACAATTTTGGTATCATAGCATTAGGTTTTATGATTCTGTAGACTGCATAAAAATTTAAAGATATGGAAGATCTAAATAAATTATATTTTAATGCAGAGTCTGAGGATGACACGTGGACATGGTAGAGCTAGAGGCAGAGTTTTGAATCAGAGGGGACGTGGTAGAACCCTAATATTTAGAAAAGCTGAAGCAGAGGTGGAGGTTAAGTCTTTAGTTCATGCAAGGGAATAGGTTGCTAGTGCAACTGGTACTAGTAGAGGTGGGAGAGAATATGAGATTAAAAGGGATGAGTTGAGAGAAGTTCTTGATCGTGATATAGAGAGAATAAATACAATAGAAGAAAGGGCTGATAATTTGCAGAAGAGGTTAGAGGAAAGGGTTAGAATAGAACATGCTGTCGTGAGACAAGAGGCTCATGAGGGATAGGGTGTGTTTGCACACGAGATGCAATGAGATTATTTTGTGAGATTTCTTAAGTTTAAACCCTAGTCTTTTAGAGGATTTGTAAATCTTGTGGAAGCTGAGTAGTGGATTAGACATGTTGAGAAATATTTTGAAGTCTTACCAATGATAGATAGACAAAATGTTGTTTTTGCTTCAGTTATGCTAAAAGGTGAGGCTTTTCAATTGTGGGAAAATATTTTGCCTAGATTGAGTACATAGGTAAAACAACCCTTAACTTGGCATAAGTTTAAGGATGTGCTCTTTGCAAAGTATTTTCTAGATATATTTTGAGCACAATAGGAGAGAGATTTTATTTATTTAAGGCAAAGTGCTTTATCTGTGGCTGAGTATGATAGGAGATTTATAGCCCTATCAAGGTTTTTACCTGAGTTAGTGAATACAGAAGAGAAGAAATGTAAGAGATTTTTAGATGAGTTATGCTATGAAATTCGGACTAAACTCTCTTATATGGGTATTGAGAATTATGCTATACTAGTGGATAAAGCATTACAGATTGAGAAGATTTAATAGAGTTTAGAGGTAGAAGGGATTGGCTGAAGAGGTCTAGATTTGAGGGACCCAGAGGTGGTAACAGTATGAGTGTGCAGGTTGGGAGACCACCCTAGAAGGGGCGTTCCTTGTCACAAGAAACTGTAATACAGAGTCAGAGGCAAGCAAGATCTATTGCTTCTGTAGTTCAGAGTAATATCGATGGGACCCTTAGATTTGGGAGACATACTATGGGAACTGGGAGTTATAGTAGAGGAGTAAGTATACCACCAAAAAGAAGTGGTAATCTGATGTATGATCGAGAGGCAAAAGTTTGCTTTAGATGTAATCAAACGGGGCATCTGTTTCAGAATTTTCCTACTCAGATATACTTTGTATATAGTGAGGGAGGACATGTTAGTGTAGATTGTCCAGTGGAGAAATCTGCTGACGTAGGTGTTGGAGGTGTTTGGAGAAGATAGATGGATAGAGGTGGTGGATCAAGGAGTATGTGGGGTAGAGGCAGAGGATCAGTAGTTGAGAGAGGACGTAGTGGTCAGTTACAATCCAGAGACAACAGAGTCTATGTTTTGACCTAATAAGATCCACAAGCCACTCTTGATGCTGTTATGGGTATGGTATCCATTCTTGATAAACTTGCTAGATTATTTATTAATCCTGGTGCAACCCAATCTTTTGCATCTAGTGTTTTTATGAAATCTATTGATGCTAGTGTTAGTCCTTTGATGCATGCTATTGTTGTTGAGGTTCCTACTGGGGATAGGGTTATTATTAAGAAAATTTATCAGGGTTGTGTGATTAGTCTAGCTGATAGAGAATTTGAAGTCGATTTGTTGCCTTTAGATATGATATATTTTGATTTAATTCTGGGAATGAATTCGCAATCTACATATCATGCTTGGGTAGATTATTTTAGAAAGAATGTGGTGTTTAAGATACCAAGACAAGAGGAGTTTAATTTTTAGGGAGAACGTAAGATACTTGCCAACTGTCTTATTTCTGCCTTAATTGCTAGTAAATGGTTGAAGAAGGGTTGCGATGGGTATTTGGCGTATATTGTGGATTCTAGAAAAGAAATTATGAAGTTAGAAGAAATCTTGGTAGTGAAATTTTTTTTGATGTATTCCTTGAGAAGTTGTTTGGTTTGCCTCCCAACAAGGAGATTAAGTTTTCTATGGAGGTGATTTCAAGGTCGTTGTGAGTTTTAATTTACTCGCAAGCGCACGAGTCGTTTGCAGTATAGCGTTGTGCAAGTGCGAGGTCGAATCCACAGGGAATTGCGTTGTGAAAATATATTTTTAATCTAAACTAACTCTATATTAACCTAGTTCCAAATTTTAGAATGATATTGCAAAATAAATTAAAACTAAACTAAGTTGATTTTAAAACTAAAAATAAAAAGCACTAAGGTTTTCGAATCCACCCCACCGAAGTTAAGCATATATGTTATAAAAATATAGCCTATCAAAACATTCCATGAATCCAACTTACGACAAAAAACAAAGAATATCCCAACTAAACCAAAAGCATCCAATGTATCCGCTCTCAACAAATCACAAAGAAAATCCAATTTAATCGAAAAGCATTCAATGTATCCATCAGATGAAACATAAGGAATATCCAACAGACAATTTAAACTCAATCAATTATAAGATTAACTCAAATAATTGACAGAACATTTATACTAAAAAGTGTCAGATTTGTACAAGCAAATATGAACTACTACGCCAAACAACGGCGGGGCTTCATCTTCAACCTTAGCTGAAGAGTCTAGCCACTCATAACTATGAAACTACAATTCATAATAAAAGTGCTAAACATTTAAACTAAAATAACTAAATGTAAATAAATAAATAAATAACTTTACATGGGAGAAATTCCACTCGCTGACTGGCGGCGCTTCCCCTCGTGGTGACAAAGCCTTCGAGATCCACCAGAATGCTAGCGGACGTCCACCGGTAAACACCAAAGTGGCTCAGGAATTGTACATTAAAGATGAAGTGAAGAAGGGCTTATATAGGGAAATATCACAAGTGCAATACGCTTCCAATCCGATGTGGGATACTGCAGATTCCAGTTTTTGCTCTTTGACCTTTGTCTACTAAAACTGCCATAACTTTCTCTAGAAAAATAATTTTATTGATCTGTAAAATTTCCCAGAAAATAGACATCAGGATCTTTCAAAGCATATATGGTTCATCTCGTGGTTCTTCCTGAATCAATATAGTTAAATCCTCAAAAATGGCTGATTTGTCACGCTGAAATCATGCACAGCCTGACCTTTGTCTACTAAAACTGCTATAACTTTCTCTAGAAAAATAATTTTATTGATCCGTAAAATTCCCCAGAAAATAGACATCAGGATCTTTCAAAGCATATATGGTTCATCTCGTGGTTCTTCCTGAATCAATATAGTTAAATCCTCAAAAATGGCTGATTTGTCACGCTGAAATCATGCACAGCCTGACCTTTGTCTACTAAAATTGCCATAACTTTCTCTAGAAAAATCATTTTATTGATCCGTAAAATTCCCCAGAAAATAGACATCTGGATCTTTCCAAGTATATATGGCTCAACTTCTAGTTCTTCCTAAATCAATACTGTTTAATCCTCAAAAATGGCGGATCTGCACAAGCAATTCTGGCAATTTAGTGAAACTTCTTTCCAAGCTTGTAAACCTGTAAAACAATGAAAACAACTCAAAGTAATAAATTCCTAAGCTAAAAAATGTAAATTAAAGGGCCAAAATATGCAATATTTGGCACTCATCAATCAGCACCCATATCTATAGCACCTTATAGAATGGCACCAGCTGAGTTAGAGAGTTAAAAGTTTAGCTTCAGGAGTGGTTAGATAAATAGTTTATTCGACCTACTATATCGCCTTAGTGAATCCCTGTGTTGTTTGTCAAGAAAAAGTATGGGATGATGAGGTTGTGTATTGATTATAGACAGTTGAATAAGATCACCATCAAGAATAGATATCCTTTGCCCTGGATAGATAATTTATTCAAGTGGTTATAGGGAGCTAGGGTTTTTTCTAAGATGGACCTAAGATTGAGTTATCATCAATTGAGGATAAAAGAGGGGGATGTGCCTAAGACTGCTTTTAGGACACGTTACAGCCATCATGAGTTTCTTGTTATGCCATTTGGATTGACTAATGCTCCTGCAACATTTATAGATCTAATGAATTAGGTGTTTAAACTATTCTTAGATAGATTTTTGATTGTATTTATTAATGATATTCAGGTATATTCCAAGAATGAAGAGGAGCATATGCAACATTTAGAGATAGTGTTAGAAATTCGGAGGAGAGAGAAATTATATGCAAAGTTCTCTAAATGTGAGTTTTGGTTGAGTGAAATATCTTTCTTAGAGCATGTTGTACCAGGAGATAGGATAGTAGTTGACCCATAGAAAGTAGAGGCAGTGTTGAATTAGGAAACACACCCTAGTGTAACTAAAATAAGAAGTTTTTTGTGGTTGGTTATTATAGGAGGTTTATCCAGAATTTTTATATGATTGTTGGACCATTGACTAGATTGACCAGGAAGTAATTGAAGTTTAGGTGGTTGGAAGAATGTGAGAGTAATTTCCAATTGCTAAAAGAGAAATTGACTACTGCTCCGGTATTAGTGCTTCCTTCTGGTGATGATGGATTTGTGGTATATAGTGATGCATCACATCAAGGGTTGGGATGTGTGTTGATGCAACATGGGAGAGTTATAGCTTATCCTTCTAGGCAATTGAAGAACCATAAGAAGAATTACCTGACCTATGATTTAAAATTGGTTGCCATAGTTTTTGCTTTGAAGATTTGGAGACATCATCTGTATGGAGCCACTTGTGAAATTTTTACTGATCATAAAAGTTTGATGCATTTACCTACCCAGAAAGAGTTAAATTTGACGTAGATGAGGTGGATGGAATTGATTAGTGATTATGACTGTATAATTCATTATCATCCGAAGAAGGCTAATGTAGTAGCTGATGCATTGAATAGAAAATCTACAGGGAGATTAGCTATTATTGGGAGTCATGATATTAGCTTGATGGTAGAACTAAGACAAATGAGAATGCAGTTGAATATCGATGATAGAGAAATATTGATGGCAAATATGGTGGTATAATCTTCTTTATTGTTTGTTTATTACAGATGCAGGGTAGAGATGAAGGGATAGAGAAGATTAAATAGGAAATATTGAGTGGGAAGCTGACTGGGTTTAGAATTAGAGACGAAGGAATTGTGGTATTGGGACATAGAGTTTGTGCTCCCAATGATGTTGAGATGAGAAAGGAGATACTATGAGAGGCTCATGATTCTATGTATTCTATGCACCTGAGTAATAATAAGATGTACAAGGGGTTGAGACAGAATTATTGGTGGTCAGGGATGAAGAAAGATATAGCGAAGTATATTTCTAGATGTTTGACTTATCAACAGATAAAGTCTGAGAACAGACTTCTAACAAGTTTATTACAACCTCTTCTAGTACCTAAATGGCCATAGGAGAATATGAGCATGGATTTTGTTTCTAGTTTTTCCTATACCCAGAGAGGTCATGATGCTGTGTGGGTTATAGTGGATAGACTTTCTAAGTCTTCGCATTTCTTTCCTATTAAAACTACCCGGAGTCCTGAAGAGTTGGTTGAATTGTATGTAGTGGAGATTGTAAGATTACATGGATTACCTTTGAGCATTGTATCAGATAGAGATTCTAGATTCACTTCTACATTTTGGAGGGGTTTTCAAGAAGCTATGGGTATGCAATTGCAGTTTAGTACAGCTTTACCCACAAATTGATGGACAGACAGAGAGAATCATCAAAATGCTAGAAGATATGCTGAGGGCAAGTGTATTGAGTTTCTCAATGAGTTGGGATGCTTATTTACCTTTAATCTAGTTTGCATACAATAATCAGTATCAAACTAGTATTGGGATGGCACCATTTGAGGCTTTATATGGTAGAAGGTGTAAAACTCCAGTATGTTGGGAAGAAGTTGGAGAAAGAAATATATTTGGTCCAGAAATGATAGATTTGACAACTAAGTGGATCAAAGGTTAAAGAGAACCTTAGAGCAGCACAGAACAGACATAAGGGATATACTGATAATAGAAGACGGCCTCTTGAGTTTCAGGTTGGTGGCTGGGTATTTTTGAAAATATCTCCGTGGAAGAGTGTATTGAGGTTTTAAAAGAAGGGAAAGTTGAGTCTGAGATTTGTGAGGCCATATGAGGTGATTGAGAGGGTTGGACCAGTAGCATACAGATTGGATTTGCCTCTAGAATTAAAACAATTACATAATGTGTTCCATGTTTCACTTTCGATAAAGTGTTTACATGATGAATTGCATAGTATTCCAAGTCAAGCTATAGAACTTCAGGAAGATTTGACCTTTATGTAAGTACTGGCCAGAATTCTAGATAGAAAAGAATAAGCCTTGCGTAATAAAGTCATTCCTTTAATTCAAGTATTATAACAAAACAAAGATGTTAAAGAAATTACTTGGGAGCATGAGGAAAGAATACCCCCAACTTTTTCATGAATTCGGTAAGGAAATTTCGAGGACGAATTTTTTTTTTAAGGTGGGTAGAATTGTAATACCAGTATTTTTAAAGTAAAGGTAAAAATGTAATTCGATAGATATGACATAGAATTAAAATAATATATATATATATATGAAAGATTTATTATTGAATAAAATAATTCAAAAAATAAATAAATTTTGAAACCTATAGCGTGGAGGATAAGAAGAATAGAAAAAAAAAATTGACACCTGTAGCGTGGAGGATAAGAAGAACAAAGAAAAAAAACATACGACAACACTTGGACATCCAGGTGTTGTCACTAAAACATGCAATGTTAGCTAGCACAATTTCTACAAAACGATGGTAGCAGTTGGATGTATATGAATTTTATTTTTTGAAATTTAGCATGCATGAAAAATACCCAGAATTTGATGTAGAAATTTAAAGGTATGAATTACAAAAAAATTAAATAATAAATTAATAATTTTGATATAAATATTATGGCAGGTGTTGACGATCAGCAATCAGGAGAAATTGCTAAAAGGAGCAGGAAAGGTAATAAGGTGATCCACGAGTAGTTCTAAGTACTATGTGGTGAGTTAGATGTACTTTTAGCAATCGAGATAAATGTGAAATATAAAGTAATTCTATTTGAATTAATTATTAAACTATGATTGGATAACAGTTGAAAGTTGGTTGATGGATATGAGAGGAAAAATTGATATGTTAAAGGTTTATTATATAAGAAGTAACATTATTGAAATAATGAGTTGATTAAATATATAATGAAGGGATAAATAAAATTCTTGATAAGCTATTATTGATAAACTGATATGGTGTATGAGGAGATAATTTAATGAATATAATAAAAATAATAATTTTGAGAAAGAGCAGGATAGCTAAATTGAATGTCTGAATGTATGCTTGTTTTTATATCATTATTCATATGCATATTTCATATCATTGTTCATATGCATATGCATGAAATGAAAAGAACCGAGAAGACAGCCAGTCTAAATGAAATAAAAACCATGACAACCGGTGTATGCTAGAAATAAAAGAATCGGGAAGGCAACTCGTCTAAATGAAATAAAAATCGTAACAGCTGGTATATGCTGGAAATAAAAGAACCAGGAAGGCAGTCGGTCTAAGATAAAACATGTCGACATGTGGGAAGACGTTCCCAAATAATAATAAAATTTAAATTCATACATTGCATTTGCTTTAAATATTGATTATTATTGCTTGAGATGCTAAAGTATTATTCTTGATTGTAAATTTATTAATAGATGAACGAGTCTCACAGAGAGACAGATATGATGAAAGAAAGATTAAAGTATGATATGATAAGAATTATCTGAGTGATTGGTTATATGCTGTGAACCTCATAACAAGGTAATTATGAGGTAGAATTGATAGTCTCAAGATGATTAAATATACGAGAAAAAAAGATTGACAAATGATGAGGATTATGATATGAGTAGTGATAATAGAATGTTGTTATCGATTCATATGAGATATAAATGAATGAATATTGGAAAACTATTTGAACAATTGAATACTTCTAATAAATTTAATTCATTGAGCTTGTGAAGCTCACTCATCATTGTTAAATAATATCAGGTAGTTGGCAGGATAGATAGGTTAGTGAGCTAAGATTCAGACTGAGTGATTATCTGTAAGCCTCGTGGTCCACATCCTCAGACTAATGGAAAAAAAATATTTTGTAAGTATTCATGCATCATATCTTGTATATAATGTTTAAGTTGGGATTTTAATAATGTAACTCCCCTGTTAAGGGTTGAGGATTGATGTATAGATATATATAATTTCAGTTGATGTTTTTATATTGTTGCATATATGTGTCGTGCTGGGACTTCAAAATGTGACAACACCATCTCGGGGGTGGCCAACCCGGGATGGGTCGTTATAGCATGTGGCACAGTTCATTAACCATAACACCATCTATTGTTATGGAGTACCTTTTGAGCTGATCTCAGATAATGACATGCATTTCCAAGGCGAGATTGTAGACGTACTCAATAAGTACAAAATTGAGTACCACAAGTCCTCTCCTTACCGAACTAAGACCAACAAGGTAGCAGAAGTAGCCACAAGAATGTCAAGAGAATTTTAACTAAAATAGTGGAAACTTTTCATGACTGACATGAGAAGTTTCTTTTTTCTTTGTAGGGATATCGAACTTCAATCAGGTCTTCTATGGGTGCCATTTCTTACTCCTTAGTTTATGGTATGAAGGTGATTCTCCCAATCGAAGTGAAAATTCTTTCACTAATGACAACCGTTGAAAGCAAGTTGGAAGTGGTAGAATGGATTTGGGGGAGATATGATGAGTTGACATTGATTAATGAAAAGTGGCTGAAAGCTCTCCATCATACCCAAGGGTATCAGAAAAGGGTTGCATGAGCTTTTAATAATAAAGTAAATAATCAAGGCATCAAGGAAGGAGATTATATGGTAAAAGAACTCAGGTCATTAGTCCATGAACCAGCAAGCAAATTTAGAGCAAACTGGGTAAGTCCATATCTAGTCAAGAAGATCTTATCCAGGGGAGCCGTGCGCCTCACGGATATCGATGGAAATGAATTTGTTGAACCTATCAACTGGATTGTCTCAAGAAGTATTACTTGTGATCGCCTTTCTGTTTCCATCGTTGTTACATCCCCACTCCATCTACTTATTTTCTAAAAAAGAGGGAAAGAGAGAGATCTTGCTAAGTTGAAAACCTTGAAGGACAGTTTACGTAAAAGTTAAAGCATCTCGTTAAATTAAAAACTCGAAAAGGGTGGCTTACGTAAAAGTTAGAGCATTTCACTAGATCTAAAACCCTCAAGAGTGGTTTAGGCAAAATAAAGTTAAAATTTCTCATCTCATGAACTGCATAAAAGCTGGATTCAATTCATGGATACGTTGATAAGCACTTTGGTTGAACCACATCTCTCTTGTAAATCTCATTTCCATTTTTCGTACCTGTAATTTCTATTCGAATACATCTTTTGTGAAAAAATCAAAAGATTTTGAAATGACTTGAGTTTTAGAGCATGCCAATTTTCTTTCATTCTTTGAGGATTTTCTTGTTACATAATAAAAACACAAGAACTGGTATCATTTTAAAGTCATACTGGACTCTCCATAACATCTTTTCTTTTTTTCTTCCTTTAGGGATGCTTTTGCTTGACCCTAGACCTATGCCAGATAATAATAAAAAAGTAAAGGAAATTGTAAAAATAGTGTGAGGAATTTTAGTCATGGTGCATTTGGGCCAAATATTTCAAATCCACTCAGTCAACCGTTTGCACATCGAACGAGTGTAATAACCATGGTCGAATTGCGAAACATTTTATGGTCACCCATATTATCTAAGAATTCGAACTGGAGAGTAATATGAAAAATAGGTATCACCAACAGGCATCACACGACCTTTTTTTAAGGTAGATAGGATGGTCACAATGATCTTCCATCAAGGGCATACTTGGAGGATTTGCAAAACATCGGGTGTAGAAAATCAGTTAAGCCAGCTCTCTAGTGAATCTTGATTAATCAAGAGTTTAAAGCCCCAGAAGTGTTTTAGTTCATATTCAGCATCGAAATTATTCAGAGGAGCCACTATTGACAGTTTTTCAAATAGCCATATCTAAAGAAGAAAAAGCCAGACACCATTTTAAAAATTGAATTGAGCTAGTAAAGCATGAAATATTTACCTGAAGTAACAAGGGGCTTCTGGTAAGATAAAGGATCTTGCAACGATGGAAAATATCAAGGTTGTTTAGAGTGGCGGTTAAAATGGCACCCATTTGAAAAAACCTTTCTTCGGTTTGTTTGACCACATCAAGCAGTGTTTTGTGGACATTCAAATTGTATCCTTTCATAAAAACACGTGGCCAAAAGGTAGAAGAAAAGTATATCTGACGATGGGTGGTGAGATCCTTCACTTTAATTCTAAGAATTTCTTATGCTAAAGGCACGACATCAAACCAGTCGCCCATTAAGAGGGCATCAGCTTGGGCTTTGATGATCCCAAATAACTCCATAGTGAGTTCAACATGATGGTCTGTATGTGGAGGAAGGAAAAAAAATTTGGACAACTTTCAATGGATGAGCGCGCAAAATTCCTCATATGTCGAGCATAGTTCATAAAGACAAAATCGAAAAATGTGGGTGTCAGGATCCCACTTTGATGCAATTGCCTTTAAGAAGTTCTAGCCAATTCAAATGCTCTTGAGTGAAAAGATCATGTTGATGCCATATCGAGAGAAATTGTGGAGCTCGATGCCCTTCACATTGTTAGTCCAACAAATCATTTGGGTTGAGACGGCTTCCATGGCCATTTTCTTTTTGAAGAAAAAAAAATGTGGACAAGTTGTTAATCTTTTTTGTTAGATCTAGTAGAGGATGAGTACCAAATAAGAGGAAAAGTAAGTTTAAATACAAGTTTTGAGTCAAATAAAAACAAGTGGTCAAAGAATAGGCCACTAAAAGCCAAAGTAGGCTATGGTATGCAAATAAATGGCTACTTTCGGGGACTTTAGGAAAATTTTGTCTTTAGATGCAAACGATTTTTAAAAGTAAAAAAAAAATATTTAAAAATACAGTTAAAAGCTAGCTAAGTTCCACAAAAGGGGTACAACTTGCTAAAGTAAAATGTCATATCTTGCACACTTTGTTTTTTTTTTCAAAACTTTATAATTGAATAAGGAAGAATCTTAAATGCCATGACTCGGTTCATGTCATTAGTAGCAAAATCACAAGCCAAAGTCCCCGTTAGTTGGCAAACCAAAGTCCTCATTAGTAGGCAAAATCACAAACAAAAGTCCTCATTAAAAGGAAAAATCACAAACCAAAGTCCTCATCAGCAGGCAAATCAAAGCCCTCACAGCAGACACCAGTCAATCCGAAAGTATAGCGCAAGTGAACGAATTCCTGCTCCATCACTTCAAGTATGCACCATTCTCATGGGTTTTCCCATGAGCCAACTTTACCCAACAACATGTTTACATTTATGCACGTATCTCATTTTTTCGTCCTAAAATTTTGAAATGACAGAGTGGTCCCTCAAGGCCTTTAATTGAAACTCTCGAAAAAGCTCCAATCAAAGGTAGACTCCCAATTTCGTACAAAATTTTTGAAAAGGTTGTGCATGGGTTCCTATGACGATCATTGATGTTAATTTGGTCGGACTCAATAAATTCACAAGTTTGAATTTAATTTTAGAGTAAAACCAATTGTAAGCCCTTTTTTTATTTAATCCACCTTAAGCTATAATCAATTGGGAAATATTTTACTCCACCAAATTCAAGAGAAAAAAAACCTCTCAATTCATTTTGGCCTAACCCAAAATCCACTAAAACCCATTTGATTTTTGCTAAGCCCAATACACTTTGTCCCAAAATCTAAGCTTAAGAAGATCATCAAATTTAGTGAGTGAATTTTTAATTTCAGCTTCCACTAGGCACTTTTTGATTGATTCACTTTTTCCAAGATAAACTCTATCTTTTACATCAAAAAGTGTTCTGCCTCCTCTCCCCCATGTGGTTGGCAATATGGTGTGAGAAAAAAGGAAGTTTTCCTATTTCTTTTTACCTTTTTAAACCCACATTTCCCTCCTAGGTTCCCACCCTTTTTTATGTGCCAAAAACCACAATTTTCTACCAAAAGAAAAACTTTTTCTACCTATAAAAAAAAACTACATCTTTTTCTTCGAATGTGAGTGTGAGAAATAGAAGTCTTCCTTCTCTCTTTTTCATTGTTAATTGCCCACTTCCTCCTTGAGCTCTCCCATTTTCCTATGTGTCAAAAGTCCACTTCACCACCTCAAAAATTCCCCTTTTCTTCCCCCTATAGCCAGCCACAAAGAGGAGAAATCCTCCTCACCTTTTTAATTTATTGAAACCACCATAACACCTAAAACTTGCACCTTTTTCAAAAACCTCCAAAGAGAAATCCTCCTCACCTTTTTGCTTTGTTGAAACCACCTTCCCTCTTCACCTTTTCCACCTAAAAATCCCTCTTTCTCTCCTCCATGGCCAGTCACAAAGAGAGATGTCTTCCTTTCACTTTTTGATTTGTTTACCACACCTTACCCTCCTTAGCCTTACTGTTTTCACCTCAAAAGTTGAAACCTTCCTCTCCTTACTTTCCCGTGGCTGACCACCTCTTTTTCTCCCATTTATTTTGTTTTTTTTAATCCCTTAGAAAATCCACTCTCCTTTTATAAATACCCCTCTTGTTAGGACAAAATATATAACATAGCATACAAAGATAGGGGAATTAATGGAAGAATAAGAAAACAAAACAGAGAAAAAAAAGATAGATTTTTAGAAAAATCAAAGAGAGAAACATCACAAAAGAGAAGAGAGCACACCAAAAAAGAAAGAAAAGAAAGGAAACCACACAGAAAAGAGAGAGCTTCTCATTTCCTCATATTCAACTACCCCTTGCATTTGGTATTCTGATACTCAATTAAACCAACCTTTCTAATTCATCAAGTTCACAAGAGTGCACGAAATCTCTAAGGATTATCTCCACACGTGAAAATTTTTCGTAGCCAAAATGGTTAGTTAAATTTCTTTTGGTTGTAAAATAAATTGTTAACAAGCTTTATGTGTATAAACCACCTTGAAAATAGATTAGATAATCTAACTTACTTTCTGATGAACTCCATTTTAGTTTCCATGTTCATTTCTTTATCCTAGCTTCTTCATTTATTTTATGTTACATGCTTTTTTCTAATTTGCTACAAATCACATGCTTGTTTATTTTAAAATAGTTAAGACCCCTTTTTAGTCCATTTTATTTCAAAATCACATGCTCATTAGGACCCCCCCTCTGGTCTCTTTCACTTTAAATCTGCACACACTTAGCATGTATCCGCACACACCTGCACACATCCACACACTCATGCACATGCTTATTACTAACCCGCATACCACACCTGCATATACCTGCACGCATCTGCAGATAATCGTACATATTTAATGCTAATCCACACACACTCTCACATGCTTAGTACTAACCCGCATACATGTTCACACACCTACACATACATGCACACATCAGCACACATCCACACGCATCAACACTCATTTGTATGGATTAGCACGCATCAATATGCATCAGTAAGCTTTAACACATACTCGCACACACTTAGTACTACTCCATATACACCTACACACATTTAGTACTAACCTGCACAAACATGAACACACTGAACATACCTGCACACATGTGCACACGCTTCCGCACACACTTAAGACACACTTGGCACACATGCTAGGTTAAATTCATTTTTTAAATTAGTTTTGGCTCATGCATTAAATTCTCAAATGTCTAGTTTTCTTATTGAAATTTGTATGCTTTAATTCTCTGTCTTTTTCTTATTCACATGTCACAATTGATTTTGATCAATTCTTTGTCTCATGGTTAAAGTACCTTTTTATGTATTTATTTTTAGCACATCACTTTAAATGCAATATTTGATGTCATCTTGTTTGATTATAAATTGTGATTATGTGCTTACTTTTGCTTTATTAGTGTATGGTAATAATACCTAAATTAGAGTTTTGAACAATTTTTTTATACACAAAAGGCTAGACTTTGGTCTAAAGAAGAGAGAAAGCTTGAATTCCTCTTTATTTTGTACCCAAATCTCTTGAGCCTCATAATCTCTCACATAGACCAATGATAATGGATTTGACCCCCTTCAAGGTCAAATGGAGACTCTTTACCTATCATCTTTGCTTTGAGCTCAGATGACAACAATCACCTGTCTAATATATTAAAAGCATGCCCATCATAGGGACCTCCTTACTACTTACAAATGGTTTGTACTAGACTTGGTAGGTTTCACCTGTTTTCATATGTCTACTCATTATAATCTATACCCTTACCATATGAATTTTTAAGTATGGCTAATGAGCTGGATGCATAGGTAATGGGTGAAAAAGAGTGGTACTTACACTTGGTCTAGGAATTTCCAAGCTATGACTTCAGCAGATCACATAGGACATTCTCTTTTTTTTTTTTATTGAGAGTATTGGATCCTCTATTGTACACTCACTATTCTCCATGCATAAATGGCCCTATCAAATTAGTACCCTTATGTAACCCATGATTAGGATCACATTTAAGTAGGATAAAATCTTGAAAATCTATACACAAGGTATCCATGGTGCCTCAAGTCCAAAGATCACTTGTACAACTACAATTTAAGAACACTTATTAATAGGCAGTAAAATGTCCATTAGAAATTACTTAGTCTAGTCAGTTTAATGAACCTGTTCTCTATTAAGCACCTACATAACTGGTTTTAATGTCTCATATAATAGTGACCATGAGATTAGTCACCCTCAAATTCTTGAGGAAATATAATATGTACTAACCTATCAGGATTTACTAATACCCTTCTTAGTGATCTTATGATTAAGAACATTTAATAATAAAGTTTAAAGAAATATATCTCATTAGCAAGATCTCATCATGGTGCTTATTTCCATTACTCTTATTCGATAGGCTTTATCATGTAATACACATGTAGTGATTTGTAATGAATATGATAAATAAGATAATTGCCATTATAAATATTTATTATGAATAAATGAATAAGATTAATTACTACCATATAGGATTAAGAATCCTTGTCTCGAGGACCTACTCAGAAAAAGGTCTAGGTTCAAGACGCCACCTGTGGATGTTGAAGTTCATTCTTCACCTGGGATGGGCCACATTGATTTCTTGACTATGGATAGTGATTGAACACCTCAGTGTGACCTCAGTTCGACTGCAGATTCTGCTCTTGAAAGTGATAGTGCTTTGAGGGCCACAAAGAAAAGACGGAAGCATAGTTCGTGAGAAGTTTAGAAGAACAATTGCAAGTAAGATGATGCATTGTTATGATGGATAATTTTTTTATTATTATTATTTATGCTTGTATGATGGGAATTCTAACCCACGGTTGTGTATGATATATTGGATGATAGTGTGCATGGCAGCAAATAACTAGGATTCTAACTAGAGGTTATGACTCTAAGTAGTCAACATTTTCCATGAATATGGAATAACTCCTACCTAGGACTTATGATCATTTGATGCCATATATGATCATGATTATGATGTTTATGATGCATGAGAATGTTAAGATGTATATATGATTGAAGTATCATGCATTTATGAATGAACGATGTATGAAAAAGGATGAAAAAAGAAATTTTGGAGGCAAACAGACGGGGGAACCAATCTAGATTGGTGCCTAATGCTGGTTGCTATTCTAATGTGGCACTTGGGTGTTTTTTCTATTCTAGGCTGTTACCCACACATGATGATTTCCAAACTGACTTTGTATAACTTTTTTGAGACCTTTTCAGCACCTACTCGACTTGGGACAACTCCAAACACCTATAAAAGGTACTAAACCCTTCCCAATTCATTCATTTACCAAAATTAACTCTTAAAACCATGGAATAGCACTTAGAAACTAGATTAAGGGCTTGGTTGCAATAATTCAAAAGGATTCATCGCTTCAACTGATAGTATTATGCCCTACAAGACAATAGCATTTGATGTTTATGCATATTATTTATAATTAATCTTATTCATTTATTGAAAATAAATATTAATTTATGGCATTTATATTATGTATCATGTTCATTACAAATAACATTCAATGTGTTTACATTATAAAGCTCATATAATGAAAGTTATGAAAATAAGCACCATGATGAGATCATGCTAATGAGATGTATTTCTTTACGATTTATTATTAAATTTTGCTAATCATAGGATCACTAAGAAGGAAATTAGTGAATCTGAATAGATTGGTGCCTATCATATTTCTTTAAGGAGTTGGGGGTGATTGATCCCATGGTCACTAATATATGAGACACTAAAACAAGTTATATAGGTGCTTTTTAGAGAATATGTACACTGAACCGACTCAACTATCTAATTCTTAAAGGATATTTTACTAGTTGTCAATAGGAGTTCTTACATTGCAGTTTTAGAAGTGATCCTTACACTTGAGGCACCATGGATGCCTTGTGTATAATTAATTATGCTTTGATACTACTTAAATATGATTCTAATCATGTGTCACATATGGGTAGTAACTGGGTATGATCACTTATGCATAGAGGTATGTGAGTGTACAATAGAGGATCCACCACTCTCAGTAAAAGAGGGAGAATGTTCTATGTGATCTGATTAAGTCATAGCTTGGAAATTCCTTAATCACAGTAGAGTGAAAATTAGAAAAGAGTGTACGGTAACTGAAAAACAAAATGGTTCACATTAAATTCATATTACCTAGGTAGTCATGACATACTGCTAAGTGTTAAGCATGACTTGTAGAATCCCTAAGAATTAATTTTAATGAATTCTTATTAAAAAGAAGAATTAAAAGGAGTTTTAATTCGAATTAAAATTAACAAGAGTTTTAATTAATTGGACGAGGTTCAACCGTAATGTAAAAGTTTTGACCTAGTATCAACTCAATAGGAGTCACAAACAATTGAGAAATTGCAAGAATAAAGAGAACTAAAGGGCCAATAAAGAGAATTCAAGGAATTAAATTAAATAAGAGGTTTATAATTACAATTCTAGAAATTCTAGAACATTTAGGAGTAAAATGTGAGATCTAGGAACTTTAATACACATATAAGCATTTAATATAAATATGTACGAGAATTATTTGCATAAGTAGTGTATTTAGGGCTTGTTTGAATTATCATTGATAAAGAGCGAACTATGACTAGTTTAGATTTAGTAATGAATTTGAATAGGCAAATGACCATGGTGTAATATGAAAATTGACCTCTAAGCCTAGAATTTCATGTAGATTATGAATTTCTAATTAGAATCACATTTTGAAATTAGAACAATCAAGTTTTTTCTTTGGGCTTTTAATTGGGCTTAAATGATTTTGGGCCTAATGGGCTTAGAATATTAGGGGATGGTTTAAGTCTTGCTTGCCATTGTTTAGCATGAAAATAACTTTTAAGCCTTTGGAGAGCTGCTTAAGTAGAACCCATGGTCAGATCTTGATATATCTTCAAATTAGCCCTAAAATAAAGCAAAATGAAAAGAAAACAAAGGAAGACAAATGAAAGGTAGAACGCGAGACTGACATATATCCAACGACTAACCCATAACCTTGAGGATATGTGTCCTAAGCTATTGATGAGTCTTAAATATTGCATATTTTAGACCCTTAACTTATATTTGTTATGCTCTTAGTTAGTAGTATTTCACTTTATTTTACGTCTTTCTTGTGTTTTGTGTATTTTTACAGGTTTGTGGAGAAAATAAAGCATTTCAGGAGATGTGAAACTTCTGGAGACATTGCGATCGATCGCACGAGATATGCGATCGAGCGCATCTGCGCTCGATCGTACCTGCCTACGAACGAGCGCATGGTCAATATCCCACATCGAAATATTTGAAGTTCAGTGCATCTGCGATCGAGCGCACATGAGATCGTGCGCACAAGACATGCGATCGATCGCACCACACTGCGATCGAGCGCACACGGCCAGTATCCCACATCGAATCTGCAACCTATATTGCTCCGGGTCTTCCCCTATATAAACACCATCTGGCTTCATCATTCAGTGTACAATTCCTGAGCCACTTTGGTGTTTACAGGTGGACGTCCGCTAGCATTCTGGTGGATCCCGAAGGCATTGCTACCACGAGGGGAAGCGCCACCCGTCAGCGAGTGGAATTTCTCCCATGTAAAGTTGTTTATTTATTTCTTTATATTCAGTTGTTTTAGTTTAAATGTTTAGTACTTTTTATTATAGTTTTATAGTTATGAGTGGTTAGACTCTTCAGCAAAGGTTGAAGATGAAGCCCCGCCGTTGTTTGGCGTAGTAGTTCAGATTTGCTTGTACAAATCTGACAATTTTTAGTATAAATGTTCTGTCAATTATTTGAGTTAATCTTATAATTGATTGAGTTTAAATTGTCTGTTGGATATTCCTTGTGTTTCATCTGATGGATACATTGAATGCTTTTCGATTAAATTGGATTTCCTTTGTGATTTGTTAAGAGCGGATACATTGGATGCTTTTGGTTTAGTTGGGATATTCTTTGTTTTTTATCTTATAGTTAGATTCATGAAATCTTTTGATAGGCTATATTTTTAGAACATATATGCTTAACTTTGGTGGGGTGGATTCGGAAACCTTAATGTTTTTAATTATTAGTTTTTAAATCAACTTAGTTTAGTTTTAATTTATTTTGCAATATCATTCTGAAATTCGGAACTAGGTTAAGATAAGATTAGTTTAGATTAAAAATATATTTTCACAACGCAATTCCCTGTGGATTCGACCTCGCACTTGCACAACACTATATTGCAAACGACTCGTGCGCTTGCGAGTAATTTAAAACTCGCAACAAGTTTTTGGCGCTGTGGCCGGGGAATTGTTTGGTTTGTGAAAATTTTTGGTCTGAATTAATTTTATTTTTCTACTAGTTAGTTAGCAATTTAAAAAAAAAAAAATTTTGAGTTTTGTTTTTGCTTTATTCTGTTGCTTCTGCTGGTTAGTATCTCATTATTTTTCTGTTGGTGTATGCTTGGTCGGAGATCCTTGAACTTAGATTTGACACATTTAGATCCCGACTTAGAAAGAACTCTTAGGAGGCCGAAAAGAGCACTAGTTGAGAGAGAGACTGTTGAGATGGGAGAAAATTTTAATCATCCTGAACATGTAGAGCAACCTAGAGCTTGGAACGTGGACTCCACTACATCCCTTAGGGATTTGTTCGCACCCGTTGCGACTAACTCATCTTCCTGCATAGTGTTGCCACCAACCAATGCCACACATTTTGATTTGAAGCCACATGTTATCCAACTCTTACCCTCATTCCATGGCTTAGATCTTGAAAATCCTTATAGTCATGTGAAGAAGTTCAAAGACATTTGTGCTACATTCAAATTCCAGAACTTCTCTGAGGAGTCAGTCCATCTTCGACTCTTCCTTTTCTCCCTTCACGATAGAGCTAGGGCGTGGTTTGACTCCAACACGTCCGGGTCTATTACATCTTGGGAAAACCCGCTTAGCAAATTTTATCATAAGTTTTTCCCAATGTCTAGAGTGAATGAGTGCCGAAAGGAGATTAGTTCTTTCACTCAGGACGAGGATGAGAAGTTCTCTGAAAGCTGGGAGTGCTTTAAAGAGTTACTGATCAGATGCCCTCCACATGGATATGAGAAGTGAAGACTCGTTCAATTCTTCTACCAAGGGTTAACCCAACCCAACCGTAGCATGATCGAGTCCATAAATGGGGGGCATTCTTGAGTCTGACAGGAGACGAAGCATACATGGCATTGGACAAGTTGTCCAACAACTCACAGCAGTGGGATTTTTCAAGCTGTCGAGATAAGTCCATTCGTGCTCCTAAGAGGGGAGGCATCTATGAGGTCAGGGAGGACGCTGATTTAAGGATAAAATTAGATGCCCTCGCCAAGAAGATTGACGCTCTCACTGTGAGCCAATCCATCAATGCTGCCAACACATTCAATGTTGAAAGCTGTTCCATTTGTGCTAGTCCCATGCATCTAGCACAGAATTGCCTATCAATGCCGGCTTGTGCCGAGTATCCTATGGAACAAGTAAATGCTTTCAATGACTTTTGAAGGCAGTCAAATGGATCGTACTTCGAGACGTACAATCCGGAGTGGCGGAACCACCCAAATTTTTCATGGAGGCAGAACCAACCAATGAATCAGGGAGGAGCCTCTCATCATGCTCAAAATCAATATCCTCCCGGATTTGCTCCACAAATTCCTAATCATGGTCGTTCTGCCCATCCAGCACCTTCACCTGCTTACCACGCACCCACCCAAACACCAGCACCAGTTTCACAGTCGCTTGAGGACACCCTTAAGGAGTTCATGAAGGCGACTAGCCAAAATATGAGCGATGTGAGGAGTGCAACAATGGTAAACACCCAAGCAATTGCCAAGCTGGAGAGTCAAATAGGGCAAATTGCAAGTCACTTGGGTGAGAGAAAGAAAGGAAAGTTCCCCAGTCAGCCCATGCAAAACCCAAAAGGATAATTTATGGTTGAGAGTTCATCAACTCCTACACACGGGGAGGAACAAGTACAGTCGATTGTCACACTGAGGTCTGGGAGACAAGTGGATAATCAAGTGGAAGAGAGCCCTGCTATGCAGTAAGGGCAAGGGAGTGGCAACACAGAGAAGAGAGATGCTGAGCCATCTACAGCCACACCTACTGAGAATGACCCTCCTAGGTCGTTTGTACCTAGAGCGCCCTACCCCGAGAGATTACAAGCGCCCAAAAAAGGAGGGAAGTATGAGGAAATTCTGGAGGTATTCAAGCAAGTCCAAATCAATATCCCATTTTTGGATGCCATCTATCAAGTGCCATCATATGCCAAGTTTTTAAAGGACTTGGTCACTATCAAGAGGAGAACAAATGTCCCAAAGAAGGCATATTTGACCGAGCAGGTCAGTTCAATCCTTTAGTGCAAGCTACCCATCAAGTATAAGGACCCAGGGTGTCCTACCATCTCTTGCACGATAGGAGTCAGCCGTATTGAGAGGGCCCTTTTGGATCTAGGGGTGAGTGTGAATCTTCTACCCTACTCAGTCTATGTGCAGTTGGGGTTAGGAGAATTGAAGCCCACATCCACGATGCTTCAATTGGCTGACAGGTCAGTGAAAAGACCACGGGGGATAGTTGAGGACGTTTTGATAAAAGTGGATAAGTTCTATTTCCCCATGGATTTTATTGTGCTTGACACAGAGCCGGTTCAGAATGTAGGGATTCAAATACCGGTGATTCTAGGGTGACCATTCTTAGCCACGGCTAACGCCCTAATCAACTGTAGGACAGGGGTGATGAAGATCTCCTTCAGAAATATGACATTGGAGTTGAACATTTTTGATATCACTAGGCAACCACTGGAATATGATGAAGTGAGGGATGTATGCTTGATAGAGGAGATTCTTGAGGATACTGTGGATGAATCAAGCATTGAGGATCCCATGGAGGCATGCTTTGCTCACTTTGGAGAGGACCTAGGTTTAGATAAGTTACTCGAGGAATTAAATGCCATTTTGGAGTCTGATCCTCAAGAAAGCAAGGAGGAGGAGGAGAAGGTGTCGCCAAAACCTCAAAAGAAGGAACTTAAGCCTTTACCGGATAATCTTAAGTATAAGTTCCTGGGTCCAACATACTGTTTGCCTGTGATAATAGCTTCAGATTTAGGAGAGGCTCAAGAGGAGAAATTATTAGATGTTTTAAGAGAGCACAAAGAAGCTATCGGCTGGACCATTGAGGATATTAAGGGAATCAGCCCCTCGGTGGTGATGCACAGGATACATTTGGAGGAAGATGCTAAGCCATCGAGGGAGCCGCAAAGAAGGCTCAACCCTGCTATGCAAGAGGCTGTGAGGGCAGAGGTTATTAAGCTGTTAGATGCAGGGATCATTTATCCCATCTCTGATAGCAAGTGGGTGAGCCCCATTCATGTCGTGCCCAAGCGAGCTGGATTAACGGTAGTAAAGAATAAGGACGACAAGTTGGTGCCAACTCGTGTGCAGTCTGGGTGGAGAGTGTGTATAGACTACCGTAAGTTGAACATTGCCACAAGGAAAGATCACTTTCCACTTCCATTTATTAATTAGATAGTGGAGCGTTTGGCTGGGCACGAGTATTATTGCTTTTTGGATGGTTATTCTAGACATAACCAGGTCCTTGTGGACCCCGAAGATCAGGAGAAGACGATATTTACCTGTCCTTTTGGGACCTTCGCCTACCGTCGCATGCCCTTTGGGTTATGCAATGCACCCGCCACTTTTCAGCGATGCATGGTCAGTATATTCTCTGACATGGTAGAGCAGTTCTTGGAGATTTTTATGGACGACTTCTCCATCTTCGGTTCAACATTTGAGGAGTGCCTGCACCGTCTCTCTTTGGTTTTGGTGCGGTGCAAGGAGAAGAACCTGGTGCTTAATTGGGAGAAGTGCCATTTTATGGTCAAGAAAGGAATTGTACTGGGGCATATCGTATCTCATCGAGGGATTGAGGTCGACAAAGCGAAGGTGGATTTGATTTCCAACCTTCCACCCCCACGTACGGTGAAAGAGGTTCGATCTTTTCTGGGCCATGCAGGTTTCTATAGGCGATTTATCCAGAATTTCAGTAAGATCGCCAGGCCCTTGTGCAAGTTATTGCTAAAAGATGCCCCATTTCTATTTGATGAGGATTATAAGAAAGCATTTGGGGATCTGAAGAAGATTTTGACGTCCACACCCATTATTCAGCCACCTAACTGGGATGTGCCTTTTGAGATTATGTGTGACGCATCAGACTATGCTATTGGAGTTGTTTTGGGGCAATGTGTTGATAAACTTCCCCATGCTATCTATTATACAAGTCGAACTCTAAACGACGCACAACTCAATTACTCTACCACTGAGAAGGAGTCGCTTGCAATCGTTTTTGCATTAGACAAGTTCAAATCCTACTTGTTAGGATCTAAAGTCATTATCTACTCGGACCATGCTGCATTGAAGTATCTTTTCTCTAAAAAAGATGCTAAATCTCGTCTTATCCGATGGATCTTGCTACTTCAAGAGTTCGACATTGAGATTCGGGATAAGAAAGGTTCGGAAAATGTGGTGGTGGACCATTTGTCTAGATTGATTGTGGAATTCAGTGAGGCTGCCACTCCCATTTCTGAGACCTTTCCTGATGAGCAATTGATGCACATTGCTCACAGTCCCGCACCATGGTTTGCTGACATAGTGAACTATCTTGTCACCGGACACATGCCCTTGCATTGGGGGAGGCAAGATAAATCAAAATTTTTTGCCATGGTAAAACGCTTTTTCTGGGACGATCCTTACCTCTTCAAGTATTGTCCTGATCAGATCATTAGACGATGTATTCCTGAGCATGACCAATCTAATGTCATCGCCTTTTGTCATGATCATGCATGTGGAGGCCATTTTAGTGCTAAAAAGACCGTTGCAAAGATTTTGCAGTGTGGATTTTATTGGCCTACCCTGTTCCGGGACTCTCACACCTACTGTATATCTTGTGAGCGTTGCCAAAAGCTAGGGAGTCTTTCTAGGAGAAATATGATGCTCCTCAACCCTATTCTGATTGTTGAGATTTTTGATGTGTGGGGCATTGATTTCATGGGACCATTCCCAAACTCTTTTTGGCTACTTATACATTCTAGTTGCTGTGGACTATCTGTCCAAGTGGGTGGAGGCCGTTGCGTGCAAGACCAATGACCACAGAGTTGTGGTCCAGTTCTTGAAAGACACTATTTTTGCTCGTTTTGGTACGCCTCGAGTAATCATAAGTGATGGAGGTAAGCACTTTTGCAACAAGATCTTTGAGCAGTTGATGAAGAAGTATTGTATCACGCACAAAGTTGCCACCCCATATCACCCACGGACGAGTGGTCAAGTGGAAATTTCAAATCGCGAGATCAAACAAATTTTGGAAAAGACTGTGAATCCTAATAGAAAGGATTGGTTTCTACGATTAACGGATGCACTGTGGGCATATCGGACAGCCTTCAAGACGCCAATTGGCATGTCTCCCTATCGCATTGTATACGGAAAGGCATGTCACCTTCCGGTTGAATTAGAGCATCGTGCGTATTGGGCTGTCAAGCAACTAAATTTCAATCTTTCTAAGGCTGGCTCACAACGGAAGCTCCAACTCAATGAATTGGAAGAGCTGCAGAATGATGCATATGAGTGTGCCCGATCATACAAAGCACAAATGAAGAAGACTCATGACCAAAACATTTTGAGACGAGCTTTTGAACCGGGTCAGAGAGCTCTTCTTTATAATTTGCGCCTGCATCTTTTTCCAGGCAAGCTCAAATCCCGATGGTCAGGCCCATTCATTATTCGATCGGTTTTTCCTCATGGGGCCATCGAGATTGAGGATCCTAAGAATGGTAATACTTTCAAGGTAAATGGACAGAGGCTAAAACCATTCTTAGAGTTGAGGAGTCCGGACATTGAGATGATACTGTTGGAGGATCCTAGTTACTCAGATTGAGTGTAGTATTCTAGGAAGAGTCTGGCTGAAGACGTAAAACTTAGCGCTCATGGAAGGCACCCCACAGCTTATCTTTTCTTTTGTTTATTTATTATTTCGCATTTTTATGATTAATGTTTGTTTCCAGTATTTTTTGTTTTCCATTTTTTATTTTTCAGGGACAAAGCGTACTTCAGTTCAAGTTTGGGGGTATGCTATGAGCTATACCAGTCCAGATAGTTCTCCATATCTCAGGTCAGCTCTTTCCATATTAGTCACACATTGGGGTCAATGTGTAATTTAAGTTTGGGGGTATGGGAGACACATCACACACTTTGTCCTAATTTGTTGTCTTTTTGTCATAGAGATAAATTCATGCTCATGTTATCGTGAAATTTTAGTTGATCTTAACATTTTCTGTGATGTGATGTCCTTGGTGAGCTTAACATTTTGAACACATGATCTGGTGATAAATTTTTAAAATTTAGTTACTTACTTTAGGCATTTTGAGAATTCACATGTTTGATCTAATCTAACACGAGCACATTAGCACAAATTATGTGAGGTATGACATGTGATTTTAATGTGTATTTTTCCTTATCTTAACTGAAACTGGATGACTTGTTGGATGAACTCTTGGGTATAGAAAAGCATAAAAAAATAAATAAAAAAATAAATTATTATCAATAAACTTTCCGCTGAGTAACTGGACCTCTTGCCTCAGTAAGCAGTGAGTGTTCACGTCAAAAGGTGGAATTTTGTTTGGTAGTATTAAGGATGGTTTAATTTCGTAGCCTTTTTTACTCGAGTTAGTAAGTCCTTAGGGGTGTCTTTACACCTAATGCCCTAAAACCATCTGGTTTGGGAGTCATTGACTCAACACTCGCTACATGGGTCAATTAGAAAGCTTAAGGGAACTAAACATAGTCGTGCCTTATTATTGTTAAAAAAATAAAAAGAATAAAAGAATAAAATAAAAACTACGCCTTTTCGTTCATTTTTGATGGAAAATTCGGTGAATCTTGAGACATGGAGACCTTACACATTAGAGTTACTTGGAAGCTTCATTTTTATATGCTAATTCACCTTACACTGATTCAAGCTTGTGATGCCTTATCCTGCTTTTTGTAAGTAATTAGATTTTAACATTTCTATTCATTGCGAAGATGGGTTTACCTTTTTAAGCTTGCTTATGAATGAATATCATGGTGACGTGTGCTCCTTAAATTTTTGGATACCATGAGTGATGACTTTATCTTTATGTTCTTTGTTTTTCATTGAGTCTTTTATTTTGTTTTGCTAAGGGACTAGCAAAATATAAGTTTGGGGGTATTTGATGAGTCTTAAATATTGCATATTTTAGACCCTTAACTTATATTTGTTATGCTCTTAGTTA
Source organism: Bretschneidera sinensis (assembly GCA_023935145.1). Classification (NCBI taxonomy): domain Eukaryota; kingdom Viridiplantae; phylum Streptophyta; class Magnoliopsida; order Brassicales; family Akaniaceae; genus Bretschneidera; species Bretschneidera sinensis. Next base: position 74,229,127 of record CM043701.1, on the reverse strand, counting down.
GTAGTATTTCACTTTATTTTACGTCTTTCTTGTGTTTTGTGTATTTTTACAGGTTTTTGGAGAAAATAAAGCATTTCAGGAGATGTGAAACTTCTGGAGACATTGCGCTCGATCGCACGAACGAGTGCATGGTCAACATCCCACATCGAAATATTTGAAGTTCAGTGCATCTGCGATCGATCGTAGCAGACATGCGATCGAGTGCACATGAGATCGTGCGCACAAGACATGCGATCGATCGTACCTGCGATCGATCGCACCACACTGCGATCGAGCGCACACGGCCAGTATCCCACATCGAATCTGCAACCCATATTGCTCCGGGTCTTCCCCTATATAAACACCATCTGGCTTCATCATTCAGTGTACAATTCCTGAGCCACTTTGGTGTTTACCGGTGGACGTCCGCTAGCATTCTGGTGGATCCCGAAGGCATTACTACCACGAGGGGAAGCGCCGCCCGTCAGCGAGTGGAATTTCTTCCATGTAAAGTTGTTTATTTATTTCTTTATATTCAGTTGTTTTAGTTTAAATGTTTAGCACTTTTTATTATAGTTTTATAGTTATGAATGGCTAGACTCTTCAGCTAAGGTTGAAGATGAAGCCCCGCCGTTGTTTGGCGTAGTAGTTCAGATTTGCTTGTACAAATCTGACAATTTTTAGTATAAATGTTCTGTCAATTATTTGAGTTAATCTTATAATTGATTGAGTTTAAATTGTCTGTTGGATATTCCTTGTGTTTCACCTGATGGATACATTGAATGCTTTTCGATTAAATTGGATTTCCTTTGTGATTTGTTAAGAGCTGATACATTGGATGCTTTTGGTTTAGTTGAGATATTCTTTGTTTTCTATCTTATAGTTGGATTCATGGAATCTTTTGATAGACTATATTTTTAGAACATATATGCTTAACTTTGGTGGGGTGGATTCGGAAACCTTAGTGTTTTTAATTATTAGTTTTTAAATCAACTTAGTTTAGTTTTAATTTATTTTGCAATATCATTCTGAAATTCATAACTAGGTTAAGATAAGATTAGTTTAGATTAAAAATATATTTTCACAACGCAATTCCCTGTGGATTCGACCTCGCACTTGCACAACACTATATTGCAAACGACTCATGCGCTTGCGACTAATTTAAAACTCACAACAGCTATGACTCATCCCTAATCTCTAGTGACATGTGTCTTAAGACTCATCCATAACTTCCACTCAGTTTGTAGAGAGTGCCTTAGGAGTTAAAAAATTTCATAATAGAAAGAAAAAGGTGAGAAAAGAGATGAAGGGAGTTTTTAAAGAGAATTCTAGTAGAAACTTCTAATATGATTTTGGTAACTTGAAACTCTAGAGAATTATCTTTTCTTTAGTCCTTACACAACTTGTCAGATGTATCAAGTGATATTCTTTCTAGATATTATGAATTGTAGTTTTGTAATAGTAGAATAATGATGTTTTAAAATGTGTGCTTAATGATGGAACTTGCCACTTGGACCATATGCATTTCATGATTTATATAACTTATCTTACTAAGCCTAGTTGTTTGGCTGACCAATTCTTTAAATGAACTAAATTTTTAGATTGAATATATTATATTTAAGGAGGTTGGCATAGCAGGGTTAGTTGAGTGAATCTAGAATTTGGTTTTGTAAAATAGTTGGATTTAGATTTATGTATCATTGAGTATTGTGTTTTGTAATAAGTATTGATCAGTTATGTAAATTCAAAGTTATGTATCAATATAAAAAGTTTTTCGATGTACTATTGCTTCTTCACTATGATTAGCCTTCGTGGTACTTGTGTTGATTGATCGATGGAGGCTTTTCTCACTTGTAAGGGAAACTCTATAAATGAGTAGTCGTTGCCACATTCTTGGGCTTGTTCTCGGGTCAGGGGCGTGACATAAAGGCTTTATATAAGGGATATTTGATAGAAACCTTAATGCAATTTGGAGATTTTAAAACTCTCTTTATATAACCGAAAATCCTAGAGCCAGTACCTAAGGATTTTTGCCCACCCCTTAGCTTCTCCATATTTGGTGTTTGACATCATTTTGAAAGAGATCATTGCTGTTAGTTGTTCATGTAGATATGCTTAGAGGCTAGACACTTGAATGACTTTGTGATTTCATCTCCAAAGGAGCAATTGGAATCTCCTTCAACGAAAGGAATAAATCTCTAACCTTGTTCGAAGTTAATGATTTTGTTCTAGTAGATCCATAAAGAGTTTCTTGTTAGATGAAGTTTATCGACGTAAAAATTTAAATTTCCATTGTGTTTCTATGCTGGTAAACTTACATTAACTTCAAGATCTTGACATTAATCCCATTTTTCTCTTTTTCAAATTTTTTCTTAGACAAGGATTTTCTCTAAGGTACCTGCCGACTTTTGTAGTCTAAAGAGGCAAGTATTCGTTTTTGGTTTTATTCGTATTTTCCAACCTTCGAATAATTTAGTTCCATACTTGGTGCTTCAACTTCTATGGACATCCTTATTTCTCCTTCTCGAACCGAGTTTACTAAGAAAATTCTAACTCTTTTTAGATTACCTTTAAAGACCATACATGCTTGGATAGAGGATGGATTCATGCTCTTTCTTCCTATCATAGACTATTTTTTTCCAAACACTATCACCACGGGTGAGTACTCAAAGGCTCAACCTCGTATTTCTTTGCTTTGTTCTTCTTAGCTAAGTCTAAGGAAGGTTATGAGAGTTGTGAACTCATTGATGTTATAGAAGGTATGGAGAACAAAAGGACTCCGATTCCATTAATTCTATTAGAGATCTTTCATTGGTTGGATTAATTTTTTCAAGGAAAGCAAGAGGTTTTTCTCTTTTTTCCTTGTTATTCCTTTTGGCATATATATCTTTTCCTTACAGCTCTAGCTTTCATGCTCCTTTCCAAGCTTTCTCTAACACAATTCTTAATTTGGTCACGAGTCATTCCAAAAGGCTAAAGGAAAATAAGAAATGGGGAAATGGCGATAATTCTTGAATGTAGATAAAATACAATGGACTTGCCCCTAGTGGAAAATTGAGAGTACAATTATAGGAAGCTTGGAGAGCAGAGTCATTCTTCTACCTGGCCTTAATTTTTCATCTTTCTACATACCACCTTTCATTTACAGACAATTTAGACTACCCAAAGAGATACCTTCAGCTGATTGCAAGTACAAATGTTAAGCTATGCTTGATTGAGTAAGGAATAAGATTACTCAGTGTTGATGCCAAAAATCTGCCAGGAATTCGAATGGCCGGTAAGTGAAACCTAGCACACAAAGACCAAAGAAGCCCTAAGGAGTCGTAAAAGGACCAGAGGGGTTGTGACTCTAGTGAGGGGACTCTTTAATGCCTAAGTTAGTATAGGGGTTAAAATATGAGAGCTTTAGATAGTAAAAAGAGTGTTTTTCTATGTGTACCTTTTGATCGTGGGAGCCCCCTTATATAGTGTGGGAAATGGAATCTCGATGGGAATGTGACTATTAATAAGATTAATCCTTATTTAAATTAGAATATCTTGATGGAGTTAGGACTTGTTTGGAGATAAGGCTGACCATTTTGACTAGTAAACTGCCATGTGTCACTGTATCATTGGACGAAAAAAAATTTCCCAAAGCAGATGCCCCCACTTCCTTGAGTTCAATTATGCAGTAGATAAAATAGTTTATGGAATGCGTGCTTAGTATGAGGTGATCAAGACTTGGTATGTTATGTTCGACAAGGGATGATAGAGACACGAAGTGTCATACTTAGCTTGTGAGCTTGGCGTGATGGAACTAAGGCTTAATGCGTCACGCTCGATGTGCGGTGGTCGAGCCTTAAAACCGTTGAAGCATGAGAGTTTGACATAATGTGCTCAGTGTGATGGAGCCAAGGCTTAATGCATCATGCTCGACGTGCGGTGGCCGAGGCTTGAGATGATCGAAGCATGGGAGCTTGAGATGATGTGCTCGACGTAATGAAGCCAAGGATTAATGCATCGTGTTTGGTATGTGGTGGTCGAGGCTTGAGATGGCCGAAGCATGAGAGCTTGGCATGATGTGCTCAGGGTGATGAAACCAAAGCTTAATGCATCGTGCTTGGTGTGCGATGATCGAAGCTTAAGATGACCGAAGCATAAGAGCTTGGCATGATAAAGCTAGGGCTTAATGTCTCGTGCTCAGCATGTAGTGGTCGAGACTTAAGATAGCCAAAACATTAGATCTTGTCACGATGTGCTTGGTGTGATAGAGCCAAGGCTTAATGTAGCGTGTGGTGGTTGAGGTTGGAGATGGCCAAAGCATGAAAGCTTGACATGAGATGCTTGCCGTGATGGAGCCAAGGCTTAATGCATCTTGCTCAACGTGTAGTAGCCGAGGCTTAGGATGGAAGAAGCATGAGAGAGCTTGGCCTGAGGTGCTTTCCATGTGGTAACCAAGGCTTTGATGTGTTGTGCCCGATGTGCGGTGGTTGAGGCTTGAGATGGTCGAATCATGAGAGAACTTGGCCTATGGTGCTTAGTGTTAAGTAGCCAAGGCTTTGATGCATCATGCTCAGCATGTAGTGACCAAGACTTGAGATGGCCGAAGCATGAAAACTTGGCACGATATACTTACCATGATGGAGCCAAGGCTTAATGCATCGTGCTTGGTATGCGATGGTTGAGGCTTGAGATGACTAAAGCGTGAGAACTTGGCATGATAGAGCCAAGGCTTAATATGTCATGCTCGATATGCGATGGCCAAAGCGCAAGAACTTGGCATGATGTGCTTAGCGTGACGGAGCCAAATATTAATGCATCATGCTCGCCGTGTGGTGATCGAAGCTTAAGATGGTCAAAGTGTGAGAGCTTGGCATGATGTGCTTGACATGATAGAGCCAAGGCTTAATGCGTCGTGCTCGGTGTGTGGTGGCCAAGGCTTGGGATGGGTTCGTTAATGATTATAATTGTAGTTCAGATCGGTTATGAGGGGTACCAAAAGTACTAAAGTATCTGGAAAGATGATGAATGTAGGTACCACTATTTTTCATCTGTGACCCATGCATCCAGCTTATTACTCAAGGCCACTCCTTTTAAAGAAGGTGGATATGGTGAGGATGTGGATTACAATCAGTAGGCATATGAAAAAGAGAAAAACCATTGAATTATAGTATTTAGTGCATCGAGTTTGAGGAGTTAGAGAGCTAAGTGTAATCTCCTTGGAAGGGGTATGGAGAAGACTGAGGCTAGAGATGGCTTGGTCTTGTTCTTTTGATAGCTTAGTATGAATCAAGTCTGAGGTTTGAGATAGGTCGGGCTTATTTCCTCGAAACTAGAGAGCTTTGGTGCGTCATTGGCTGACAACTTTGAATACGTCACTAGTTGACAGCTTTAGATGCATCATTGGCTGATGGCTTTAAATGCATCATCGGCTGACGGCTTTAGATGTGTCATTGGCTTGCATCACTGGCTGACGATTTTAGATACGTCATCAACTGAAAACTTTAGATTCGTCATCCTTTGATAGCTTTAGATGCGTCATCAGCTGACGACTTTAGATGTTTCATCAACTGACAGCTTTAGATGTGTCATCGATTGAGAACTTAAGATGTATTATCGGCTGACGGCTTTAGATGCGTCATTGGCTTGCGTCACTGGTGGAAGGCTTTAGATACATCATTTTTTGACGGCTTTCGATGCGTCGTCACTTGACGGCTTTAGATTTGTCATTGATTGATGGCTTTAGGTGCATCATTTGTTGACGGTTTTAGATGCGTTATTAGCTGACGACTTTAGTTTTTTTCTCAAAAACATAGTGCTTATAACAGTTTGATTGTTATGAAAACTTGATAATACGTGAAGTAAGGAAAAATAATACCTAAATGTGAATGATTATGATGTTTCTTAGTTGTTTATGCTCCGCTGGTTCGGGTTATGGGCATGTTGATGAAGAAATAATAGTCTTTTTTTTTACCCTTTCTAAGAAACTTTCCTGAGGAAGTCAAATTTTAAAATTCTGAGACTGATTCTGGGAAGAGAATATTGAATAACCTTAGGAACCGAATTATCTAGGTTGAGTTTGGTGAACTGGCTAGTTTGTGAAGAAAACTCATCTCATTGAACCAACTGGTTTGAGTCGACTGACATAGTGCTAAGGTGGTGTTGGCTTGGTGTCTAGATGGTGATGATGTGGCGCCTAGTCGACGTTGCTGTGGCCTAGAAAGAATTTGAGTGCAATTTCTAAAAAAATTAGGGGTTAAAATGTAATTTCTAAAAAAGTGTAAAAGCTGAAATGTAATTTCTAAAAAAATTAAAGGCTAAAATATAATTTTAAAAAGTTTAGGGTTAAAAACATAAATTTTAGAAAATTTAAAGGTCAAAATTTAATTTTCATAAAGTTAATAACTGAATTATAATTTTAAAAAAGTTTAGGGATCAAAATATAATTTCGTAGACGTGGTGATATGGCGCTGATATCTTGATGATATCATCGTGAAAATTTGAAGACATGTAAATTGGAGGCCAATGAATCTATTTGTGTGGCCGGATTTTGACAGATATTATGGTAAAGATCCATTTTTTTCCCATGAACTTTAGTAGTTTCGATGGAAGACTTTTCTACGTCCAATTGCTGTGAAACTTTGAAGACATGTAGATCGGAGACCAACGAATCTATTTGTGTGGCCTGATTTGAATTTCGATGGCTGGATTTTAATAGATTTGATGGTCAAGATCCCCTTTTTCGATGAACTTTCGATGGTGCACAAGGATTTTTATTAGATCTGACGATATCTTGTGTCATTATAATTGTGGATCGGTGGCTTATCTATAACGACATCTTCAGAAAAAATCTTTTTTCGTTCCCAATGACGGTGTCAATCTGTTGATGCCGAAAATCTACTAGGAATTTGAACGACTAGGAAGCGGAACCTACACACATAAAGACCAAAGAAACCTTAGGGAGTCGGAGGAGGACCGGTAGTGCTATGCCTCTAAGGGGACTCTTCGATGTCTAAGTTAGTATATGACTTAAAATATGAGAGCTTTAGAAAGTAGAGAGAGTGTTTTTCTGTGTGTACTTTTGGATGGTGAGAGCCCCTTATATAGTGTGGGAAGTGGAATAACGCGATCCTTATTTAATTTTGAGTATCTTGATGGAGTTAGGACTTGTCTGGAGATAAGGATGAGCTTATCCATGGGCTAGGGTATGTGATATTACAACTTTTTCCCTTCTTTCGATATATCTTGTTTTTAGTGAAGGAACCATTTTGACTCGTATGACTGCTATGTGTTGCTATGTCATTGGACGAAAAATTTTCCCCTACATCACTAAGACTTGGACCTATCCCCCAACAATGCCTCTTGTTTGTGTGCCCAATTATATTGAACTAAGTGAAGGCTACTATGATGACTTGATGAGCCAAGTGGACATGACAATCATTAAGAAATGAAAAGGAAAATACAGATGCACAAGACCAACAAAATTAAAAGAAAATGTAGGAAGAAGTAAAAAAAGAAAGCGGCGTTGATATCATTACTCGCTTATCTATTTATGCAATAATAAATCCCAATATATTATTTATTTATTTAAATCAATGAATTTACATTAGTTCTTCTAAAATTTTATGGTATTATTCCAATAAACATCTTCCTAAATGAATTGCCTAAATGAAATTAACAAAGATAAGCATTAGCAAGTCTCTCCCCAAATTTAGTCTTTTTTTTCTCTAATTTTTGAGGCCACTCTTTCAAGTTTTCAACCTAATGAGCTCATTTTTCTTATTTATTTGATTTTGCTCTAAGTTTTGCCTCAACTGCCCTTTCTAGTTTTCAACCTATTGAACTCATTTTTTGCATTTCATTCATTTTCATTTTTTTATTTGTTTTTAACTTTGACAGTTATTTTTCTTCGGGGAGAGACAATTCTTTACATGTGATATTTCTTAAGCTTATCCATATTGATGGGTTCGGAGAACACGTTCCCATCCACATGTGCAATTTTGGCAACACCACCACTTAGAATAGTCTTAATCATGTACGACCCAATCCACTTAGCCTTAAACTTGCTCCGATAGTGTGAATTTGGTTGTGAAACCTTGAACCTTTCTGCCATTAGTTACCATACAATTCAATCCTTCCATTATGAAATTTCCCGATTAAGCTAATTAAGGTACAAAAGTACGGCCAAACCCTTAGGATTAATTCTATGTGTCTAGATCTCAAGAATATATTTCTTATAGTGGAATTAAAAACTCCTTTCTAATTCTCACCATGACTTGGCAAATGAACTTCCTGAATTATATCTTAGTAGATCACATAGAAAATTCTCTCATTTTACATAGGAGTGATAAATCCCTTATACATTCATATATCTCCATATGAAACCCATTATACCCAATTACTACCAATTAATGATCCATGATTAGAATTATATTAAATATCATCAAAGAATAATAAGTCGCATAAAAGATAATGTATTGTGCCTCAAGTCTAACGATCGCATGCACAACTATAACATAAGAACTATCTATTGACACACAAGTACTAAATCAATTAGGTGTTCTTAAGTTGAGTCATATTCAGTGAACTCGTTCTCCAATGAGCATCTGCATACTTGTTTTAATGTCTACCACACAAGTGACATTGAGATCAGTCACCCTCCCAATATAAAAAACATAGTATGTACCAATATAATTGGGTTACTAACGTCCATTTGGTATCCTATGACCGTTTGGTATCCTATGACCATGAACATTTAAGAGAAAAACTTTTGAGAGTTCTAGGTCTCAAAATTATGATATCATCACAATCCTACCTCCATTGCTCTTACTTTATGCAGTTAATCATGACAATGTAATTAAACAAATATTCATGATAAATAAACTTGTCATTAATTATGATAATAATTTGAATAAGATTATTTTAAAAATAATATGCCTAGACAACAAATGTTATTGGCTTGTAAGGCATAATACTAACAATTGCTTAGGAGCTTGTTTCAAGGCATACAATGGTTTTACTAGTTTACATACTTTATGTTCTTTGCCTTTAAATTTGAACCCTTTAGGTTGCTCTATATATATCTCCTCATCTAAGTCTCCATTTAAAAATGTTATTTTGACATCCATTTGATATATTACCAAGTCATGTATAGATGCTAGTGCTAAAAGAGTTCTAATAGTAGTGATCCTAGCAACTGATGAATAAGTATCAAAATAATCAATCCCTTTTTTTTTTTTTTGTAAAACCCTTAGCTACTAACCTAGCTTTATATTTATTTATATTTCCATCAGGTTTCAACTTTTTTGTTCTGAAAACCCACTCACAACCTATAGGCTTACTCCTAGGAGGTAACATAGATAAAACCCATATATTATTAATTTAAATTCATCACCAATCAATTCCTTCCAAAAAGGTGCATCTTCATAAGACGTAGCCTCACTATAGGTAAAAAGTTCTCATTCTACTAAAAACGTAAAGAATCCATGTCCAAAATTCTTTTCAATTCTAGCTCTCTTACTTCTTCTAGGTTCAAAAGAAGTTTCAGATTTATCTCTTAAGGATGAGCTAGAAGGTATGTCCTCATTTAATTGGACCTTAGAAGGTTGAACCAACACTTTAGTTTTAAAAGGAAAGATATCCTCAAAATATGTTGCATCTTTAGCTTCTATTATTGTTTTATTGGATATGTCACTTATTTCAAAGTTTATCACTAAGAACATGCTTACATTACTTCTTTGGGTGTAACCTACAAAAACAACATCTATAGTTTTTGGTCATATTTTCTTTCTCTTTTGTTCGAGTATAGCTATCTTAACTGACACCCCCACACTTTTAGAATATCAAACCTTGGAGGTCTATTTTTTCATATTTAAAAAGGGGTTTTCTCACTATTTTTAGAGGTTACTCAATTTAACATATAACAAGATGTAGAATAACTTCCCCCTTCCCACCCCCCCCCCCCCCCCACACACACACACACAAATTGTTAGGTACACCAGAACATAGTAACATAGAATTAACCGTATCCATTAATGTTTTATTTTTCCTTTCAGTTACACCATTTGATTTAGGATAATAAAGAGTAACCTCGTGAATAATCCCATTGTTTTCACAAAATCCCTTAAGCTTATTCAAACTTTATCTCGCACCACTATTGGACCTAAGAATTTTAATCTTCTTCTCTAATTGATTTTCAACTTAATTCTTATAGGTTTTAAATTTATTATATACTTCATTTTTTGTTTTGATGAAATATACATAACAATATTTTGAGTGATCATCTATAAATGTTACGAAGTATTTATTTTCGCCCCTAGTTGGAGGTCAGTTTGCATCACAAACATCACCATGTATGAGTTCTAGGAGACTAGTATTTTTGTTTACAGGTCTATAAGGCTTTCTAGGTTGTTTAGCTTGTACACAAATCTCACACTTATGCTTTATATCTAAATAAGCTTTAGGAATTAAACCCAAATCCATCAAATTCTTTATCTTCCCAAGACTTATATGGACCAATCTTCCATGTCACACATTACTAGATTCAATATTGAAAACTAAATAAGAGACATTGTTCAAAGTACTTTAGACAATTAATTTAAATAAACTATCACAAATAAATCCTTTTCCATTAAAAATATTATTTCTACTTATTACAAATTTATTGGATCCCTTAACTAGCTTATAACCATGTTGAACTAGATAAGATTCACTAACTAGATTTCTCCTAATATTAGTAACATGCCACACTTCCTCAAGAATCAATGTCTTCCCAAATGTCAACTTTAGATCAATTCTCCCAATTCCTAGCATTTGTGTAGTGGTACCATTTACTAGAGTCACACTTCCTCTTGAGTTTTGAAACATTTTAAATAGTGAACGATTCAAACAAACATGTATATTAGCCACAAAATCTAACCACCACTCATTTTCTTCTTAAGTAAGTTTGCTAAAGAAGTATTAGATTGAGACCTAAAAAAGGGTTTGCCATCCTCTAAAATGTTGACTTGAGAGCCTTTATTCCTAAAGTTAGGCTTGTACTCGCTAATCTTCTTGTAGTAATAGTCTCAGGCAATATGATTAGTCCTTCCACATATGTAGCACGGTCCTTCAGTCTTTCCTTTGCCCTTAGTTAGAGGTTTTATTTTGTTCTACCATATTCACCTTAGCCTCCATCTCATTTTTTGGCTTGAAACCTAACTTATGTTGTTCTTTTATTCTTAAAGAATTGAAAACTTGGTTAAGGTCAACGTATCTTGTTTATGTCTAAGGTCTTTGGAAAATTCATTCTAATAAGGTGGAAGTTTGTCTATGAGACATGGCACCTTAAAATCTTCACTAAACTTAGTACCATTCTCATCTACACCTTTAAGATGGTTTTGAAATTCATGAATTTAATCATTAATTGATTTTCTATCTACCGTGTGGTATTTATTAAAGGTTGAAACATTAAATCTTTTTTATACCTGCATCATCCATACCACACTTATCTTCTAAGGCTTTCCATAGATCTTTAGCACTTTTGGTAGAGTAGTAAATATAGTAAAGACATGGAGAAATGGCACTAAGAACTCTATTGTGACAATGGTACACTATTTCTTTAGGGGTTTAATTAGGGGTTTTAGATTCACTAGTTAATGTATCTCTAGGTTGAGTTGAGTCTTCTAGGGCATGTATGAAACCTAACAGCGTTAACTAATACATCATTTGCTTTCACCATCTTCTAAAAAAAGTCCACCAATTTTTTTTTTTTTCAGTTTTACACTATTGGCTTTCTCGTATGATTTCATTCTACGAACTACATGGGGCAACTCAAGTTTCTATGAGTAATAAAATCTAGGTTCAATATTTCAAATATAAATATATAAGATTAACAAAAATAAACACAATTAATAACTATAATGTATATTATTTGGACAAAAGAAGATATATATCAAATTTAAGCATGGTACAAACTACCACCTAAGACAAACTTTAATAAGATATTAAGTATTCTAAATTATTGTAATAATGATATATCTGTTCTGGTTACTTTATTATTTTCCCTTTTAAATGTTTTATTTAAAACAATTTATCAATAAATCTGTTTATAAAATAAAACAGTATGCGGTTGATTATTATAGCAGATTTAAAATTGATTTGAAACTGCAAATGAATTAAAATAGAGTTATGATTGAAAACAACAAATTATTTTCTGAAAATAACAATAATTATTTATAGAATGGATAAATAATAGATTGATTTATTTTTTTTTAAAATTGATGTAACCATTTTCTTTTTCCTTTATTTATTTTTTAAATAAAACATCCAATAAATTTACTATGTAACAGATATCAAGTATTGATTTAATCAAACATTTTAAAACAGTTTTGAATCGACTATCTTTCAAAGTGCATAACAGCTTCCTAAAAGTAAGAATTTCTCTAGTTTTGTTAATATAGTGTGGCTTTTGTTGAATTCTGCTTGTCTACGGTCTAATTCTTCTACTATTCCCTCAGAAATCAAATGCTCTATTAACTCCTCTTTTTTTATATCAAAATCTTTAGGATATAGGGCACAATATAAAATGCATTCCCGAAGTTTACCATACTTTAAGCGACTGTAGCTGAACTTCAACATCTCAAGTACTCAAGTCTCCTGTTGGTATTTGTCTAAGGTTTACACATGTCAAAACATGGTTCAAAGATGGTTAAAGTCTAAACCAAGGTTGGATTATTAAAGTACAGCAAGTTAAAGGTCTGCACACATGTGTGTGCATCACTTTGGAGTAGGGTAAGGGTAGGCGCACTAGTGTGTGCACTTCTACACACAAGCTGAAGGTGTGTGCGCACTTCAGGTGATGGCCAGCACCGCACCGCGCACAGCCTAGCACCGTACCATCAAGAATGCATGCCTCCTAAAGTTCCCCAGCACCACACCGCTCCTCACCAGGGCGCACCGCCCAAAGAGTGTGCAAAGGCACTCTACCCAGCACCGCACCGCGCCCTGTTGAGCACCTAGGCGCTAGGCAAAGTGCAGCACACATGGACAGCCTATTTTAACCCTCTCTTAGGTGCGTGAGTGCAAGGTTAAAATGCACAGCATCACTTAGGAGTGATGGAGGGTCATGATTAAGTGGTAATCATGGTCAAAGGGTGAGGATTGAATCTCGGTGGCTATAAAAGGGGTCACCTAGCCTCATTTTTCAGGAACAATATAGAAAAACACAAGTTTATAACATACTTTGAGATCAATTTTAATACAAGAGAGAATTGTGTGAGAGACATAAACACAAGAGGGACTCTTTGTAGTGAGGTTGGTTGTAAAAGAGAGAGAAGTCTAGATTAGATAGAGAGCATTGTTAGTTCTTATCTTCTTCCTTACTTCTCTTCCTGGTTTCTTCAAGAACTTGTTGATTCTTGAAGGGGGTTGTTATACTTGTAAAGAACCATTTGATTTAGTGCAGAGAGTTTGGAAGAACTCACGGGGATATTGCCGAACCTCGATAACAAATTGCTTGTCTTCTTTCTTTCTTTGATTTTCTGTTCTTGTATTTGATTGTTGTATTTCTTTCTACAAGTCATTCTAGACTTGGATGTTTGGAAGATCACCACCTAGGCATCTTGTCAAGTTGATTTCCAACATCTCCATCTCATTATATGTCTCCTTGTAGATCTTCTCAATTCTTATATAGCATTTAACCACTCAAACGTATCATCAAACTTCCAGCAACTGTGATAATTGCAAGTGGAAAACAAGTACATTCTTCAGCAACTTCCTCAGCAAATTCTTCTATACTTGGGGTAAGCAAAATATGACACTCTTTATCCAACAATAGTTCCCATGCCATTTGTTTGGAAAGAAGGTCTATTTTTACATCTTTACAATCCATCTTTCGGCAAAGTTCAAGGGATCGAGTTGTTAGGACCAATTTGCACCCATTTGCTGGAGATGGTTGAGGAATACCTATTGCCTTTAAATCAAATGCTTCCCACATATCATCCAAAATTACTACATATCTTTTCATTCGTTCTAATGCTTGAAACAACATTGCTGAACTTTTTGTTCCATCTTCAACATTTGAAAAATCTAACTTTAGTTCTCTTGCAAGGTTATGTTGCAATTTACCAACATCCTTTGACACAGTTACCAAAATTAAACTGTCGAACTTATAAATCTTCTTTAGGAGGCGATTGTAGACATGCTTGATGATGGTTGTTTTACCCTCCCATTCCGTAAACTCCAATCTTCCTAATATCTTCATTCATCAAGCATTCCCAAATTTTTTCCATATTTCTTTTTTTCGTAGTTTCACCAGAAACTAGTTATGCTGGTGATATCGCTTAACTGAGCAGAAGTGTGTCAACTACCGAATTGTTAGAGAAACTACCGTTTAGATAGACTTCTTTAACTTCTACCATCTTGATGACATGTTACCCCATGCATGAACGTGTTAGATAATTCACCTTTTTAACTTATTCTTCAGTGGCATGTGCATCACTATCAATTCTCTCTACATTAGCCAACCAAAGCTCAACTTCTTTCTTTAGTGTTTTTCCAGTAAAAAGCTCTGCTCCCCATCTTGATTCTATGTCCTCATTTCTGTAGTTTAATTCTACAGTTTTTCCTCTGAGATCATCCATATAGTCCTCCAGGCTTCTGTGGTGCTTCATACATTTGCCAACTTGTTCAAGAACCATTTTTAAAAGTTCTAGATCGGCCTTAGAACCTCCATGACCAAGTTGTACAAGCAAGAACATAAGTTTAATGAAAACATCCAGTAATTGAATTTATTGATTAGAAATTTATTCTTGTGAATTTGAACGAAAGACAGAAAATGGAATAATTTTTCTCTGTATTATTCACTCTTAAATGGTTTACACAGATTTTCTTTATATAAAAGAATACAAGTACAAAATAAGAAAACTAACTAAAATGGCTAGATGTCCTAATTAATTACAGAGTTGACTAAAGAGCTATTTACAGAAATAAGAATACAGCTAATAAAACTCACAATATTCGGTAATATTATAATCGAATCTTCCCTTTTCAACACTCCCCCTCAAGCTGGTTTAAAGATATCTTTCATAGCCAGCTTGCCAATGATTTTATCGAACTATCTTGTAGGAAGTCCCTTTATGAACACATCTGCAATTTGTACGGTAGTAGGAATGTATGGCATGCAGATCACACTGTTTTCGATCTTTTCCTTGATGAAATATTTGTCAACCTCCACATGCTTTGTCCTGTCATGAAGTACTAGATTATGAGCTCTTTAAATAGCAGCTTTATTGTCGCAGTATAACTTTGTAGGTAACGTGCTAGAGATCTTCAATTCTTCTAACAGTCTATTTATCCACAACTCTTCACAAATCCCATTAGCAACTGATCTAAACTCAGCCTCTACACTACTTCTTGCTACCACATTCTGCTTTTTACTTCGCCAAGTAACAAGGTTGTCTCCAATAAACGTGCAGTAGCCAGAAGTTGATTGTCTATCAATGGCACTCCCAGCCCAATCTGCATCAGTATAGGCTTCAACTTGCAAATGCCCACGGTTCTTGAACATTAAACCTTTTCCTGGAGTTCCCTTCAGGTATCTGAGAATTCTATAGACTGCATCAAAGTGTTCTTGTCCTGGTGAATGCATGAACTAGTTAACCATACTAATTGCGAATGCGATATCTGGACGTGTATGTGACAAGTAGATTAGTCTCCCAACAAGCCTTTGATACTGCTTTCTCTTCACAACTTCTTCTTCAATTTTAGAAGGTTGTAGCTTAAGGTTGGGTTCAATCGGTGTCTCGGCTGGTCTACATCCTAGTAGACCTGTTTCTTTAAGTAGATCGAGAACATATTTACATTGATTCACAAATATACCTTCTTTCAATCTAGTAAACTCCATCCCAAGAAAGTATTTCAAAGCACCCAAATCCTTGATCTCGAAGTCAACTGCAAGTCTCTTTTTTAATCTCTCCAATTCTTCATTATCATCACCTGTCAAGACTATATCATCCACATAGACAATTAAGATTGCAATTTTGCCTTCTTTACTGTGTTTGTAAAACATAGTATGATCAGCTTGGCTTTGACAATAGCCATAACTCTTTACAGCTTTCCCAAATCTCTCAAACCAGGCTCTAGGGGATTGTTTGAGACCATATAACGACTTCTTTAGTTTACAAACTTTGTTTGGTCCTAACTCTCCCTCAAACTCGGGTGGTAGGCTCATAAAGACCTCTTCCTGAAGATCTCCATTTAAAAAAGCATTTTTAACATCTAACTGGTGTAAAGGCCAGTTGAAATTCACAGCCAAAGATAACAAGATTCTGATTGAGTTTATCTTGGCTACAAGGGCAAAAGTTTCCAGATAATCGATCCCATATGTCTGACTGAACCCTTTTACAACTAGTCTAGCCTTGTATCTCTCTATGCTACCATCAGTTTTACACTTCACTGTAAAGACCCACTTGCAGCCAACTGTTTTCTTCTCCTTAGGTAAATTAACTATCTCCCAACTACCACTTTGTCTAAGAGCATTCATCTCTTCTATCACTGCTAATTTCCAATTCGGATCATCTAGAGCTTCTTGAGTGTTTCTCGAAACAAACAAGTGTGAGATTTTGGAAGTAAATGCCCTATGGGTATGAGAAAGTTTTGCATAGGAAAGATATTCGGTAATGGGATATTTAGGATTTTTTTTGCAAATTCAGATTCCTTTCCTAATGACTATTGGAAAATCAAGATCTAATGGTTCTTTGCTATGATTGGTAACAGGAACTGAAGATGAGTTAGGGAAAGACTTACCTGTGATATTTGGAGGTCCGGTTCCCGAAGGTTGAGATTGATCATTTCTATAAAGAATAGGCTGACTTTGACTCCTTTTATGAATCCGTTTCCGAGTATAAACCATAAGCTTGAGATTTTGTTGTAGTGATTCTCCCCCTGGTTTAGATACAGTAATGCTTGGCACTATATGACTAGGACTCCCTTCATTGTTTTCATTGATTTTATCACTTTGTTCCTCAGGTTCAGATTGTTCCTGATTTTGAGTTTCTAGAATGGCAGTGGGAAGAAAGGAATATAGTGTAGTAGTCAAAATCACATTTGGTAAAGCAGTAGGAAATAAATCCCAAAAATTTTCTTCTTTCACCTCATTCTCCCCCTGAAGATAATTTTTGTGAAAGTAGGGTTTATTTTCAAAGAACAAGACATCTATACTCACATAAATTATTCTTGTTTGGGGATTATAGCATTTATATCCCTTTTTATTGGCTGCATACCCAATGAAAACACATTTTTCAGCTCGAGGATCAAGTTTTGACAAAGTATTATTAGGTTTATGAACAAACACAGTGCAGCCAAACACTTTTAGAGGCAAATCCGAGTACATTCTTGATAAGGGAAAGCATTTTTTGAAACATTCTAATGGTGTGCTGAATTTTAGAACCCTTGTAGGCATTCTATTAATCAAGAAAGATACTGTTAAAACCGCTTCCCCCAAAAAATATTTTGGAACATTCATTGAAAACATTATAGCACGAGCTACTTCAAGCAAATGCCTATTTTTTCTTACAGCATTCCCATTCTGTTGAGGAGTATCCACACAAGTTGATTGATGATGTATACTTTTTTCTTTTAAAAAATTTCCCAAAAGTCCTTTAAAATACTCTGTTTCATTATCAGTGTGAAGAATGCTAATTTTTGTTTGAAATTGTGTTTCAACCATTGTGTAAAAATCCTTAAAAAGTTTTTCAACCTCAGATTTTTCATTCATCAAATAAACCCAACATAAACGGGTATGATTATCTATATAGGTAACAAGCTATTTTTTTTCTAGAGATAGTAGTAATTCTTGAAGGTCCCCAAATATCACTATGTATTAAATAAAAATGTTTTGAATAAGCATAAGGTTTTGGTAAATAAGTATTATGATGACTCTTTGATTAAATAAGTATTACGATGACTCTTTGATAAACAACAACTTTCACAGTAAAATGATGAACAATCCAAACCCTTAAATAAAGTGGGAAACAAATGTTGAAGATATGAGAAGCTAGAATGTCCTAGTCTTAAATGCCAAAGCATTATTTGTTCATAAACAGAATTAGAACTAACACTACTACGGCACTGAGCCTTTTTATTATCGGAGAAATCATCATTAAAGTAGTAAAGTCCACCTTCTATCTTAGCACTGCCAATCTTCTTCCCCGAGTTCCGGTCCTGAAATTTACAATAAGCATCATAGAAAACAACATGATAATTAGATTTTTTGGCTAATTTATTCACAGACAAAAGGTTACAAACTAGTTTACGAACATGAAGAACAGATTTAAGATCTATATTCTTAGATAATTTAATCAAACCTTTCCCGGCAATAGGTGAAAAACTTCCATCTGCAATTCTAATTTTTTCAAGGCCAGAACATAGTGAATAAGTGCTAAAAAGATTTGAAAGGTTGGTCATATGATCAGAGGCTCCAAAATCGATTATCCATTTAGCGAAATTTGAACAAGAATGGGCATTAAAAGCACCACCTATTTGTGCAAGAGAGACACTAGGAATACCATATGAGGAATTGGATTTTAGTAGTTTCAGAAGATGATTCATCTGCTCCTGGCTGAAAAGACTTAACTCAGCTTCATTGGCAGTGGGAATCAAACGTTTATTTTTGTCACCAGGCTTGCTGCTTTTCCAATTTACTGGTTTTCCATGAATTTTCCAGCAAGTATCTCGAGTATGGCGTGGTTTGTTACAATAATCGCACCAGACCCGAGGCTTCTCTTCAGTTTTGTGCTGAAAATTGGCTGCCTTATTAGCAGTAGATTCGGTAACAAAGGCAAAACCTTCAATGGCCCCGCTGGTGATCTTCTTCCCCAACATTACGTGTCTGCGGCTTTCTTCTCTTCGAACTTCAGCAAACACTTCATCGAGTGGAGGAAGTGGAGTCCTGCCAATGATCCTTCCACTAACTTCATCAAACTCCTCGTTTAGTCCGGCAAGGAATTTGTAAATGCGATGAGCCTCCACAGTTCGTTTGTAATAACTAGCATCTTCAGTGGATTTCCATTTATAATCATTGAACAAATCCAAGTCCTGCCAGAGCTGTTGCAATGAATTAAAATACTTGGTGACCGAGTCTTCGGCTTATCAAATCTCGCCAAGTTTCAGAGTCAATTCATAAATTTGAGATTGATTTCCCAAATCAGAATACATCTGATTAACGTTGTCCCAGAGTTCTTTGGCCATAGAATAGCACATATAATTGGAACTAATGTCCTCATCCATCGAATTCACGAGCCAGGTCATTACCATTGAATTTTCTACATCCCAGGTCGCATACGCTGGATCCTCTGGGATTGGTTCCTTCTTTTCTCCTGTTAAAAACCCAATTTTTCCCTATCCTCTGATGTACATCTGAACTGATTGGGACCATCGTAAGAAGTTGTTCCCATTAAAACGGATTGTAGTGATTTGGACAGAGTGAGAAAACGTACTGGGGTTTTGAATTGTAGGATGGGTTGCAGGATTTGTGAGGGGTGGAGTTGACTCAGAGGAGATATCAGACATGGCTAGATTGAGCAGGAAAAAAAAAATTTCTAGGGCTTTAGGGTGGCTCTGATACCATGTGAATTTAAATGAAAGACAGAAAATGGAATAATTTTTCTTTGTATTATTCACTCTTAAATGGTTTACACAAATTTTCTTTATATAAGAGAATACAATAACAAAATAAGGAAACTAACTAAAATGGCTAGCTGTCCTAATTAATTACAGATTTGACTAAAGAGCTATTTACAGAAATAAGAATACAGCTAATAAAACTCATAATATTCGGTAATATTATGACCGAATCTTCCCTTTTCAACAATTCTGAAAACTATTGGATAGAATATAAATGTAACAACAGAAGTTGGCATGAGTAGGAATAAATGAAATAAAGGAACACAAGTTAAAATAAAACTAACATAAAGCTCATTGCTAAATCCTGAACCTAGCAATAAATGAAGTTCAGTTGAAAAGAAATATAATTATCAATGAATCGATGATACAGATCAATAAATCAAGGCATGGAGTTAACAATGAAGTAAACAATCTTTGCAAATATTATCATGAGTAGGAAAAAAAAGATAAAAAGAAACAAATCAGCAGAGAAGTGTACAAGACTTGTATCTATTTTCAATTACTGAGAATTAGATCAATAAGAAAGAAAGGAAAAACCTAGAACTTTTTAATAGGTATATAGGTACCTCACCTGAATAAGTGATGCTTGCTGAGAGTTGAAATTTAGATAATAATTATCTCAGACAAAGAAGCACAGAAGTGGATCCAATAAAATAAGAAGCTGCAAACCTCCTCCTTAAAAATGTTAAGAATCTGCAGAGTAGAGAACAAAAGAAGCAATGAAACAAAGTTAGATCAGAAAAAACAAGTAATATAAAAGAAAAAAAAAGGTACTCAAAGTATCATATTTTTTGATAAATGGGCATGAAAAGTCTCAATTACCTGACTTGCTGAGAGTTGAAAGATGTTAAATAAATTTAAGACAAACAAGCGGAGAATTGGAGTCAAGAAAGTAAGTGGAAACAAACAATCTCCTTGCTAATCTTAATAATCTATGAGTAATTAAAGAGCAAAAGAAGTAATGAAGCTAAGTTCATCCGGTGCACAGATCAGAAAAAAGGAGATTTCAAAAAGGCATTCAAAATAAAAAAGCTAAAAGGTAAAAGGAACTGTTAAGAGTCCACAAAATACTTTGCTGGATTTTCTTTAGATTTTGTCGCTGGAGTTCTTCAACATTTTTGGCAGCAAACTATGACTTTATAGATGGAGAAGAGGAAACTTACGTGAATTTGATAGGTACTAATAAATGATTATGTCAAGTTGAGCAGCATGTGGGTATACAGTGGGGACTATTTCTATAATCTGTAGTTCCATCAATAATTATTAATAACACAATCAGAAATTTCAGAATCTTACAGGCCAATCAGAGGGCTTCCTTGATAAGTTATCCAAATTCCCACCTGGAACTAAAACTCAGTAACACTTCAATCAAAGAATTTACTTCTGTACTTGAGGATTATAAGATGCCATGATTATATAACATTCTGTGCTTAACAGATATTCCATCATCGAAAAATGCAAGACATCTAAAAGAATGTAGAGTTAATATTGCATCAGAATATAACTCGTCTCCGCTAGCTGCATCAATTTCAGCAGAAGATGACAGCATTCCACTGCACCGTCTTGATAATTTGCCTTACTTTTTTCTTAAATGAAGAGTATTATTAATAACAATGATCAAGTAACTTGATCATAATAACAAACAGCTGCCAAAAACAACAACAGATGTAGCTCAATGTAACCATAATACAAAGTACAAACACTATAAAGAAAATAGAGAAAAATCATCCAATAATTCCCAATAGAAACATGCCAAAAAGAAGCAGCAGAATATATCTGCATTTAAAACACAGGTTTAATGAAATAGAGCTCCCAGTAGAATAAAGCAAAATCAGATCCAATTTATGATAAGCCAGATTGATTTGTGTACTCCTGCTAAAATCGACTGTACAATTGGTGATTGAAAACATATATAAACAAGCATGTCCAAGTTGGTCCTAACTTGAGTGGGATCCATTAAGTTACATCTTATTTATTCTAAGCATGCCTTAGTTTTGATGATTTAAAATCCCACAGTAGCAGAAAGATTTAATTCTTATCACATATAAACCCTAAACCCTAAAATCCTAAACCCTAAACTCTAAACCCTAAACCCATGTGGCAGGAAATCGTTATTAACACACTCTAAAAATGAATGAAGGGGTTACACAACAGAATCTGATCACAAGGAATGTGACTCACAAAGTGGCATTATCATTCCAAAAATCAGACATAAATTAACTAACAGAAGAAGCATATTACATAAAAGATCATCCAATATATACACACAGATACATATATTAGAATCCGATTCGGAGATACATTAGCTAACAGAACAAGAATTATATAAAAGATCATACTGGATAAACACAGGGATCCATAAAAGAAAGTCCGATTCCACAATTCCCTTATACTTCACTGCTGCGCCCAAGAAAGCCATTTCCACAGTAAACTTTATCTCTCAAAACCTATAATAGATGAAAACCAGAGCAGGTGCATTCTTTAGACCACTTAAGCATATAATTGAATGACTACAGACCCAGAATACAAAGCAGGGAACAAAGAAACTATGTGACATTCCATTCCCATAGCAAACACCCCAATACCGAAACACAGCCCACAAAGCTAATAACCAATATGAAGATTAAAATCTTCTACCCAACCAATAAAACCTGAGCCAAAACCTAACTGAAATATGCATCTGGAAAGACAAAGCACCCCCAAACTTGAAGTATTAGCACCCATAAACTTTGAAACAAGACTATCCCCACAGCCACAATATAAACCTCATAAGGCCATAAGTCCCCATCCCATAAGCAGCCAGAAAAATTGAATGTCAAAGAAAGCACTAATATCAGACTTAGACTCAAGGCTATCCAGTACTGTATTTCTCATGAAGGTCAAAGAAGGCACACACTCTATCCCATCACATTCATTAATATCAATGTAACTCAATTTTGTCACACTTTGGAAACATGGAATGTCACATAAGCTTCTTATCTCGTGGCATTAATCAATTTTCAGTCTTATCAAAAGCTTGTGGGAGCACCAAGGGATATCCTTGTCTGTTTACTTTGCACTCTTTTAGATGGACTTCCTTTCCAAAATTGCCAAAAAAAAAGAAAAGAAATTGGTAATCTGGTACAACTGCAAGATAGTATTTACTCATCGAAGATCTATGAGGCTCTGCCAGAGATCAGACATCTATTTAAGTCACTTAAATTGAAAAATTGGCATGCTACCTATGAGGCTCTGCCAGAGCCTCAAGCTCAGTACTTCCTCTACTTTGATTGCTGAATTCAGCTTGAGATACTGAAGATGGGAGAGCCTAGGTAAAAGCCCAGCGGGTATCTCCTTTATACCTTTGGTATTGAGATTAAGATATCTAAGATCAACCAACATTTCAATGACTTGAGGTACTTCCTTCAGCGCAGTTTCTTCAAGATCCAACTTCCTCAATGCCTTGACCTTTGCCAATGAAGGAGTACACTCTAATTGTCCACAATTTCTCAAAAATAGAGCAGTGAGATTCTCCAAATCAGAAACAGAATCTGGCAATTTCAGACTACTTGTGTACGGAAGGTCAAGAACCTTTAGCTCATGTAATTGAAAAAAGAATGAATCTTCAATCTTCTGCAAAGGATTTCAATGTAGAAACAATGTCAAAAGATTGTAGCATTTTGGTGAATTGCTAGAATTGATTTCTCTTATATTGTTCAACATTAAGAAAACTTCTTAAGATCTTCTTCCCATTTCCCATCATCTGGTATTTCTCGCAATTGTATGCCCACTTCCACCATGGATGGTGGACTCACATTCAAGATCTGCTGTGCCATGTCTCGAACCAAATCATGCATCTTGACACAGTTTTGACCTATCCAGTCTTCAACACTTTCCAATAAGCACGCATTCTCTAATTTTTTCAACATAGCCTCGGTTGACCATTGCTTCTGCAGTGCCATGTCTCGAACCAAATCATGCATCTTGACACAGTTTTGTCCTATCCAGTCTTCAACGCTTTCCAATAAGCACGCATTCTCTAATTTTTTTCAACATAGTATGGCCTCGGTTGAACATTGCTTGCCCACTGTCTAATTCATTTATTATTCCCTCAGCAATCCAATAGTATATCCTCTCTTTCAATCTTAAAATCTTCAGGATATAGTGCATAGTATAAAAGACATTCTCGAAGTCCATCATCCTTTAAGAGATTATAGCAGAACTTCAGCCTCTCAAGTACTTGAGTTTCCATCTCATTGTGCCTGCTTGTAGAACTTCTCAATTCTTCTAATGCGTTCAACAACTCAAACATATCATGTGCACCCTTTAGACTTCCAGCAACCGTGATAATCGCAAACGGCAAACAAGCACATTCTTTGGCAATTGCCCCTATACCTGAGATAAGCAGAATATGGCCCCCTTCAGGTCATGAAACCTATAGTTAATAGAGAAGTAAGTCAGGAGAGATCCCTATGATTTTTATGAAATAATTAACTTTTGAAAATCAAATTGGAGGAGAAAAACAAAAGGTTAATAATCATCAAGAAAAGAATTAAATTAAAATGACAGTATATATAGCTAGTGTACACTTCAAAGAAAATAAAAGTAAACAAAAACAAGTGAAATCAAGAAGAAAACTAACATAAGCTCACAATTGTTAAATCATGACCCTAGGCTGAAATGAAGTTTAGTTTAAGAGAAAAATAATAATCAATGAATGGTCAAAAAGATCCTAAGTAGCTGAATAAGGTGCTGATCAGTAATTATAATGAACTTCGTCGCAAATGCAGCTTCTTACCAAAGAAAAGATACAGATCATTAAATAGAAAAGAGGAAGTTAAAAAGAAAACAGATTTAGTAGAGAACACAAGACTTCTATTTATTTTCATTTATTGAGATCAATAAGAAAGATAGTAAAAACCTAATTTGATTTTATAAATAGGCTACGTCACCTGATTAAGTGATGCTTGCTAAGAGTTGAAATAAAGATGTTAATTATCTCACACAAAGAAGCACAGAAGTACCTGCTGATGTAATTAAGAATCTGTGAGAATTTAAAGAGCAAAATAAGTAAATATTGAAGCAGAGTTGAAATGAGTCGCACTTGAAGTTAACAAAAAAAGCTTACTGCTAGTGGAGTCCATTTTTTTTAAACCACTTTTCCTTTTTATTTTTTAATTAGGTTACTACGATCAAGCTCTTTTTAGCCACCAAATGTTGTGTCTACCAGTAGTTCTTATGGAGCTACTTTGAGTACACTAGGAATAAATTCAATAACAAAGAAATTAAATTATCAAAAACTTTTTGATAGATGGAAAAAAGGGTGATGAATAAATTAAATAACCTGGCCTAATTGATTGATGCTTCTTGAAAGTTGAAAAATGTTATTTAGATTAAAGAAAGAAGCAGAGAAGTTGAGCCAAGATAAAATAACCTCCTTGTTGATGCTAAGGATCTGCCAAATACACAGTAAAAGATACTTGCAACTACTTTGAGTACTACAAGAACATATTCATTAACAAAGAAAGAAAAGTACCAAAAACTTTTGGATAGATGGAGAGAAAGGGAGAAAAATAAAATACCTGGCCTAATTGATTAATGCTTCTTGAAAGTCTGAAAGATGTTAATTAGATCAGGAAAATAAAGAAGCACAGAGGTTGAGCCAAGATAATAAGAAGCAACAAATAACCTCCTTGCTTATCTATGATACTAAGAATACCTGAGACTAAAGAGCAAAAGAAGCAAAGTTCATTAACAAAGGCATCCAATGTAGCAAAACTGATAGGTCAATGAATTACTGGGGTGAGCCCACTTCCCGAGAAATTTCTATACAAAAAAAGAAGAAGAAAGAATTAATGCTTTAGGTGAATTTATATATTCAATTTTTTTTCGATTTTTAAATTTAATTTATTACCATGCTCGTTTTGACTAGTTTTATCTACCTACTAGTTCTGTATCAGTACTCTTTAAAAAAGGCAGGGGAAATTAAAAATAATAAAAAAGCACTTGATTTTAATATTACCACCTTCATAAACTTCACCTAACATTCATCCTATAAGCTCAATTTCAAACCAATCCCTCTAAAGTCTAAATTTTTATTGGCTCTAAAAATCATTTGACATTTTTCACCAGAATTTAATGGAGTATGTGAAGTATATCGTAGCAAGCAGGCACAATGAATAATTAAAAGTTATTGATCCACACAAAAATGACTTTATATCTTAACCCAAAATAAAATGTTTCATTTGCTTTTATATTCTTTATTTTCTTTGCTTCGACAAATGATTTGATATTCGCAAGAAATTAAAGTATTTTAATCATCGAATTGATAGGTCACATGGTAACAGAGTTAGGTTGCTCATAGCAGCATCTGCTTCAAATTTACAACCATTTGTCTTTTTTTCTGCGAAAGGGAACTACATTGAATTTTTCAGTTCGAAACATTTGTAATTTAGGCCTCAATTTCTGGAAGATTATTATTCTTTGTGATAATACATTTAAGAAACTAATTTGTCTAAGAGCATCTATCTACTAGTAAGTAAAATTGTCAAGATCCCATAAATAATTTAACATCAATTAGACTAAGAAGACATTAGTTTATTTGCATTTAGACTGATGGGAAACCACCTTGGAGATGCCCAGGTGGTGATCTTCCAAACAATCAAGTCTAGAATGACTTGTACAAAAAGATACAGCAATCAAAGCAAGAAAAAAAACACAAGAAATTGTTATCGAGGTTCGACAATGTGCATACGTCCCCGTGAGCTCCTCCGAGCCTTCTGCACTAAATCAATGAGTTCTTTACAATCAGCAACACCTCTCCAAAAAACCTCAAGTTCTTGAAGAACGAAAGAAGAGAACAAGAAAGTGATAAGGTCTTGAGTTACCCTAGAATTTCTCCCAAGAAATTCCACTTACAAGTCCCTTGAATCACCTCTCTATACTACTCTCTCTCTCTAAACAACTAGCCTCTCCAATGAGTCTCTCTTATGTTTTGTGTCTTTACACTCTCACACAATTCTCTTATTCACATGTTCTGTCACACACTTGTGTTTCCACTTGTATCACATACATCTCTTTGAAGCTAGGTGACCCTTTATATAGTGCACCAACTTCTTAACCAATCTTGAGGGTCAATATCCACTCTTAGATCTTGAGGACCAATCAACCATAACCCTCAATCAATTCTAAGTGATCCTATGCGTTTTGAACATGCCTAACGGCATCATTTAAAATGCTGAAACAAAAACATCAGGTGTGCCTCATGCTGAGGCTTGGATCAGGCTAGGCCGCGGCGCGAACCAGGGCACCTTCTTCATCCTTTCTGGGCGCCGCGACGTGGGGGAGGCTGAGCCGCGACGCACACCTCCTCCAGGACTCCTCCTTTGCTGGGCACCGCTCCTTGTAATGAGCTGGGCCACGGCGCACACTGGTGTGCACTTGATGCTGATCTTTCCTTGTTTAAACTTTAGACAAACACAAACAATCTCTACCTTTGTCTAAATGTTTAAACCTAAACCCATTGTGCAGAGAACTCAGTATCCAAACTCATCTTAAGTCACCATTCATCCGACTCCAATCCTAAGAAGTCCAAGGCAATGATTGAACTTGCTTAGAGAGTAGAACTTTGGTACCTAAATCTGCAGGACTTCTTTCTGTTACGACTTTGTCCACATGGATGCATCCTTCCGTAACATTTTCCAGAATGAAATGATACCCAACATCCACATGCTTAGTCCTCTCATGGAATACCGGGTTCCAACACAAGTGCCACGCACTTTGGCTATCTGAAGACACCACCACCTGCTCTTTTAGGACCTTCCACTCGTCTAACAACACTTTGCACCATATAGCCTCCTTGATAGCTTCTATAACCACTATGTACTCTACCCCGGTTGTTAAGAGTGCTACCATCGGCTGCCACTGAGCCTTCAAGTACCTCAATAACCACTTCATCCCAAGCCAAAACTTCTTTCCGGGATTACTCACAAATCTGCTGAGAGCACTAATTGCCCGAGAAACCTTCAACCTGTTTCTCTCCCTTTTCTAGATTATTCTCATCCCAAGGATCTTTTATGTAAGGCCAAGATCCTTCCTCTCGAACTCCTCACTGAGTTGAGATGTAAACATTTCTATCCTCTCCTTGCTATTCCGAACCAACAGCATATCATCGACATATATGAGGATACTCACCATTTTCTCCACCTTGTGTCCAGGTGAGAAAGTTTCTATGAAATCTATGCCTTCTCTTCGTGTGAACCCCTTCGCCACCAGCCTAGCCTTGTTCCGGACTTCATCCCCTGGAGAGTACCCTTCTTTGATCTTGTAAGTCCACTTACAATCCACAACTCTCTGTTTTCTGGGAATATGTACCAATTCCCAAGAGTTGTTCTTCCTCAAAGAATCCATTTCTTCCTCCATAACTAGCTTCCATCTTAGCGAATCCTTACATCCCATGGCATTAATGTAAGTTTCTTGTTCACTTATCCCTCCTTCTGTCCAAGGAGTTACTGCATCTGCAGCATTTGAAAAATCATGTCTTGAAGGTGGTTTGTCTAGCCTCATTTCCCGGTCTCTTGTGAGCTGATAGTCATTCTGACTTGCTGCATCAACCTCTTCTAGTTCAGCCTCCTCTTAAGTTTCTTGAGCTTGGCCTTCATCAATGGGCTCTACCTGGTCCAAACCCTCTTGCCTTCTTTGCTCTACCTGAACTGAATTCTCCTTGATGCTATGCTCCATAAATACCGAACTGGTTTGCTCACTAGCCCCTGCAGGGTTAGTTTTCTCCAAATAGGGAAATAACAATTCACTAAAAATGACATCCCTATTTATTATGAGTCTCGATCCTTTTTGCTCTAAGGACCAAAACCTATACCCCTTAGCCCCTTCCCCATATCCTAGAAATACACATTTTCTAGATCCTAGGCTAAGTCTATCATCCTTTTGATGTGCAAATGCAGCACACCCAAAAGTTCTAAGGTTGTCCAACTCAGGGGGTTTCCCACTTCACATCTCCAATGGAGTCTTAAGCTCTAAAACTCTAGAGGGTGATCTATTTACCCAGTATGCAACAGTAGACACAGCTTCCCCCCAAAAACATTTGGGTAATCCAGATCCATTTAACATGCACCTAACCTTTTCCATAAGGGTCTTATTCATCCTCTCAATAACTCTACTTTGCTGAGGGGTTTTCACAATCGTTCTATGTCTTAGAATCCCATTTAACCTACAGAATTGATTAAGTTCCTTGTTAAAACATTCTAAGCCATTATCAGTTCTTAACACCTTAACTACCCTGACCCTTTGAGTCTCTACCATCTTTTTCCACACCACTAACTTATTCAAAGCATATGATTTATTTCTAACCAAATAAACCCAAACCTTTCTTGAATAATCATCAATTAAAGACAGAAAGTAAAAGTTACCTCCCTGTGTTGGTATTCTTGCTGGCCCCCAAAGGTCCGAATGAATGTAGTCGAGAATGCCCTTAGACTTGTGCACTCCGGTGTTGAAGCTGACCCGATGTTGCTTCCCAAGAACGCAACTCTTGTAGAAGTCGAGTCTTTCTACCTTGTCACCATCAAGTAATCCATTCTTGCTGAGAACTTGCAGTCCTTCCTCGCTCATATGTCCCAAGCGATTGTGCCAAAGGGCTGCCTTCTCCATCTCAGCCATCAAGCTTGCTGCTTGATCCTTGATGTCATAGAGACCATCCTTCATTGCTGCCTTGATCACTACCAAAGATCCCTTAGTTACCTTCATCTTTCCTCCCTCTGCTTTGTATGTGCACCCTATGGAATCTAGCTGCCCCAATGAGATCAAGTTCCTCTTCACATCTGAAAGATACCTCACATTCCACAGTAGCCTTGTCATTCCATCAAACATCCTCAACTAGATGTCTCTTATACCCCTCACTTGGTAAGAAGTTTCATTCCCCAGGAAAACCTTTCCATCGTCGGTTTCCTTGAAATTCTTGAACCAATCTCGGTGAGGGCACATGTGATGAGTGCACCTGGTATCCAAGATCCATTTCCTGCTGCCTTCTTGCCCCTTGCTCACACTTGAGCACATAATAAGAACATCATCATCTTGCTGTTCTCCCTTGGCAACCGAAGCCTCTCCATCCTTGGTATGGCTTCTTCCCTCATCCCTCATCTTCTCCTTGCAATCTGTCTTGAAATGACCCTCCTTATGGCAGTAGAAGCATTTCCCATGGCTTTCTCCTCTACCTCTGTCCTGGTAATAGCCATGTATGTTACTGTGCACTCTCCTATGGCTTTTTCTTTTACCTCTGTCCCGGTAGTAGCTATGTATGTTGCTATACACTCTCCCATAGCTTTCTCCTCTACCTTTGTCCCAGTAGTGTCCATGTATGTTGCTGTGCACTCTCCTATGGCTTTCTCCTCTACCTCTAACCTAGTAGTAGCCATGTATGTTACTGCCATACCGAGTTGCTGGCCTTCCTTTAATGAATAGCCCTTCTCCACTTGATGAACTCCTCATCTTAGCATCAAGATTATCTTGCAACTCTTTATTAGGATCCAATTTAAAAGAAAAGATTCATTTACGAAGATACCTCTTATTAGGGAGACTCTTGGCAAGAAATAACTCATCTAGTTTCTTCTAAATGACAGTTGGATCTTTCAAGTCTCCGCACTCCCTTATGACATTATCCGATATGTGTAAAAAGATGGTGTTGTATGCCATCTTCTTTATCTCATTCCGCTGGACATCTATGATACTTGCTGGAAAAGTGTCATCTTTTCCAAGAGTCAAGTCCACCTTTTGTTGCACAAGAACCGCCTTGATCTTCCGCTTCCAAAGGGCAAAGTCTCCCTTTCCATCAAACTTCTCAACATTGAAATTTGAAGCCATCTTGCGGAGAAGATCCCAGATTTATGCAGCACCCACAATTGCTTTCTAACTTCTTGTAAACCTCAAGAACATGATCGAAGATGGATCTCAATACTGTTCTTGAATCACCCTTAAGAACACGATCTGATCTTGATCTTTACTTCATTCTTAAATCACCCAAGAAGTTAATCTTTGCTTCTTGGAGTCTTGACTCCGATACCTTCTGTTCTTGCTCCGATACCCACTCTTCAAAGCTCTTCCAACTCTGATACCACTGTTGGGAAACCACTTCAATGATGCCCAGGTAATGGTGTTCCAAACACCAAAGTCTAGAATGACTTGTAAAGAAAAGAAACAACACACGAAGCAAGAAAGAAAGACAAAACAATTGTTATCGAGGTTCGACAATAGCCTACATCCCCGTGAGTTCCTCTGAACTCTTTGCACTAAATCAATGAGTTCTTACAATCCAGTAATACCTCTCCAAGAATCCACAAGTTTTTGAAGGAACAAAGAAGAGAACAAGAAAGTGATAAGGTCTTGAGTTACCCTGGAACTTTCCCCATTGGAATTCCACTTACAAGTCCCTTGAATCCCCTCTCTATACTACTCTCTCTCTCTAAACAACCAGCCTCTCCAATGAGTCTCTCTTGTGTTTTGTGTCTTTGCACTCTCACACAATTCTCTCATTCACATGTTCTGTCACACACTTGTGTTTCCACTTGTATCGCATACATCTCTTTGAAGCTAGGTGACCCTTTATATAGTGCACCAACTTCTTGACCAATCTTGAGGGTTAATATCCAATCCTTAGATCTTGAGGACCAATCAACCATAACCCTCAATCAATTCTAAGTGATCCTATATGTTTTGAACATGCCTAACGGCATCATTTAAAATGCTGAAACAAAAGCATCAGGTGTGCCTCGTGCTGAGGCTTGGATCAGGCTAGGCCGCGACGTAAACCAGAGCACCCTCTTCATCCTTTCTGGGAGCCACAGCATAGGGGAGGCTAAGCCATGTGGCACACCTCCTGCAAGACTCCTCTTTTGCTGGGCGTCGCACCTTGGAATGAGCTGGGCCACAGCGCACACTGATGTGCACTTGATGATGATCTTTCCTTGTTTAAACCATAGACAAATACCAATATAGACTAGCACAGTTTTCATACTAACAATTTTAATATCTTGTTCTTCCTTTTGATGCATTTAGACAGAAAGCTAAAGATTCTAAAAAGTGAGAAGGAGTTGTTGAATTGGAGCAAGGCTATTCTATCTTCAGGGTAGAGAGAAATAAGATTTGAGGAGGAGTTCTTCAACTTAATTATTTACTTGTCTGTTTTGTTTGGATAAATGTCCTAAAAGCAAATGAAACTTGGTTTACTACTATAAACCAAATAGCTGGAACAAGATACTGAGATTATTTTTCAAATCAAATGGCAGAGAAAACTGAATTGGAAACAGAGCTTAGCACAAGCAAATATATATGCAGCTTATATATATTTTTCTTCAAATATTTCCAAGATCATCCCTCTTACCAATTTGAGTAAGCAAGCTATTGGTATTTGTTTAAGGTTTAAACATGGTCATGGTTTAAACAAGGTTGGAAGAGGTCAAGCATCAAGTCATTGAAGCCTCAGCACACTTGGAGTGTGCCTCAACACAAAGTAGCAAAATTGGGTGTGCATCAGGTCAGGCTGTGGGCGAGACTACCCCAGGCCGTGGTGCCCAGAAGGTGGAGTGCTGGAGGAGGAGGCTAGGCTGTGGCGCCCAAAAGATGGTGAATGTGTGCTATGCCTTGGGCTGCGGCGCCAGGCACACTGATGCACACATATGTAAACCGCTTCCATGGTCCGTGAGACATGTCAAAAATGCACAGCTTGACTTAGATGTGATCAAAGGCTAAGGTTGATTAGTCCTTAAGATCTAAGGGTGGAGATTGACTTCAAGATACATTCAAGAAGTGGTGCACTATATAAAGGGTCACCTAGACTCAATCTCAATAGAACAAGAACAATGTGACATAACTTGTGATCAAAAGTGAGAGAATTGTAAAGAGTGCAAAGACACAAAACAAGAGAGACTCATTTGTAAGGCTGGTTGTTTGGAAGAGTGAATAGAATAGAAAGGGGATTGAAGGGCTTGTAAAGGGAATTTTCTTAGGAAAATTCCAGGGTTAGTTCTCATCACTTTTTGTTTCTTTTTCTTCTTTATTTCTTCAAGAAATTAGGCTTCTTGGAGAGGGGTTGCTTTGATTGTAAAAGAACCATTGGTTAGTGTAGAGAGTTTAGGTGAACTAACGATGACGTAGGCTATTACCGAACCTCGATAACAATTGCTGTGTCTTTCTTTCTTGCTTCGTGTGATGTTTCTTTTCTTTACAAGTCATTCTAGACTTGGGTGTTTGGAAGACCATCACCTGGGCATCATTGATGTAGTTTCCCAACAGTGGTATCAAAGCTAGAAGAGATACCACAACAGTGGTATCAGAGCCAAGAGAGCCAAGATTGGCGGGTAGCGGAGCAATAACAGGAAGGTGTCGGAGCAAGACTCCAAGAATCGGAGGTCAACTTCTTGGGAGATTCAAGAATGGAGTAAAGATCTATATCTGATCGTGTTCTTGAGGTGATTCAAGGACGGAGTAGAGATCAATATCTGATCGTGTTCTTAAGGGTGATACAAGAACAGAGTAGAGATCAAGATCTAATCATGTTCTTGAGGGTGATTCAAGAACGGTATTGAGATCAATCTTCGATCGTGTTCTTGAGATTTAAAAGAAGTTGGAAAGCAATTGTTGGTGCTGCATAAATCTAGGATTCTCTTCGCAAGATGGCTTCAAACTTCATGGTTGAGAAGTTTGATGGAAAGGGAAATTTTTCCCTATGGAAGCGGAAGATCAAGGCTGTTCTTATGCAACAGAAAGTGGACTTAGCAATTGGAGAAGATGATGCTTTTCCAGCAAGTACCACGGAGGACTAGCGAAATGAGATGAAGAAGAATGCATATAACACTATCTTCTTGCACATGTCGGATAATGTCACAAGGGAATGAGGAGACTCAGAAGATCCAGCTATCATATGGAAGAAACTAAATGAGTTGTTTCTTACCAAGACTCTCCCTAATAAGAGGTATCTTCGTAAACGAATCTTTGCTTTTAAATTTGATCCTAATAAAGAGTTGCAAGATGATCTTGATGCCAAGATGAGGAGTACATCAAGTGGAGAAGGGCTGTTCATTAAAAGAAGGCCAGCAACTCGGTATTGCAGCAACATCCATGGCTACTACCGGGATAGAGGTAGAGGAGATAGCCATGGGAGAGTGCACAGCAACATACATGGCTACTACTAGGATGGAGGTAGAGGAGAGAGCCATGGGAGAGTGCAGAGCAACATACATGGCTACTACCGGGTCAGAGGTAGAGAATAGAGCCATGGGAGAGTGCACAGTAACATACATGGCTACTACCGGGACAGAGGTAGAGGAGAGAGCCATGGGAGAGTGCACAACAACAGACATGGCTACTATCGGGACAGAGGTAGAGGAGAAAGCCATGGGAAAGAACACTCCAAACTGAAATTTGGAAGGAAGAAATGTTACTAATACCATAAGGAGGGTCACTTCAAGAAAGATTGCAAGGAGAAGATGAGGGATGAGGGAAGAAGCCATACCAAGGATGGAGATGCTTTGGTTGCCAAGACAGAACAACAAGATGATGATGTTCTTGTTGTGTGCTCGGATGTGAGCAAGGGGCAAGAAAGTAGCGGGAAATAGATCTTGGATACCGGGTGCACTCATCACATGTGCCCTCACCAGGATTGGTTCAAGAATTTCAAAGAAACCAATGATGAAAAGGTTTTCTTGGGGATTAATATTTCTTGCCAAGTGAGGGGGATCGAAGACATCCAGTTGAGGATGTTTGATGGAGTCACAAGGCTGCTGCGGAAAGTGAGGTATCTTTCGGATTTGAAGAGGAATTTGATCTCATTGGGGCAGCTGGATTCCATGGGGTATACATACAAAGCAGAGGGAGGAAAGATCAAGGTAATCAATGAATCTTTGATAGTGATCAAAGCAGCAATGAAGGATGGTCTCTATGAGATGATTGGAGACACGAACATCAAGGGTCAAGCAGCAAGCTTGATGGTTGAGATGGAGAATGCAGCCCTTTGGCACACTCGCTTGGGACATATAAGCGAAGAAGGCCTACAAGTTCTCAGCAAGAATGGATTACTTGATGGTGACAATGTAGAAAGACTCGATTTCTGCAAGGGTTGTGTTCTTTGGCAGCAATATCGGGTCAGCTTCAACACTGGAGTGCACAAGTCTAAGGGCATTCTTGACTACATTCATGCGAACCTTTGGGGACCAGCAAGAACACCAACACAGGGAAGTAACTTTTACTTTTTGTCTTTAATTGATGATTATTCAAGAAAGGTTTGGGTTTATTTGGTTAAAAATAAATCAGATGCTTTAAATAAATTAGTGGTGTGGAAAAAGCTAGTGGAGACTCAAATGAGCAGGGTAGTTAAGGGGATAAGAACCGATAATGGCTTAGAAATTTTTTAACCAAGAACTGGATCAATTTTGTAGGTTAAATGGCATTCTAAGATATATAATGGTTTTGAAAACCCCTCAGCAAAGTGAAGTTGCTGAGAGGATGAATAAGACCCTTATGGAAAAGGTTATGTACATGTTAGTTGGATCCAGATTACCCAAATATTTTTGGGGGGAAGCGGTGTCTACAGATGCATATTTGGTTAATAGATCACCCTCTAGGATTGTGTACCATAAGACTCTCGAGGAGATGTGGAGTGAAAAACCCCCAGAGTTGGACAACCTTAGGACTTTTGGGTGTGCTGCATTTGCACATCAAAAGGATGATAGACTTAGCCCAGGATTTAGAAAATGTGTGTTTCTAGGATATGGGGAAGGGGCTAAGGTGTATAGGTTGTGGTCCTTAGAGCAAAAAGGATTGAAACTCATAATAAGTAGGGATGTCATTTTTAATGAATTGTTATTTCCCTATTCGGAGAAAACTAACCCTGTAGGGGATAGTGAGCAAACCAGTTTGGTATTTGTGGAGCATCGCATCAAGAAGAATTCGGTTTAGGTAGAGCAAGGAAGGCAAGAGGGTTCAGACCAGGTTGAGCCCATTGATGAATGCCAAGCTCAAGATACTTATGAGGAGGTTGAACTGAAAGAGGATGATGCAGCAAGTCAGAAGGACTATCAGCTCACAAGAGACCGAGAAAGAAGGCTGATCGGACCACCTTCAAGATATAGGTTTGTGGATGCTGCGAATGCAGCAGCTCCTTGGACAGAAGAAAAGATGAGTGAACAAGAGACTTACATTGATGCCATGGGATGTAAGGATTCACCAAGATAGAAGCTAACTATAGAGGGAGAAATGGATTCTTTGAGGAAGAACAACTTTTGGGAATTGGTGCACATTCCGGGAAAACAGAGAGTTGTGGATTGTAAGTGGACTTACAAGATAAAAGAAGGGTACCCTCCAAGAGATGAAGTCCGAAATAAGGCTAGGCTGGTGGCGAAGGGGTTCACACAAAGGAAAGGCATAGATTTCACAGAAACCTTCTCACCTGGACATAAGGTGGATAAAGTGGTGATTATCCTCATCTATGCCAATGATATGCTATTGGTTCGGAATAACAGAGAGAGGATGAAAAGGTTTACATCTCAACTCAGTGAGGAGTTCGAGAGGAAGGATCTCAGCTTTACACAAAAGATCCTTGGTATAAGAAGAATTTGGGATAGGGAGAGAAACGAGTTGAAGGTTTCTCGGTCTTCTATGGAAGATGGTAAACCAGTGAAGGTTTATCTTGCTGGTCATTTCAAGTTCTCCAGCGAACGATGTCCTGGAATGGATAAGGAGAAGAAGGAAATGGTAAAGGTCCCTTACTCTAGTGCGGTTGGACCAGTCATGTCCATAATGGTGAGCACTAGACCCAACATTTCTCAAGCAATGGGTGTTTTCAGCAGATGTGTGAGTAATCCCAGAAAAGATCTTTCGCTTGGGATGAAGTGGTTGCTGAGGTATTAGAAGGCTCAGTGGTAGTCAGTGGTAGCACTCTTAACAACCGAGGTAGAATACATAGTGGCTTCGGAAGCTATAAAGGAGGTTATGTGGTGCAAAGGGTTGTTGGACGAGTAGATAGTCCTAAAAGATCAGGTGGTGGTGTCTTCGGATATCCAAAGTGCATGGCACTTATGAAGGAATTCGATGTTCCATGAGAGGACAAAGCATATGGATGTTTGGTATCATTACATTCCGAAAAATGGTACAAAAGGATGCATTCATGTTGACAAGATGGCCACGAAAGAAAGTCCTATATATTTAGGTACCAAGGTTCTACCTCTAAGTAAGTTCAATCATTGCCTTGGACTACTTAGGAATGGAGTCGACTGATTGATGACTCAAGATGAGTTTGGATCCTGAAGTTCTCTGCACAATGGGTTCAGGTTTAAACACTTAGACAAAGGTAGAGATTGTTGGTATTTGTCTAAGATTTAAACATGGTTAAGGTTTAAACATAGTCAAGGTTTAAACAAGGTTGGAAGAGGTCAAGCATCAAGTCATTGAAGCCTCAGCACACTTGGAGTGTGCCTCAGCACAAAGTAGCAAAATTGGGTGTGCATCAGGTCAGGCCACGGCCCAGACTACCCCAGGCCGCAGCACCCAAAAGGTGGAGTGCTGGAGGAGGAGGCCAGGCCATGGTGCCCCCTACCCAAGGCCACGGCGCCCAGAAGATGGTGAATGTGTGCTATGCCCTGGGCCGCGACACCCTATGTTCTAGGCCGCGGCGCCAAGCACACTGATGCACACATATGTAAACCTCTTCCATGGTTCGTGAGACATGTCCAAAACGCACAACTTAACTTAGACTTGATCAAAGGCTAAGGTTGATTAGTCCTCAAGATCTAAGGGTGGAGATTGACTTCAAGATAGGTTCAAGAAGTGGTGCACTATATAAAAGGTCACCTAGACTCAATCTCAACAGAACAAGAACAATGTGACATAACTTGTGATCAAAAGTGAGAGAATTGTAAAGAGTGCAAAGACACAAAACAAGAGAGACTCATTTGTAAGGCTGGTTGTTTAAAAGAGTGAATAGAATAGAAAGGAGATTGAAGGGCTTGTAAAGGGAATTTTCTTGGGAAATTCCAGGGTTAGTTCTCATCACTTTTTATTTCTTCTTCTTCTTTGTTTCTTTAAGAACTTAGGCTTCTTGGAGAGGGGTTGTTGTGATTGTAAAAGAACCATTGATTAGTGCAGAGAGTTCAGGTGAACTCACAGGGACGTAGGCTATTGCCGAACCTCGATAACAATTGTTGTGTCATTCTTTCTTGCTTCGTGTGTTGTTTCTTTTCTTTATAAGTCATTCTAGACTTGGGTGTTTGGAAGACCATCACCTGGGCATCATTGAGGTGGTTTCCCAACATAAGCCTTCTTCAAATCCCATCTTATAACAATTCCTGTTGACTCTTTTTCTTGCCTTATTTCCCATATTTTTTCATTTTGCTTTTTTGGGGTCATAGAATAAGTCCCCATTAATGCAAAATTCAAGCTCATTAATAACTTTCTTGATAAAATGGGAATGTAAAGATAAAATTACCTGACCATATTAGCCCATGCTTATTGGGAATTATGATATCTTAATTAGATTAGACTGAGAAGCACAGAAGTGGAGCTGAGAAAATAAGAAGCAACAAACAACCTCTTTCAAAAATATTAAGAATCTGCAGAGTAGAGAGAAAAAGAAACAAAGTTAAGATCAGAAAAAAAAAAAAAAATCCAAAGTATCAAACTTTTTGATATATGGTCATGAGAAGTTTAAATACCTGACTTGCTGAGAGTTGAAAGATGTTAAATAGATTTAAGACAAAGAAGCGCAAAAATGGATCCAAGAAAGTAAGAGGCAACAAATAACCTCTCCTTACTAATACTAATAATCTATAGAGCAATTAAAGAGCAAAAGAAGCAATGAAGATAAGTTCATATCCCAGTAAAAGGATGAGAAAAAAAATGGGTGATGTAGAAAATGCATCCAAAGAAGCAAATTAAGCTGAGAAGTGAAAGGAACACTAAGCCACTTTCCAAGAAACTTCTAGAAAAGGTCAAGGACTTGCACATGGAAGATTAAACTTAGGTGAATTTGATAGGTACTAATAGATGGTACAATATCAAGTTGAGCAGCGTGTTGGATACACATTGGGACTATTTCTCATCTCAAGAAAGTGGGGACTATTTCTAGAATATGTAGGTCCATCAATAATTATTAATAAAACAATAATAAATGCATGCTAGAATCATGCAGGACAATCAGAGGGCTTCCTTGATATGTTATCCAAATTCTCAAGTGGGGATGGTAGCCTTGTAATTTCCTAATCATTCTTAATCAGTACTCAGACCGTAAGAGGTTTAATACATTCATGTGATCATCCAACCATCAAGGCTTAAATGAGAACTACTGATCCTACTATGATCTATTACAAGAATAAGATAGTTTTGAGGATGAATGCACAATTGAATAATGACAAGTATAAGAGATCCATATCACTAACTTAACAGATATTGCGTCGTCGAAGAATGCAAGATATCTAAATCAATGCAGTGTTAAATATTGCATCAGGATAGAACTCATACTGGGTGCATCAATTTCAGCAGATGATGACTGCATTCCACTGCAAAATCTTGGGAGATTAGTACTTACAAATTTTCCTTGCCCTTTTTTTAAAAAATCTAAGCCAATATTACTAATAACAACGATCTAGTAGCTTGATGCACAGAAACTGTTAACAAGAAGAATTGAAAAGAATTTTGTATTATTGATTTATGATCTGAATACAATTCAACTAGATAATGTAGGCATAAACTAGATAAGATTTGGGAAACCAACTAGGACACATAATAGGAATCCTAATAGGATTCTCAACACTCTCACTTAAGTTGGAGCATAAACATGCACCAACTTGTTACAAAGAAACCTATACCAATAACAAATCTAATCCAATCTAAAAAAAAAATTAAACCCAAACCCATAAATTATAATAACCCATGTGAACAAGTTAGAGCTCCACACCCATAACAAATAGTTAGGTCACCACGTTGGAACCACCTAACAAGACAAGATCCGAGAACACCGGATCAACAAAACTTTGACTTTTTTTTTTGTCCTGTTTTTTTACTAACATTGACTTTGATTTTGACTTGAATGGACTGTAATCAATGAATCAGGTAAATAAAACATCAACATAGGTTGGATCGGGTTAACAACATCAACATGTATGGATCAACAACATCAACAAGAACGGTCAAGAACTCTTTTTCTTCTTGAAGAGAAAACACAAGAACACATAACAAATTTTTTTTTTTTTTATTTTGCCTTTGCTTTGTTATTTTTTTCCTTCTTTTTCTCCAACAGAAACAGAGAAACAAAAAAACATACAAATTCAGTAGAATCTTGCTAGAAAAACATAAAAACAACCTGCTAAAATAATAATCTGCTTGAAAAGAAACACACCAGAGAAACGTCGAAAAAATCGTCGGAAAAAAAAAACAAAACATAAACTAAAAAACATATTATAAACTATATATATTTTTAATAGTGTTTATCTCATATTACCACCAGGATCCTAAACCATGAGCTCTGATACCATGTTAACAAGAAGAATTGAAAAGAGTTTTGTATTATTGATTTATTATCTGAAAACAATTCAACTAGATAACATAGACTTAAACTATATAAGATTTAGAACACATAATAGGATCCTAATAGGATTCTAACTCAATATAAATAAACAATTGTGAAAAAATAGAACAAGCGCAAATAAAACAAGGGAAATTCGAAAGATCATTAGCCCCCAAATAAAGCAAAATTTGCAGCCAATAGTTCCTAGTTGAATAAAACATGCCAGAATGAAGCAGCAGACCATATCAGCATTTAAAAAATCGGTTGAATGAAATAGAGCTCCCAATAGACTAAAGCAAAATTAGATCCAATTCATGATAGCCAGACTTGCATAGGTGAAGATTTATGTACTCCTACAATGGTGATTGAAAACACATAAACAAGCATGTCCAAGCAGTCAGTCCTAACTTGAGTGGGAGTCGATTAAGTTAGAGATCTTATTCTAAGCTTGTCTTAATTTTGATGATGTTAAAGCCCACAATACCAGGAAGATTTTATTCTAAGCACACTATGATTAAAACATCTATGCCTTATAAATCAAGCAAAAAATAATGAATGAAGAGGTTACATATATATAGCATAAAAGAAGCTGACAATGTATGTAATTCACAAAGTGGTATTCTCAGTGCAAATATCAGATAGGAACAGAATTTGCTCCAATATATTTACAGAGAAAAACGAAATGTTGGAGTTTGTCCAAGGATTAAACAAAGTGAAGAATGAAGTTCAGCATGTGTGCACACCAGTGTGCACCGAGGCCCAGCTCATTCCAAGGTGCGGTGCCCAGCAAATGAGAAGTCCTAGAGGAGGTGTGCGCAGCGGCTCAGCCTCCCCCACCCCACGGCACCCAGAAAGGATGAAGAGGGTGCCCTGGTTCGCGCCGCGGCCTAGCCTGATCCAAGCCTCAGCACAAGGCACACCTGATGCTTTATTTTCAGCATTTTAAATGATGCGTGAGACATGTTCAAAACGTATAGGATCACTAAGGAATGATGAAGGGCTATTGATGATTAGTCTTCTAGATCCAAGGGTGGATATTGACCCTCAAGATTGGTCAAGAAGTAGGGGCACTATATAAAGGGTCACCTAGCTTCAATCTCAACACAACAATGTGATAGAAACACAAGTGTGTGTGTGACAGAACATGTGAATGAGAAAATTGTGTGAGAGTTCAAAGACACAGACATATAAGAGGGACTCATTAGAGAAGCTGGTTGTAAAGAGAGATTAGTATAGAGAGGGGATTCAAGGGACTTGTAAGTGGAATTTACAAGGGGGAAAGTTCCAGGGTAACTCAAGACCTTATCACTTTCTTGTTCTCTTCTTTGTTCCTTTAAGAACTTGTGGATTCTTAGAGAGGTGTTGCTGGATTATAAGAACTCATTGATTTAGTGCAGAGAGTTCAGATGAACTCACGGGGACGTAAGCTATTGCCAAACCTCGATAACAATTGTTATGTCTTTCTTTCTTGCTTTGTGTGCTGTTTCTTTTCTTTACAAGTCATTCTAGACTTGGGTGTTTGGAAGACCATCACCTGGGCATCATTGAGGTGGTTTCCTAACATGAACTAACAGAATAAGCAGTTTACACAAAAGATCATCCAAGACAAACACCCAAGAACATAAATTAGCAAGGCAGTCTGAAATCAAGGTTTGGATTTAACAATGGTATACACGATCTTTGTAAATGTTAACATTATTCAGTATGGAAGAATTCTAATTATTTTATTGTTTATTTTAGAAGTTTTGACTAAGAATGCAAGTGTTTGCATTATTCAGAATCAAATCAACAAGAATGTAAAGAAAAAAAAATATTTTTGATAGATAGGCTTTAAGTACATCACCTTATTAAGCGATTCTTGCTGAGAGTTGAAATTAAGATGTGGGACCAAGAAAATAAGCGGGCAATAAACAGTTCCATCTCCTTGCTGATGTCAAAAATCTATGAGAGTAATGAAAGAACAAAATAAGAAATATTGATGCAAAGTTCATATCAAATACACAAATTAGAAAGAAAAAAAATTACTACTCTAAATGCATCTAAACTTTGAAGGTTATTGACTAGTGGAGTCCACTATTTTTTTTTTTTAAAAAAAAAAGAGATTTCATTTTCTTTATTTTTTTCAATAGGATACATGTTGGTATTTGTCTAAGGATTAAACAGGTTGAAGAATGAAGGTTACAACATCAGGTCTGGAGGTATGCGCCACGGCCCAGCTTTGTGCGTCGCGGCCAGCAGCAAGTCCAGAAGTTGAGGACAGAGATGTGCATTGCGGCATGGCCCTGTGAGCTGTGGCACAGCCAGCCACACCATGGCCTCCAACATGGCAGCCTGTTCTCCCTTCCTCTGAGCCCGACCTGCCCTATTCTGGGCAGCGGCTCTAGGCACACTTGGTATATGTTATTCAGCCTTATGAGATGGTGCGTGGAGCATGGTTAAAATTCACAGGTTCATTTAGACTCTTGAAGAA
This sequence comes from Bretschneidera sinensis, assembly GCA_023935145.1. Taxonomy (NCBI): domain Eukaryota; kingdom Viridiplantae; phylum Streptophyta; class Magnoliopsida; order Brassicales; family Akaniaceae; genus Bretschneidera; species Bretschneidera sinensis. Next base: position 74,186,495 of record CM043701.1, on the reverse strand, counting down.
CCTTGAGTCTTTGATTCTTGAGATCTAAGGGTTAAGATTGATCTCATGAAGAAGTTGGTGCACTATATAAAGGGTCATCTAGCTTCAGTACAACAAGATAATATACAAGATCATCATACAAGAGAATTCAAGTGCAAGTGTAAGAGTGCAAAGACACAAAACACAAGAGAGTCACTATAATATATCTCATTCAAGAGTGGCTGGTTGTTTAGAGAGAGAGTAGTATAGACTGGGGGTTCAAGAGCTTTGTAATTAGAATTTTCTTTGGGGAAAATTCTAGGGAAACACTTAGTCCTTATCACTTTCTTTTTCTCTTCTTTCATTCTTCAAGAACAAGAGGATTCTTAAAGAGTTGTTGCTATAATTGTAAGAACTCCATTGATTTAGTGCAGAGAGCTCGGAGTAGCTCACAGGGACGTAGGCATATTATCGAACCTTGATAACAATTGTTTATGTTCTCTTTCCTTGATTTGTTTGTTTCTGTTCATTACAAGTCATTCTAGACTTGGGTGTTTGGAAGATCACCACCTGGGCATCTTGAGGTGATTTCCAACAGTGGTATCAAAACTTTGGTAAGCGGGTATCTGAGCTAGAACAGAAGGTATCGGAGCAAGACTCTAAGAATCAAAGGTCAACTTCTTGGGTGATTCAAGAACGGTGCTGGGATCAAGACCTGATCGGGTTCTTAAAGGTGATTCAAGAACGGTGCAGGATTAAGATGTTGGAAATCACCTTGACAAGATGCCCGGGTGGTGATCTTCCAAACACCCAAGTCTAGAATGACTTGTAAAGATTAGGAATTGAAAACAAGAATAGAAATCAAAAAAAGAAAAAAGATAAGCGATTTGTTATCGAGGTTCGGCAATAGCCTACGTCCCCGTGAGTTCCTCTGAACTTTCTGCACTAAATCAATGGTTCTTTTATAATCACAACAACCCCTCTCCAAGAAGCTTAAGTTCTTAAAGAAACCAAGAAGATAAGAAAAAAGATGATAAGAACTTATTACAATACTCTCTATCAAATCTATGTTATTCTCTCTTTACAACCAGCCTCTCTACAATGAGTCCTTCTTGTGTTTTGTGTCTTTGTACTCTCACATAATTTTCTCTTGTATCTTTTGTATTGCTTTGTCACACTTGTTGTTGAGAATGAAGCTAGGTGACCCTTTATATAGTGCACCAACTTCTTGACCAATCTTAAGTGTCATTCTCCACCCTTAAATCTTGATGACCAATCAACCATGGCCCTTCATCAATCCTAAGTGATGCTGTGCATTTTAGACTTGCAACCATGCACTTAACAAAAGGTTGAATCAAGTTAATCATGTGTGCATCAGTGTGCCTAGCACCTAGACCTCCAACAGGGCGCGCTGCAGCCTTGGGCAAAACACCTTTCACTACTTTCTGGGCGCCGCGGTCTTGGGTAGGGGGAGCCGCGGCCTTGGGTAGGGGGCACCATGGCCTTAGCCTTCCTCTAGCATCCTCACTTGCTGGGCGCTATAGCCTGGGAGGAGTAGGGCTGCGGTGAACACTGATGCTGGACCCTTCAAAGCTATGCGCACTTCTTTGTCTTGCTGAAAAGAGAGGTGTGCACACACCCAAAGTGAGGCGCACACTTGTGTGCACTCCTTTAACATGCTGAAATTCATTCTTCCATCTCTTGTTTAAACCTTAACCATGTTTAAACCTTAGACAAATACCAACAATCTTTACCTTTGTCTAAGCGTTTAAATTCGAACCATTGTGTAGAGAACTTCAGGATCCAGACTCATCTTGAGTCATCATATCAACCGACTCCAATCCTAAGTAGTCCAAGGCAATGATTGAACTTACTTAGAGGAAGAACCTTAGTGCCTAAATTCGTAGGATTTTCTTTTGCGGCTACCTTGTCCACATGGATACATCATTCCGCAACATTTTCTCGAATGAAATGATACCGAACATCCATGTGCTTTGTCCTCTCATGGAACACTGGATTTTTACAGAAGTGCAACGCACTTTGGATATCCGAAGAAACCACCTCCTGCTCTTTTAGGACCTTCCACTCATCCAACAAGCCTATACACCACATACCCACCTTTATGGCTTCCGTAGCCACTATGTATTCTGCCCCGGTTGTTAAGATTGCTATCACTGGCTGCCACCGAGTCTTCCAAAACCTCAGCAACTACTTCTTCCCAAGCCAAAGCTCCTTTTCAGGATTACTCACAACCTTGCTGAGAACACTAATTGCCCGAGAAACCCTCAACCGGCTTCTCTTCTTTTCCCGAATGATTCTCATCCCAAGGACCTTTTGTGTAAGGCCAAGATCATTCCTTTCGAACTCCTCACTGAGTTGAGATGTTAACCTTTTCATCCTCTCCCTACTGTTCTTAACCAACAACATATCATCCGCATAGATGAGGATACTTACCCTTTCCTCCACCTTGTGTCCAAGTGAGAAAATTTCTGTGAAACCTATGCCTTCTCTTTGTGTGAACCCCTTCGCCACCAGCCTAGCCTTGTTCCGGACTTCATCCCTTGGAGTGTACCCTTCTTTGATCTTGTAAGTCCACTTACAATCCACAACTCCCTGTTTTCCCATAATGTGCACCAATTCCCAGGAGTTTTTCTCCCTCAAAGAATCCATTTCTTCCTCCATAGCTAGCTGCCACTTTGACGAATCCATACACTCCATGGCATCCATGTAAGTTTTTTGTTCATTTATCCCTCCTTCTATCCAAGGAGCTGCTGCATCCGCAACATCCGTAAAACCATATCTTGAAGGTGGTCTATCCACCCTCCTTCCCCGGTCTCTTATGAGTTGGTAGTCATTCCAACTTGCTGCATCAACCTCTTCTAGTTCAGCCTCCTCTTGAGTGCCCTGAACTTGGCTTCCATTAATGGGCTCTACCTGGTCTAAACCCTCTTACCTTCCTTGCTCTACCTGAACTGAATTCTCCTTGATGCAATGCTCCATAAATTCTGGACTGGTTTGCTCACTAGCCCCTGCAGGGTTAGTTTTCTCCAAGTAAGGAAATAACAATTCATTAAAAATAACATCCCTTCTTATTATGAGTTTCATGCCCTTCTTTTCTAAGGACCACAACCTATATCCCTTAACCTCATCACCATACCGTAGAAATACAATTTCCTAGACCTTTGGCTAAGTTTATCATCCTTTTGATGTGCAAATGCAGCACACCCAAAAGTCCTAAGGTTGCTTAATTCAAGGGGTTTTCCACTCCACATCTCCATGGGAATCTTGAGCTCTAAAGCTTTAGAGGGTGATCTATTAACTAAGTATGCAGCTGTAGACACAGCTTCTCCCCAAAATTATTTTGATAAATCAGACCCAATTAACATGCACCTAACCTTTTCTATAAGGGTTCTATTCATCCTCTCAGCAACTCCATTTTGCTGAGGTGCTTTTACAACCGTTCTATGCCTTAGAATGCCATTTAATTCACAAAATTTATCAAAATCCTTATTACAAAATTCTAAGCCATTATTGGTTCGTAAAGCCTTAACTACCCTACCCGTTTGAGTCTCCAACAACTTTTTCCACACAACAAATTTATTCAAAGCATCTAATTTATTTTTAAGCAAATAAACCCAAACCTTTTGATGAGAGTCATATAATGCATCTAAACAATTCTTAATTGTTAGCATTTTAGGGTTGATCTTGGTCGTAATCGTACGTTTACATGTTAATAACTCTAAAGTGATATTCATAAATCATTAACTTAATTCGATGCATTTTTAGGTGCTTTGAGTACAAAAGAGATGATAAACCGATCCATGTTTAAAGCGCAAAAATATCTTGGGTGTCGGTGCTCGTATTTGTCCAAGGTTTAGACATGTCCAAAAAAGATTCAAAATGGTTAAAGTCTAAACTAAGGTTGGAATAATAAACTAAAGTAAGTTAAGAGACTGCACACAAGTGTGTGCATCACTTTGGAGCAAGGTAAGGGTAGGCACACTAGTGTGTGCACTTCTGCATACAAGCTAAAGGAGTTTCACTAAATTGCCAGAATTTCCCGTACAGATCAATCATCTTTGCAAATTAAACTGTATTGATGTAGGAAGAACCAGGAGATGAGACATATATGCTTAGAAATATCTAGAAGTCTATTTTCTGGAAAATTTTATGGTTCATAAAAAGGAGTTTTCTGGAGAAAGTTATGGCAGTTTTAGTAGACACAGGTCAGGCCTCCAGATCAGCATCCACCTAGCGCCGCGCCCCTCACTTTCCAGCGCTGCACTCTCACTTTCCAGCTCCCACTTGGTCTAAGACCAAATTAGGGCTGCACAATGACATTTTCTGGACCAAAATGCCCCTAACTACTTGTGATCTATAAATAGATGCTTAAAGAGTGTGCAACCAACATTCACTTTTGAAGAAAGAAAAGAGAGAGCAAGGTTTTGGGATCCAAGTTTAGCATTCTTCCAAGTTTTCTTTGGTTGCAAATCAAGGGGAGAACATCCATATTGTTCATCCACCTTGAACTCTATGGCCAAATCAAGGGGCAAGCATCCATATTGTTCTTCCACCTTGATTTCCATGGCCAACTAATCATCTTACAAGGGAAAGGGATAAATCTTTAGGGATTTATTGTTCTTTATTTCCTGTTCTTGATTCGATTGTACGAATTTATTGTTGAATATTGTTTATGAATTATTCATTGATTAAGTAAGAAGGATTTGAGTTCATGTGATAGATGCACTTTTTATTCTTCTTCTTTTAGATTCTCTTAATCCGGTGATTGCATCCTTCTCCTACATTAAGGTTGTTTGGATGTGATTGATTCCGGTAGATTTATCTTATTGATTGTCCATTACTGTGATATTTTCATTAAAGATATATTGTTGTTTCTTGATAATCTTTAAGATCGGTCATGTGTGCATGAACCGGAATCAATGATTAATTTGTAGCAATTATATTAGAGTTATAAATATGCTTGATTGAATATATTCTGATTGCTTGTTTGGGAGGTGAAACTTGCAATCGAGATAAAATCAATTGAATCAAGAGTGAAAATAGGGAACGAACCTAAGAAGGATTCCCGGAACCTTGTTATTTCTCATTTATATTTCATTTACATTTATGCAAATTTTCTCACATTATCTCATTATCAAAACCCAAAAATCTTTCATTTAACTTTTATCATTCGTTTTAAGGTTTACACATTTTTCTTTGTACCTAACTTGTTTCCCTGTGGAATCGACACCCCAAAGCTGTACTATAACAACCGTGTTATACTTCGGGTGTAATCACCTTTCTTGAATAATCATCAATTAAAGACAGAAAGTAAAAGTTACCTCCCTGTGTTGGTGTTCTTTCTGGTTCCCAAATGTCCGAATGAATGTAGTCAAGAATGGCCTTAGACTTGTGCACTCCGGTGTTGAAGCTGACTTGGTGTTGCTTCCCAAGAACACAACACTCGCAGAAATCCAATTTCTCTACTTTGTCTCCTCCAAGTAGACCATCCTTGCTAAGAACTTGTAAGCCCTTTTTGCTCATGTGTCCCAAGCAAGTGTGCCAAAGGGCTGCCCTATCCATCTCAACCATCAAGTTTGCTGCTTGATCATTGATTTCTGTCTCTCCGATCATCTCATAGAGTCCATCCTTTATTGCTGCTTTGATCACTACCAAAGATCCCTTGGCCACCTTGATCTTTCCTCCCTCTACTTTGCATGAATACCCCAAGGAATCCAGTTGTCCCAAATCCTTAACTGGATGTCTCCCATCCCTCTCACTTGGCAAGAATTTTCATTCCCCAAGAAGACCCTTCCATCATTGATCTCCTTGAAATTCTTGAACCATTCCTTATGAGGGTACATGTGATAAGTGCACCCGGAATCCAGAATCCACTTCATGCTGCCTTGCCTCCTGCTTACATTTGAGCACACAACAAGAACATCAACTTGCTGTTCTCCTTTGGCAATCGAAGCCTCTCCATTGTTGGTATGACTTCTTCTCTCATCCCACATCTTTTTCTTGCAATCTTTCTTGAAATGGCCCTCCTTGTTGCAGTAGAAGCACCTCTTCCCTCCAAGTCTTGTCTTGGAATGAGATCTTCCATGGCTCTGCTCTCTACCTCTTGATTTTTCTCGGTAGTTTCCATGAATGCTACTGCCATTCCGAGTTGCTGGCCTTCCTCTTACGAATAGCCCTTCCCCACTTGATGCCTCCCTACTCTTGGATTTGAAATCATGAGCCTTTATGGCGTTGATCACAATCTCCTTGGTTAAAGTATCTCTTCCATACTCAATAGCATTAATCAAATTATCAAAACAATCAGGAAGAGAATTTAACAAAATAATAACCAATTGTTCATCTGGGAATTTAATACTACAACTAGCTAAATCTTGAACTAGTTTATTAAAGACATCAAGATTATCTTACAACTTTTTGTTAGGATCCATTTTAAAAGCAAAGATTCTTTTAAGAAGATAAATCTTGTTAGGGAGAGTTTTGGTAAGAAACAACTCATCTAGTTTCTTCCATATGATAGTTGGATCTTCCGAGTCTCCGCACTCTCTTGTGACACTATCCAACATGTGCAAGAAGATGGTGCTATATGCCATCTTCTTCATCTCAATCCGCTAGTCCTCCGTGATACTTGCTAGAAAAGCATCATCTTTTCCAATAGCTAAGTCCACTTTCTGTTGCATAAGAATAGCCTTGATCTTCCACTTCCAAAGGGTAAAGTCTCCCTTTCCATCAAACTTCTCAACACAGAAATTTGAAGCCATCTTTGCGGACAAGATCCGAGATTTATGCAATACCCACAAATACTTTCTTCTAAACCTCAAGAACATGATCAAAGATGGATCTTAACACCGTTCTTGAATCACCCCCAAGAACACGATCTGATCTTGATCTTTACTCCGTTCTTGAATCACCCAAGAAGTTGATCTTTGATTCTTGGAGTTTTGACTCCGTCGCCTTCTTGTTCTTGCTTCGATACCCTCTCACCAAAGCTCTGATACCACTGTTGTGGTATCTCCTCTAGGTCTGATACCACTATTGGAAATCACCTTGACAAGATGCCCAGGTGGTGATCTTCCAAACACCCAAGTCTAGAATGACTTGTAAAGATTAGGAATCGAAAACAGGAACAAAAATCAAAGAAATAAAGAAGACAAGCGATTTGTTATCGAGGCTGGCAATAGCCTACGCCCCCGTGAGTTCCCTTGAACTCTCTGCACTAAATCAGTGGTTCTTTTACTATCACAACAACTCCTCTCCAAGAAGCTCAAGTGCTTGAAGAAACCAAGAAGAGAAGAAATAAGATGATAAGAACTTATTACAATGCTCTCTATCAAATCTATGCTACTCTCTCTTTACAACCAGCCTCTCTACAAAGAGTCCCTATTGTGTTTTATGTCTTTGCACTCTCACACAATTCTCTCTTGTATCTCTTGTATTGCTTTGTCACACTTGTTGTTGAGAATGAAGTTAGGTGACCCTTTATATAGTGCACCAACTTCTTGACCAATCTTGAGTGTCATTCTCCACCTTTAGATCTTGATGACTAATCAACCATGGCCCTCTATCAATCCTAAGTGATGCTATGCATTTTGGACTTGCACCCATGCACTTAACAAAAGGTTGAATCAAGTTAATCATATGTGCATCAGTGTGCCTAGTGCCTAGGCCTCCAACAGGGTGCGTTGCAGCCTTGGGCAAAACACCTTTTCACCACTTTCTGGGCGCCATGGCCTTGGATAGGGGGCGTTGCGGCCTTGGCCTTCCTCCAGCATCCTCACTTGCTGGGTGCTATGGCCTGGGAGGAGCAGGGCTATGGTGCACACTGATGTTGGACCCTTCAAAGTTGTGCACACTTCTTTGTCTTGCTGAAAGGAGAGGTGTGCACACACCCAAAGTGAGGCGCACACTTATATGCACTCCTTTAATATGCTGAAATTCATTCTTCCATCTCCTGTTTAAATCTTAGACCAATACCAACACAAGATTTGATTGAGTTCTTGAGATTTAGAAGTTGGAAAGCAATTGTGGGTACTGCATAAATCATGGGATTTTCTCCGCAAGATGGGTTCGAACTTCATTGTTGAGAAGCTTGATGGAAAAGGCTTTAGAAGTGAAAAATCGAAGCGGTTCTTATGCAACAAAAGGTTGACTTGGCCATTGGAGAAGATGACATTTTTCCAGAAAGTATCACGGAGGTCCAACGGATTGAGATGAAGAAGATGGCGTATAGCACCATTTTTCTGCAGATGTCGGATAATGTCATAAGGGAGTGCAGAGACTCAAAAGATCTAACTGTCATATGGAAGAAACTAGATGAGTTATTTCTTACCAAAACTCTCGCTAATAAGATTTATCTTCTTAAATGAATCTTTGCTTTTAAAAGGGATCCTAATAAAGAGTTGCAAGATAATCTTGATGTGTTTAATAAACTAGTTCAAGATTTGGCTAGTTGTAGCATAATATTCTCGGATGAACAATTGGCTGTTATGTTATTGAATTTTCTTCCTAATTATTTTGAAAGTTTGATTAATGCTATTGAATATGAAATAGATACACTAACCAAGGAAATTGTGATCAATGCTATAAGGGCTTATGATTTCAAAGCCAAGAGGAATGAAGCATCAAGTGGTGAAGAGTTGTTCGTTAGAGGAAGGCCAGCAACTTGGAACGGCAGTAGCATCCATGGCAACTACTAGGAGAAATCAAAGGGTAGAGGACAGAGCTATGGGAGAGCGCAATCCAAACCAAGATTTGGAGGAAAGAGATGCTACTACTGTAATAAGGAGGGTCATTTCAAGAAAGATTGCAAGAAGAAGTAGTGGGATGAGAGAGGAGGAAGCCATACCAAGAATAAAGAGGCTTTGTTTGCCAAAGGAGAACAGCAAGATGATGTTCTTGTTGTGTGCTCAAATGTGAGCAGGAGGCAAGGCAGCGAGAAATGGATCCTGGATTCTGGGTGCACTATCACATGTGCCCTCATAAGGATTGGTTCAAGAATTTCAAGGAAACCAATGATGAAAAGGTTTTCTTGGGGAATGATACTTCTTGCCAAGTGAGGGGGATATGAGACATCCAATTGAGGATATTTGATGGAGTCACAAGGCTACTGCGAAATGTGAGGTATCTTCCAGATTTGAGAAGAAAATTGATCTCATTGGGGCAGCTAGATTCCATGGGGTACACATACAAAGTAGAAGGAGCAAAGATCAAGGTAACCAAGGGATCTTTGATAGTGATCAAAGCAGTAATAAAGAATGGTCTCTATGAGATGATCGAAGAGACAAAAATCAAGGATCAAGCAGCAACCTTGATGGCTAAGATGGATAAGGCAGTACTTTGGCACAATCGCTTGGGATATATGAGCAAAAATGGGCTACAAGTTCTCAGTAAGAATGGTCTACTTGATGGTGACAAGGTAGAGAAACTTGATTTCTGCGGAAGCAATATCGAGTTAGCTTCAACACCGAAGTGCACAAGTCGAAGGGTATTCTTGACTATATTCATGTGAATCTTTGGGGACCAGCAAGAACACTAACATAAGGAGGTAATCTTTACTTTATTTCTTTAATTGATGATTATTCAAGAAAGGTTTGGGTTTATTTACTTAAAAATAAATCAGATGCTTTGCATAAATTTATGGAGTGGAAAAAGTTGCTGGAACTCAAACGGGTAGGGTAGTTAAGGTGTGATGAATCGATAATGGCTTAGAATTTTTTAATAAGGATTTTGATAAATTCTATGAGTAAATGGGATTCTAAAACATAGAACAGTTGTGAAAACCCCTCAGCAAAATGGAGTTACTGAGAGGATGAATAGGACCCTTATGGAAAAGGTTAGGTCCATGTTAATTGGGTCCGATTTACCAAAATATTTTTGGGGGGAAGCTGTGTCTACTACTGCATATTTGGTTAATAGATCACCCTCTAGGGATTTAGACCTTAAGACTCCTGAGGAGATGTGGAGTGAGAAACCCCCTGTGTTGAACAACCTTAGAACTTTTGGATGTGTTACATTTGCACATCAAAAGGATGATAAACTTACTAAGGTCTAGAAAATATGTGTTTCTAGGGCATGGTAATGGGGTTAAGGGGTATAGGTTGTGGTCCTTAGAGTTAAAAGGGACAAAACTCATAATAAGTAAGAATTTCATTTTTAATGAATTGTTATTTCCCTATTTGGAGAAAATTAACCCTGCAGGGGATAGTGAGCAAACCAGTTCTGTATTTGTGGAGTATAGCATTAAGGAAAATTCAGTTCAGGTAGAGCAAGGAAGGCAAGAGGGTTCATATCAGGTAGAGCCCATTGATAAAGGCCAAGCTCAAGATACTCAAGAGGAGGCTGAACTAGAAGGGGATGATGTAGGGAATCAAAATGATTATCAGCTCACAAGGGACCGGGAAAGGAGGGTGGTCAGACCACCCTTGAGATATGGTTTTGCAGATGCTAATGTAGTAGCTCCTTATTCAAAAGGAGGGGTTGAACCAAAAACTTACATGGATGCCATGGAATGTAAGGATTCGTCAAAGTAGCAGCTAGCTATGGAGGAAAAAATTGATTCTTTGAGGAAAAACAACTCTTAGGAATTGATGCCCAAACCAGAAAAATAGAGAGTTGTGGATTATAAATGGATTTACAAGAACAAAGAAGGGAATCCTCTAGGGGATGAAGTCTGGTATAAGGCTAGGTTGGTGGCGAACGAGTTCACATAAAGAGAAGGCGTAGATTTCACCGAAATATTCTCACCGGTTGTGAAATACAAGACGATAAGGATAGTGTTAGCAATAGTGGTCCAATTTAATTGGAAAATCGAGTAAATAGATGTGAAGACATCGCTCTTACATTGAGAGCTTGATAAGACCATCTACATGAGGCAACTGGAAGGCTATGAAGAAGGAAGGCAGGGAGATTTGGTGTGCTAATTAAAGAAATCTCTATATGACCTGAAGCAATCACCTCGGCAATGGAATAAGAGGTTCGACTCCTTTGTGACTAGCTTGGGTTTCATGAGGAGCTACTATGATTCGTGCTTGTACTACAAGGGGTACAAGGTGGAGGAAATGGTGATTATCCTCATCTGCTTGGGTTAACTGTTGGTTGGGAACAACAGGGAGAGGATAGAAGAATTGAAGTCTCCACTCAGTTCGGAGTCTGAGATGAAGGATATTGGCCATGCACAGAAGATCCTTGGGATGAGTATAACGAGGGAAAGGGAGAGAAACAGATTGAAGATTTCTCAGACTTCCTACATAGAAAAGATGATATCTAAGTTTTCTAAGGAAGATAGCAAACCAGTGAAGGTTTCCCTTGCTGGTCATTTCAAGTTCTCTAGTGATCAATGTCCGAGATCGGATGAGGAGAAGAAGGAAATGGAAAAGGTCCCTTATCCTAGTGCGGTTGGATCAGTCATGTTCATGATGGTAAGAACTAGACCCGACATTGCTCATGCAATGAGTGTTCTCATCAGGTTTATGAGTAATTCTGGAAAGGAGCATTGTCTTGGGATGAAGTGGTTACTGAGGTACTTGAAGGGAAGCCCAGATGTGGGGCTGGTTTATAAGAAGATAGGTAAGTCCATCGGTCTTGAGAGTTATGCGGATTCTGACTATGGAGCAGACTGGGATAAAAGAAGATCGATTATCTCCTATTTTTTCAACTCAAACGGATGTTGTATAATTTGGAAGGGTCAGTTGCAGCTGGTGGTAGCACTCTCAACAACCGAGGCTGAGTACATAGCGGCAACAGAAGCCATCAAGGAGGCTATTTGGTGCAAAGGGTTGTTAGAAGAGTTGAAGGTCCTGAAAGAGCAAGTGGTGGTGTATTTAGATAGCCAAAGTTCGTTGCATTTATGCAAGAATCCAGTGTTCCATGAGAGGAAAAAGTATATGGATGTTTGGTATCATTTCATTTGGAAAAATGTTATGAAAGGATGCATTCATGTGGACAAGGTAGCCATGGAAGAAAATCTTGTAGATTTAGGTACTAAAGTTCTACCTCTAAGTAAGTTCAATCATTACCTTGGACTTCTTAGGATTGGAGTCGGTTGATATGGTGACTCAAGTTGAGTTTGGATCCTGAGTTCTCTGCATAATGGGTTCGGGTTTAATTGTTTAGATAAAGGTAGAGATTGTTGGTATTTGTCTAAGGATTAAACAGGTTGAAGAATGAAGGTTATAACATCAGGTCTGGAGGTGTGCGCTGCGGCCCAGCCTTGTGCCCCACAGCCAACAGCAAGTCCAGAAGTTGAGGATAGAGGTGTGCGGCGTAGCTCAAGGAGTGCGCGCCACGGTACAGCCACCTACGCCATGGCCTCCAGCATGGCAGCATGTTCTCCTTTCCTCTGAGCTGTAGCCTGCCCTGTTCCGGGCTGCGGTTCCAGGCACACTTGGTACATGTTATTCAACCTTATGAGATGATGCGTGGAGCATGGTTAAAACATATAGGTTCACTTAGACTCTTAGAGAACCTTAAGTCTTTGGTTCTTGAGATCTAAGGGTTGAGATTGATCTCAAAGATTTGATGAAGAAGTTGGTGCACTATATAAAGGGTCATCTAGCTTCAATACAACAAGATAATATACAAGATCATCATACAAGAGAATTCAAGTGCAAGTGTGAGAGTACAAAGACACAAAATAGAAAAGAGGCACTAGAATATATCTCATTCAAGAGTAGCTGGTTGTTTAGAGAGAGAGTAGAATAGATTGGGGATTCTAGGGCTTTGTAATTGGAATTTTCTTAGGGAAAATTCCAGGGAAACATTTAGTCCTTATCACTTTCTTTTTCTCTTCTTTCATTCTTCAAGAACTAGAGGATTCTTGAAGAGGTGTTGCTGTAATTGTAAGAACTCTATTGATTTAGTGCAGAGAGCTCGGAGTAGCTCATGGGTACGTAGGCACATTGCCGAACCTCGATAACAATTGCTTCTGTTCTCTTTCTTTGATTGGTCTGTTTCTATTCATTACAAGTCATTCTAGACTTGGGCATCTTGAGGTGATTTCCAACAAAACAGTTAACAAGTTTTTTCTGACTGCCTTGATCTACCAAATGTTGTGTCTAGCAGCATTTCTTAAGGAAATTTTAAGTGAAATGAAAAAAAAAATCATTTCTAATCCTTCATAGATATCACTTGATAGTTATCTATTATAAGCTTAATTTCAATCCAATTATTCAATAATGTTTTACTGTCTTAGTTTTAAATAGTGAAATGCCTATTAAAAATGGTATATTCAATTGTTTTAAAGATCGTAAGTAAGAGAAAATAAAAAGACAAAAAGAAAACATAGTAGAGAACAAAATCAAATCAATAAGAAAGAAAGGAAAAGCCAATAACTTTTTTGACAAATGGGAATGGAAAGATAAAATTACCTGACTAGATTAACTCATCCTTATTAAGAATTAAGTTATCTTAATAAGATTAGACAGAGAAGCACATAAGTTGAGCCAAGAACAAAGTGTGCCATTGAACAGTGAATGCTCACATCACATGACCGATGACAAGTCAAAATTCACTGAGCTCAATTCAAAAAAGGTAGGAAAGGTAATCGTGGGCAACAGTACAAAGTGTGCCATTGAAGGGGTAGGAAATATTGATCCTTCCTCTTCACTATTAAGAAGGATGGCAATCCATGAAGAAGAGAATGCTTCCTCCCCTCAAGTCAATAAAGTTCCCAAAACATCAAACACTCAAAGCAGTGAGGAACAAGAGGTACCCCAACAAACTAAAATTTCAGAACAACCTCAAATCAGAAACTGGAAGCATAAGAGCAGTCATCCACTCGATACGGTGATAAGTAGTTTGTCTGGTGGTATAACTACTTGATCTTCTACCAAAAAAATATGTGCTAATTATGCATTCATTTCTCATTTAGAACTTAAGAACATAGATGAAGCATTAAAAGATGAATATCGGGTCAATGCTATGCATGAAGAACTTAACCAATTCCCTCGGAATAATGTTTGGACACTAGTACCTAGGCCTAGTCATCAATCCATCATAGGAACTAAATAGGTATTCATAAATAAAATGGACAAATCTAGAATAGTAACTATAGCTAAAGGATATTACCAAGAAGAATGAATAGATTATGATGAGACATATGCACCTATAGCTAGACTAGAAATCATTTGCATGCTACTTGCATTTGCATGTTTTAAAGATTTTAAACTATATCAAATGGATGTTAAAAGTGCATTTAAATGGTTTCATTAATGAAGAAGTTCATGTGGACCAACTTCTTGGTTTTGAGGACCAGTATTTTGAAAATCATGTTTCCAAATTAAATAAATCACTTTACGGTTTAAAACAAGCACCACGTGCTTGGTTTGAAAGACTTGACAAATTTTTTGTTGACAAAGATTTTAAAAGAGGCACATTTGACATTACTCTTTTTATTAAAACTAAGGGTAAGGATATTTTGCTTGTACAAATATATGTGGATGACATTATCTCTTGCTCTACTAATGAAACCTTGTGTCAAGAGTTTTCCAATATTATGACTATAGAGTTCGAGATGATTATAATGGGTGAGCTCAGATATTTCCTGGGTCTTCAAATAACACAAACAATGGAAGTAATATTCATAAATCAATCTAAGTACATCAAAGATCTTCTCAAACGCTTTGGATTAGAGAGCTCACACTACTACAAAACTCTTATAGCAACAGGTAAGACTCTTGACCAAGATGGACAAGGTACGTCTGTAGATCAAAAATTATATCGAAGCATGAAAGGTTCACTCTTGTATTTAACTACGAGTCGACTTGACATATCGTTCAGTCTGTGTTTATGTGCACATTTTCAAGCATCCCCCAAAGAATCTCATTTATCTGTTGCTAAAAGAATTTTTCGATATTTAGCATCTACACCTTATCTTGGTCTTCTTTATTCGAGAGACTCTTTGTTTCAACTAAAAGCCTATTAAGATGCGGACTATGGAGGTTGCAAAGTATCTCAGAAAAACACAAGTAGGACGTGTCAATTCTTGGGGAGCATGTTGATTTCCTGGTTTAGCAAGAAGCAAAACTCAGTGGCACTCTCCACCACTGAGGAAGAATACATCGTTGTCGGAAATTGTTGCGCTCAACTGCTATGGATTCGTCAACAGGTACTTGATTACCGATTTGAATTTCATAAAAATATTATTTTTTGTGATAATTTAAGTACAATATGTTTAACTAAATACGCAGTGCAACACTCTAAAGCCAAGCATATCGAAATCCGACATTACTTCATTCGTGATCATGTCAAGAAAAGGGATATCTTTCTAAGTTATGTAGACTCTGCTAATCAAATAGCCGATATCTTCACAAAACCCCTTTGCGAGGACACCTCCACTCGATTTTGAATGGTTCTCGGAATGTGTAATCTTGAGTATTATTTTTATCCGAGCCAACCACGAGACTCGATGGCCGAGATGTTGGCCAACAATGTTTTATATTTGCTTTTTATGTTTGCTCTTTTATCTGTTCTTTGATCTATTTAATCCCCATGTGTTCAAGGGGAGCTTCTTATCACCTTTTGATTTTAAATAAAAAAAAATAGGGGAGAAGTCGCACTGCTTGGTTCTTTTACTATTTACATATTTGCACTTTTTGTTTAGATTTGTCATATTCATCTACACTGT
Source organism: Bretschneidera sinensis (assembly GCA_023935145.1). NCBI lineage: Eukaryota > Viridiplantae > Streptophyta > Magnoliopsida > Brassicales > Akaniaceae > Bretschneidera > Bretschneidera sinensis. The sequence continues at coordinate 74,170,897 of CM043701.1, read as the reverse complement.
TTATTCAATGTTTTGTCTACATCAAAAAGAGGAAGATTGTTAGGATATTTATGTTTAATCCCCTGGTTTAGATATTTTGATGTAGCAAAACCATGCTATTATTACTAATTTGTTTACTTAAGTGTGCGGGATCTTTATGACTAGTAGACATAACTCAAACTTCTTTATATCAAGACAATGTTAGATTGCAGAATCAGAGAAGATTTCAGAATCATAAAATATTACGGAATCAGAGAAGATTGTAGAAGACAAGGTAGACGCCTAGATAGGCGTTTGCACATACATAAGCTGTATGGCGAGACATCTAAAGTCAAAGCTGAGGAATGAAGCTAAAGATGAACTAGACGCCTGTCCAATGAGCTAGGTGCCTGATAAGAAGAAGTCGCCTGCGGAAGAAAGAGTCGATTGAGTTTGCCTCTGCCAGGAGTAGGTACTGGGAGTGAGCTAAGCCCTGCTTAGGTGGCTGTCCTTGCAACCTGAAGATTGAAGACCGAGGCCTACACAGAAGCTGAAAATGCATGGCAAGAGGCCTAATTAAATGTTCGGGTAGACGTTTGCCGAAAGCTGTTGGAAGCCCATCAGTTCCATATTTAACGAGATCACAGTCATAAATTCGGAGGATTTTTCGAAATCACAAAAGAATAAATTTCATAATTGCCTTACTTGAAGAAAAAAGTGAAGACTATAAATAGTGGAAGCTGACATGAAGACAAAACACATAATCTACAAGCTTGAAATCAGAATCGATTCCCACTCAGTTTTTAGTATTCATTCAGTGAGTTGTGAGATTGTGAGTTGTGAAAGTGTGACATTCTGTACGATTTTCTTGTTACTTGTTAAACGCAAGCATTTGTATGGCTGATCAACTAGTGAACTCAGTGGACCAGGGAAGCCTATTGAAGAAGGGAAGTACGTACATTCATATTGCCCAACCACTATAAAATCTTGTGTCCAATTGTCTTCTTCACTATCTCTTTACTTTAGCAAGTCTTTCAGTTCTTGTTTTATTAGTCTCTAATTTTAATCTAATTTTATTTTCCTAATATCTTTGAATTATTTTATAGAACCAATTCACCCTTTCTTGGTTTACTTGACAATTACAAAGGTAAGTTAGGTCATTAAAATGTAATTACATTTTTTCATTTTCATTGCAAATCAAGTATTCCAGTAGAATTGGGCTCAGGAAGAAGTTTAGAATTGTAATAGTCCTACTTCACTGATTCTTAGTTATGGAGGACTAGTCAAAGATCTTTTTAAGAATAAAAAATCTAGAATGAAACAAAATCGTAATAATATCTAGATAATAATTAGTTTATTTTATTTCCTTATTTACATACATTAGGGTTTTATAAATGCTGAAGGCTTGTTATTTTTACTGGCAGTTTATGAATGAGAATATAATCAGTTTTGAATTATAATATTGCTTGCCCATATGATTTGGGTTGCTAGTTTTAGATTAGTTTCAGATTCTTGTTACTGTACGGCATCAAGCGGTATCAGAGCGTAAGGATCTTAAGATTTACATTGTCTGTTGAACACACACAGCCTACGGTCGCCGTCCTCCGCCACCGTTGCTACCACGTGCCACCACTTTGCATCGCCTCCGCCACTAGAACATTTCCCTGACACCACTACTCTGCTCGAAATTTTCCTCTCTTTCTAGATCTGATACTCACGCACCTTGTACCCTCCGAAAAACGGCCCGAAATCGCCTCAACCACCGCAACATCTCAGCCTCGATCCACCCTTTTTCGGCCATCCATTGCTGGATCGGAGCCCTCCATCAAAACCTTTAGCCTCTCACGGCCAAACCCGGGACTCTTAGGCCATCCCTCCACAATCTCCACCCGCAACACCTCTGTGACTCTAGGACCTAACATGGCCCGATATTCCGCTCAGCCACCTCCGAGCATTGGACGCCCGAGCCGACCCCACCCCAGTGACCAAAGACCTGTTCCGATCAGACTCATGCCCCTCTGGCACTAATTCGACATGGATCTGAGTGGCTCAAATCCACCAAAGACCTATTTGTTTCTGGCCAGAGGAAGAAGACAAGTCTAGTCTTCAGAAGCCGAGTCGAGCCACGTAGGAAGCTGATCCGAGCCGAGCCAACATCTCAACACCAAAAAAAAAACATAGAAGCTATATACCTATCAGAGTGCCACAAAAAAGGTTAGGTTTTCCATTTTTAAAACTTATTAATATTTTACTGTTTGGTGTAGTCAATTTTGCTAGTTCAAGTTTAAATTTTCTATTTTATTGACTCGTTACTACACCAAAAAATAGATAAATAAATAAATAATCTTGGTCCTTTTATTGATTTGTCACTTATATTACTACCTTGTGCCTTTACTGACCTATCACTTCAATAAATAACTTATGCCTTTATTTGACCTATCACTTAGATTAAGTTCGAAGCTTTATACGCACACAAGCAGCTTATTTATTGCTTGTTTTGCTTAAAGTAATTTAATTTGACTCCTATCATTGTTACACTCATTGCATTCACTTACATAACTATGCATTCCGGAAAAGAAACCACTCCCCTTACCTTACTAGACACGTAGGCCATCAATGGTAGAATGAGTGATATTGAACATCAAATAGGCTTACTCAATGGTAGACTAGATCAACAGACTGTTCAGTTAGAGCAGATATTAAGTACCTTGCAACTTCGAGCGGGTGTAGGATTTCTCGGTCCATCTGATAAGTCCAAAACCTCCGTACGGTCTTTGCATGGTCACTTAATGACCCATGAACGTAGCACAATCCATCCTAGAGTGAGTCACACCACTAATCCTGCTATGAGGTTTTATTTTGATGAAGAAACGAAGAACTCTCGAAGGTGTAAGTGTGGATCCTCATTAGGTATACCCCTAAAGTGAGTTAATGCATTGAGTATCTACGAAGATATGTAGTAGTTGCCTTCCACGTCAGGTTGATAAGCAATGTAAGATGGTTGATCGAGATTCTGTGGGATGAAGGATTGCTTCATTGGTCTTTGCTCAGGTGGTTATTGATTTTCGATCTATTTCGCCATTGGTGCTTCCTCCTCGGTCTTTTCTTCTACCTCTTCAGAGTTGTCTCTAAGCCTTTGTCGGATGGTCTGCTCAAGCTCGGTGTCAAGAGAAAAGAACGTTGGATGAAGGGGTAGAAATAAAATAGAAAATAAATAAAAAATACTAAACTAAACGAAAATAATTCTAGAAAGAAATTTAGCACAATCCCCGGCAACGGCGCCAAAAACTTATTGTTCGTTTATCTACCTAAATAAATAAGTAAATAATCGTACAGCTTTACTTGCAAGTGCACAAGGTCAATAGTAGCATAGTGTGCAAGTGCGAGATCATCTCCACAGGGATTGGTGATTTTCGATTTAGAATTAGTTTCTCAATATAAAAAGGTAGAAATAGATGTTGAGTGTGAATTAATAATAATAAGAACATAGAGCTTTGATATCCACCACTAATCATACTTTCCTAATAAGTAAAGTGCCAATGCTATAGCCCTATCACGAATACCTAATGGTTGTTAACCTAAGGGCATGGTCCACTCCTTAGGCTATTGATCTCCCTAAGCAACGAGTTAGGCATGGTGTATACTCTAACTATTTTTCTCTCTTAAGGGATTCAGCATGGTGTATACTGAGTTGTTCCTTAAGAGAGCATAAGGGCTGTGGAAATCGACAACCACATGGGACCTAGGGCTTGGTCCACTCCTGGTTTCCCATGTTAATTAATCCAAGAATCCGGTGTGGATTTCTTTTATTACTATTGTCAGACCCAGGACTCGGTCATCCAAATTGATCTAACTAACTAATTCATACCATATGCATACGTTGATCAGACACACACATATGAGGAATTTTTAAATAAACACAAGCATTAATCAATTAAAGCATAATAACATAGCTATTTTGCAAAGGCAATCAATGATTATATATATAGGAAAGCATAATCAGGGCTTCAATCGAGCCCTATTAAGAAGTTAGTTACATATACTAAGTGAACTAAACATCATAACCATAACTAAACTAGAACAGAAAAATAAAACTCGAAGAATACTGAGGAGACGAGTCGTCAATTCCTCTCTAAAGCTTACAACTTCAAGCTCTATCAAAAAGTATGTTTTCTGTGTTTTACAAGACTATATATAGGTCTCTCAGGGTGATCCGAAACCCTAATTTCCAATTTAAGGTCTGGAGACTTCTTTCCAATTCCGGCTTTGCCGCCTCTAGTGCGTGTGCGCTCGATCGTATGGATTTGCGCTCGAACGCATGTGTGCGCTCGATCATTCTAAGTGTGCGCTCGATCACAAGGGAGGTGCGCTCGAGCGCACCTTGCTGGTTTTGCAAAACTTTACTTTTTATTCCTTAGAGCTCCAAAATGTCTTCTTTTTGTCAAAGCCCTATGAAAAACATATAAAACACGAAAATGAAGTAGAATCTACTAAAATAGATAAACAAAGAGCCTAACAAGCGTAAATTAAGGGGTTCAAATATGACTATTTAAGTTCTTATCAAGGTCCCTTACTCTAGTGCAGTTGGATCAGTAATATTCATGATGGTAAGCACTAGACCCGACATTTCTCAGGCAATTAGTGTTCTCAGCAGATTTGTGAGTAATGTCGGAAAGGAGCTTTGGCTTGGGATGAAGGGGTTACTGAGGTATTTAAAGGCTCAGTTGCAGCCGGTGGTAGCACTCTCAACAATCGAGGCTGAGTACATAGCGGCAACGGAAGCCATAAAGGAGGTTATATTGTGCAAAGGGTTGTTAGAAGAGTTGAAGGTCCTAAAAAAGCAGGTGGTGGTGTATTCGGATAACCAAAGTGCGTTGCACTTGTGTAGGAATCGAGTGTTCCATGAGAGGACGAAACATATGGATGTTTGGTATCATTTTATTCGGGAAAATGTTACGAACGGATACATTCATGTGGACAAAGTCGCAACAGAAGAAAATCCTGCAGATTTAAGTACTAAAGTTCTACCTCTAAGAAAGCTCAATCATTGCCTTGGACTTATTAGGATTGGAGTCGGTTGATATGGTGACTCATGCTGAGTTTGGATCCTGAGTTCTCTGCACAATGGGTTCGGGTTTAATTGCTTAGACAAAGGTAGAGATTGTTGGGATTTGTCAAAGAATTAAACGGATGAAAAGTCCAGCATCAGGTCCAGGTTGTGCGCCGCGGCCTCCAACAAGTGGAGGGAGTCCTCCTTCAGGTGCGCGCCTCGGCACCGACCAGTCGTGCCACGGCCTCCAGCAAGGCAGCAAGTTTCCCCTTTTTTGAGCCTTAGTACGCCCTATTATGAGCCTCAGCACGAAGCACACCTGACATGAATTTTTCAGCACTTTGAGATGGTGCGTGGGACTTTGTTAAAATGCATAGGATTGCTTAGACTCTTAGAGAGCCATGATTCTTTGGTTCTTGAGATCTAAGGGTTGAGATTGATCTCAAAGATTGGATGAGGTAGTCATTGCTCTATATAAAGGGCCTTCTAACAACAAGTGAAGACATCATCTCAACAAGAGAGAATGACATGTAAATGTGTGTGAAATAGAACACATGGTCTGTGAGAGTACAAAGACACTAAACACAAGAGAGACTCATTCAAGATAGGCTGGTTGTTTAGAGAGAGAGTAGTATAGATTAAGGATTCAAGGGCTTTGTAATTGGAATTTTCTTGGGGAAAATTCAAGGGAAACACTTAGTCCTTATCACTTTCTTTTTATCTTCTTTCATTCTTCAAGAACTATAGGATTCTTGAAGAGGTGTTGCTGTAATTGTAAGAACTCCATTGATTTAGTGCAGAGACTTTGGAGGAGCTCACGGGGACGTAAGCACATTGTCGAACCTCGATAACAATTGTTTGTGTTCTTTCTTTGATTGTCTGATTGCTATTTGTTGTTTATTACAAGTCATTCTAGACTTGGGTGTTTAGAAAGATCACAACCTGGGATTCCGCAAGAAGGTGATTTTCCAACATAGAGTTTCTCAATGAGTATACTTTTGCTCTTAAACATCGTTCCGGTATTGAGAACAAAGTAGTTGATTCTCTTAGTTGAGTAATCACGGTTCTTCAAGTGATGAAGGCCCAGGTGGTGGGCTTTGATAGGATGAAAGATGATCACCCTGCGTGCTTTGATTTTTGGATTATTTATGAGGAGGTTAGGAATGGTAACCATGGAGAATATGTTGATTTTGTTATCCATGAAGGATATCTCTTTCTTGCCACGAGACTATGCATCCCACGTACCTCCCTTAAGGAATTTCTAGTTTGGGAAATGCAAACTGGCGGACTAACCGGTCACTTAGGTTATGACAAAACCATAGCATTAGTGGAGGATAGGTTTTACTGGTCTTCACTAAAAAGAGATGTTCTGCGAATAGTATTCAAATGTCGAACTTGCCAACTCACTAAGGCCAAAAGGCAAAACACATGTCTCTACACCCCTTTACCTGTTCCCCATGCTCCATGGAAAGATTTAAGTATGGATTTTGTTCTTGGGTTGCCGAAGATAACTCAGGGGCACGATTCCATTTTTGTAGTGGTAAACTGGTTTTCTAAAATGGCCCACTTTGTTCCTTGTAGTAAAGCATCTGACGCCTCACACATAGCAAAGCTATTTTTTTTAAGGAGGCTGTTAAGTTGCATGGGTTACCTTTGACCATTGTGTCTGACAAGAATGTCAAGTTTTTCAGTTATTTTTGGAAGATACTTTGGAAGATGTGCTGCACCAACGTGAAATTTTTCGCCGCATTTCATCCCCAAACTGATGGGCCGACCGAGGTAGTTAACAGTAGTCTAGGTGATTTGCTTAGGTGTATTGTGAGAGAGAAACAAGGCACTTGGGACTTACTCTTGCCTACTGTTGAGTTTGCCTATAACAATTTGGTCAATCGCTCTACTAGTAAAAGCCCTTTTTGAGATTGTACATGGTTATTCACCTCGTACACCCATTACCTTGTTCCCCTTGCCCTTGATGCTCATATTTTTGAACCAGCTGAGTCCTTTGCACAACACATTCATGACCTGCATGCTCAAATTCGTCAGAAAATTACTTTAAGTAATGTTGATTATAAACTTACTGTTGATGTGCATCGTAGGGCTAAATAATTTAATGTAGGTGATTATGTCATAGTCTACATTAAACCCGAGCAACTTCCTAGACATTCATCCAAAAAATTGCATGCCTATGCTATGACCCCTTTCCACTCCATGAAAGCTTGGAACTAATTCATATTTACTTGACTTGCCTAAACAGTTTAATATTAGCTTTGTTTTCAATGTGGAGGACATAACCCCTTATCATGGTACTTTTGAGCCTCCGGTATTGCCTTCTAGTGTTTCCACAGGTAGTCAGGTGCCCAGGCTCCCAACTTTTTTGCTCCAACAAGACGAGGTTTAGAGTGTGTGGGATGAGGAGTTCATTGCTTCTCTAGAGGGAGATTTCGTCGCTTTCTTATTAACTGGCGTGGTTGCCCGGATTCCAACGCGTGCTATCTCTCCGGAATCGAGTTCTTTTCACGCAATGTGAATGATGGAGGACCAGTCAAAGATTTTTTCAAGAATAAATACTCCAAAAGGAAACAAAATCATAATAATATCTAAACAATAATTAGTTTATTTGTTTCCTTATTTACATACATTAGGGTTTTATATATACTAAAGACCATTTATTTTTATGGGCAATTTATTAATGAGAATACAATCAGTTTTGAATTAGAATATTGTTTGTCCATGTGATTTGGTCTGTTAGTTTTAGATTAGTTTCAGATTCTTGTTACTGTACGGTATCACTTAGCATACAAAAAAGGGTTGAAATCTTTTTGATGCAACTCAGCTTGCAAAACTATTTCTTAATCAGTTATATTTTCTCTCTCCATCAGTACTTAAACATCAGAGGTTGAAAACATGCAGGTGATCATCCAACCATCAAGGCTTTAATGAAAAATAGTGTTCCTATTATGATTTATCACAAGAATAGATAGTTTTCTGGACGACTGCACAATTGGTAATTGAAAACATATTAACCAAGCACTGGGAGCCAATTAAGTCACATCTTATTCTAAGTAGTTCTTCATTTTGATGATTTTAAATCCCACAATACCAAGAAGATTTTATTCTTATCACAATAATCAATTATATAGATTATACATAACAGAGAAAATGTTACATAAAAGATCATACTAGATAAATACAGGGACCGATATAAAAAAGACCTAGTCCACAATTCTCGAAAGCCAAGTTGAATGGTTTTTAGAGTGAGTGTCATTCTCTTCTACTTCACTGCTGATGAGCCTAGTAAACCCATTTCCTTTCAGTCAGCTTCGACAATCCTACAGAAAGTGAAAACCAGAGAAGAAACCAATCATTAGACGACCTAATTCGATTGATATCAATGCAAAGATATATGATCAAAAGAAGTAGAAGAGAATCCGAGCAGTAGAGAGCTAATAAGGGATAAATTAAATGTCATAAAGCAAACAGATAAGAAGGCTTACTGTCTTATCACATAAAAAAGGGCTTAAGAACATTCTTAGCGTTAGGATGGTCCTACTCCAATGATTCCCACTATTCTTTTGGGAAATACATATATTCTTTTGAGAGGAGGAGGAGGAGATGGTTTGCCATTCTCAAGCCTCACAGTTGTCTACTCTAATTTCTTGAACAGAGTTACAAATCATTACTCCATTTCTAGAACAGATGCTCTTCAATTGTAGTAGATAGCTTAAGGCCAAAATCTTTAACTTTGGAAAAGTGAATTGAACATCATAGTTGTTGTTGTTCATAACAGAAGGGTTGTTATTGTTGCTTTCTTCAACCATAATCCCTTCTGCAGCTAGTATTATCTCCTTCAAATTCTGACAATTATAGAGACTGATTTTTTCCAAGTTTTGGAGGTGTGATAGCAAGGTAGGTGGGAACAGCTTCTTTATATTTGGACAATTATATAAATAAAATTTTCGAAGGCAGGAAAAGGAATCCTTTGTGCTACTACCGATGGTGCAGCAGCTCATTCTCAGCGCAACAAGACATGTAAGTTTGGCAAATCCACAAGCTATAGAGTCTCGAGGCTTTCCAGTACTGTATTGCAGATGGAGGTCAAAGAAACTACAGACTTTATCCCATCACATCTACAAATTACAATTTTACGCTATTTAGTCACATTTTCGAGAGATGAAACATCACATAAGCTTTTTATATTGTGGCACTCTGAAATCTCCAGTTCTTCAATATCTCGTGGGAGCACCAGGGGATCTTCTCCCTCTCTGCTTACTTCGCACTCTTTTAGATGGACTTCCTTTCCAAAATTGTTAAGAAATACAGATTGATATTCTGTTCCTACTGTAACATAGTATTGACTCATTGAAGACCTATAAGGCTCTGCTAGAGAACTGACATATCTATTTAAGTCACTTAAATAGAAAAAATGGCATGCTAATGTTTCCAATTTCATCAGGCTCACGACTTCCTCTACTTTGATTGCTGAATTGAGCTTGAGATATTGAAGATAGGAGAACCTAGGTAAAATCCCATGGGGTATCTCCTTTATACCTTCCGCATTCAGATTGAGATATCTAAGACCAACCAGCATTTCAATGCTTTGAGGTACTTGATCGAGTCTAGTATCTTGAAGATCCAACTTTTTTAATATGTTAAGCTTTGCCAATGACGGGATATGTTTTAATCTTGTACAACTTTTCACCATTAATGTAGAGAGATTCCGCAAATCAGAAACAGAATCTGGCAATTTCTCAATGCTTGTCTTGGAAAGATCAAGAACCTTTAACTCGCGTAATTTCAAAAAGAATGAGTCTTCAATCCTCTGCAGAGGAGGAATTTTACATAACAAGAAGGTCAAGAGGATGGAAAATTTTGGTGAATTACAAGAATTAATTTCTTCTATGTAGTTATCCATTAAAGAAACCCTGTGGAGATCTTCTTTCCATTCCTCATCATCAGGTATTTCTCGCAATTGCATACCAGCTTTCACCATGGATCAAGGACTCACACTCATGATCTGCAATGCCATATCTCGAATCAAATCATGCTTTTTGACAAGGTTCTGTCCAAACAAATCTTCAGCGCTTTCCAATAAGCATGCATTCTCCAGTTTGTCAACATAGTATAACCTTCGTTGAATCTTGCTTGCCAACTATCTAGGGCTTGTTTGGGGAGGGTTTTCAAAAACCCTTTTCAGTGTTCAAACTCTTTTCAAACTCTAGTTTAATGTTTGGCAATAGTTTTGTAAAACAGTTTTGTAAAACAGTTTTCTAAAATCAGTGTTCAAACACTGATTTTAGAAAACTCTCAAATGGGGTTTTCAGTGATTATTTTCATTTTTGCAGCCCTAAAACACTGCTCTCTACTCCTCTCGATCTAGTGTTCAGTGTTCCTCGTCTCTCTCTCAGCACTCTCTTAACCCATATCTTTGCTCTCTCTCTCAGTCCTTTCTCTATTAAACCCACAGATTCTTTTAACCCATTTCTCCATCTCAAATACGTGTTCTGTCTCTCAACAATTTCAGTCATCTCTCTCTCAAACCCACAAATCAGTTTTCTCCAAGCGATGAAGAACCCTAAGCCCAAGCTACTCGCAAAGAACCCACCCTTGCTGTGAAGAAACTGCAAGCTCCATCGCCACTCCACTGACCCTCCGCCGCTCCACCGCCCTTTCCGTGAAGAACCCGCGAAGAATTGTCTTTGCTAGTGTCAGTGCCAACCTTTCCTTTTTGTCTAATTTTGACTTCTTCTCTGATCCGTCTCTCTCTTGCCGTCATTTTCTCCTTTTCAGCTTCTTTTTTAAAGTAAAATAAATAAATCAATTTCAAAACCCCTTGCTTTACTCCTTAATACTCCATCTTAAGGGCCCACATTGTCTCCTTTTTATCTCTCTTTGTAGTTGTTTTTTAATTTTTTTTTTTTGGGTTGTGTTTCTTTGCTTGGAGAGATTGATAAGAAAAGAAAAGGAATCTCTAGAATCGAAAGAGACAAATGGCGATGAACATTGGAATGATGGACAGTGCCTACTTTGTTGGCAGAAGTGAAATTCTCACATGGATCAACAACCGGCTTCAGCTCAATCTTTCTCGTATAGAAGAGGTATTATGCATTTATATACTCACATATATATTGTAAGCATTTGTCAATTGTTGACTGTTTACTAAGTAACGAGGGTAATTTTTTGTTTCATTTCACGATTTTAATATGGTTTATGGTATGTAAATAGGCAACGACTGGGTGTTAAAAGTTTGTTTCTTTATATCATTTGGTAGATGATTGATAGGTTTCTTGCCAGTGATTTGTTATTGTGATCTTTTCCTTCTTGAATCTAATGGGTTTGTTTGGTTATTGGAAAAAAAATGAACGAAATTAGGAGGAAGTGCTATGAAATGGGTTTCAAAAGATAATCCCAAAAAGCAAACGATTGTGATGGGGAACTTCTTTTGGTTGAAATGAGGTTCTTTTAGCATACTATGAAATGGAAGATGTTATCGGACTTCTTAATGATATGCTTATCTAGTCAGTGCTGGTTTTCTATCCTCACATTATAATCTGTCTTTCTTTCTTGTAATTCGACATGATATCTATACAAGCGAAAAACCAACAGTCTTCTGGGTTTTGGACTTTAGGACGTGAATTATTGTGAGAAATTAAGAAGGCAATCTAGTTCAGTATGAGAGTTTTGTTCTCTTTATAGGGTTTAATTTGGTGTGAACTTGGGTGACATATACCCTACTTTTGGGCTAAATAGCAGTATCAATATTTATTGATTCAGCAGTTGTAATAGGTAGTTCCTTTTTTCCATCCTTGATATAATGCTAATGACTACAAAGGATAGCTGCACATGGTGAGAGAATTATGAGTAGGATTGATGGTTATGTTGACTGAATATGTCCATCATAGTCATTGTCACTGAATGCTTTAGTGGTTGCACCAATAGAAATTATATCTTTCTTTTATCAGTATTTTTGCTCCTCTGAAATTTTAATGCTTTTCATTTCTCTTCAAATGGCTAGGCTGCATCTGGTGTTGTGCAGTGTCAGATGCTGGACATGACCTATCCAGGAATTGTTCCAATGCACAAGGTATCTTCAAATGATTTTTATCTTCATCTCTTCTTTATTTCAATAATTTTTGTCATAACACAGCTTACCTGATTGTAATTTCCTTAATTGCAGGTGAATTTCGACGCAAAAATAGAATACGATATGATCCAAAATTACAAGGTTCTGCAGGATGTATTCAACAAGTTGAAAATTGATAAGGTAATTACCATAATTTCATTGTGATTTACAGGCTGATTTTTTTGTGCTGGGCTTGTGTGAACTTTTTGTTGCTTATTTCCTTTTCTTTTAGTATTAGATATGCATTTGAACAACTGATTGTTGGGTGAGATACTGAGATCACTTGCTAAGTATTTAAAAAGTTGAAAAACAAGAATGATGTTTATTACAATATGGGCCTGGGGGATTGGTTATTAGTTTCTATATTTTCTGGCATCCTGTCTAGCTCTAAGAAAGCTCAGCCTGTGTGAATTTTGTTCTGGTTTGCTTTAATCTAACCAAATTGCAGGTCCAAAGCAGTATACAAGGAACATAAATACTTGAAAGGAGATCTGAGAAGTAAGGAATATAAGAAGGAAGTTGAGGAAATACTAAAGAGCCAACAAACAGTAGGAATGTGGCCTAAAAGAAGATTCTAAGAATAGTGGGTTGAGCTCCCTTGGCTAAATGTTTCTCTTGTCATTCTTCTTCTGTCTGGAGAAGGTATTCGAATTGGGGAAAAACTAAACCTCTCAATGTTGAGGATCATAGTTCAGATCAGTGAATATTTTTGGAGTGCAAAGTTTTCCTTGTCATCATCTTTTATATAGAATTGGCTCTCTTAAATTCCACATAAATTTGTCAAATCTCCATTTTAGAATAATCTGAAATACTAGCCTGCTCACTGCTATGTCGGATTGTGGATGTGGAGGAAGCAACAACTTTCCAACTTCTAAGAATTTTAATATTACTGATGCTATAATTCCACTCAGCGTCACACATACATATGTAGTATGCAACCCTTTTGCATGTGAAAAAAGTTGAAACCTTCCAATCCGGACTCTCTCTTAACTGATTTTTTTTTAATTATACAAAAATTGTATATTGCATAATTGCACTTTTAACTAAAAGTTCTATGTGTTGACAACAGGGTTTTTGGGATGCTCAGAATGTGGGAACTTCCATAGATTAGCTTGGTGAATATTCTGACTTTGAAGGGCCTGATAGATTTGATCGCAGTCGGAGCACAAGAAGAAGTTCCACTGGCCAGAAATCCCATCCAAAGATGAGAGAAACAGAGGACGATTGGGAGCTTCCATTACATTATTTATGATCTTTAGGGTCTTTATGCCTTCTGATTTCTCTCCCTTTCTTTTAGATGTATGTATATATTGAAGGCTGGGCAATATTTTCTCATTTTCTTCATTCTTGTTTCTGTTGTCTTATGGAATAACCGGGTATTAATCCATACAGTTAATTCTCCGGTGGGATGGTAGCTGCTGGCCATTTGAAGCTGCCTTCATACTATTACCATGTTATATTTAGCAGCTGTGTTGTATATATAAAATTATAGGATAAAACAAGAAGCCGAATAAACAATACTTATTGTTTGTGAATTGTGATATTGACTTTTTTTATTTTATTGGTTCTTCAATTTTTCTGCTGCTCTGCACCTAGCATTTTGTGGAAGTCCTTTAAAAACTTTCTATGAATTATGCATTGATATTAATTTGAAAAGGATTGGAACCAAAAGTGAAGTTGAAATTTTCATTGAAAAGTTGAGAACTCCATGTCATAAGAGATAGTAGCTGAGAACTGGGCCAATTAATTAACGTTCTTATTTGTGTTAATTTAGTTTTTTTAAGTTACTGAATTATTTTTTTTCTTAGGAATAATGTTGTCATGTTTGATCGATGATATATAAAAAATATTAACATTTTAAAATAAAATAATATTAATTATTTTCAAGTATTTGGTGTGTGCTTAAAAAATTGTATTTAGTAAATATGGGAAATAAAATTAATTTTAGATATTAAAATTTAAACTGAATACTGAAAGCTGAAAACAATTACAAGAAAAGATAATCCAAACAGTTTTCTATTTTCAAAACAGTTTTCGAAAACTGATTATCCAAACAGCATTTCACTAAAAACTGTTTTAGAAACAGTTTTCGAACATTGTTATCCAAATATGTTTTCGAACACTGAAAATTGAAAACTATTTTCAGAAACTCTTTTCGAAAACAGTTTTCGAACACTGAAAACTGAAAACTGTTACCAAACATGCCCCTAGCCTATCATCCTTTAAACAATCATAAAATCTTCAAGGTATAATGAACAATATAAAAGGGATTCTCGAAGCCTATCATCCTTTAAACAATTGTAGCTAAAATTCAGCTTCTCAATTACTTGAGTTTCCATCTCATGGTCTCTGCTTCTAGAACTTATCAAATCTTCTAAGGCATTCGACCACTCAAACGTGTCATTTGCACGCTTCAAACTTCTAGCAACTGTTATAATTGCAAGCGGCAAACAAGCACATTCTTTAGTAACTTGCTTGGCAATTGCTTCTACGCCTGGGATACACAAAATATGGCGCCCTACTTTATCCAAGAACAATTCCCATGTCTCTTGTTCTAATAAAAGCTCTATTTTAATATCTTTACAATCCATCTTTCAGCAAATTTCAAGGGATCGAGTTGTTAAGATCTGTTAGAGTTATTATTTTTATTTCCTTTATTTTTCCTAAAGGGTAGTTTTGTACTTGGACTTATCTATCTCATACATAAATAATATGTTAGCAGTGAAGGGTTGATTGAATAAACCCTAAACCTTTCTTCTCCATCTTCTTCTCTCTTTCTCTCTCTCATATCTAACCTAAACCCTAGATTACAACTCAACTTGGTATCAGAGCCCATAGTTTGGGACCCTGGTGGTATTCTTAGGCAAACCAAAGGAAAAAAAATATATAGTTAGGTTTAGATTCTATTTTTAGTTTCTATTATGTTTTTTCAACGAATTTCTCGACGTTCTTCAAGTGTTTTCCCTCTTCTCCAGCAACTTTTGTTTCATCTCCTACAGGTTCAGTTTTCTTTCTTTCCGGTGAGATTGTGACATCCTGTTACCGGTCATGAGTCCCCTGTTATGTGTGGTGATGCTGCGTGAAAAAAGAAAGTTTTTGGTTTTTGTTTATGTGTTGACCTGACTCGGATCCAAGTCAGATTTGCCCCTTGACACAATCCAACCTGTTTTGTGGATTCAGCCCATATAAAGCAGCTCGTTCCAATATGTTTTGTTGTCTTGTTGACTGATGAGTGCCAAATATTGCATATTTTGGCCCTTTAATTTACATTTGTTAGCTTAGTAATTTGTTACTTTGAGTTGTTTTCATTGTTTTCAGGTTTACAAGCACTGGGAAAAGAGTTTCACTAAAATTGCCAAAATCGCCTTACAGATCAGTCATTTTTGTGGATTTTACTGTATTGATTCCGGAAGAACCAGGAGATGAGCCATATATGGTTGGAAAGATCCGGAAGTCTATTTTCTGAGGGATTTTACGGCTTGCAAAAACGATTTTTCTAGAGAAAGTTATGGCCATTTTAGTAAACAAGGTTCTAGCTGAAGAAGTCTAGTGCGCTCGATCGCACCAGACTTGCGATCGATCGCAAATGCGCTCTTGCACATCCCACATCGGTTAAAAATGCTCTGTAGTGAGCCAATGTGCGCTCGAGCGCACCAGAGTGCGATCGATCGCACTCGGGCAGTATCCCACATCGATTTTGAAACCCATTGTGCTCCGGGACTCCCCCTATATAAACACCATCTGACCTCATCATTCAGTGTACAATTCCTGAGCCACTTTGGTGTTTACCGGTGGATGTCCGCTAGCATTCTGGTGGATCCCGAAGGCATTGCTACCACGAGGGGAAGCGCCGCCCGTCAGCGAGTGGAATTTGTCCCATGTAAAGTTTTTTATTTATTTCTTTATATTCAGTTGTTTTAGTTTAAATGTTTAGCACTTGTTATTATAGTTTTATAGTTATGAGTGGCTAGACTCTTCAGCTAAGGTTGAAGATGAAGCCCCGCCGTTGTTTGGCGTAGTAGTTCAGATTTGCTTGTACAAATCTGACAATTTTTAGTATAAATGTTCTGTCAATTATTTGAGTTAATCTTATAATTGATTGAGTTTAAATTGTCTGTTGGATTTTCTTTGTGTTTCATCTGATGGATACATTGAATGCTTTTCGATTAAATTGGATTCCCTTTGTGATTTGTTAAGAGCGGATACATCGGGTGCTTTTGGTTTAGTTGGGATATTCTTTGTTTTTTGTCTTATAGTTGGATTCATAGAATGTTTTGATAGGCTATATTTTTAGAACATGTATGCTTAACTTCGGTGGGGTGGATTCGGAAACCTTAGTGCTTTTTATTATTAGTTTTAAAATCAATTTAATTTAGTTTTAATTTATTTTACAAATTATCATTCAAAATTCGGAACTAGGTTAAGATAGAGTTAATTTAGATTGAAAATATACTTTCACAACGCAATTCCCTGTGGATTCGACCTCGCACTTGCACACACTATATTGCAAACGACTCGTGCGCTTGCGAGTAATTTAAAACTCACAACAAGTTTTTGGCGCCGTTGCCGGGGAGTTGTTTGGTTTGTGAAAATTTTTGGTCTAAAATGATTTTATTTTTCTACTAGTTAGTTATCTTTTTATTTAAAAAAAAAAAAATCATGTGGATGAATCCAGCGCCGGTTTCACAGTCTTTAGAGGACGCCCTCAAGGATTTCATTAAAATGACCGGCCCGTCCCTCAATGCTGCCAACACTTTCAATGTTGAAAGCTGTTCCATCTGTGCTAGTCCCATGCATCTAGCACAGAATTGCCCATCAATGCCGGCTTGTGCCGAGTATCCTATGGAACAAATGAATGCTTTCAATGACTGTTGTTGGCAATCAAATGGATCTTGCTCCGAAACATACAATCCAAGGTGGTGGGACCACTCTAATTTTTCATGGGAGCAGAACCAACCAATGAATCAGGGAGGAGCCCCTTACCATGCTCACAATCAATACACTCCCGAATTTCCTCCACCAATTCCAAATTATGGTCACTCAGCTTATCCAGCACCATCACCCGCTCACCAAGCTCCCATTCAAGCGCTAGTGTCGGTTCCACAGTCATTGGAGGACGCTCTCAATGATTTCATGAAAACAACTAGCCAATCTATGAGTGAAGTGATGAGTGCAACAATAGAAAACACCCAAGCGATTGCCACACTAGAGAGTCAAATTGATCAAATCGCAAGTTATGTGGGTGAAGGAGAGGAAGGAACGTTCCCCAGTCAAACTGAGCCTAACCCAAAGGAACAGTTTGCGGTGGGAAATTCTTCAACTCCAATGCATTGGCAGGAACAAGTGCAATCAACTGTCCCATACTTGTCTGGGAGACAAGTGGACAATCAAGTGGAAGAGAACCCTGCTATGCACCAAGGGCAAGAGTGTGGCAACAATGAGAAGAGAGATGCTGAGCCATCTACAGCCACTCGTATTATTAAGGATCTCTCTAGGTCGTTTTTACCTAAAGTGCCTTACCCTGAGAGACTACAAGTGCCCAAGAAAGAAGGGAAGTCTGAGGACATTATGGAGGCATGCTTTGCTCAGTTTGAAGAGGATTTGGATTTAGATAAGTTACTTGAGCAAGTAAATACTATCATGGAGTCTGCTCCTCGAGAGAGTAGTAGGACAGAGGAGACTATGGATGAATCCCGTATTGAGGATCCCTTGGAGGCATGCTTTGCTCACTTTGGAGAGGACTTGGGCTTAGATAAGTTACTTAATGAAGTAAATGTCATTTTGGAGTCTGATCCTAGAGAAAGCAATAAGACGGAGGAGACCGCCGCACCTGACACCCCCAAGAAGGAACTTAAGCCTTTACCAGATAATCTTAAGTATAAGTTCCCAGGTCCAGCAGATTCTTTGCCTATAATCATAGCTTTAGATTTGGATGATGCTCCAGAGGAGAAATTATTGGACGTCTTAAGAGAGCATAAGGAAGCTATAGGCTGGACTATTGAGGATGTCAAGGGAATCAACCCCTCATTGGTAATACACACGATACAGTTAGCGGAGAATGCCAAGCCATCGAGGGAGCCACAAAGAAGGCTCAACCCTGCTATGCAAGAGGTTGTGAGGGCAGAAGATATTAAGCTGTTAGAGGCAGGGATCATTTATCCCATCTCTGATAGCAAGTGGGTGAGCCAGATTCCAATCGTGCCCAAACGTGCTGAATTTACGGTAGTAAATAAAGACAACGAGTTGGTTCCAACTCGAGTGCAGTCAAGATGGAGAAAGTGTCTAGACTACCGTAAATTGAATGCTGCCACTAGGCCTGATCATTTTCCATTCCCATTTATTGATCAGATGGTGGAGAGCTTAGTTGGGCCTGTTTACTAATGTTGGGTCTGGCTGAAGACGTTAAACTTAGCGCTCATGGGAGGCACCCCACAGCTTATCTTTTCTTTTGTTTATTTATTATTTCGCATTTTTATGTTTAATGTTTGTTTCCAGTATTTTTTGTTTTCCAGTTTTTGTTTTTCAGGGACAAAGCGTACTTCAGTTCAAGTTTGGGGGTATGCTATGAGCCATACCAGTCCAGATAGTTCTCCATATCTCATGTCAGCTCTTTCCATATTAGTCACACATTGGGGTCAATGTGTAATTTAAGTTTGGGGGTATGGGAGACACATCACACACTTTGTCCTAATTTGTTGTCTTTTCGTCATAGAGATAAATGCATGCTTATGTTATCGTGAAATTTTGGTTGATCTAAACATTTTCTGTGATGTGATGTCATTGGTGAGCTTAACATTTTGAACACATGATCTGGTGATAAATTTTTAAAATTTAGTTACTTACTTTAGGCATTTTGAGAATTCACATGTTTGATCTAATCTAACACGAGCACATTAGCACAAATTATGTGAGGTATGACACGTGATTTTAATGTGTATTTTTCCTTATCTTAACTGTAACTGGATGACTTGTTGGATGAACTCTTGGGCATAGGAAAATATAAAAAAAAAAAAAAAAAAAAAAAAAAAAATTTATTACCAATAAACTTTTCGCTGAGTATTTGGACCTCTTGCCTCAGTAAGCAGTGAGTGTTCACGTCAAAAGGTGAAATTTTGCTTGGTAATATTAAGGTCGGTTTAATTTCGTAGCCTTTTTTACTCGAGTTAGTAAGTCCTTAGGGGTGTCTTTACACCTAATGCCCTAAAACCATCTGGTTTGGGAGTCATTGACTTAACACTCGCTACATGGGTCAATTAGAAAGCTCAAGGGAACTAAGCATAGCCGTGCCTTAATAATAAAAAATAAAAAAAAATAAAAAAAAAGAGTGAATAAAATAAAAACTATGCATTTTCGTTCATTTTTTATGCGAAATTCGGTGAATCTTGAGACATGGAGACCTTACACATTAGAGTTACTTGGAAGCTTCATTTTTATATGCTAATTCACCTTACACTGATTCAAGCTTGTGATGCCTTATCCTGCCTTTTGTAAGTAATTAGATTTTAACATTTCTATTCATTGCGAAGATGGGTTTACCTTTTTAAGCTTGCTTATGAATGAATATCATGGTGATGTGTGCTCCTTAAATTTTTGGATACCATGAGTGATGACTTTATCTTTATGTTCTTTGTTTTTCATTGAGTCTTTTATTTTGTTTTGCTAAGGGACTAGCAAATTGTAAGTTTGGGGGTATTTGATGAGTGCCAAATATTGCATATTTTGGCCCTTTAATTTACATTTGTTAGCTTAGTAATTTGTTACTTTGAGTTGTTTTCATTGTTTTTCAGGTTTACAAGCACTAGGAAAAGAGTTTCACTAAAATTGCCAAAATCGCCTTACAGATCAGTCATTTTTGTGGATTTTACTGTATTGATTCCGGAAGAACCAGGAGATGAGCCATATATGGTTGGAAAGATCCAGAAGTCTATTTTCTGAGGGATTTTACGGCTTGCAAAAATGATTTTTCTAGAGAAAGTTATGGCCATTTTAGTAAACAAGGTTCAAGCTGAAGAAGTCTAGTGCGCTCGATCGCACCAGACTTGCGATCGATCGCAAATGCGCTCTTGCACATCCCACATCGGTTAAAAATGCTCTGTAGTGAGCCAATGTGCGCTCGAGCGCACCAGAGTGCGATCGATCGCACTCGGGCAGTATCCCACATCGATTTTGAAACCCATTGTGCTCCGGGACTCCCCTTATATAAACACCATCTGACCTCATCATTCAGTGTACAATTCCTGAGCCACTTTGGTGTTTACCGGTGGATGTCCGCTAGCATTCTGGTGGATCCCGAAGGCATTGCTACCACGAGGGGAAGCGCCGCCCGTCAGCGAGTGGAATTTCTCCCATGTAAAGTTTTTTATTTATTTCTTTATATTCAGTTGTTTTAGTTTAAATGTTTAGCACTTGTTATTATAGTTTTATAGTTATGAGTGGCTAGACTCTTCAGCTAAGGTTGAAGATGAAGCCCCGCCGTTGTTTGGCGTAGTAGTTCAGATTTGCTTGTACAAATCTGACAATTTTTAGTATAAATGTTCTGTCAATTATTTGAGTTAATCTTATAATTGATTGAGTTTAAATTGTCTGTTGGATTTTCTTTGTGTTTCATCTGATGGATACATTGAACGCTTTTCGATTAAATTGGATTCCCTTTGTGATTTGTTAAGAGCGGATACATCGGGTGCTTTTGGTTTAGTTGGGATATTCTTTGTTTTTTGTCTTATAGTTGGATTCATAGAATGTTTTGATAGGCTATATTTTTAGAACATGTATGCTTAACTTCGGTGGGGTGGATTCGGAAACCTTAGTGCTTTTTATTATTAGTTTTAAAATCAATTTAATTTAGTTTTAATTTATTTTACAAATTATCATTCAAAATTCGGAACTAGGTTAAGATAGAGTTAATTTAGATTGAAAATATACTTTCACGACGCAATTCCCTGTGGATTCGACCTCGCACTTGCACACACTATATTGCAAACGACTCGTGCGCTTGCGAGTAATTTAAAACTCACAACATTGACCCTTAAGTGGAGGGTCTTGTTTGCCCGATGTCCCCAGACATTGTTCATGGATCGTGTTGATCCATTATCGTTAGGTGGTACCGACATGGTGACTTGGGACTAGTTGCCCCGAATTGTTATGAGTTTCGCTGTTATTTGGGTTTGAATTTATTTGTAACATATTGGATGGATATCGTTGTAACAAGTTGGAGTATGCTCCAACTTGAAGGGGAGTGTTAGAGTGTTGAGAGTATTAGGGTTTAAGGGTATTGATGTAATTTCATAATATTAAATTCTCTATATATATGACTACTAACTTTAGAGTTAGTAACCAGTTTACTGCTTACTATCTCTCTATTTTCTTTCTTTCTCGAAACCTTAATCACTGTCTAAACCCTAAACACAAACGTTAACAAGATCAATTTGCACCCATTAACTGGAGTTGGTTGAGGAATACCTATTGCCTCAAATTCTCAGTCTTACCATAGATCATCCAAAATTAGTGCATACCTTTCCATCCGTTCTAATGCTTGAAATAACATTGCAGACCTTTTTATTTCATCTTCAACATCTGATAGATCTAATTTTAAATCTCTTGCAATGCTATGTTGCAATTTAACAACATCAACTTCCTTTGACACAGTGACCCAAATTAATTTGTCAAACTTATCAGTCTTCTCTAGGAGGCAGTTGTAGAGATGTTTCACAGTGGTTATCTTACCAGAACGTCCTATTCCATAAGCTACAATCTTCCTAACATCATCATTCATTAAGCATTCCCAAATTTCTTCCATCTTGTTTTTTGTCGTAGTTTCACCCGTTACTAGTTGTGCTGGTAATGGCGCTTCACTGAGCATATTTGCATCAACTACCAAACTGTCAGGGAAACTACCATTTAGATAGACTTCTTTAATTTCTTCTATCTTCTTGAAGACATGTTTTCCCTGGCATGAGCGTTTGAGATAATTCACATTTTTAACTTCTTCTTCAATGGCACGTAGATCGCCGCAAATTCTATTCTCCTTTGCTAACCAAAGCTCAACTTCTTTCTTTAGACTCTTTCCAGGAAGAATCTCTGCTCAGCGTCTTGATTATATGGCCTCCTTTCGGCAGCCTAATTCTTCAGTTTTTCTTCTAAGATCATCCATATATTCCTCAAGGCTGTGGTGTTTGATGCATTTGCCAACTGGTGCAAGTATCATCTTTGCAAGTTCTGTGATTGCCCCCCCTAGAACCTCCATGACCAAATCCCTAGATAACAACCAAGAACGAGGCTTGATGAAATTAAACATCCAGTAACTGAATTTATTATTAGCGAATCCATTCAGCAACTATTGAGAAGAATAAAAAAAAATAACTACAAAAATCGGCCTGAAGGAACTAATTCCAAGTATGGTTTTGCAATACCTGTTTTAGTATCAGTAGTTACATAATAGGCACCTAAACTATAACAAAGCCAAAATGAAACAAAAAAGGTTTCAGATCATAAAGAAGTAAGTAATAAGACCCTGTTGATTTTTGTCAAATAATTAACTTTTGAAAAACACATTGGAAGAGAAAAACAAATACTTATTGTAAATGTATATACTCCTAATGTAAATAATATTAGGAATTTCTAGTCTATTGTAAATAGGAAACCTTAATCCTATTAGAACATTCTAATATACCCTAGTCCTATTAGGACACTCTTCTATAAACACCCAATAAATATAAGTTTTTAATACTGCAATATTAAGCAATCAGAATATACAAACCATAAATTTCTATTTCAATCTCTTCACGGTATCAGAGCAGTAAGATTCAAAAACCCTAAACACTTGTTTCTCTTCCTCTAAATCTAAAATCATGGAAAACACTACTCCAATTACCTCTCCCTTCACCCAAATCCCCTACCCTGTTGTGGTCCCAAATAGCATCACGACTGACGTCACCCATGTGCCTAGCATGCGCACATTACTCCTCAGTCCCCTCTGTTCCATCAGCTAGTCCTATCATAATCATGCATACACCTACAACCGGCCCTTCACTTGTTACTACAGTCGGTCCTTCACTTGGTTCCTCACTCTTCCTCTCACCTACCAACTGTCCTACTCTCCCTACAACGCCTGGTCCCACACCCATCACCTCCCATCAACACTCTCTCTAGCACTCGGTTCCTCACTCTCCCTCTCACCCGCCACTTATTCTCCATAGACCCATCAATTTCCTATAGCCCCAGGTCCCACACACTTCCTTCCCTATGGCGCCACACTACCACAATTTCCTGTTTTTCCCACCCTGCCGACCAACACAATGCCCAATACATAATTAATTCCTCCATCAAGGTTTGTACCCTCCCTCATTAATTCCCCAACTCATCCACCTTTACCTAATCTCCCTCTGTTCTTCGCTCTTAGTATCACCCACCTAGTTAATATTAAACCCGATAATTCTAATTATATTCTTTGGCACTCTAAATTTCTCCTGGTCTTTATAAGTTATGACCTGATCGGGTACGTTAATGGTACTTTCCCTATTCCCACCCACAATAACCCTTAACCCTGCTTTCTCACCCTGGCTCCTAATGTAAATAATATTAGAAGTATATACATTTACACTTATTAATCATCTATGAAAAAAATAATTAAAAAAAGAGTACAGTACTGTAGCTCCTATATAACATATATAGGTAGAAAAAAGCAAGAGCAAGGAGTTAAGTAATTATAATGAAGTTCATAACAAATGAATCTTCTTAATAAAAGAAAAGATACAGGTCAAGAAATCAAGGCCTGGATTTGACAATGGTATATGCAATCTTTGCAAATGTTAGCATAAATAGAGGGGAAAAGAGAGAAAAGAAAACAGATCAGTAGGGAATACAATACTTCTACCTGTTTTATTCATATTCTAGAAGTTTTGACTAAGGTGTTTACCTTATTCAGAATCAAATCAATAAGAAGCAAGGAAAAATCTAAAACTTTTTGATAGATCAAGTACCTCACCTGATTATGATGTTAATTATCTCAGACAAAGAGCCAAAGAAGTGGAGCCAAGAAGATAAGAAGCAGCAAACAACCTGAGAGAGTAATTACAGAGATAAGAAAAAGTAAGTACGCAAAAAGGCATCCAAAGTAGAAAGCTGCAAGATTAGAGGAATAGTAAGGGCAGCTAATTCCCAAGAAATTTCTAGGAGAATTTTTCCTCTTTTCAACAAAACAAAATGATTACTGCTTTAGGCATCCAAATGTTCCGTCTACCAGTATTTCTTAATGAAATTTCGGGTGAAATGAAATTAAAAAATAAAATCTTGATTTTCAATCTTTTATAGATACTTTATTTATCATAAACTTAAATAACAACAAAGCATAAAAAATATTTGACAAATTGGGGGAAAAGTACAAAAAGAAAACAGAGCAGAGAAAAGAATTAATTATATCAACAAAGAAGAAACGAAAAGATCAGTAATTTTCTTTTTTGACAAACAAGAGTAGAAAGATTAAAGTATCTGACCTGGTTGACGATGCTTACTAGAATTAAGATATCTTAATTAGATTTGACAAAGGAGCAAAGGAGTGGAGCCAAGAAAGTAAGGGGCAACCAAAAAAAAAAAAACCTCCTTCCTAATATTAATACTTCGTGAAGTAATTAAATCCTTACTAATATTAATAATTCCTGAAGTAATTAAAGAGTAAAAGAAACTAAATTCATATTTATCAAAGTAGAAAGGTGAAAGGTAAAAGGTGAAAAGTGAAATGTGAATTTGATACTCTTAAGGGATAATAAATGAAAGGAATAATAATACTTTCTAATTTCGATATAGATAACAAATTGATCCCTAATATTTTAATTTCTTCAGTTATATCTGCAAACTTGCATTGGGTAACAATTTCATTCCTTTATTAGGTAACACAACCCTCGGTGGAAATGGATACTGCCTCTCGTCTTTTTGGAATATGGGGAGCATTACACTTTTTAGTGAAAATTCGACACTGCTTATTGTTTCTTCCTTTCGCTCTGCTTTCTTTCCATCAAAATGAAATTAAGGCTAAATAATGTTGTAATTTGAGTATAAATATTTGTTAACGGTATATATGATTTCAAAGAATGATTGAATCTATATGCTTTTTGACGCTAAATAATCTCCTTACAATTGATAGTCACTTGCAAAACATGTTGTAACACTTCCTGTCAAAGTCAGTAACGTTGTGACACTTACTATTAGAATTAACTGACCGTGTTATTTAAAAAGATAACATTGTTACCTTAGTGCAAGTTTGGGGATCTAATTGAAGAAATTAGAACATGAGGTGGCAATCTTGCAATTTTGGCATTGACCTTGTTTTCTTTATGACTTGCCTTGTGTTAAGAAGGAACTCATCTAAAACTATTGTCCCGTTTGTTATAAAATGTTCATTCTTTTTCGTAATAATCATTATATTAATTGGTTGATTTAAAATTATAGTAATTGGTATTATATTATAAAACTTATTACATTAAAATATTGTAATGGACATTACACTTTTAAAAGAGTGTAATGATCATTAAATTACAACCTTAATTCACTTTTTAATATAAAATTGTGCTTAAATATCATAAAATAATATTATTATAGTAAAAAATAAAATATATTAATAAATAATAATATTAGTAATAATTATTAAATACTTATATATTATTAAAAACTAAAAAATATAAATAAATTAGTAAATATTTGAAATTATAATTAAATATTAATATAATATTGTACCAAATATAATAAAACAATAAGATAATATTATTATAGTAATAATATAATTTAATAAATATAAAATATATTATTAAAACTAAATAAATGAATAAATATTTGAAAATATGAATGAAATACTATGCAAAAATCATAAAATATTATGATATTATTATAGTAAATATGTAATGTATAAATAAGAATACTAATATAAGATAATTATATAAAAAAATATATAAATTATTAATAAGTAAATATAAAATAATATGCAGAATATAAATAAAAAATATATAATATAACATATTTTAGTCAATGTGATTTCATTCCAATGGTATGAACATGTTAACCAAATATTATAATCGATTTCAACTTCAATTTAAGGGTTTTTTTTTATATTTTAACCAAACAATATAATCGGATTCCAACCTCGATTCCATTACAACATTGATTATATTATAGTCTCAATTATATTATAACTTTGATTCCATTATTGTAACCAAAGAAAGCGCATATGCAGCACTGTAGTGTCCTGAGATTGAAATTAGAAACTCAAATTAATCAGCCTGAGTTATTGACAAATTAGAAAGGTAAGCACGGCCATTAAGATGGAAGTTATATTTATGCATTTTTATGAGCTAGTATAATAATTTTTTAATAGATAATTTTTCAATTTTCAATATATTTGTACATTTATAGTGGTAAGACCTGTAAAAGTGTAAATGTATATACTCCTAATCTAAATAATATTAAGAATTTCTAATCTATCGTAAATAGGAAACCTTAGTCCTATTAGAACACTATGATATACCCTAGTCCTATTAGGACATTCTTTTGTAAACATCCTCTAAATATGAGTTTCTAATACTGTAATATTAAGCAGTCAGAATATACAAACCCTAAATTTCTATTTCAATCTCTTCATGGTATCAAAGCAGTAAGATCCAAAAACCCTAAACACTTGTTTCTCTCCCTCTAAATCCAAAATCATGGAAAACACTGCTTCAATTACCTCTCCCTTCACCAAAATCCCCTACCTTGCTGTGGTCCCCAGTTGCATCACGGTTTGACGTCACCCATGTGCCTAGCGCCACACATTACTCGTCAGTCCCCTTTTTTCCATCAGCTGGTCCTATAATAATCATGGCTACACATACAGGTGGTTCTTTATTTCTTACTACAACCGGTCCTTCACTTGGTTCCTCACTCTCCCTTTCACCTGCTAACTGTACTACTCTCCCTATAGCACCTGGTCCCACACCCATCACCTCCCATCAACATTCTCTTTCTAACTCAGTCACTCTCCCTCTAGCACTCAATTCCTCACTCTCCCTCTCGCCCCCCACTTATTCTCCACAAACCCATCAATTTCCTACAACACTCGGTCCTATACACCTCCTTCCCTATGACGCCACACTACCACAAATACCACAATTTCCTATTTTTCCCACCCCGTCGACCAACACAATGCCTAATACACAATTAATTCCTCCATCAAGGTCTGTACCCCCTTAATTAATTCCCTAACTCATCAACCTTTCCCTAATCTCCCTCTGTTCTTCCCTCCTAATATCACCCATTTGGTTATTATTAAACTCGATAATTCTAATTATATTCTTTGGCATTGTCAATTTCTCCCCGTCCTTATAAGTTATGACCTGATCGGGTACGTTGATAGTACTTTCCCTATTCCCACCCAGTATTATTATTCCACTTATGGCACCACAACCCTTAACCCTACTTTCTCACCATAGCTCCATACGGACCAATACCTTCGCTCTTGGATTAATGCAACCCTTACTTCAGACATACTCCAAGACATCCATGATCTTCGTACTTCTCGGGATGTCTGGCTGGCCTTGGAACAGTGTTACCTTGATCCGTCTAATGCAAATGAGTTTGAACTTCACTTGAAGTTTCATCAGCATACTAAAGCTGGAAAATCTATGGAACAATATTTTCAGGACCTCAAAGTCATAGCTGATGCACTTGTTGCCATCAATTCACCTCTCTCCAGTAAAGGCCTCATTTCATATGCCTTAGCAGGTCTGCCTACTGAGTATGAAAGCTTCATCACCACAGTCACCAACACTAATATCGCTCTTACCTTTGATAGTCTGCAAACTAAGCTGGTCCTCCAAGAACAACACTTGAAGCATCTTCAGGTCCCTTCTCAACTTTCTGACCCTACTACAACCTTTGCCACCACCACCACCTCTAGTGCTTCTCGTGGTCGTGGCAGGGATCGTTCTGGTTATCGAGATCATGGTCGGGGACGTGGCCATAATACTGGTTGTGGTGCCTCCTCCCAACATGATTCAGGTACTAATCAGTCCTTTCACTTCTCTTTTATATTTAATCGATATGCTGGTATTTTCCCTTACAGTTGTAAAGGTTTATTGGGACCGCAGCCTAGCACATCCTCCACATCATGTCAAATTTGTCACACCACCGGTCACCTTGCTTTAACTTGTCCTCATCGGTTCAATCATGTTGTTGTCTCTTATGACTTACCAAAATCTTTTACTACTATGTTACTTGGTGAGTCTAATGCCACTCAGTGGTACCCTGATACGGCTGCCCTCGCTCACATGACTCCTCAGTCAGGTATACTTACAAACCTTATACCTTATTTTGGAAAAACCAAAATTTTGGTTGGTAATGGACAATTGCTTGATATTAATAATGTTGGTTATACTTTCTTAATATTATTTATATTAGAAGTATATGCATTTACAAAAAGAAAATCATACTAATACTATTTATAACTTTTTAAGAACAATCTTAGTCGCACTCTACTGATTCTTTTGGATTTTCTTTGAGAGGAGGAGGAGAGATGAAAATCAAAATACCCTCTTATTATTTTTCTATTTTTTTCCCCATTTTCTACTTTGTTTTTGGTTATAGACATACTTATTTTTCAGCATGTCTTTTTTGGTCATGCATTATTTTCATCATTATTGGATTTGCCTGTCATTTTCATCTTTGGTAGGCTATAAGCGTGGTCTACCTTATTTTATTTGCAGGGCATGGATTTGTCCTACCATATTTTGCTATTGGGCCATAAATTTAATTGCCAAACCCTTTTGTTTTAAAGAGAGAAAGTTTAGGGCCATTTGGGTTTTATTGAGTTATGAATTTAGGGCTCAAGGCCTATTTTCGTAAAGCATATGTTTATGTATTCTCAAATAAGGTTAGACATTTGTATATTTTTTTGTTTATTTAATCTCAGTTGGGTTCAAAGGCCATACTTTATGGGAATTAAAAGCAGAATTTCCAATTTGTAAATTTGGGTCACGCAGGGCCCAACTTTTGCTGCACTTTTTTTTTTTAAATGCAATTTTTGCTTAACTGAATTGACATAAACTTTCTCATTCTATTTACCAAGTTAATAAAAAAAATTTAATTGAAACTCAAATTCTGTTGTGAAAATAGAGATTTCCCATTCAATTTTTGTCCTGTTTCATTCCTTGAACATTCAATAAAGATAGCATATGATACTAATTAAGAAGAGTGGTGATTCCATAGACTCAGTTATGTGAGAATTTTCACATAATCGAAAAAGTTTATTAGTGATCACAAGAAAATTGAATAATAACTTTGATATTTATTTATTTTTAATTTTTTTTATATAATTACAATTTAATTTCTTCATAATTATTAATAGATTTTCTTGATCGAAACTCAATTAAAAATACTTGAAAGCTAACTCCTTCCATTACTTTGAAAATGTAGGGCATTCAACTTCTAATTCCAACATCTCTATCACTTTGCTGATAGAAAGGATCGGAATTTGCTCAGATTAAAAAATAGAAGAAATATATTTACTATTGTAATTTCATGAATTCTTTAATTATGCTTAGACAATGAAAATAAACTTACGTCTTCTTAAAAACTCCACTCTATTAGTATTTTCCTCTCAGTAGGTCACTCAAAAACATGATTTAGCAACGACTCCTTGAAAAATCTAACAGCAACATATTTCCTCCATATCTTCTACAA
Organism: Bretschneidera sinensis; assembly: GCA_023935145.1. Lineage (NCBI taxonomy): Eukaryota > Viridiplantae > Streptophyta > Magnoliopsida > Brassicales > Akaniaceae > Bretschneidera > Bretschneidera sinensis. Next base: position 74,141,066 of record CM043701.1, on the reverse strand, counting down.
AAGTCTGACAGCATCCCTGGTTATCAAACCTTGAAAATTCAAAGTCTTCCTTCCACATGAATGACTCTAAAAGCACTTAGTTGAATGAGATTTCCAATATACATTTCTGCCTGGACGAAATTCTCTAAACCTGAAATCTTCACCTTCTCGCATTTTTTCGTTGTTGTGTTATACTGAAAAATCCCTTCTTGGATTTTAAAGAGAATTTTTTCACTACCACCATCCAAATAAGCTAAAGGATTTGCAAACGCATAATACCTATAAGCTGCTTCCTCTTGCGCAAGTGAAAACAATTTAGTCCATGACTCCTTCACCATGTAATTTTTCGTCTCCCACACCTCAAAACCAACATGCTTGTTAAACCTTGTCGCACAAAGGCATCCTCCAAGAACTCCCAACCTAATATTATCACTGATAATATTCTGAATTATCTGGTCAGGCAATAGCAACTCGTAAGTATAATTCTCCTTCTTGAGATCAAAAGCAAGAATTACATTATTCAACTTTTCGAGCTACTAACCAATGCAAAGAACCATCAACCAACACGCCTATTCTACAAACAGGGTATAAAAGGTAACAATTAGGGACATCTAATCTACTCTTTTTCCATGCATTACTTTTTAAACTATAAAACTTTCTTTCATATTTAATAGGAGTATCATGATATCTTGTCTTCACGCCTTACAATAATCAATACTTTGAAATCATCATTAATTGAGTCGTATCCAAATCCAGTGAGACATATATTATTCTCCCATCTTATTGAAGATTTATGACAATGCGGATAGGGTATAGCGTGACAGTCTCTGGTTGCAATGTTCACCAAAACTAATTCTTTAAGATTAAGTAATTTTGACAAACAAAGCAAACCATTGGATGAACCTAACAAATCAGTATATTCCAAAGGTCAAGGATAATTACTCACCATATCAATGTCAACTTTGAAAGAATCAATGTTTACTAAATAATTTTTTTTTGCCATGTGTGAGAACGAGGCCGCGGTTGGTGTTGGTTTCCTTTGGATTGCTTGAGATGCGATTTGATAAAATATGGATATTCAATTAGGGAACACAAGGACTTTGGTACGCTCTTGAATCGTATGAGACTCTTCACTGGTAATTGACATAGTATATCACTGACTAAATCATATTCTCATCCTTGATTGTGTTTTGGCTGGATTCTGTAAATTTGTTTTTTTGAACAAAAGATGTGCGAAAGGTTAATAACAATAGAAAAGAGAGTCGACGGACATATATAGAGAGGTTTTCTCCTTCTCCTACTAGGAAATGAACTTGAAAACTTGGTGGTAAAGTTTTCTTCTTTTAATTAAGTAAAATCTCCCTCACAATTAATGTTACCACTTACCAATTAAGAAGTAAATTCCTTTAAAAAAAGAGAGCAAAGAAGTGAAGTAAATTGATTCCTTTTACAATTTGATTACTAGCACTTAGTAAGCCTAACTGTATAGGGATACACTCGATTACTTTTCTTTTCTCTTTACACAAATTGTTTTTTTTTTTTCACTTTCTTTTTCTTTTGGGGGATGAGAGGTAAAATGAGTTGAATTTGAAATTTATGTATAAAAAACACGATACTAATATACTATAACGCTATAAGTTATTACTTTTATTTTTATAGTTTTATTCTTTGGTTATCGATTTGACAAATAGAAAATAATGTTTGATATTTCTATACTTTGAAGTACAATACTAGTCCAATTAAATTCAGTAACACAATGTATTAGAATTCAAGTGAAAATAAAAATCTTTAAAAAAATTGATACTAGTTAAGTTATTAACTTACTCTTGTAATGATTTTTGACGTTTTCATTGGCTTGAATTGATATAAGATAGTAATGAGATAAAAACCAAGATTGACAAAAATCAGCTTTCCCAATAAGCTGTTTGAATTCATTCTTGTATCACTTCAATTTGACAAATATAAAAAAAAAAAATTTAATTTATTTTGATGTATTTTTTAAAGAAAAAGGTAAAATTGTCCCTAATAAAAAGTACAGTTTTATAATATAATTTTTTTAAAATATATATAATAAATAATTCAATTATCCGATTATTATCGATAGATTCAGATATGCATTGAATTTTATCACGATCTAAACGTAGAATTTAATATATTACATTATTATCAAAGAAGAAAAAGAAAACTAAGAACAATTTTTTTTTTACATTTATTATTGCTAGCATGAACTTAATTAGTAATTACATTAAAATTTATAAAAGATAAAAATAAACTAGCTTAGTGGGTCTACCCGAATTTAAAAAAATGTTGTAACTCGATGGGTTAACCCGAAACCCGTCCGAAATCCGAGATGACTTGCAATTCGAACGACCCGAGACTCGAGATGATCCGTAATCCAAATAACTCGAGACCTGAAATGACCCGAAACCTGAAACGACCCCAACCTAAAACGATCCGAATCTAAAACGACCCACAACCCAAATGATTAAAGCCCGAAACGATCCGAGTCTAGAACTATCTTAACCTGATCCGATTGAAATCTGAACTTGATCCGGCCCGTCGGATTGCCACCTCAATGATTTATATGGAATAAAAAGAGATGAAAATTTAATGGCATGGTCAACTAAAATTAATTTCTTTGCCAGGAACATGGATTGGTTACGGGTCGTCATCTTCTTTTTGCTTTGAGATATTGGGTCAGTTTTCTTCTTAAACAAATTTAATTTTCGAATCGAGTGCCAAATAATGTCACTGATTTAGGCCAATGATATGCTCTCCATACAATTAAAGGTCTAGGGCATGAAGTAACTTCGATTTAGTTTTGAACTTCTCACTGTTGAATTAATCAAAATTTGACATAATTATAACAATGTGTGTGAAAATAAAGTCATAAACTATTAACGAGATTTTGATCTAGTGATCAAAAGACTAATGGGAGCTGTCATTGACAGAGCTGAAACTTGGGTGGTGATCTCCCCGGATTAAATTCATGAAAAACATCCATTACCATATTAAAACTTGGCTGATTTATATTTATGTGGAATTAATGAATACTAGTAGCATCTACAATTTCCTTTTAAGGTTGTTTTAAATTTTCTTCTTCTTTGTGAACTGATAGAAATGTAGGAAACTAAAGATTACTTGATCTTCATTGATCCTGATCGATCACTAGCAAGCAAATGATGTTCCCAAGATCAAGAATCTCTAGCCATTGCGGAAGATCATACCACTTAAGATGTTATTCAACAAATTGAGAACCTCAACAGGAACTCATTTTGCAAATCAAAGAATAATATAATTACTAACGAAGTTATGATTAGTTAGATTTTCAAGAAATGAATAAAAAAAATATATAGAGTTTGTCATCAAGATAGTAAACATAAATTTGTCGATAATTAAGGATAAGCATGTAGAACTCACGATGATAGTTATGATTCAAAAACTGGCTCATGATGCATGGATTAAGACTAATCATGTGTACTTGTTAAACATAAAAAAGAATCCATTCCAGATATACTAAGTGCCCTTGCTAAGATATGCACAATTTTGTAAAAACTGTACTCCATAAAATATGACGGAATAATAGATATTAGGAAGTTCATAAAGGTGGTAATTTTCCATATTAAGTTAAAAGCCCTTAATAAGAAACGCAAAAATTCCAAGTCTAGTGCTCCTAGACTTGTTCAGAATAACAAGAAATTAAAATTTATACACCGTATAACATTTGTGCACGTGTATATATTGTATAACTGTCAGGGACCAGGAATCATGGGATGAGAGTGATTGATGCTTATCATTAATCATTAAATAAATGTTATTTTCTTTCAATCAATGTTATTTCCTTTCAATAAATTTGTGCTAGAATTATGCGATTGTAACTTTCTTTTCTGTAAGAATGGGTTATTGCCTATTCCATCAAAAGTTGTTCGGCTATTTAATAGCTTAAGGCCAAGAATGAATATATATCATCAGTATTATCTTCAACCTTATGTTGATTTGAAGTTGTGGTTTTTTTTGAATTAAACCAACTAAGGAGGCCTAGGATCCCTCGAAGTGTCCTACAAAATTCCATCATAGGTAGAGCACGCAAGGACAATCCTTCTTCTCTACCCATTCATAAAGCCATTACGAGGTCGCAAACTCTGGCACGTAACAACTTGGTATCAAAGCCAGGCATGTCCGACCACTGTCTCGAGCAAGTGGAAAATGAGCTTAGCTCATTGGCTGCGGGACAAAAGGAACTACAACAAGCTATGAAGGCTAGTGAAGAACGTCTCTTGAAACATATGAAGAGCATGTTTGCTCGTTTTTCTACGCGGAGTAGAGGACATGACGATGATGTCGAGTCTTCTCATGGGCTCCATCGTAGCCTTTCGGGAGGAGGCTCTCTCGCACCCAAAATCACTAAGTTGGACTTTCCACGCTATGATGGCATGGATGATCGAACCGGATGGATTTGTTTAGTGGAGCAATTTTTCTAGTTCCAAGGCACAGAAGAGGCGGAAAAACTCCCCATGGCTAGTTATCACTTGGATGGCAATGTCCAATTGTGGTATCAACGTTTCAAAAATCGGCAAGAAGGCGTCAATTGGGAAGTTTTTAAGTACGAGTTGCATTTACAATACGAGCCTTCAAGATACCAAATTTTTTTTGGGAATCTTACCAAGCTTAAACAAACGAGAAGCATCCGCGATTACCAAATGGACTTTGATCGTTTGTTACATCGAGCTGGCCATTTGTCTAAAGAACAACAAATTGGGTGCTTTGTGAGTAGGTTAAAGGAGGCAATACGAGTTGATGTGCAAGCATGTAATCCAATTTCATTATCTGCCGCTATCGGTCTTGCACGACTCTATGAGTCTCGTATGCATGACCAACGGAAGGAAGGGTACGTGGAACCTCAAAAGGATCCATCCACCATGAGACATCCACCCTTACCCTCAGTATCTCTTACCAGAGCTCGTACCCCCACCATCAAGAGGTTGAGTCCGGCTGAGTTGCAAGAAAGGATGACGCGCGGATTATGCTTCAATTGTGACAAAAAAATTTCCCCGGGCCATCATTGCAAGAAGTTATTTTTAATAGAAGGAATTTTTCCTTCTATTGATGAGCCGTTGGATGAGACTACCATTGAGGAGGAAGCGAAAGAAGAGATTCTTGAAATTAGTTTTCATGCTATTTCAGGAAATGCGGCACCTCAAACCATGCGTTTTTTTTTTGGAAAAATTGGAGATTTCATGGTTACAATATTGGTGGATTCCGGTAGCACTCATAACTTTTTGAATTCAAAGTTAGCTACCAAAATGAGAATTTATCCTATAAAGAAAGGAGAATTTTCGGTTCAAGTGGCGGACGGAAATAAAATGAAAAGTGAAGGATTGTGTGAAAGGCTCCCTATTTTAGTGCAAAAGGTTCAATTTCACGTGGATATTTTCCTTTTACCGGTGGAAGAATGTGATGCCCTTTTTGGAACTCAATAACTTAAAAAACTAGGTCCAATTATTTGGGAATTCAATGAGTTATGGATGCAATTTTATTGGGAGGGGAAAATAGTAAAGTTACGTGGTACAAGAGGGCTTAGCAATAAAATCATGGGTGATCGTGATTTAGAGGTGCAGTTGCGGAAAGGAAAAAAAAAAAGAGGAGAAATTGAAGCTCTTGTTCATTGGCAAAATCTCTCTCCTGCTGAGGCAACATAGGAGAATCTGGTAGAATTGAAGACACTCTTTTTCCTTGAGGATAAGGAAATTTTTAAGGAGGGAAGAGTTATCAGGGACCAAGAATCATGGAATGGGAGTGATTGATGCTTACCATTAATCATTAAATAAATGTTATTTTCTTTCAATCAATGTTATTTCCTTTCAATAAATTTATGCTAGAATTATGCGATTGTAATTTTCCTTTCTGTAAGAATGGGTTATTGCCTATTCCATCAAAAGCTGTTCGTCTATTTAATAGCTTGAGGCCAAGAATGAATATATATCATCAATATTATCTTCAACGTTCTGTTGATTTGGAGTTGTGATTTTTCTCGAATTAAACCAACTAAAGAGGTCTAGGATCCCTCGAAGTGTCATACAAAATTCCATCATAGGTAGAGCACGCAAGGACAATCCTTGTTCTCTACCCATTCATAAACCCACTACGAGGTCGCAAACTCTGGCACGTAACAATAACATTCATGGATGATTAATCCCATTATGATGCCTATTCTTAATTAACGAAAAGTCTAATGCTTTTGACAAGTTCAAGATGTTAAGTAATGAAATTTAGAAACAGATGATAAAAGTCATTAAGAAAGTTTGGTCTGACTTGGAATGTGAGTAACATGATACTTAAGGACAACGCAAAGATTCGTTTGTTAAATACTTAAAAGGATTTTGAAATAGTATCCCAGTACACTATGCTAGGTAGTCGATGGGAGAAACTGTACATTTAAAAGTTATAAAGAGCATGACAAGAATTGATTTCCGTCAACTTGGAAAGAATATATGTTTGCGAATAAAGCTTCTTGTCATATGTGAGAATGAGGCCATGATCGGTGTTGGTTTTGTGGATTGTTTGAATTGTGATTTGGTAAAATATGGGACGCCAATCATTTATGTACGACGATGATTTTGAGATCTAACTTTTAGATTTCAAGTCTAAAAGTTACATGTGTATGTACACTGTACATGTATCTCTAGAATATTCATTGATTTCTATGATGTTTTCCTTCACATTTCAATTACATACTATATGCTAATATTTGAATATAAATAAAATATTTTTTGAGAGGAAATATAAATTAAATAAATGGTGAGACAAGAGCCACATTATTCAAATAGTTTAAAAAAATACAAAATGCAAACATTGTTATTGTTAGAATATAATTAGAAAACTCTATTCCTATTATAATTAGGTTTTGATTACTTGCCTAATTTATACTTGTCATATATGACTCTTTGTACAACTATATATAATGTTGCATATTTGTAAATTAAATATACTTAATACAATTGTTCTATTCCAAAACCATATTTCTCTCAATTTTCTATCATGGTATCAGAGCTGTAAGATTTTGGATTCTTATACACATCATTGTCACAAGATCGACATAAGTCTTAAGTAGTTTTATTTTGTTATTTGTGACTGTGTTCCTCTATTTTTTTTTTCCTGTTTTTGTTTTGAGTTTTTTTTAGCCATTGGAAGAAGATTCATGTGCCTGGTAGACAATTTGATTTGATCTGTGATTTGCTTGGGTTATAAGCATTTGAGCATAACAATTGGAATGCTTATTAGTTTACTCATTTTTATTGTGTTGGCTACAATAAAGAAACGGTTTTTTGTTTGCTTTTGGTGGTGGAATTTGATGTGTTTGGAATTTTCTTTGCTTTTGGTGGTGAAATTTGATCTATTTGGTGTTTCTGTCATTTTATTGGTTCTGATCAAATCGGTTCAACTTTGATTTGTCCGGTTTGGCTCTTTTTTGATCGATTTTTGTCTCTATCAGATTGTTTCCTAAGGTTTTTCGATGTGCTCTTTCCAATTTTGAGGTATGTTTTCTCAAATTTTGCTCCCATTATTCAGTTCTCTTTGTTATGGTACTATGGTCTCCCCTGTTGCTCGTTTTTCCCAAAATCAGAAGATTTGTCACTATTGTCAAAAGCCCAAACATTTTATTGCAGATTTTCCAAATAAGGTTTACTGGTATTGTCATCAGAATTATAATTTTCTTACAGATTGTTCCATCCAACAGCCGAGAGGTAATATTTCTCGGGGTACTCAGCCTAAACCAGGTATGCAGTCTACCTTCAACTCTAGATCTCAGTTCACCATTGTTGCTACCTCTGAAGGTTCTCATAATGGTTCTTCTATACCCACCTTTTCAACCGATGATCTTAAAACCCTCCTAAAACAGGTTATCTCTAACTTCATTACCATACTTTCTACTACTATATTTACCACCCTAGGTACTTCTCTTTGGTATTTTGATTCTGCATATTATAATCAAATGTCTGATGATTCTTCTCTTTTCTCTTAAAAAATATGTGATTCTTCTGCCACTGTTATTTATACTGCTAATGGGTCTTCTATACATGTTAGTCACACTGGTCACATTTCCACACCCACATTGTCCTTACCTAACACCTTTTTAATTATTAACCTTTCTTTGAATCTTATTTCTATTGGACAACTCTGTGACATGAGACTTTATGTTTTTTTTTTGTCAAACTTGTGTTGAATAGGATCTTGAGACGGGATAGATTCTTGAGACCGACTGTGAAGTAAGACACTTGTTCAAGCACATCAGTTTTCATATTCCACCTCATTTTTCACTTCCGCTTCAGTATTAGATATTTCTCCTCTAATTCTTTAGTATTCATGATCAATTTTGGGTCATACTTCTGTTAGTTGATTACGTCTGCTATTTTCTATTGGTTCTTTAAGTTCTGTTAACGATGATCATTTTGATTGCTTGCCATGTCAACTTGCTAAACAAACTACTTTACCTTTTACTAATAATACTTCAATTTCATCTACTTCTTTTTATTTAATTCATTATGATAGTTAGGGTCTTTATCCTAATTCCACTATGGGGGGATCAAAATAATTTATTGTTTTTATTGATGATTTTTCTCGCTACACTTGGTTGTATCTTATACACACTTGCATTGAATTACCATGAATTTATCAAAGTTTTGTTACTATGGTTAAGACTCAATTTTCTTGTTCCATTAAAACTTTTCATGCTGAAAATTCCATGAAATATTTATAATATAGTTTTCTTGCTTTTCTCCAAAGTCAATGTACTATTTCTCATCGTTCATGTCTAGCACTTCTCAACAAATGGCTGTACTAAACACAAACATTGACATATCCTTGAAACTATCTAGGCCGTAGTCGTTTCTACCTCTTATCCTGAGCATTTTTGGGGGGAAGCTGCTCTTACTGTTGTCTACACTATTAATTGTATTCCTACTCCTGTCATTCAACATCAATCTCTATATTAATGCTTGTATGGCACTCCTCTAAATTATTCTCTTATTAAAGTCTTTAGTTGTGCTTACTTTGTTCTCCTTCAATCCCATTAACGCATCAAGTTAGAACCTCGTCCTAGACTTTGTTATTTTGCTATGACATTGAACATAAAGGTTACAAATGTTGGGATCCTATCTCTAACCGACTTCGTGTTTCTCATCATGTTTTTTTAGGAACACAAGATGTTTTCTTCCTTATCCACTTTTTCATCTTCTCACAATAGCTCTATTTTATTTTTCTTTGATTCTTCTATTGACTTATTTTCTAATGATAATATGTCAGAAAATGTAATTGAGCTCCCATAGTGTTGTTATTTGTCTAAGTTTCAAACATATCCAAACATGGTCTAAAGTTGGTTAAAGTCCAAATCAAAGGTGGAGTATGAAATTTCAGCAAGTTAAAAGGTTGCACACAAGTGTGTGCTTAAGTTTTGAGTGTGGCAAGGTCAGGCACACTGCTATGGAAGTTTCTGCCCACAGGCAGGAAGTGTGCGCACAGCATCAGGAGGCTGCAGCATCAGGTCACGCCGCAGCACATAGCACCACACCAAAACGTACAGCATCACTTGGAGAGTGATGAAGGGCTGAGATTAAAGGAAGAACATGATCAAAGGGTCAAGAATGATTCACAAGATTGTCCAAGAATTAAGAGGCTATAAAAAGGGTTTCTTAGCCTCATTTCAAGTGGTGAAAAAGGTGTGTGAGAGAACCACACAGGTTGTGACATTGTGAGATCATTGTAAACATAAGAGAGAATTTTGTGAGAGACATAAACACAAGAGGGACTCTTGTAGTGAGGCTGGTTGTAAAGAAGAGAGGTTAGTAGAGAATTGATAGAAAGCATTGTAATAGGTCTATCACTTTCTCGTTCTCTTCTTGGTTCTTCAAGAACTTGGATTCTTGAAGGGGATTGCTGTAACTTTGTAAGAACCACTGAGATAGTGCAGAGAGTTCGGAGGAACTCACGGGGACGTAGGCACATTGCCGAACCTCGACAACAAATTACTTGTCTTATTTCTTTCTTTGATTTTCTGTTCTTGTGTTCGATTGCTGAAATTCTTTCTACAAGTCATTCAAGACTTGGGTGTTTGGAAGATCACCACCTGGGCATCTTGTCAAGGTGATTTCCAACAGTGGTATCAGAGCTTTGGACAGTGGTATTAGAGCACAACAGCTGGTTATCGGAATAAGAAGTAGAAGGTACGGAGCCAAGACTCCAAGAATCAAAGATCAAACTTCTTGGGTGATTCAAGAACGGTGTAAAGATCAAGATCTGGTCGTGTTCTTGAAAGTGATTCAAGAACGGTTAAGATCCATCTTTGATCTGTGTTCTTGAGGTTGAAGAAAGCATTTGTGGGTACTGCATAAGACAGAGGATCATCTCCGCAAGATGGGTTCAAATTTCGGTATTAAGAAGTTTGATGGAAAGGGAGATTTTTCCCTATGGAAGCGGAAGATCAAGGAGGTTCTTGTGCAACAAAAAGTGGACTTGGCTATTAGAGAAGATGATGCTTTTCCAGCAAGTGTCATGGAGGACCAGCGGACCGAGATGAAGAAGATGGCTTACAGCACCATTTTCTTGCACATGTCGGATAATGTCACAAGGGAGTGCGGAGACTCAGAAGATCCAGCTGCATTATGGAAGAAACTAGATGAATTGTTTCTTGCCAAGACTCTCCCACATAAGAGGTATCTTCGGAAATGAATCTTTGCTTTTAAATTTGATCCTAAGAAAGAGTTGCAAGATAATCTTGATGCCAAGAAAAGGAGTGCATCAAGTGGTAAAGGACTGTTCTTTAAAAGAAGGCCAGCAACTTGGTATGGCGGCAACCATGGCTACTACCGGGACAGAGGTAGAGGAGAGAGCCATGGGAGAGTGCACAGCAGCATGCATGGCTACTACCGGGATAGAGGTAGAGGTGAGAGCCATGGGAGAGTGCACAGCAGCATGCATGGCCACTACCGGGGCAGAGGTAGAGGAGAAAGCCATGGGAGAATGCATTCCAAACTGAGATTTGGAGGGAAGAGTTGCTACTACTGCCATAAGGAGGGTCATGTCAAGAAAGATTGCAAGAAGATGACAAGGGATAGAGGAGAAAGCCATACCAAGAATGGAGAGGCTTCGGTTGCCAAAACAGAACAGCAAGATGATGATGTTCTTGTTGTGTGCTCAAGTGTGAGCAAGGGGCAAGAAGGCAGCGGGAAATGGATCTTGGATACCGGGTGCACTCATCATATGAGCCCTCACAAAGAATGGTTCAAGAATTTCAAGAAGATCAATGATGGAAGGGTCTTATTGGGGAATGATAATTCTTGCCAAGTGAGAGGGATTGGAGATATCCAATTGAGGATGTTTGATGGAGTCACAAGGCTGCTGAAAAATGTGAGGTATGTTCCAGATTTGAAGAGGAACTTGATCTCATTGGGGCAGCTGGATTCCATGGGCTATACATGCAAGATCGAGGGAGGAAAGATCAAGGTGGCCAACGGATCTCTGGTAGTGATCAAGGCAGCAAGAAACGATGGACTCTATGAGATGATCGGAGAAACAGAAACCAATGATCAAGCAGCAAGCTTGATGGCTGAGCTGGACAAAGCAGCCCTTTGGCACACTCGCTTGGGACACATGAGCGAAAAGGGCCTGCAAGTGCTTAGCAAGGAAGGTCTACTTGGTGGTGACAAAGTAGAAAAACTGGATTTTTGTGAAAGCTGTGCTCTTGAGCAGCGACATCGGGTCAGCTTCAACATCGGAGTGCACAAGTCTAAGGGCATTCTTGACTACATTCATGCGGACCTTTGGGGACCAGCAAGGACACCAACACAGGGAGGTAACATTTATTTTCTGTCTTTAATTGATGATTATTCAAGAAAAGTATGGGTTTATTTGGTTAAGAATAAATTAGATGCCTTGAATAAATTAGTGGTGTGGAAAGGGCTGGTTGAGACTCAAATGAGTAGAGTAGTTAAGGGGATAAGAACCGATAATGGCTTAGAAATTTTTAACCAAGAACTTGATCAATTATGTAGGTTAAATGGCATTCTAAGACATAGGACGGTTGTGGAAACTCCTCAGTAAAATGGAGTTGCTGAGTTGATGAATAAGACCCTTATGGAAAAGGTTAGGTGCATGTTAGATGGATCCGGGTTACCAAAATATTTTTGGGGAGAAGCTGTAGCTACAGCTGCATATTTGATTAATAGATCACCCTCTAGGATTGTGTTCCAAAAGACTCCCATGGAGATGTGGAGTGGAAAACCCCCTGAGTTGGACAACCTTAGGACTTTTGGGTGTGCTGCGTATGCACTCCAAAAGGAGGATAAGCTTAGCCCAGGATCTAGAAAATATGTGTTTCTAGGATATGGGGAAGGGGCTAAGGGGTACAGGTTGTGGTCCTTAGAAAAAGAAGGATTGAAACTCATAATAAGGAGTGATGTTATTTTTAATGAATTGTTATTTCCCTACTTGGAGATTACTAACCCTGCAGGGGCTAGTGAGCAAACCAGTTTGGTTCTTGTTGAGCATAGCATCAAGGGAGATTCTGTTCAGGTAGAGCAAAGGAGGCAAGAGAGTTCGGACCAGGTAGAGCCCTCGGATGATTGCCAAGCTCAAGAAACTCAAGAAGAGGCTGAACAAGAAGAGGATGCTACAGCAAGTCAGAAGGACTACCAGCTCATAAGAGACTGGGAAAGAAGAGTGGTTAGACCACCCTTGAGATATGGGTTTGCAAATGCTGCAGATGCAGCAACTCCTTGGATAGAATGAGGGATGGCTGAACCAGAAACTTACACGGATGCCATGGAGTGTAAGGATTCGTTAAAGTGGCAGCTAGCTATGGAGGAAGAAATGGATTCTTTGAGGAAGAACAACTTCTGGGAATTGGTGAAAATTCCAGGAAATCAGAAAGTTGTGGATTGTAAGTGCACTTACAAGATCAAAGAAGGGTGCCCTCCAAGAGATAAAGTCTGGAACAAGGCTAGGCTAGTGGCGAATGGGTTCACGAGAAGAGAAGACATAGGTTTCACAGAAACTTTCTCACCTGGACACAAGGTGGAGAAGATGGTGAGTATCCTCACCTATGTCATTGATGGGCTGTTAGTTTGGAATAGCAGGAAGAGGATGGAAAGGTTTACATCTCAACTTAGTGAGGAGTTTAAGAGGAAGGATCTCAGCCTTGCACAAAATATCATTGGGATGAGGAGAATCATCCGGGAAAGGAAGAGAAACAGGTCAAGTGTTTCTTGGGCAATGGATGTTTTCAGCAAATGTGTGAGTAATCCCGGAAAAGAGCATTGTCTTGGGATGATGTGGTTGCTGAGGTACATGGAGGCTCAGTGGCAGCCAGTGGTAGCACTCATAACAACCAGGGCAGAATGCATAGCGGCTACAGAAGCCATAAAGGAGGCTATGGGGTGCAAAGGGTTATTGGACGAGTGGGAGGTCCTAAAAGAGCAGGTGGTGGTATCTTTGGATAGCTAAAGTGCGGGGCACTTGTGGAGGTATCCGGTGTTCCATGAGCAGACGGAGCATATGGATGTTCGGTATCATTACATTATGGAAAATGGTACAGAAGGAAGCATTCATGTTGACAAGAAGACCACGGAGAAAAGTCCTGCAGATTTAGGCACCAAGTTTCTACCTCTAAGTAAGTTTAATCATTGCCTTGAATAACTTAGGAATGGAGTTGGTTAATTGGTAACTCAATATGAGTTTGGATCCCGAAGCTTTCTGCACAATGGTTCAGATTTTTTGAACACTTAGACAAAGGTAGAGATTGTTGTTATTTGTCTAAGTTTCAAACATATCCAAACATGGTCTAAAGTTGGTTAAAGTCCAAATCAAAGGTGGAGTATGAAATTTCAGCAAGTTAAAAGGTTGCACACAAGTGTGTGCTTAAGTTTTGAGCATGGCAAGGTCAGGCACACTGCTGTGGAAGTTTCTGCCCACAGGCAGGAGGTATGCGCACAGCATCAGGAGGCTGCAGCATCAGGTCACGCCGCAGCACACAGCACCACACCAAAACGCACAGCATCACTTGGAGAGTGATGAAGGGCACAGCACCACACCAAAACGCACAGCATCACTTGGAGAGTGATGAAGGGCTGAGATTAAAGGAAGAACATGATCAAAGGGTCAAGAATGATTCACAAGATTGTCCAAGAATTAAGAGGCTATAAAAAGGGTTTCTTAGCCTCATTTCAAGTGGTGAAAAAAGTGTGTGAGAGAACCACACAGGTTGTGACATTGTGAGATCATTGTAAACACAAGAGAGAATTTTGTGAGAGACACAAGAGGGACTCTTGTAGTGAGGCTGGTTGTAAAGAAGAGAGGTTAGTAGAGAATTGATAGAAAGCATTGTAATAGGTCTATCACTTTCTCGTTCTCTTCTTGGTTCTTCAAGAACTTGGATTCTTGAAGGGGATTGCTGTAACTTTGTAAGAACCATTGAGATAGTGCAGAGAGTTCGGAGGAACTCACGGGGACGTAGGCACATTGCCGAACCTCGACAACAAATTACTTCTCTTCTTTCTTTCTTTGATTTTCTGTTCTTGTGTTCGATTGCTGAAATTCTTTCTACAAGTCATTCAAGACTTGGGTGTTTGGAAGATCACCACCTGGGCATCTTGTCAAGGTGATTTCCAACACATAGGTTTCTTCTGACACTACTACGACTCAGTCTACAGAGTCTACTCCTTCTGATGGTTCTAGTCCAGCTCTTCCCGAGTCTTTGAACTTGACTGTTCCTTGTTTTTCTTCTCGGGTAAGTAAATCACATACTCATCTTCGTGATTATCATTGTTTTATTGCCATTTCCTCTTTATATGAACCTTAATCTTATCGAGAAGCCAGTTTTGATCCTCTTTGGTAACAAGTAATGAATGATGAGCTTCAGGCATTTGTTAAAACTTATACTTAGGACTTGGTTGATTTACCACCTGGTAAAACTGTAATTGGTTGTAAGTGGGTCTATAAAATCAAAACTCGTTCTGATGGGTCTTTGGAACGGTATAAAGCTCGTATTGTTTTTAAAGGTTATGCTTATGAATATTGTATTGACTAAGAAGAAACATTTGCTTCTATTGCCCATCTTACATCTATTCGTAGTTTGCTTGCTATTGCTGTAGTACGGAAATGGAATCTATTTCAAATGAACATAAAAAAATGTCTTTCTCAAGGGTAATCTTGATGAAGAGGTTTACATGCAACCTCCTCTTGGTTATGATCACCTACCTGATAAAGTGTGTTTTCTACGACGAGCTCTGTACGGTCTCAAACAAGCTCCACAAGCTTGGTTTGCAAAATTTAGCTCCACTGTCAACTGGTTTGGTTCCACTTCAAGCCCTTATGACACAAACTTTTTTCTCAAGAAAATTGAACGAGGTTATATTTTCTTCTCTTGTATGTTGATGATATGATCATGACAGGTGATGATATATAGGGTATTTCTGAGCTCAAAGCCTTTCTTAATCAAGAATTTTAAATGAAATATTTGAGTTCTCTTAGCTATTTTTTGGGTCTTGAAGTATCTTATGATTCCACAGGTTATTATTTATCTCAAGCTAAGTATGCTTTTGATCTTCTTATTTGAGCTGGTTTGACAGATAACAAAGTTACATCTACTCCTCTTGAGGCCAATGTCAAGTTCATTTCTACTGATGGTCAACCTCTTAGTGATCTTACATTTTATCATTAGTTGGTTGGGAGCTTGGCCTATTTCACTATGACTCGTCTTGATCTTGCTCATGCTGTTCATAATATTAGTCAGTTTATGTCTGCACCTTGTACTACTAATTTTGCTTTTGTTTTTCACATCCTTCGATATGTCAAAGATACTTTGTTTCATGGTTGGCATTTCTCCTTTAATCATTCTCTTAAGTTATATGCCTATTCTGATGCTGATTGGGCTGGGGATCCAACTGATCGACGCTCTACCACTAGTTTCTATTTCTTCTTGGGTGACTCACTTATTTTTTGGCGCAACAAAAAAAAAAGACTATTCCTATTATAATTAGGTTTTGATTACTTGCCTAATTTATACTTGCCATATCTGACTCTTTGTACCACTATATATTGTTGGAAAAATCAACTCTAAGAGTTGATTTTAGACCATTTTAAGGTCTTAATTTCAGTTAATTAATGGTCATTAATTTTTTTAATTATGTGTATTAAATTAAACTCAAGTTGGAGATTTAATGGGTATTTATTTTTATTTAAAATGAATATTAATGTATGAGCTTAAAATGAGAATAAATGGTTGTTTGAAAACTTAAATTGGCTTTGTCCCACATTGACAAGAAAATAAGAAATAAAATGCTTTATAAGCATTTATTTGGGATTCTTATCTACTTTTGTTAAAAGAAGTGATAGAGATGAAGGCTCACGGTGCGTCACAAAGTTGTATTGGCACTTTAGGCGCACTTCGCATGCGAGTATCGTCGCTGAGGAGCCCTCGTCCCGAGCCCAGCCTGTGTCCATTGTTCGGGTATCCAGATTTTAGAAAAAATCCCAGAAAAACCCAAGATTTAATCAGAAAGGTGTCAGATTAAATCAAAATGCATCTGTTTAAATCTAAAGGTTGTGATTTAGTCAGAGAGGTATGATTTAAATCCAATGGTCACAACTTAATCAAAAAGGTATCAGATTAGTCAACCGTCTCTTTAACATACACGATTTGGACCATTTAAAATTAAGAGACATGATCAAAAGGATCATATTAAATCTGAAAATCATGTTTTTTCCAAATTGGAAATATATGTTTGTCCAGAATTGTTTGAAAAGGTATCTCTACACCTTTAAATACTTTATCCCCCTCCACATTTCAGAACACAATTTTAGTAATTTCTTTCTTCTCTCTTTTTTCTCTCAAAACATCTGCCATAGTATTTCAATTATTTCAAAGCAGAATAAAATTCGAAGTTCTTCATATTTTACTGTCTGCTGACTGAAACATAGAGACTTAGTTATACACTTGAGGACTATTCATTTGTACCAATAGTAAACTTATTTTTTCAAGTGGGGACGAATAAATCCTTAAAAATAGTGATTAATTCACGCTTCTAAGTTTTGATTCTCATATTTTGTTCCAATTAGAAAAGTTCTTACAACAGTTTTAAGGCTTTGTTACTGTCCAACAAAATGGAGACAAAATCATTCAAGGTGATGAATCAAGAATTTGTCAAGTTAGATCGATTTGATGGAAATAATTTCAGCCAGTGGCAAAACAAGATTATGTTTTTGCTTACTGCATTAAAAATTTCCTATATATTGGATCTGAATCTGCAGCCCATTCTTGATGATCTAGTACCTAAGGAAGGAGAGCAGCATCAAACAGCAGTGATCGAACAACTACAGAAAGAAAGGAAGAAAAGAGAGGAGGAAGAGTTGTTATGTCATGGGCGTATTTTGAACACATTATCAAACCGCTTGTAGGATCTATTCACAGACATCAAATCGGCTCGCGATATTTGGAATGCTCTTGAATACAGATACAAAGCGGAGGAAGAAGGTACAAATAAGTATTTAGTTTCTAAATACTTTGATTTCAAAATGTTTGACGATAAACCTGTCTTAGAATAAGTGCATGAATTACAAATTATTGTCAATAAACTCTGAGCTTTAAAAATTGTTTTTCCTGAATCATTCCAAGTGTGGGCTATTATAGCTAAGCTTCCCCCTTCTTGGAATGATTATAAAAAAGATTTTTGCACAAATCTGAGGACTACACTTTAGAAAAAATTCAAAAACATCTTCTTATTGAAAAAGAGTCACGTTTACATGACAAAAGTAGTAATGTTCAAAGTGGTCCTAAAGTGCATCATATGGAGGCAAGCAAAACTGAAAAGCATGCTTTACAAGTGGAGGAAATTTTAAGAATACTGGAGGAAATTTTAAGAATACTAAAGGAAAATTTAAGAAAGAGAAATGCCATATGTGTGGTAAACCTGGATACTATGCTTGTGAATGCAAATTTCGCAAGAGTGTAGATGTAAACAAGGCTAACATGGTTGAGGAGAACCTTGTAGCAATGATCACCGATATGAGCCTTGTGACTATAATCTTCGAGGTTAATATGGCAAATGAGGTATCTAGATGTTGGTTAGATTCTGGTGCTACTGTCCATGTATGCAATGACAAAGGAATGTTCAAGACATTCGAGGAAGTGACTAATGAACAAGAAGTACAAATTGGAAACATTACCAGAATCGAAGTTTGTGGAAAAGGAATAGTCGAGATTGACTTGACATCTAGATAGTATTTGAGTCTTCTTAATGTTCCCTTTGTACCAGAGATTCGAAAGAATTTGATTTATGTAGATATTTTAGATAAAAAAGGATTTCAAGTTTTTGTTGAACCCGACAAAGTCATACTTTCAAAGAATGGCATGCTTATCGAAAAAAGATATTCTTGTATTGGCATGTATAAGCTGAGTATTATTAATAATAATAAGATCATAGTTTCTACATATACTATTGAGTCTTCTACTTTATGGCATAGTCGTTTAGCACATATAAATTTTGATTATTTAAAGAGCGTGTATAAGTTAGAATTAATAAATATTGGAAATAATGACTTAGAAAAATGTGAAATATGTGTTCAATCTAAAATGGTAAAGAAACATTTTCCTAAGGTACAAAGAGATTTACAAATTTTAAGTTTAATATATTCTGACTTATGTGAATTAAATGGTATGTCAATAAGAGATGGAAAAAGATATTTTATTACTTTTGTAGATGATGCAAATAGATTTTTTTATATTTACTTATTAAGATCCGAAGATGAAGCTTTTGATATTTTTAAGAAATATAAATCAGAAGTAGAAAATCAACTTTATAGAAAGATTAAAATTCTATGTTCTGATAGAGGTGGTGAATATTTCTTAAATGATTTTGATCAATTTTGTGAAGAACATCGCATAATACATCAACGAACTGCACCTTACACACCACAACATAATGGTTTGGCTGAAAAGAAAAATTGTTCTTTAGTTGAAATATTAAATTGCATGCTAGTTAATGCTAAATTGCCTTTAAACTTATGGGGTGAAACATTTTTTACTGCTTACCATATTCATAATAGGATTCCAGTAAAGAAAACAAAATTAAGTCCTTATGAAATATGGAAAGATAGAAAGGCTAACTTAAATTATTTTAAAATGTGGGGGTATTTAGCATATTGTAGAATTCTATATCCTAAAAGAAAAAAATTAAGACCTAAAGCTACTAAATGTATATTTGTTAGATATGCTAAAGATAACAAGGCCTATAGACTACTTGATTTAGAGTCTAATGTTATTATTGAGTCACGAGACGTAGAATTCTTTGAAAATAAGTGTTTTTTTTTACTAATTTTGAGATTTAGAAGACGAGTCTAAAAAAATATGACTCCAATAATGGATTAAGACCAAAAATTAATTATATAAAAACTAATATTCCTAAAATGACTATTGAACCTAGACGAAGTATTAGGGCAAGAAAAGAGAAGACTTTAGATCATGATTTCGCTTATTCTCAATCGTTGCTATTTCTGGTTGAACGTGATCAAAATATAATGTATTGAATAAAATACCTATTGTGTTTAACTTAGAAGAGGATCCTACAACTTTTAAGGAAACTATGACTTCAAGAGACACTTCTTTTTGGAAAGAAGCAATTAATGATGAGATAGATTCTATAATGGGTAACAATACTTGGGTATTGGCAGATTTACCCAATGGATCAAAACCTATTGGGTGTAAGTGGGTGTTTAGGAGAAAATACAATATTGATGGCACTATTCAAACTTTCAAAGCGAGACTAGTAGCCAGAGGTTTCAGACAAAAAGAAGGGATTGATTATTTTGACACTTATGGACCAGCTGCACGTATTACTTCTATTAAAGTCCTTATAGATTTAGCATCCATTTACAATTTTTATATTCATCAAATGGATATAAAAACTGCTTTCTTAAATAGAGATTTAAATGAGGAAGTATATAAGAAACAACTCGAAGGATTTGTTCTTCCAAGCAATGAAAATAAAGTGTGTAAATTAGTCAAATCTCTTTATGGTCTAAAACAAGCTCCAAAAAAAATGACACAAGAAATTTGACTCTGTTATTTTATCCTTCGATTCTAAGCATAACACTGTTGATAGATGCATTTACTCTAAATTTACTAAAAACTATGGTGTGATAGTTTGTTTATATTTTGATGATATGTTGATCATTGGTACTAACATGAAAGGAGTAAATGAAACTAAAAAGTATTTGTCTTCAGTCTTTAAGATGAAAGACTTGGGTGAAGCAGATACAATCTTAAAAATTAAAATTAAGAACATAGTGGGGGTTATGCTTTGAGTCAATATCATTGTATTGATAAAATGTTAACTAAGTTTAAACATATTGATTTCAAAGAGTATAATTGTAACGACCCATCTCGGGTTGGCCACCCCCGAAACGGTGTCATCACATTTTGAAAATCCCAGCACAACACAAATATACAACAATAAAAATAAATAACACCAATAGAAAATTTTACATCAATCCTCAACTCTCAACATGGGAGTTACATCAATCTGATCTTTAAACATTAAATACAACGTAAGCTGCATGAAAATTTACAAATAAATTTTTATTTTCTTTTCTCATTAGTCTGAGGATGTTGACACGTACGTGACTTACAGAAAATGATTTCTTCTGAACCTCAACTCACTAAACTAATAGTCATGCCTGCTACCTGAAATCGTTGTACTATGAGGAATGAGCTTCACAAGCTCAGAAATTTACTAGAAGTACTCAATTGTATAAAAGGTCTTTTAATATTAAATAAATTATATTTCATACAACTTGATACTAGCATTCCACTATCACTACACGCATCATAAGTTCTATTCTCAATCAATATCTTCTTCTTATTTATTGGTTCACCTTAAGCCCATCAATTATCTCAAAATTACCTCGTAATGAGGTTCACATCATAAAATCTACCATTTAGATGGTTCTTATCACCATAACTATCTCTCTGTGAGACTCATCCACCTATAAATAAATTCACAATAGCATACCACATATCAGCATTTCAATAATGCAAGCAACAATTAAAACAAATGTAATGCATGAATTATTATTATGGGAACGTCTTCCCACATGTCGACATGTTTTTATCTTAGACCGACTGCCTTTCCGGTTCTTTTCTTTCATTAGACCGGCTACTTTCCTGATTCTTTCATTTTCATTAGACCTGGTGGATTCCCGGTTCTTTTCTTTTATTTAATGCTTATACATATGAACAATGATATGAAATATACATATGAACAGTAATATAAAACAACATAAATTCAAAACATTTAAATTGACTATCCTGATTTTTCTCCAATTTATTATTGAAATAAATTCCACTAAATTACTCTCCTCATAAATCACATCAAATCATCCATCATAGATTGTTAATATCCACTAAATTCCACCTCCTCAAAATTTGTATCCAAACATCAACCATAACTCATCAAAAAATTTATTTATCATCATCATTATTAAATCAACTAGTTATTCTAATAATATTTCTTCTCACATAATAATTTTTCTACGTGTCCAATATTCATATCATATCTATCAACCAACTCTTTATCTATTACCAAAATATAAGCTATTAATTTATTTTAATATTCACTAGATCTTTCACTTTTATTTAGATTACTTAAATTAAATCCAGCTCAACAAGTAGTACTTAAAGCTACTCGTGGATCACCTCGTTGCCTTTCCCGTTTCTCTCAAAAAATTTCCCCGGTTGCTGATCATTAATACCTTCTATTTTTCTGATAGCTCCCCGTAGTTCTCTATAAAATTCCCCCGTAATCCCTTCAAATTTTTTCTCTTTCAACATTTCTTTGGGTCCCCAAGTGTTTAGAGAAAACGATAAATTGAAAGAAACTAAACGAAATCTGCCTACGATTTCACATAGGTGTATATATATAAGTTTGCTGCTCAACAAAAATGTTGGCAGCCTTAAAAGTGTGCTGCACCATCAGCACCTAAACTCACCCACAGCCTCCACGTTTTGGAGACGTGCAAGGCATACACCCTTCACCATTTAACTTAGTAGCAGGTGCTGCCACCTGCTGCCACATTTTGTTGACTTTCTTTTTAGAAAAATAATTAATTAATTTTTTAAAGAATTATTTTATTCAATACTAAATCCTTCGTATAAATATATTATTTTTAATTTCATGTCATATTTATTAAATTACTTCTTTACCCTTACTTTAGAAATACGGGTATTACAATTCTATCCACCTTACGAAAATTTCATCCTCGAAATTTCTTTACTTTACTTCAGAAACAAATGTGAATAACATTTCTTCATACTTGTCTCACGCTTTCACGTAATTTCTTCAACGTCCTCATTTCGCCACAGAACTTAAAATAGTGAAATTATTTTATTATACAATACTAGTTCTTTTTTGTCTAAAATTCTCATTGGTACTTGTATATAAGCTCAATCTTTCTGAATTTCTAAAGCTTAGCTCGAAATATCATGTAAACACTTTCTTAAAAGTGAAACATGAAATACATTATATAAATGTTTTAATTCTGGAGGCAAATCACACAACTAACCTAACTTTCTCAACAACCTCATAGGGTCCAACATACCTCGGAAACAACTTTCCTTTCTTGTTTAAATCTCAATATACCTTTTCATTGAGATATTTTTCAATACACTCAATCACCTACTTGAAACTCGAGAGGTTTTCTTCTATTATTAGCATAGTTATTTGGTTTACTCAGTGCTACTTTACAGTTCTCTCTAACCAGTTTGGTCTTCTCAGTTGTTAACTTAATAATTAATGGACCAAATATATTTCTTTCTACCACTTCTTCCCAACATATAGGAGTTCTACACCTCCTACCATACAATGCCTCAATCGGTGCCATCCCAATATTAGTTTGATACTGATTATTATCAGCAATTTCAATCGATGGTATGTAAGCATTCCAAACTTATTGAGAACTCGTCACATTTGCCTTTAACATATCTTCTAGTACTCTAAAAATCCTTCCTGTTTGAGCATGAAAAATTATATTAAATTGCAACTGTGTACCCGTGGATTTTTGAAAGCCTCTCCAAAACTAGGGTGTAAATCTAGCATCTCTAAATGACACTATTCTCAATAGTACTCCATACCACCTCACAATCTCAGCTATATCCTTCTTCAATCCTGACCACCAGAAATTCTGTCTTCATCCCTTATATATCTTATTGTTACTCGGGTGCATTGAATATACATCATCAGATACCTTTCTCAATATATCCTTTTTCAACTTCGCATTATTGTTAACACAATCCATGTTCCAACACCAAACTACCCTCATTTCCAATTTTGAACTTAAAATGCTTTCTAGTAAGCACTCAATGCTTAATATTTTCTATATCTTCATCTCTACCTTGCATCTCTAAAACATTTTACTATGGATGACTGTACAACAATATTCTTTAACCATGATCCTCTATCACTGATATTCAACTTCATTCTCATCTCTCTTAAATCTATCATCAATTCCATATCAGGACTCCTAATAGCAGTTAAACTTCTTATAGACTTTCTACTCATTGTATCAGCTATCACCTTCTCATTTTCTAGATGATAATGAATTGTACAATCATAGTTACTAATCAACTTCATCTACCATCTTTGCCTCAAATTCAACTCTCTTTAGGTAGGTAAGTATGTCAAACTCTTATAACCCATGAATATCTCACGAGTCGCTCCATACAGATGATGTCTACAATCTTTAAAGTAAACACTATAGCAGCCAACTCTAAGTCATGAGTAGGGAAATTTCTATCATGAATCTTCAATTGCATAGAAGTATGGGCCACAGCTTTCCTATGTCACACATATCTCAATCATTGATGTGACGTATCACTATACACCACAAATCCTTCATCACCAAAAGGAAACACCAATACTAAAGCTGTAGTCAATTTCTCCTTCAGTAATTCGAAATTTTTCTCACACTTTCCTCACCATACAAATCTCACCTCTTTCCTGGTTAGTTTATTCAATAGTATTTCAATAATAGAAAAATATTGAAAGAATCTTCTATAATAACTAGCTAACCTCAAGAAGATTCTAATCTCAATCACATTAATTGGTCTCTCCACACTTAACATTGCATCTACCTTTTGTGGATCAACTGTTATGTCATTTATGGATATTACATGTTCCAAGAAAGTTATTTCATTCAGCCAACACTCACACTTAAAGAATTTTGCATATAATTTCTCTCCTCAGAATCTCCAACACACTGTCTAATGTTTCACATGTTGTTCTTCCTTCTTAGATTATATCAGAAAGTCAAATACAACCATAAACTTGTTAAGATATAGTTTAAACACTCTATTCATCAAGTCCATGAATTTTTTTTGGAATATTAGTCAATCCAAATGACATCACGATAAGCTTATGACCATAACGTATCCTAAAAGCAGTCTTAGGCATGTTTCCCTTATTTATCCTCAATTAGTGATAACCTGATCTAAAGTTTATCTTAAAAGACACTCTCACTCCTTGTACTGTTCAAACAATTTATTTACCCTCGAAAAAAAGGTATTTGTTCTTATTCAACTATTTGTAGTCTATACGCACTCTTATTGCTCTATCTTCCTTCTTCACGAAGAACACAGGAGCTCTCCAAATACATTAAGTCCGAAAAATTGTTTATCCAAATATTCTTAAAATGGTACGTTCAACTCTCTAAATTCAGTTGGCGTCATTCTGTAGGATGCTATTAAATATATATAATGATCGTGGTGTCAATTTAATCTTCCTACTTTGAGGTAACCTAGCCAACTTCATCAAGAAATTACATTAGAATAATCTTTCACCACTAAGATTTATTCTAACTTCCTATTTTCCATTGTTTTTTTTTTAGAATCCATTATGTATGCCCAATACTCCTCTTAAACCTTCTTTTTGGAATGATCAACCTAAGCGTAATACTTTAACAACCAATTCATTCTCAAAATTAAATAAAATTATATCATATTCAAAGATATTAAATCAGCTTCTGATTCTTTATCACTGATACGAATCACACAACTCTTATAAACATTTATGATTATCACTCTATCTTTAGTGGGAACTTTAATAGAAATATTTTTGCATCAAAGGACTAATAATACTTCAATAGACTTCATATGAATACTGGATGCAAAAGAATGGGTTGCACCAAGATCAACCAACATTGATATATCCCCTTCTCTACATAACAAACACTTCAAATTTTTGACAATTCTGTGATAAATATCTTATATGAATATATCTATAACAAACTTTTGTCTCTTAATCATACATCAGATTACTACTTCCCCTTGGTGGCATACTTACTTTATTTGCCATGACTCCCAGTTCCCATAACCTATCTCCCAAATCTAAGGGTCCCACCAATAGTATTCTAGCTATAGAAGTAACAGATCCTACTTGCCTCTGACTCTGTACTTCAATTCCCTGTGACCTGGAACACCTCCTCTGGGTGGTCTCCCGCTCTACACACTCATACTGGTACCACCTCTGGGTTCCTCAAATCTAGACCTTTTCCGCTAATTCCTCATTCCTCTAAATTCTGTCACATCCTTCTCAATCTGAAGTGCTATATCCACAAATCTGACATAATTCGTATGCCTCATGTAAGACAGTTTTGATGAAATTTTAAAACATAGTTCATACTGAACCTCTTACACTTCTTCTCCTCTAGGTCTACCATTTTCGGTACAAACCTCGACAAAGCCACAAATTTCTTATCATACTGAGTCATAGTCAATACATTTACCCGAAATAAATAAAATCTCTATCTTGTTGGGCTCTAAAGGTCTAAGGAAAGTATTTATCAAGAAAAACCTCCTTAAACCTATTCCAGGTTAAGGGTCTATCGACATTTGCACTTACCCTAGAAAGAATATCCTCCCACTATTCCAAAACTTCTCATTCTTAATTTAAACGAAGCAAAGGCAACCATCTGCCTGTCAGTTACTGGTAGAATACCAAATAATCTCTCTACACGTTCCTCCTAAAACTCAGGATTAAAAGGATTCATAAATCCTTTAAAAAAAAAAAGGCATTCAACTTAACAATCTCCCTGTATCTCATGCATAAACTCAATTTTTACCCCTTTTTAAATGTCTATCATTACTGGATTAACAAGCTCAGGCACTGTTTTAGCTTTTTAATCAAGTTTATGCTATAAGCTATCAACCCTATTATCTGTTACCTTCACTTCTCAAGAGTGTGTGCAAGAACTTATCTTAGCTCATATCTTTCAACTTTAGATTCTTGCATACCTTTACTAAGATCAATTATATTACTAATATCATTCATACTATCAACATATTCCCTTCTAAGAACCACAGATTCAGACTCAACCCTGACTTGCCAAAAATATTTGGGGCCTACCACACCCTCTTAAATTAACAATTCCAACTCTAGCTCTAGTACATCCACGTGTCATCCTCAGACTATTTAAAATATAATTTATTTTAATCTTCCACTTTCTTACTTTTTATGCAGTCTACATAATCATAAAACCTAATGCTCTGATAGCAAAATTGTAACGACCCATCCCGGGTTGGCCACCCCCGAAATGGTGTCATCACATTTTGAAAATCCCAGCACGACATATATATGCAACAATAAAAATAAATAACACCAATAGAAAATTTTATATCAATTTTCAACCCTCAATAGGGGAGTTACATCAATATGATCTTTAAACATTAAATACAACGTAAATTGCACGAAAATTTACAAATAAATTTTTATTTTCTTTCTCATTAGTATGAGGATGTTGACACGTACGTGACTTACAGAAAATGATTTATTTTGAACCTCAACTCACCAAACTAATTGTCATGCCTGCTACCTGAAATCATTGTACAATGAGGAGTGAGCTTCACAAGCTCAGTGAATTAAATTTACTAGAAGTACTCAATTGTATGAAAGGTCTTTCAATATTAAATAAATTATATTTCATACAACTTGACACTAGCATTCCACTATCACTACACACATCATAAGTCCCATTCTCAATCAATTTCTTCTTCTTATTTATTGGTTCACCTTAAGTCCATCAATTATCTCAAAATTACCTCGTAATGAGGTTCACATCATAAAATCTACCATTTAGATGGTTTTTATCACCATAACTGTCTCTCTGTGGGACTTATCCATCTATAAATAAATTCACAATAACACACCACATATCAACATTTCAATAATGCAAGCAATAATTAAAATAGATGCGATGCATGAATTATTATTATGGGAACATCTTCCCACATGTTGACATCTTTTTATCTTAGATCGGCTGCCTTCCCAGTTATTTTCTTTCTCATTTAGACCGGCTGTCTTCCCGGTTCTTTTCTTTCATTAGATCGGCTACCTTCCTGGTTCTTTCATTTTCATTAAATCAGTTGCTTTCTCGGTTATTTCATTTTCATTAGACCGGTTGCCTTTCCAATTCTTTCATTTTCATTAGACCGGCTGCCTTTCCGGTTCTTTTCTTTTATTTAATGCATATGCATATGCATATGAACAATGATATGAAATATACATATGAACAGTAATATAAAACAACATAAATTCAAAACATATAAATTGGTTATCCTGATTTTTCTCCAATTTATTATTGAAATAAATTTCACAAAATTACTCTCCTCATAAATCACATCAAATCATCCATCATAGCTTGTTATGATCCACTAAATTTCATCTCTTCAAAATTTGTATCCAAACATAAACCATAGCTCATCAAAAATTTTATTTATCATCATCATTATTAAATCAACTCGTTATTCTAATAATATTTCTTCTCACATAATAATTTTTCTACGTGTCCAATATTCATATCATATTTATCAACCAACTCTTTATCTATTACCAAAATATAAGCTAATACTTTATTTTAATATTATCATTAGATTTTTCATTTTTATTTAGATTACTTAAAGTAAATCCAACTCATCACGTAGCACTTAAAGCTACCCGTGGATCACTTCCTTGCCTTTCCCATTTCTCTCAAAAATTTCCCCCGGTTGCTGATCGTCAACACCTTCTGTTTTTCTGATAGCTCCCCGTAGTTCTCTATAAAATTCCCCTGTAATCCCTTCAAAATTTTGCTCTGTCAACTTTTCTTTGGGTCCCCAAGTGTTTAGAGAAAACAAGAAATTGAAATAAACTAAACGAAATCTGCTTACGATTTCACATAAGTGTATATATATAAGTTTGCTGCTCAACAAAAATGTCAGCAGCCTCAAAAGTGTGCTACAGAATCAGTACCTAAACTCACCCACGGGCTCCACATTTTAGAGACGTGCAAGGCATACACCCTTCACCATTTAACTTGGGAGTTGGTGTTGCCATCTGCTGCCGCATTTTGTTGACTTTTTTTTTTTAGAAAAATAATTAATTAATTTTTTTAAAGAATTATTTTCTTCAATACTAAATCCTTTGCGTAAATATATTATTTTTAATTTCATGTCATATTTATTAAATTACCTTTTTACCCTTACTTTAGAAATACGGGTATTACAATAGTACTCCTTTTGATCCAAATATTAATTTATAGAATAATCTAGTAGAGTAATAGCACAACTTGAAACACTAGTGCTATTGGTAGTCTAATGTATGTAATGCACTGCAACTAGACCAAATATTTCCTATTTTGTGTGTAAACTTAGTAGATATACCAGTAATCTTAGTATAGAACATTGGAAATCAACTGGTAGGATAATGGGATATCTCAATAAGACTAGTCGTTTGAGATTATTTTACAACAGTTACCCAAGTGTATTAGAAGAATACACTTATGCGAGTTGGATTACAAGTGTGAGAGATAATAAATCCACAAGCAGGTGGATATTCACTCATGGTGGGAGTGCAATTTCTTGGGCAAGCAAGAAACAAACTTGTATATCCCACTCAATTATGGAATCTGAATTTATTACCCTAGCTGCAACTGGGAAGGAAGCCAAATGGATTATGAATTTATTGTTAGACACCAAATTATGGCCTAGTCCAATGCCTCATGTTTCACTTTATTGTGATAGTGAAGCTACCTTATCAAGAGCTTATAGTAGTACCTATAATGGTAAGTCTAGACATATCAGTCTTAAACATGAATATGTGAGACAATTGATACAAGATAGTATCATTACAATTGTCTATGTAAAGTCAAATAAAAATTTGACTGATCCACTTACTAAGGCACTCGTAAGAGACCTAGTAAGTAGTACATCTAAAGAGATGGGGCTCAAACCATTTAAAAGTCAGCAGTGATGGCAACCTAACCTAATGCTAGTAGACCACTAGTCATAAGTTTTAATGGGTAATTACAAGTTACTGTGATTGACTGTTGATATTGTCACAAAATTGGCCCATAATTGAGAAATAAAATATTTTCCATTACATGTTAGAGGATAATTTGAACTCTTAATGAAGTTATAAAATGTGTTCTAGTAACAGAAATGCAAGAGAATTTTTTTCTATATGAACGAAGGAGTGGTGTCACTTCTTATAGAGAGTTATGGTATGCTCTCTTGAGGTTCATGAAACAAGGATATATCACATGGCCATAATAGTGCTAAGTGATATAAAATTCTCACTGAAATAAAAGAATTGTATGTGTGTGGTGGTTCCGGTCGTATCACAGAGGAATGTTGGTTTAATCTAAAGGACACCATTCATTTCGATATGACTTTGAGTTGTTTACACTAATAGAAAGTTTTAAATCGAAAGATATCTTCTTTATGCATACAAGACTCAGAGATATTGTGGCAGTATTTTTTTTTATAAAAAAATTGATTTTTCAAATAAGTAGGGGATTGTTGGAAAAATCAGCTCTAAGAGCTGATTTTAGACCATTTTAAGGTCTTAATTTGAGCTAATTAATGGTCATTAAAAAACATTTAATTAGGTGCATTAAATTAAACTTAAGTTAGAGATTTAATGGGTATTTATTTTGATTCAAAAGGAATCTTAATGTATAAGCTTAAAACGAGAATAAAAGGTTGTTTGAAAACTCAAATTGGCTTTGTCCCACATTGATAAGAAAATGAGAAATAAAATGCTTTATAAGCATTTATTTGGGATTCTTATCTACTTCTATTAAAAGAAGGGATAAAAGTGAAGGCTCATGGTGCATTGCACCATAAACGCGCCTGAGCTCGAGTCCGAGCTCAAGCTCGAGCCCGGTCGCTTCGCAAAGTCCTCGCCCCGAGCCCGTGTCCATTGTTCGAGTATCTAGATTTTAGACAAAAGCCCAAAAAAGCCCAAGATTTAATTAGAAATGTGTCAGATTAAATCAAAAGGTGTCTGTTTAAATCTAAAGGTTGTGATTTAATCAGAGAGACATGATTTAAATCCAAGGGTGTCAGATTAGTCAACTGTCTCTTTAATAGACATTATCTTAACCGTTTAAAATTAAGAGACTTAATTGTATCCAGGAGGACTGTTCGTCTGTACTAGGGGTGAGCAAGGGTCGGTTTAGCCTAAAAATCCAACCCAACCTATTCATACCGGGTTGAAAAAATCTCAACCCAACCCAACCCATGAACCCATCCAACATCAACTCAACCCAACCCATTCTAATTGGTTTGGGTCGGTTTGGGTCACCGGGTTGATATATTTTTTCTACTAAAAAATTAAATCATACATATTACATAAAAAAAATATATTATACTAAATCCAAAACCAAATCCATACATATTTCAAGTAAAAGTTGTGTGCATCAGTTTTATATAAACTAATATTCAATACTTTTGTTAACATCTTGGATATTGTTATGAAAACAAGCATTAACAGATACCCTTTCCAACATACAACACACCAAAATTCACCAACCAAACGAGATGACTAGAAGCACAACAAACTCTGTGTTCTTTACTTTCTCAAATGGGTCAATAGTTTTCATGAAATGGACTGTACATTGTTTTAGTGCAGAAGAGAAGGCAACATTGAAGGTGAAAATCAAATGAATTTCTGTAAGCCCAAGGAAAAGTAATTTAATTTTTTTTTTATATCAATATGATATTTTAAGGAGCATTTTGTTTGTTTACGGAAAATTAATTAATTAATTATTATGTTTTACATCTATCTTTGTGATACGTGGACCGTACATCTATGTAATGTTAAAAAAACAATTTAAAGATTGACAATCAAGATTCATCATATGATTTATGAGTAAAGTTTAATTAAAGTTTAACTTATTCATAGTCAGTGGGAATCCTCTTCAAAAGGGTAAACCTTTCAAAAAATCTTCGTAATAAAATATATATTTTTCATAATGAAATATTTTATTAACTAAATGTGCTTTCTAATCCAAAAAGGCAAGTGATTAAAGATTTCTTATAGTTTTTTTCCCAATGATTTCTTATAGTTGATATTTACTTATTACTACCAATTAGTTACAGGGAGATGCATAATTTATTGTGTCTTAATTTAGCATAAGCTATATATCCTTGCTATAATCAAAATTCCCCATTTCTTAAAGCTAAAGAATGTTTAACCATATTAAAGAGAACAGACATAAAACTCTAGAAAATGAAAGTTAACATTAGATTTGAAAATACAAAAAACCTGAGGGCAATTAAAACATTGGTTCCAAACGTGGTACTATTTGTTTTCGAAAATGAAAAGTGTAAAAGGAAAAGGAAAAGTGCAAAAACCAGGCCAACACTTTCTAAGGAAAAGGAAGACTGCATAGTACTGCATACCTTTTTGGCTTTCTCTCACCAAACTTCACATTCGCCAATTAGGTTTCTTTCAAGAGAAAACGATAGTCCCACAGCCCCCACAAAGAAACGAAGAAAGAGATAATGAGGAGACTAAAATTTTCAATCAAAGAGGCTAGGTTTAGTGAATTGTAATTTCTTTTTCCTAAAATACCCATCATTCTATTCTCTAATTATAACAAGCTATGTTATGTTTGGCTGTTTGGATTTGGACTGTGCTACATATAATTTTACTCATTCATTATACTATAATTATTTAAACATAATTTTATATTTAATAAATATAATATATATAAAATATAATTATATATTTGACCGGGTTAATGGTTTGGGTCGGTTTGAAAATTTTGAACCCATGACTCAACTCAACCTATTGGGTTCAAAAAAAATTTCAACCCAACCCAACTTCTAAAAAGACCCAACCCAACCTAACCCATTGTATCTGTTTGGGTCGGATCCATGGGTCAACCGGGTTCCATGCTCACCCCTAGTCTGTACTATAGCAAACTTGTTTATTTAAGTGAGGACGAATAAAACCTTAAAGACAATGAAATGAATAATTTACACCTCTAAATCTTGATTCTCATATTCTGTTCCAGTTAAAAAAATTCTTATAACATATATGCTGTTGTATATTTGTAAATTAAATATGCTTAATACAATTTTCTATTCCAAAGCCCTATTTCCTTTCATTTTCTATCCTTTATAATAAACAAGAAACCAAACTAGTTCAGTACGACCTAAAAAAATAAAAGATTAAGATTTGGCTTTGGAATTGCTCAAAATGGGTCAAACCGAAGAGAATTGGTTTGAGCCAATATCAACTGATAATTTTTAATGATCAATTTAACCAAAAGTTGAATCTTTTAACGTTTACAAATCATGATTATCCTTTTAATTGCATACCAAATCTCCACTAGGTCGTTCAGTGATATTTTTTTAGAAATAAAAATATTGTGATATTTTGAAATAGTATATTAATAAATCATGTTTAAGATTTGATTTACAGAATTTTTTTTTTAAAATGAAGTGATTTATAATTAGGATGATTAAATTTGCGTTCCTATTTGATAATAAAATATAGTATAAGAATTATAAGTGTATCAATTGTTATATTTATGTTATCTGCATGATAAATTATAAGTGTATATATATAATAAAATTTGCATTTACAAAATTTAATCACTTAAATTTTCGCCATGTTCAATTCTTGCGAAGCAAGTGAGCTGATAGATGTGATTTGGTGTTTTGTTTTATTTCTGTTAATTATTTGAGATGTGATTTGATAGATCACTTGTTCATTTATTACAAAGCTGTGTAACATTTCAATTACTTACTATATGCTAACAAAGCTGATCAGTTATCAAGAAATAACAGAAAAATAACAAACTAATTAAGTAAGATACACATATGCACGTTCATAATATGTGCATATTTTTAATAACTATGATATGGCATATAAACTTTCTCATATTAAAAAAAATAACAAACTTGGTGACTACAAAAGATTGTTGTGCATCTTTCTTACGAAAAGAAAACGATTGGCCGTTCGTTTAAGATTTATTTCGATCAGTTTTTCTGTTAAAACCGAATAAATATGTAATTTATAAAAGTTTTAAATATCAAAAGCTTATTGGCTCTAAAGAGAGCCGGTTAGCTTTCACTTAATCCGATTTTATTTTTTGAAAGCAGTTTAGCTTTTCGGTCATTGAGACTGACAAATATTTACACTTTCAGAAAATTATCAAACTGTGATAAATTGATTACATTCGACATAAATCCGAGAGCCATCAAGTTAATTTCGTAGTTTTAAAGTTATAAACACTTTACATATTTTGATGGTTAAATTGAAAGTCACTAAGTTATTATTTTAATTTAAAAGTTATTTTATCGTTATATTTTTCACATTTTGGTGATTTGTTGAAAGTCGTCAAGTTAATACGAAAGCTGCCAAGTTATTTGTGTCATTTAAAGATTATTTTAAACATCATATTAATGGTAAATGTGAAAGCAAAAAGCTATTAATAAAGTTAGGAAGTTATTTTAATATTATAAGCATTTTTATCAAAATAATGATATTTATGTAAGACAGTTTACTAACATGAAAAACGATTGTCCTTGATGAAAACCGATTGTTTTAGCTTTATCCCGATCGGTCTTTCTAGTAAAACCGAACTAGTATGCAATTTATATAACTTTGAATTATTGAAAGCTATTTGACTCTCAAGAGTGTTGATCGGCTTTCAATTAATCCGATTATATTTTATGAAAATCATTTAGCTTTTTAGTCAATGAAACTAATAAATGTTTACACTTTTTGAAAATTATTAAGCGGTAAATTGATTACATTCAAGATAAGTCTTAGAACCGTTAAGTTAATGCCGTATTTTCAAGGTTACAAACTCTTTACACATTTTGGTGGCTAAATTAAAAGCTGTCAAGTTAAAATGAGAGTTACTGAGTTATTTGTAACATGTCAAGGTTAATTTATAAGACATAAGATAAATGAGTAAGAATCAAAGTAAAATAAAAACCGTAAAGTTATTCCGTTATTTTAAAGGTTATTTCAATGTTACATGTATTTTTCACATTTTAGTGATTAAATTGAAAATCATCAAGTTAAAATAAAAGCCACTAAGTTATTTGTAACATTTGAAGGTTATTTTAAACATTAGGTTAACAGTAAATTTGAAAGTAGCTAAGTTATTTGTAAAATTAGGAGGTTATTTCAATATTATAAACATTTTAACATCAAATTAAGGGTTTTTATGTAAGATGATTTTCTTTCATAGAAAACTATTGTCCTTAATGAAAATCGTTCTTTTCAGATTTATTCTGATCAGTCCTTCTGTTAAAACTGAACAAATATATAATTTATAAAAAAAAATAGGAAGGGAAAGCCATTGAAGACGAAGCCAAAATGTTGGCAGTTAGGGAAGTTGTACACAGAAAGTACTTTTATTAGTTTCAAGCTCCTCCCTCCAATTATATCGCAATTGATGGGGAAAAAAAAAGAAAAAAAATTTGGTATATTCGTGGTCATGAGAGAGATAGAGGGAGATTAGAGGACCGACCAATCACATCAAAACAGTGAGGATAGCAGAATCACGGATCCAGAAGAAACCAAAAATAATCCAGCCTCTCAAAGACATCTCTCCTTCTCTTATCTCTATTCCATTGCGCTCTCTCTACCCACCATTTTACATGCTTGCCTTGCTGTCATGTTTCCTTATCATGCATCCCTACAATTCTTTTCTTCAGGAATATTTCTTGAAATTCTACCATGACCAACAAACATAAAAAGCATTTACCTCCTTTTAATTGGAATGAATATTTACGTCCAGGGGAAAAAAATTACTCCTTTGTCTGATTTTTCTTGTTGGGGACACTTTATTTTTTATTTCTTTTTTTTATAAACAAAAATTAACCCATACATTTTTTAACAAAATACTTTACAAACTATTTCTAGTACGGTGAGTTTTACCATACATCATTTAAAAGTGAAGTATCATA
This sequence comes from Bretschneidera sinensis, assembly GCA_023935145.1. Lineage (NCBI taxonomy): Eukaryota > Viridiplantae > Streptophyta > Magnoliopsida > Brassicales > Akaniaceae > Bretschneidera > Bretschneidera sinensis. The sequence continues at coordinate 74,105,797 of CM043701.1, read as the reverse complement.
GTTGTTTAGATATATTTTATCATAAACCATTATATTTGATGGTAAAAAAACTCACATTTAATGATAAAATAATATAATCATTGAAAAAATAAAAATACTATCAAATGTATTGATTTTATTATCAAATATTAGTTTTTTTTAATCATGAAATGTATTGTTTTATCAATAAATATAAAAATAAAGCATGTTGTATCATTTTTAAGTGAGTCATCGTATTATGCAAATTATAATAAACTAAAAATATAATCAGTTTTCAAGAGTCGACCATAAATCATTTTCGTTAACTAACGTATTCGTTTATGTTTTTTTCCCCTTAAAAGACTACTGTTTACAGCTTTGCCAAAAAAATAAGTTTGTGATATAACTATTTCAATATTATTAGTATTATTTTTTAATTCTCATTATTATTAGTAAATATTTGTATTATATCAAATTATTATTTTATAATACAATTACTAAATCAAATAATGAAAAAAAAAACACAATAAAAATTTGTCATCACATATTGATTTACCTTTATTAATAATTTCAATGTTTATAAACACTTTTACAACTTATTTACTACACATCTAATTTAAAATAAACCAATTCATAAATTGTATATTCACACACAAATTAATTTAGTTTATAATTTAATTATTATTTTTTTTATAAATCATTTTAAAATTCATAAGCTAAATCGTAAATCGTCAAACGGATTATTTTCAATAACCGGTATGCAGTATTTACAGTACAATAAGATAATTGATCACTTCAAGCTTTCAAAGAAAAAAAGAGACAATTAACTTCTGTACTTTAAAATTTTAATTACAATTGCTAAAAAAAATTAATTACATCTGAAAACTGTTCAGAATTACTTCAAATTGCCTTCACGTGTATTCTAACTCGAGGCACTTAATCAGAGATGACTTGTTCCTTTAACACGTCGACGAAATCAACAATTCCACGTGTCTTCAACTTTCATTTAACTGAAATCCATCGGCCAAATGATCTTAGATTAAATACCATAGGCCAATCGACTTTAGGATATATAATTGGTTCAAATTTGGTTTGATTCAAGTTTAATAATATTTTATTGAATCGTTTGGGAGTTTTTCGAATCGAATTTTAATGTATTCAAGTTCGATTCGATAAACTGACATTCAACAAAATCGTAATAAAATTATTATAAAAAAACATGTTGTTGATGCTGCGAATTGTTAGTGCTGACGTGGTCTGGGTGAGGACGTGGCTTGGATATTGGCGTGGCTTTGGTGAGGACGTGACCTGGTCCTACACAGGTAACAGGGGTGAACTGAAAACCCTCGGAAGGAAGGGAGGGGTAGACCTCCGAGGGCGATCCAATGCTTAAGTTAGCAAGAGCTTAAGGGATAAGCCGAGGGTTTGAGAGAAACCGAGGGCTTAAGTAAATAAAGTGCAAGTAGTAAAAGACTGAGTGTGTTTTTTTTTTTTGTGGAGTCCATACCTGGGCTTATTTATAGTCATCCACCCCTAAGGGGTCAATGATTACAAGCTCGGGGCAAGGCGGCCGTAGGGTGGCTGTAGGTGGCTATTGCAGGTCATAGGGTGGCTGTAGTGTAGCTGCAGGGTGGCCGTAGTGTAGCTGTAGGGCTGTGCGTCGAGGGGGCCCAGGTCTAGGCCATTCTTCATGGGCCCAAAGGTTTTGCTGGGCTGGGAGACTTACTGGGCTATTTCTTGGACCGGAGCCTTCATCGGACTGGAGAGTCAGCCGGGCCTAAACTTATTTGGAGTGGACTGTTCTGTTGGGCCTGGGGCTCATTTGAGCCAGAATATTTTGCTGGGCCTGGAGCCTATTTGGGCCAAAATATTTTGGGCTATATCACAGGCCCCCCACTTCCTTGAGTACATTTATGTGCTTGAGGAAGTATTTCATGGGACGGACTCTTAATGGGACTAATTAGTGTGTGTGGGAGCCAGATCATCAATTTTGAGAGGCGAAAAGTTGTCTGGAGAAGTGAAAAATTATCTCGAAACCGTAAGGTCAGGTTTTCATTTGAACGGCCGTCCTTGGGAGTAGGACCATTACTCTCGAGAGGCGAAAGGTTGTTTGGGGAAGCGAAAAGTCGATGTGAAAACCGTAAAGTTCCCTATTTTTTCGATATTTCCATTAATTCCCCTTGCTGAATGCATTTTCCCTTCTTATAAAAGGGGGTCTCTAACACCTATTGTCTTAAGCAGAAAACAAGTTTAGTTTCTGAAGAGATTTGAGAGGGAGATATTACTTTCTAATAGAGAAGTCATTGGCTTAGATAATTCCGAGGGTAATGATCTTGGAGAGGGAGGGGAGTCATCAGTTCTTTGAGGGATTTATGGAAGCCAAAGAGGAGGACGAGATCACTTTGGAGAAGGATTGTGGTTCAACGAATATGGCCTTCTCCCTGATTTCAAACGAGGGTCAGGACCTCTTTCAGATTCTGAGTGGAGGCAAGGACCTCTTTCAGATTCCGAGCGGGAGCTGGGGGGGTTCCTTATGCCAAAAGCTTCTCTGTTCCTTGGAACAGAAGAAGAAGAGGGGCACGGCTGGGCTCGAAAGAGTACCACTGTTTCATTTAAAACCAGGGGGGCCATGTCTCTGGATGGTGGGCTCCTTGGTCCCTCGAGCTTATTGGAAATGAAGAAGAAGAGGGGCTGATGAGGTCACCCAGGCCTGGGGCTGCACTTGTCAGGTGAGCGCTTTCAGTCTCAGGCTCGCACCAGGAGCTCTTCAGGATTGTGCCAGAACTTTTCAGCCTGAAGGGGATGTGGGAGCTTGTAACCGGTACTGCCTGAGGAGCCTAGTGTTTTAGTTTTTTCTTTGTACTTCGAGGCCGTTAAGGCCCTAATTACTTTGTACTTCGAGGTCGTTAGTTTGTAATTCCCTGAATTAATAAAATATCTTTTCTTTTAAACTTTGTCTTGTGTGATATCCTTGCCTTTCATACTTAATTTAATAAAATGAACTTGATTCTGAACACAATGTGGGAGAAATGCTTGAACTAGGAGAAGTTTTGGTAGAGTGTTTGCAAAACATCTGAACCTTGGTGAATAAGGCCGAGTGTTAGTAGTATAGCTTAAACGTTGGGACTTTTGGAGAACTTGGTCAAGTGTTAGACAAGGCTCGGACTTTTAGATAATTTGGCTGAGCGTTAGACAAGGCTCGAAATTTTGGAGAACTTGGCCGAGTGTTAGACAAGGCTCAGACTTTGGAAAATCCTTGGAGAAAACATAGGCGACCGTATGCAACGCAGCTCATACGCTCAGAATTTTTAGAGAATACGGCCAAGCGTTGACAAGGCTCAGACTTTAGAGAATCCTTGGAGAAAACATGGCCGAGCGTATGCAACACAGCTCATACGCTCGAACTTCTTGAAGAATACGGCTGAGCGTTGACAAGGCTCGGTCTTTGGAGAATCCTTGGAGAAAACATGGCCGAGCGTATGCAACGTAGCTCATACGCTCAGACTTTTTGGAGAATACGACCGAGTGTTGACAAGGCTCGGACTTTGGAGAATCCTTAGAGAAAACATGGCCGAGTGTATGCAACGTAACTCATATGCTCAAACTTTTTGGAGAATATGGCCAAGCACTGACAAGGCTCGGACTTTGGAGAATCATTGGAGAAAACATGGCCGAGCATATGCAACGCAGCTCATACACTCGGACTTTTTGGAGAATATGGCCGAGCATTGACAAGGCTCGGACTTTGGAGAATCCTTGGAGAAAACATGGCCGAGTGTATGCAACGCAGCTCATACGTTCAAACTTTTTGGAGAATACGACCAAGCGTTGACAAGGCTCGAACTTTAGAGAATCCTTAGAGAAAACATGGCTGAGCTTATGTAACGCAGCTCATACGCTCGGATTTTTTGGAGAACATGGCCGAGCGTTGACAAGGCTCGGACTTTGGAGAACCCTTGGAGAAAACATAGCCGAGTGTATGCAACGCAGCTCATACGCTCGGATTTTTTGGAGAATACGACCGAGCGTTGATAAGGCTCAAACTTTGGAGAACCCTGGGAGAAAACATGGCCGAGGGTATGCAACGCAGCTCATACACTCAGACTTTTTGGAAAATATGGTTAAGCGTTGACAGGGCTCTAACTTTGTAGAACTCTTGGAGAAAACATGGCCGAGCGTATGCAACGCAGCTCATACGCTCGAACTTTTTGGAGAATACGACCGAGTGTTGACAAGGCTCAGACTTTGGAGAATCCTTGGAGAAAACATGACCGAGCATATGTAACACAGCTCATACGCTCGAACTTTTTGGAGAATACGGCCGAGCGTTGACAAGGCTCAGATTTTGGAGAATCCTTGGAGAAAACATGGCCGAGTATATGCAACACAACTCATACGCTCAAACTTTTTGGAGAATAAGGCTGAGCGTTGACAAGACTCGGACTTTGGAGAACCCTTGGAGAAAACATGGCCGAGCGTATGTAACGCAGCTCATACGCTCAGACTTTTTGGAGAATACGGCTGAGCGTTGACAAGGCTCGGACTTTGGAGAACCCTTGGAGAAAACATGGCCGAATGTATGTAACGCAGCTCATACACTCAAACTTTTTGGAGAATACAGCCGAGCATTGACAGGGCTCAGACTTTGTAGAATCCTTGGAGAAAACATGACCGAGCGATCAAGACTTGGAGAATCTCATGTTCATGTAGCTTCCTCCTTCCTGCGTACGTGGGCTTTTCTGCCCACTCTAGGCTTACTAGGTTTACCCTACTGTAGGTGGGATAAACGATGGCGGCTGATAAGAAATGGCGGCGTGTTAGGTTATAGCAGAAGGCACACTTTTGTGACAGCTGGCACCTTGGTGACTGAAAACGGCGCCTAGGGAATAATAGGGGGCGCGTCCTTTATCTGACGCGCGGATTGACGTTTCTCGTTTCTACTGCTACTGCCCCTATATAAACGGGTTCCCCCCTTTCTTCAGTCTTCACTTTGCATTTTTGAGAGATCTTAAGAGTATCAGTTTTAGCTAGAGAATCTGAGAGCGCTCGACATTGTTAGGAGTCCCACAAAAGTTTGCTCTTCCTAAGTGAGTGAGATGTCTAGTGGTAGTGATACTAGAGGGGCTCTGTAAAGGGAGTTAAAGAAAGTGATGAGTGGTTCTTCTAGTGATGGAGTCTTCTCTCAGGTGGTAGCTCTTATGGGAGAAGGTCAGGCCCTCGTGTCGTATGAGGGAGACGGAGGGGAGGGCGAGGAGGCAGAAACATCTAGAGAAGGGGATGTTCGGGCGTCATTGCTTATTAGAGATGACACCCTGGATACTAAGAGGGAGGAGTAGATGTTCGAAGCGAATTCCATTCCAAGTGTAGTAGAGGAGGCGAGCCTCGTGAGGACGAGGATCAAGTATAGGATCTCTCTAGAGTTTCACATACAAGCCCCCGAGGGTAGGGAGAAGACCTGCGGCGCCTTGTCGAGCCGGGTGCCTTATTAGCTGTGTGTTTATGAACATCAGTTTAAGGTCAGGCTCAGGCTTCCTCTCTACCTGTTCCTCTGTTTGATACTTAGATACTTTGGCATTGCACTAAGCCAACTGGTGCCTAATTCAATTTGGCTGATCCTAGCATTTATAGCCGTGTGCCAGGAAGTTGGAGGGGTGATGAATATCAACGTGTTCAAGGCCCATTTTCAGCTAGCTCGGCTTGATCATTCGGGATGGGTCATTGTTAGCTCGAGGAGAGGGAAGAGTGTTCTGAAGGAGAAGCCTTCCTCCATAAAAAGGTAGAAGGGAGGCTTTTTCTTTATTCGGAGCGTTGGGAGCTTCGATGTCCTTCTCAATTGGAGTCTGGAGTGTGTTGGTAAATGCAAAAAACCACACCTCTTGCCTCGTGAGCAGGAGACGTTAAAAGCGATGTTTTCCGTGCCCTTGGATATCGAAGTGCTCGGAGACAATGAAGAACTCCACAGGAGCGGCCTGTGTCCTCCCAGCCTTCCCCCGACCCTTGAGCATGGTAGCTGCTGGTTTACTAGTTCAAAGAAACTTTACATTTTTTTTTTCTCCAAGTCTTTAATGCCTTTCTTTTCGTGCAGACATGGAGATAGTGGCGATGGCTAGACGTCTGGCTCCTGAAAAGAAGAGAGCCGCGGAAGCTAGCTGATTTGGGTAGAAGAAGAAGGCCAAAGTCCCATCTGTGGCTCCAATTCCAGCTGATAGTTCCCCGAGACCCTCGATGCCTAAAGAACAGGTGGACTTAGTTGCCCTCACTCCTCATTCGGGGGCGTCTTTGCCCCAAAAAGTGTCTGGGTTGGTCCCCTTTTCACTCCACGGTGAGCCTTAAGTATGGACGACTCCGTGTTTGCCCACCCGAGGGTTGCTCATGAGCATTTGGTGCTGGGGATCCCTCCTTGCGATATGGTGGATGCTTCATCGGAGCCCATTCAGTAGCTGTGCTCAGCCGCGGAGGTCGTTTTTTCTCAGGTAACACTTATTCCTCTTTTTGGTTGGCCTGCATATTTCGACTATTCCTGACGGGGCTGCTCCTTTCAAGCTGGAGTTCTTGCTGGGTGCTTTTTTGGCGTACCCTGGATATGGCGGATCATTCGGCCAAGACTCAGTACAAGTTGAAGGAATCCCAGAACTTAGCCCACGACTTGTCTCTTTCTCTTGAGATGGCGGAGAGGGACAGAGAGGAGGCAATCTTCAAGAGGGATCATTGGCGCCGAACTAAGGAGGTCCTGAGGTAGGAGCTGGAAGGGGTTCGCCGCCAGTTCAAGGAGAAGGAGACATCCTTGACAAGGGAGGGTGCAATTCAGTACCTTAAAGGTTTCAACGAAGCCAAGAGAAGGGCTGAGCTCATTTTTTCAGAGGTGGACTTCTCAGGTCTTGACTTGGCCACCAAATCAGAGGGGTTTGATGCTGCATCTTCAAGAAGGGAAGTAGAGAAGACCGCTAGTGCTAGTGCTCAGGAGGGGCCAGGGAGTGAGACCCAGCCAGCCCCAAAAGGTGAAGCCGGGGATGTGGGAGATGGCAAAGACGGAGTGGAGAGCGATGGCCATGCCCATTAGAATCCCACCCTTCTAGAATAGGTCTATTTTGTATTTGGAGTCGATAGCGCCCTTCCTTTGTACTACATTTTTAACTTAAGAAAATTTATGGAGTTCAACTTTCAACTTTATTGAATTTTTGCTTTTACATTTTAAATTTAATTGGTAAAACCTACAGAGGTTCTCCGCGTTCCAGGTGCGGGGGATGGGTTTACCATCCATATCTTCGAGCTCGTAGGTGCCAACTCTATAAACCCTTCGAATCCGGTAAGGACCCTCCCAATTCAAGACTAACTTCTTGGTGTGGCGAGGATGGGACACTTCACTCTTATGGAGGACAAAGTCATGCAGCTTGAAGTCTTTGGGCCGAACCTTAGAGTTATAGTATCGAGCAGCCCTCTGTTGGTAAGCAGCTAGACAGATTTGGGCTTTATCTCGAGTTCCTTCCACCAGATCTGCGTTCATCCTTAACCCTTCCTCGTTATGGCTTAGTTCGAAGCATTGTACTCGCATTGATGGGACCTTGATTTTGAGAGGGATGACGGCCTCTAATCCGTATGCCATGAAGAAGAGGGTTTCGCTTGTTGGTGTTCGTACTGTGGTCCGATAGACCCAGAGTATATTGGAGAGTTTGTTAACCCACTGTTCATCCGTCTCGTCAAGTTTTCTTCTAATTCCTTGGAGAAGCGTCCTGTTGGTCACTTCAGCCTGACCATTGGCCTGTGGATGCCCCACGGATGAGAACCTGTGCTCGATGTGGAGGTCATCACAGAATGTCTTGAATCGGGAACTATCAAACTGCTTTTCGTTGTTGATGATCAATAACCGAGGGATTCCGAACCGACATACTATTGATTTTCAGATGAAATTTCAGGTTTGGTGATCCGTAATGCTGGCCAGTGGCTCGGCCTCGAACCACTTGGTGAAGTAATCAATGGCTACAATGAGGTGCTTCTTCTGCCCCGTAGCAGTTGGGAACGAGCCAAGGATATCCATCCCCCACATGGCGAAGGGGAAGGGATTGGTGATGGAGATAAGAGGGTTAGCAGGGCGGTGTGATATCGGAGACCACCACTGGCAGTTCTCACATTTCTTTACCAAGTCTGCTGCATCGTCCTTCATTGTGGGCTAGTAGTACTCTTGACGGAGAACTTTGAAAGCTAAGGCCAAAACTCCGAGGTGATTCCTGCATATCCCTTCGTGGACCTCTCGTAGAGCATAATCGACCTTCCTTGGCCCGAGGCATCATAGGTAAGATATGGTTAGAGCCCTTTTGTAAAACTGCCCATCTATGAGGGTGTATCGTGAGGCACGCCAGATTTACCTCCTGGCTTGATCCTTCTGCTCGGGTACCGTGTCGTTTTTTAGATACTGGATGATTGGATCCATCCATGTGGGTCCCTTCTCTACTGGCAGGACTGGAGCTTCATCTATACTTGGTGTGGAAAGAGTTTCCTGGTAGATAGCTCGATTGGTCTTCAAGTGCTGGGAGGAGGCCAAGTTGGCCAGGGCATCTGTTTTGGAGTTTTCGGCTCGAAGGATCTGAGTTATCCGAAACATCTTGAACTTGGCGGCTAATTCCTTCACCTTTTGGAGATATCGGGCGAGCTTCTCCCCTCTGGCCAACGCTTTGGCCAACCTCAGACCGAAAAGGAGAGCTTCGTACTCCGCTTCATTATTGGAGGTCTTGAATCCGAACCTCAAGGCATACTCGATCTTGAAGTCTTCTGGACTACAGAGGATGAGCCCTGCCCCACTCCCTAGTGAATTTGAGGATCCATCTACATGGAGGGTCCATCTTGGAGAGGCTTCATTGGGCACGGACACTGTGGATTCGTCCGAGTCCATGGACAGAGATGTCTCCACAATGTAGTCAGCTAGAGTCTGACCCTTGATTGCTTGTCAGGGCCAGTAACAGATGTCAAACTCTCCCAGTTCTACTGCCCACTTCACCATTCTCCCAGAAACGCTGGGATTGTGCAAGACTTACCTCAAAGGTTGAACTGTCAGGAGGATGATGGTGTGCGCTTGAAAATAAGGTCGGAGCTTCCGCGCTGCTACTACCAGGGCTTAGGCCATCTTCTCGATAGGAGGGTATCTTGTCTCGATCTCATGGAGAATTCTGCTGACATTGTAAATAGGATTCTGGATGCCCGTTTTTTCTCTCACTAGGACAGAGGCCACGGTGCTTTCTCCTGCTGCTAAATAAAGGAAATGCTCCTCGCCCGGGAACGGTTTGGTTAGGAGCGGTGGCAAACTTAGATACTTTTTCAATTCTTCAAAAGCTTCCTGGCAACTTTCGGACCATGAGAAATCTTTTGCCTTCTTGATGGCCTTAAAGAAAGGAAGGTACTTTTTCACATTCTTGGACATGAACCGGTTTAGGGCCACGACTCTGCCGGTGAGCCTTTGGCTTTCTTTCACAAATTTGGGAGGGGCCATATTGAGGATGGCATTTATCTTCTCTGTATTGACTTCTATTCCCCTCTGGGTGACCATAAACCCTAGGAACTTGCCTCCGGTTACCCCGAATGCACATTTGGAAGGATTCAACCTCATGCTATGTTGGCACAGTACTCCAAACGCCTCTTCCAAGTCAGAGTAATGGCTGCGTGCTTCTGCACTCTTAACCAGCATATCATCTATATAAACTTCCATGTTCGACCCAATCTGTCCCTTAAAAATCTTGTTCACCAGCCTCTGATAGATTGCCCCAGCGTTCTTGAGTCCGAAGGGCATGACTTTGTAACAATACAGCCCTCGATCAGTGACAAAAATGATCTTGTCTTAGTCCAGCATGTGCATGAAGATCTGATTATAGCCAGAGTATGCATATATGAAAGAGAAGAGTTCATGCCCAGAGGTGGCGTCTACCATCTGATCAATCCAAGGGACATGGAAGCTGTCCTTTGGGCAAGCCTTGTTTAAATTTGTAAATTCAATACAAATATGCCATTTACCGATGGCTTTCTTGACCATTACCACATTGGATACCCATTCCGGGTACCTAGCCTTTCTGATAAAACTGACTTCCAGCAGTTTATCCACCTCGGTGTTGATAGCTACCTGGTGCTCGGGGGCAAAGGCCCTCTTCTTTTGAATGATTGGCTTGTACCTGGGATCCACATTCAAGCGATGCTTGATAGTCCCAAGACTAATGCCCGGCATGACCGAGGCCGACCAAGCGAACAGGTCTCTATTCTTTCGCAGCAGGGAGATGAGCTCATTTCTGTGCTCTTCAGAGAGGTTTACGCCTATTTGGACGGTCCAGACAAGGTCTCCTCCGAGTGGTATCGTGGTCAACTTTTCGGCGGGTCGCCTCCTAGGTGTCCTCATTCATCCCTGAGATCTTCTACCTCAAGGGGCAAAGTCTCTGTCTTCTTCCCTTCTCTAACAGCGTTCAGGTAACAGGCCCGGGAGATTTTCTGATCCCCTCTGATCACTCATACACCTTCACTGGTGAGAAATTTGACCTTTAGGTGATAGGTGGAAACAACGACCTTCAGTTTGCTGAAGGTTGGTCGGTCGATGATCATATTGTAGGAGGAGGGCTGTTTGACTATCAGGAAGGTGGTTTGCACTGTGGAGGTCCTTGGCACTGTTCCTGCGTCACTGGGAGGACTATACTCCCCTCAGCGAATACTAGAGAACCGCCAAAACCATAGAGGGGGGCCGGGGTTGGCTCCAGATGTCCATCATTCAGCTCCATGCACTGGTAAGCATCATGGAACAATATGCCCGCTGAACTTTCATTATCAATCAGGACCCGTCATACTTCTCAGTTGGTAACCAAAAGAGAGATTACCACTGCTCGTGAGGAGTCTGTACATCCTCTAAATCATCCTCCGTGAAGGAGGTCACTGGTTCTGTTCTTCTTTTCTTGTGGGGGCCGCTGACGGAGGCTACGGCACTGGCGTACGCTCTACTGCTCTGCCCCGAACTGTTTCCCTCAGTCGGACCCCTGTAAATTATCTTGATGATGCGGGTGGTTGTGGCCACCTCTTGCTTCTTCTGACTAGGCCCTTCTTGCTAGGCCCTAGGGACGTCCGACATATCTTCTCGGGTGCGCAGGCTCGTCCCTTCTTCGAGACTTAGTAAATTCCTTTAAGTACCCCCGGTTGATAAGAGCTTCAATTTGCTCTTTGAGGTCATGACATTCCTTAGTGTCATAACCATAGTTCTGGTGGAAGCGGTACCACTGCCTCTGGTCACCTCCGAGATGTGGCTTCCTAGGCTTCCACTGGAGGAGGAACTTATCTTGGAGCTGCATGAGGACATTTGTCCTAGTGGCATTGAGTGGAGTGAAGCCGTCAGCTCGAGGGTGGGGTCTATACCTGTTCTCATGGTGAGGCCTCTTGACTGTTCCCTTCTAGGGGTCGGGATCCTTTCTCTTCTTCTCAGCTTCCCCTTCCCTCTCTTTTCTGAAGGCTTGGTCATCCTCTGTCAACATGTATTTCTCAGCTCGGGCCAAGATTTCGATCGTGTCTCTGGGCGGGTGCCGAGTCAGTTTAGAGCTAAAGATGCCTGACCTCAAACCATTTTTAAATGCCATCACCTGGATGTTTGGGTCGAGGTCAGAGCTCTCCCATGCTGCTGTATTGAACCGTGAGATGTAGGCTCGAAGCCTCTCCCTTCACTGCTGGATGATGTTGAAGAGGCTCTCTGAAGTCTTCTTAGGCCCCTTGCTACTGAGGAAATGGGAGGCGAATGCGTAGCTGAGTTCTTTGAAGTTGCTGATGTTCCCTGGCTTCAGCCTTGAGTACCAAGTACCTACCACCTTTTCGAGAGTCAGAGGGAAGGCGCGGCACATGACTGGGTCTGAATACCGGTGCAACATCATGGTCGTTTTGTAGTGCTGTAGGTGGTCCATAGGATCCATTGAGCCATCATACATCCTGACTTGAGGCATCCTGAAGTTGAACGGAAGCGGGGTCTCGAAGATGTCCTTTGTGAATCGAGGGTCTTGGTTGCAGAGCTCGTCCATGAGGCTGGGATTTTTGCATCTCAGAGCCGAGTCTATTTTTTTTCCATTTTCCCAAACTGCCTGTCTAAGCTGAGGTTACCTTTTGAGGAGGAGCTCTATTTAGATTGGCTGTTACGCGACGAGGGCTCGGTGCGGGGCTAGTTATAGGTTGGGTCATCCCGGCCGGATGACCCGGTTTGCTCTAGAGCTTAGTAAGGGGGGAAGATAGGTTGCTGACCTTCTCCCCGTACTTGGGCCGCTAAGTTAGCTATCATCTTGGAGAGCTCTTGGAACTGAGCTTGAGTCATCGGAGCCTGGATGTGGGCAGCCTCTTCCTCGTAATTAGGAGAATTTTTTTCGGAAAGGTGAGGGTACTACTCTCTGGCAGGAGTGGCGTGCTCGGAGATTGTTGGGAACCTGGGTCTAGCTTGGTGACTGTGAGCGTCGCCTTGGGTAGGAGCCGAGCACGCCGCTGGGGCTTCTTTATCGGCTCTTCTGACACTGTTTCTTGGCGGTATCATCACAGATGAGTTCTTTTTACTTCTTCGCTCTCACTGTAGCGAGAGATTGTGGTTTCCCACGGATGGTGCCAATCTGTTGATGCAGCGAACTGTTGGTGCTGACGTGGCCTGGGTGAGGACGTGGCCTGGATATTGGCATGGCTTTGGTGAGGACGTGACCTGGTCCTGCACAGGTAACAGGGGTGAATTGAAGACCCTCGGAAGGAAGGAAGGGGGAGACTTTCGAGGCCGCTCCGATGTTTAAGTTAGTAAGAGCTTAAGGGAGAAGCCGAGGGTTTGAGAGAAACCGATGGCTTAAGTAAATAAAGTGTGAGTACTAAAAGACTGAGTGTGTTTTTTTTTTTGGTGGAGTCCATACCTGGGCTTATTTATAGCCATCCGCCCCTAAGGGGTCAATGATTACAAGCTCGGGTCAGGGCGGTCGTAGGGTGGCTGTAAGTGGCTGCTGCAGGTTGTAGGGTGGTCGTAGTGTAGTTGCAGGGTGGCCGTAGTGTAGCTGTAGGGCTGTGCGTCGAGGGGGCTCAGATCTGGGCCATTCTTCATGGGTCCAAAGGTTTTGCCAGGCCGGGAGACTTACTGGGCTGTTTCTTAGACCGGAGCCTCCATCGGGCCGGAGAGTCAGCCGGGCCTGAACTTATTTGGAGTGGACTGTTCTGTTGGGCCTGGGGCTCATTTGGGTAGGAGTATTTTGTTGGGTATGGAGCCTGTTTGGGCCGAAATATTTTGGGCTATATCACATGTGAAAATATTAAAGGCATGATTGGGAGATTTTAAAGACGGCTCTAAACAAGCTGCCATTTCCTAACTTTTAGCAAATTTAAAGTGGGAAAAAAGAGTAACTTTCTAGTTCCTAATACTCAATAGAGAATTAAATATATTAAAGTTATCAAACAAAGAAGATTACAAGTTGAAATATCTTGTTTTCAACCTCTTAGAAATTGTATACAACGGCATACATAACAATCACACGAGAGAGAAAACAAGATGAAACCAGACCAGCACAATAAACCAAACATACATAAGAAATTTTAAAGAGAAGCGAAAAAAAAGAAAAGAAAAAGAAAAAGAAAAGACACTATTGTAAGACAGAATATAGTGACCTAAATCTACAAGCAAGTTGATGCCTTCGAAGTGCGCTGGTTTGTAAACCCAAAAAACAAATCAATCGAAACTAAAAACACCAATAAACACTGCCTAGCAACTAACAAAAAACACCAAAACCAAAAACCCACAAAATAAATCGACAAAAAAAAGAAAAATCGAGAGAAAAATAAGAAGGAGAGCAGACCTTCAAAATTCTTATCTTGAATGAAGAAAAAACAACTCCCCTTCCCCTCAATTTTCCCATTAACCCAAACAAATCTACGAAACCGTACGAGAGTATAAGCGTACAAACAAAACGTATATGAAGAAATAAAAAGATTAGAAGAGTACCGATCAACTTCAAGTTCATAACTTGTTAACAAAGCGTGTGCGTGCGGCTTCAACTCTGATGAATCAATTGTGAACAAATTAGAGACAGCAAACGAACCAAAGAGCCATAGAAAATCCTAGAAGACTACTTTAGATCGAGAGAGAGCTTAGAGACGAAGAAGAAAACCTGGTTGATGAGGAAGAAGACATGCTCATGAAGGTTCTGGGGTATGTGTGCGTATGAGAGTACTATGCTTTTCGTCCTCTGAAAATTTACTTAAGCACGCAAGATATACCCAGGTTTTTTAAGTTTTATTTCGATGCTTCAAAGCGCCAATATATGACACAGCCACATAGTGACGATTAAAGGCGTCGCTACATGACACTACCACTTAGTGGCACTTATAAGCACCCGTATATTACACCTAGTGGTGTTTTAAGCACCGATATATTATTGGTTCTCTATGTCTTATTTTGGCGTTTGAAAGCGCCAATATGCTGTCCTATTTCTGCGCTTTTAGGCGACTTAATATAAAAAATAAATATCTTATTTCGGCGCTTAAAAGCTTCTCAATATGAAATGGGTTTTTGAGTCATATTTCGACACTTACAAACGCTGCAATATGAAATGTGTTTTGCATATTATGATTTTTAGAAACGCCGATAAATGATGTCATGTTTATTTGAACATTGTAGCACGTCTATGAAGTGTCGAAAATAAAGCGTGGGTGGATACCATTTATCTTATAGTGATAGTTTCATCAAAATATATATAAAGTATGTTGTTTATAGTTAGAATGACTAGCTACAGTAGTATTTCATGCATTTGAATAATAATTATGACAACGATTCCAAACAAATTTAGGGGTTGTACAGTTTCAAGAAATAAGGAAATTCAATTTTACCTTCTTTCTAATTGAAAAGAGAAGCTTCAAATAATTTTGATGAAGATGAGAAAACAGCACTATAGCAAGACGTTACAATTAAATTCATATAGGTGCCTGTTTTTGTATGGTATATAGTTGCCAACTAGCAAAATTTGGCAGCTGCCTTTTGAGCCAAGCAGAAGCTCATGGTCACGTGATCTGCTTTCAAAGGTTTTTTGTTTTCTTGCATTCCCACCATTCTTATATAACAGCTCTCTTCCACAGAACCTTTACAATATTATCTCTCTTTGTTTAAACACATAGTAGGGAGAATAATGGGTTCCTCCAAAATCTCAGCTCTCATCCTCATTTGCCTTCTCTTCATCTCCTCAATTTCTCCTATTCTTGGCTGTGGCTCTTGCGGCAAGTCCGGCATTATCCCTCCGATCGGGAAGACGCCTGGGATTATTCCTCCGATAGGGAACACGCCCGGCATTATCCCTTCGATCGGGAAGACGCCTGGGATTATTCCTCCGATCGGGAAGACGCCCGGCATTATCCCTCCTATCGGGAGGAGGCCTGGGATTATTCCTCCGATAGGGAACACGCCCGGCATTATCCCTTCGATTGGGAAGACGCCTGGGATTATTCCTCCGATCGGGAAGACGCCCGGCATTATCCCTCCGATCGGGAGGACGCCCGGCATTATTCCTCCGATCGGGAACACTCCCGGGATCATTCCTCCGATCGGGAACACCCCTGGCATTATCCCTCCGATTGTTAAGCCTCCAATTACCATTCAGCCTCCAACAAACATTCTCCCTCCGATTAAAGATCCACCTACAGTCCCTTCAGTGACTATCCCTCCAATTCTGAACCCTCCAGTGACTACTAAGCCAAGTCCACCAAGTAGGAACACTCCCGGGATTATTCCTCCGATCGGGAACACCCCTGGCATTATCCCTCCGATTGTTAAGCCTCCAATTACCATTCAGCCTCCAACAAACATTCTCCCTCCGATTAAAGATCCACCTACAGTCCCTTCAGTGACTATCCCTCCGATTCTGAACCCTCCAGTGACTACTAAGCCAAGTCCACCAAGTGGGAACACTCCCGGGATTATTCCTCCGATCGGGAACACCCCTGGCATTATCCCTCCGATTGTTAAGCCTCCAATTACCATTCAGCCTCCAACAAACATTCTCCCTCCAATTCTGAACCCTCCAGTGACTACTAAGCCAAGTCCACCAAGTGGAAAGCGATGCCCACCATCACCAGCCAAGAAGGCCACATGCCCCATTGACACACTGCAATTGGGTGCTTGTGTGGATCTGTTAGGTGGGTTGGTGCACGTTGGTCTTGGTGATACAGTTGTTAATAAATGCTGCCCTGTTCTTCAAGGACTTGTTGAGGTTGAAGCTGCTGTTTGCCTTTGCACTACTCTGAAGCTCAAGCTTCTCAACCTTAAAATCTATGTCCCACTTGCTCTTCAACTTCTTGTTACTTGTGGCAAGACACCACCTCCTGGTTACACCTGCTCTCTTTAGAGACAAGTACAGTACTACTACTTCACATTATCTCTCATAACCCTAACCCTCATTTTTTTTTCTGCTTTTTTTTAATGTGTATTATAGCTTCTAATTAAGGAGCTTAATTAGATTGATATATTATTTATTATTTTACATTTAAAATAAAGATGAGTATTATTGTCAATTGCAACATTATTTGTAGAGTTCACACTCGTGCCTGTGAACTGTAAATGAGAATTTTAATTGTTAGCCAGGTTTGACGGTAGACTCTTGAAACGAAATGTTTCATTTGTCTAATTCTGTTATTATTTTTTATTAACAGGAAAAGGAAAAGGACCTAATTAATTAGATGAAGTTCTCATGTTGTATACATTTTTTGTTAAATTTAAGATTAATTTAGCTGCCCTTTAAGATTACTATTAATTAGCTTTTCATTAGCTATATATATGGCCAAGTAGTGTCTTGTGTAATTTAATTAGAGCAAAAAAACATAAATTATGCTTGGAAATAAATTTAAATATGTTTAAATAAGTAAATTTAAACATATTTTAATCATTTTTCAAACATTGCCAAGAAAAAAGAAATTAAAAATTTATAAAAAAATAAAGAAAGTTTTCAAACCAAACAATGACTGAGTATATATGATAAATTAATTTGAGTTATATACAGTACCTATAGCTAGCTAGCAGAGACCTAAATAGTACAATACTACATTTTTCTTGTATAGTATAAATTGCTTAATTTGAGAAATATTCCTCTGGAAAATTGCGTAATGTAATTTTTGGCTCATTAGATATGTTGTATTGGTTTGCAGGATGTGCGCTAGAATCATGGATGAAATCCAGATGAGAGGATGTCGAGACTCACTCATTCTCTCCTTCTCTCTCTTCAATCTCCTTTTCCTTTTCTCTTTCTTGATTGGTATCGCTGGTGTTTGGCTAAATTAATTGTATACCATTTGTATTGTAAGATTGTTGTACGTGTGTTTAATTAATGTCTTTAGACAGTGATCAATCAAGAATGATTTAATTTTCTATTCCCATTTCGAATTGATCTTATTGAGTAGTCACTTTGTTTGATAATTTTTTGTTTCATGTTCGTTTAATTATCTTTCTGTTACAATACCCAAATTGGAAGATGAAAAAGCTTTATAAAATTAAATTGTCAGTGTCACCCCATGAAGTCACCATACAGTGATTATAAAATAAAATTGTAGTGTTACTCAAATACTTATTTTGAATTCTTGTTTTAAACACTTTAAAAATTTGAGTAATAAATATCATTTAAATTTCCACACAATTACAATTGAGATTGTTTGAGTGGATTTGAAACTATCATTACTCAAAAGAAATATATTCCACAATTGGATGAACAATTATCCCAAAATCCCATTTAAAGGATATGCATATGAAAGACATCATATATATATATATATATATATATATATATATATATATATGTGAAACTAAGTTTGATTCATTCGTAATAACTTAATATTTAAGAAAATTGGACACTCTGTTTTCCTTATCAATATCGATAATTCAAAGATGTGAGGAATTAATTAATTAAGGACTTATGATCAATATGAAAGAGTGAAAAATGCAAGACGAATAAGAAAAGACCACTACTATATGAATTACACAGTTAGACCACTGATATTGATCAAATGTAATTACAAAGATTAAACTAGTAATTGACATAAATTATACTAGATTTTTATTTTTATTTTGTGTTTTACCGAATTTACTTTTAATGAATCATTATAACAACTGTTATGTTATAGATAGCTCAATTTGAATATCTTAATCCGTGATTTGTTTATCTATACCAATAAAACAAAAAGAAAAAAAAACAATATCATACATACCAATATTTTAGACTGATGAAAAAATTATATAATAATTTTTAAGAAATAATCATTGATAATTTATATGTTTACTTAAATTTATTGATAATTTATATGTTTACTTAAATTTACTTTTAATAAAATTTAATTGCAGTAATATCTTTATCTATGGTAAAAATGTATGAAAAATCCTCTGAGAAACATTTGGGCAACCTGCTACTACTTTAGGTTTAAACTTCCATTCTAGGGCACCATGGGCATTTGCTGGTTTTAGATTTCCGATGGGCATTGAGAATTACCACGTAACTTCCAGAAACAAACATTGCAATAATTGAGTGATAGAGACTTTGAACGACACTTTTATTCTATTCACGTCCCCCGCATACCTTTTGGAAATCATTGGGTGAAGAGTAGAGATTCTTTTGGGTTCTACTTTTACTATTAACAACAGTAACAAGTGACATCTGAGACCTTTTTTTTTATTTTTATTTTTTGACCATTTATTGCTTTTTGTAAAAAACATTTCTAAAGGTAGATTTTAAGGTGTTTTCTTACAAAATAAGATGTCATATTTTATATGTATATTTTGTGATGAAATACATGTTTTTGAAGGTAAATTTATAATTTTAATGATAAAAACAAAACCATTAATGATAAAAAAAACAAATCATCAAAATTATATATTTTACTACTAAAAATATAAATATTACCATTACAAATATGTGTTTACCACAAATTGTATGATAAGACATGATACCTTATGTATTACAAAAAATATAATGTGAATGTGAAAGTTAAATTAAAAGAATTATTATTTTTTTTTAGAGAGGTGAGAGTTAATTTTCAGATAATTAGGAGCGAAATTTAATTTAAAATATTTTTAAATTATCACTTTTAAATATTTTCTTTAAGTCATTTTAGATTTCATAATAAAGTTGGTTAATTTTCTTCAATTAGATGGAGACTAACTCAACCTTTTCGATTATAAATATTCCGAGTCACTTTCATTTATTTTATTTTTTAATAAACCTTTTACACTCTATTTATAATCAAATAAAATATAAAATAATTACTTTTAAATGAATTGAAAAAAATAATTTATAAATAAATTTTCATGTTTAGTTTTTTATTTTATATAAAACTGTAGAATTCGATTCAATTCTCATACTTAGAATCGTAATTGAGATTAAATCTAATGTTTAGATTATAAACATTTTCATTGAAGAAATTTGTCTTTTCGTTTAATTATATGTGAGAGTTTTGATTAACATAAATTTTTCTCTTCATTAATTTTGTTAAATTCATTTGCGAATTCTATCATTTGATATGATTTGCAACAAGTAAACTCAATTTTATAATAAATTTATTCACAAATGAATATTATAATTTTTTTGTCTTTCTTAACATAACAAATATAGAATTATAAATTAATTTCATAAAATTTATAAAAATCATTTATTCATGAAATTTATAGAGATCACTTGTTACCACTGATAAGATTTAAGTGTTATCAATTAATTATTAAGCTATGATTTTCGGACACTCAATTAAAATACTCGATCTTTTAATACATTCTGAAAATTTGAGTAGTAATTATCGTTCAAATTTTTAAACAATTATTATTCAAGTTTTCAGAGTATATGATCGGATATCTAATGCGAGTGTCTCACAATATTTATTTATTAGATAAAAAATTTAAGGAAAAAGAAAACTTAAATGTATACCGCTATTGTATGTATTTTTTTTCATACACACTGTTGTATGTAGTAATTCTGTATATCATTGTATAAAATTTCTGCAACAAAATGTGTAGAATCATCAGTCAAAACAGCACCGGACATCCGAGCCGTACTGTCTGATGAGTCGGTGGACGACGTGTGAAGTCCCAAGAAATCTATATCCCACGTTAGGAAGATATGCGACCCACCTGATTTAAAGGAAAAAAAATCAGTGTCAAAGGTAAATACCATAGAGATTATAAAACTTACCATTGTCCTAATTACTTGATTTTTCAACATAAGGTAATAAACCTGAAGAAAAAAAAAATAGTCGCGGGAGTGAAATCACCACGACTCCAGATAGAGTTAAAAGAAGTAGGGACCAAGCTAACGCTATGGCACATGAACATTGTTTGTCTCTTCTCAAACCATAGCATGTGGTGTCTGTTGATGAGGCACTTTTGTTGTTTTCATATCATCAACATGGAGATTCCTTCATGTAATCTAGTAGATTTCTAGTGAGGAAAGTAGTGGTAGGGATATAATTCTTTCAAGATTTGAGGAAGTAGGTACCGTATTGTGATTTTGTAATTTAGAATGATGGGTGTCTTTAAGCTTAGAGGTGGTAAATGTGTAACGTTATTTCGGGTTTGGGTTAGGTTTAGATTATTTTAGGTTTGGGTTGGGTTCGAATCATTTCGGATTTGGGTTGGATTTGGGTCATGGGCCAGTTTGGGTTGGGTTGGATCGGTTTTGGGTGGTGTTGGGTATTGGTTCATTTCGAGTCAGATTATCTCAAGTTCAGATCGTATCTGTCTCGAGTTGGCTTTGGTCAGGTTGTCTTGGATCAAGTCATCTCGAGTTTCGGGTCATTTTGAGTTGGGTTGTTTCGGGTTTGAAGACATCAGTTAATAAACTAATTAATGATTAAATTAACTTTTTAAAAAATATATGATGATGATCAAAGCTAACATTGATATGCATGATCTATACGAATATATTTGATATATGTATAGAGAGAGTGAGTGAGAAAGTCGTGTATACCGTGGTTGTGCCATGTGTACGGGGCATTTATTTCTTAATGGAGTCATACTGTTACGACTCAATCAAAAATGAGATTCATTACTACATTTTATGGCAAAATAATATAATTAATAGTAAAAAAAATCACAGCTTATCGTAAAATCTATACATTTGATGATATTTTCTTTTCTACCATTAAATGTATTAGTTTATAATCAAATATGAGATTTTCTTACTGTTAAATGTATGTTTTACGTGAAAATATATCTAATGAGGCATAATGCCTCACTTTAAAAGCATTGTAGAACCTACCACACTTGAATGCATTTGACTATACCACCTTAATATGTCTTTTATTACTTTCTCTTAATAACTCTTACTCCTTTTTGTCTTGCATGCATTTGTTGCCAATATTGGCAATGTTTGGGATAGGCTTTAAGTGCAACTTAAAGCTAAAAAAACTTAAAATTTTACTCATCCTTTTGTTAGAAAACTTACAGTAAAACCTTAATTTTTTTACTTTAAGTTCCACTTAAAACCCACCCCAAACATTGCCATTGAATAACAATCATTATGTTACCCCTAAAATATGTCTTTTATTGAGTTTTATGAGTAATTCTTTATCTTTTTTTTTTTATAAAATTTCTTGCATGCATTTGTTACTAATATTGAATAATAGTCATTATGTTTCTTATTGATCAAGTAAATACCCATGCTATGCATGGGCTTGAGGAACTTATTTATTAAGTGGTAGCAAAATAGGAAAATCAAAATAAAAACTTAATCTAGCAAGCTTAGAAACAATACTAATTGCATTGGTGATTTAAGTTGCATTTAAACAGCTCCCAAACAAGACGAGTAACTTTAACGATCCATCCCGAGCGGGTCATAATCGGAATGACTCCATCACCTTTTAGTACTTAGCACCTTGGCCTATCATGCATATACATAAAACTTATAAATCATACAACATTCTTTTCAAACATTACAAGATTTATACAAACACATTTTTTCATCCAAAAAATCTTACATGAGACACAAATAAAAGGAACTTTTACTCCATTGTTAAATTTATACACTTTTTACAAAACAAGACATAAACAACTATCTAGACTCCTAAAGGAATAAAAAGAACGAGGATGTCGTGGACGAGGACTTGTTTAAGGACTCATTTCTTAGTTAACTCACTTTATTGATCCAAAGTTTTCCAACACTTTCAAGAAATGTTAGTAAAAAGGGAAAGGCCGAGCTAAACAGCTCAGCGAGATTTCACATTACTAGAAGTAATCGTTTTAGGAATTTTATTCTTGATTTCCAAACTTTATCATATAATTCAATTCTTTCTAAGCATGTGAATAATAAGGCTTTTATATATACTTCAACTTACTTTTCTCATTTCTTGTCACTAAAGGAACAATTATTACAAGAAAACGCTTATTCTCTTAATAAGTCAGAAAGTGCATAGTACTTATCACACCACACATCATAAGTTCAATCATTTATAAGTAACATAAATTTCAACATTTGTCATATCACAATAGTCAACATTTTATACCCTTCACCGGGCCAAATACATTCAATGCCCCTCAATGGGCGAATTGCATCACATGCCATTCATGGGCCATTCATAACAAGTGTCCCTCAATAGGCTAATCAAAATAGGTGCCCCTTATGGGCCTGATTCCATTAATACATCAATCATCAATGAAATGAAATGTAATGCAATGGAATATATGATCATATTTTAGCTCATCTCATCACATGCCATTCCCCCCCACTGGGTTAATCTCATCACAATACTCCTTATTAGGCTAATTAGATAACAATGGGGACATCTCCCCATGTACCAATACGTCAATCATCATAACAACTCGGATCCCTCTTAGCCTTTACCTGGCGGTCGGGTCCGTCTTACAACATAAACAACTCAGATCCCCCTTACCCCTTACCGGGCAGCTGGATCCGTCTCAAAACATAAACAACTTGGATCCCCCTGACTGGATCCTTCCTCACTTTTCATTCCAATCGTTTATACAATATTACCAAGAATTTATATTATATGAAATGCATTCACAACACAACTAATTCTCAAGCATAAAATTTGCCAATCAATCACATCACAACAATTTATCAAAAGTAAACACATCAAGACCTATTCACACTTGTTTTTCTTGTACATCGATTTATATATTTTCTTTTGTATCCCAATAGTCATTCATATCACAACCTTTCTTCAAAGTACATCAAGACATAACTATACTTATATCTTATATATGCGTATGTAATTTTATAAATTTACATTCCACAATCATCATACTTATAAACATTTTAACTTTTCGTTATTATTTTATAATTAATCATGCTTACTAAAAGTAAGATGAAACTCACCTTTATCACACAAAGTGTCAAACTTGAATCACTTCCTTGCCCTTGCTACATTCTTCGATTACACATAACAAATATACACGCATCACTTAGTATACTAAACTAAAGTGCACACATATATCTAACACTCTTATTTTCCTCGAAATTACATGCATGAAGTAGAACCATGTTTTATGTCACAATCGTTCCTTCTTTCTAATTAGGTACTCTCATAATTCTTTCTTTTTAATCGATGAATGAAGCAAAAGAGTCACATTAAGATCATTAAATTCATGTTCTTATTCTTCATTTACATTGTGTTGTTCTAAAAAGACTTGGGATTTAAAAGGGTAAGTAAAATATTGTTTAAAATCAGTAAACAGGGCATCACAGTCGACTGTCCTCAAACATGGAGGTTTCTGTCCACCTAACCCGAACCCTAAAAACTCATGAAAATCTTAACTTTTCCCTTTCAAAACCTTCTTGATTCATCATGAAACTCTCAAATCTTTTAAAACACAAGTTTGTTAAGGTTTTAAGTTAAAACTCTACATTACCCATGAGAAGATTTGAACTCAAAGTTCCCAAATCAATAATTTTTGTACAAAGCCCATTATCCTTAAAAAAACAAGCCACTTTCTCACACTTTTCTCAAGAACACTTCCAATTCAAACTTCCAAAACTCAAATCTTTGGTTTAATAAACATGCTTGATATATAGAAATAGAGAAGAACAAGTTTTTTACCTTTATCTTTTTCCTAAAATCTTCTTATCCTTTCCTTTCTCTTCCTCTTCTTCTTTCTCTTCTCCTCTTTCTTTCTCTTCTCCTCTTTCCTTATTTTTCTCCTCAATTTCTATCTCTCTCTTGGCCTGCTAGACGACGGGATGAATATGTGAGTTAATTTGCTTTATTAATCCAATCTTTCATTTAAGATGTCACTATCACAATTTGATCTTTTTCCATACATGGTAGGAGATGACACGTGGGAATGAGCCCGGACGCGTTGAGTTTTTTGCTGAAACTCATAAACGCAAGGATGGAACTTTTATTGATGATGCATCACGACAATTTATGGTAAGTTGAACATCTTTAAAAATAGGGAAAAAACCTAATTTTTTTTAATTCCTTCATATTTTCACTTGATGTGGAATGAAAGAAAGAAGAGAGCCTTCAATTAAGTTAGGAAATATATAGCTTTCATCAAGGAAGGGTGATAAAATATTTGACCCAAAAGTTTGATGTTATTATTATTATTTTTTAAAATGAGGATGACTTCATAGACTTCATTGGCGCTTTCTCTTGTTTTTGTAAATGGTTCTTTTGTTGTGTAGACATGTAGTACTCGCTTGGTGCCTTTGGAATACATTTGTCTGGTTCTTGTGCCTTTAGGAATAATCTGTTGGGCAATGTGATCCTGACATATATATTAGAGCTGTGTTTGAAATATGATCCGTTTTCTGCATAGTCTTAATGATCAATAGTTATTTCTTTAATTACTGATTAGATATAGATCTGAATCTTAGATCAGTAAATGTGTTTGATTGGCAGCAGGTGAGGTTGGGAACTTGATCATGTTGTTCATTTTTTTCCAAACTAGATTAGCACTAAACAAATTTTATGTATCATGAAGATTTTATGTACTAAACAAAGGAAGCTGAATGTATGGTGGTGACCTAGTTACATTTTTTGAATTGTGCTGATTAAAGTGGGATGATTTTGTAGGGTGGTGACCACCGACAAGCATAGATGATACTTTGTTGCTTTGCACATTTTGTCTAAATTAGGTACATTGCTTGGATTGTATATTTGCTTTTATTTTGCAAGAGGTTTTATGAAAAAATAGGGGAAATGCTGCCCGTTTTTCTATAAAATATGATAAACACATTTTGTTTTATGTATATTGCGCTGTTATTAGCTACTAAATATTTCGGGAGTTTAATTTTTATTGTTTCTTAATTGTAGGTGACAGCTGAAGCTCGTGTTGCTGAACTTGTTGCAACTTCAGGATCCTCTTATGCTAGCAATAATTTAGCAATACAAAATGAAGTCTTCACCGAACTTATGGGTAAAGAGAGTTCCGGTCGTGTCCGAGGTCAGGGTTTTGGAGTTACACCCTCTGCTGTGTTTGGACATTCAGCTCAAATAAGGAATGACATGGGACACCATGGGGTATATGCTGAAGAGATAAATAGTTTGAGAGCACAAATAGAAGAAAACAATCAACAGCATGCGCAACAAATTCAACAAATAACGGCGAGACACGATGATCAAATAAATAATATGCAATCCCAAATGGATGAGCTGAAGTCTTTACTACAGCATTTGGTTAATAGAGGACCTCATGATTGATTTCGTGATGTTAAAATAATTTTTCATACTATCTACATTTCCATTACCTTGTTTTTGTATGAATTTTATATATGAACTATGATTGTTTTTTTGTATAAATAAGACGTTTATGTTGACTGAAAGAATCTTTATGGATGATGCATTTTATATATCGAAGAACATTTGCATATGGAATGTTGATATTTAAGTCAAAGATATGTAAAAACAGAAATAAACATGTGCTGGGGAGAAACTGTATATTTGGCGGCGCTTATATACCGGCGCTTTTAAAAGTGCCGCTCTATACCGGCGCTTTTGAAGGATCACTACATACCGGCGCTTTTAAAGTGCCGCTACATATCGGCGCTTCTAAAGTGCCGCTATATACCGGCGCTTTGAAGTGCCGCTATATAAGCGCCGAAAAAATTTGCTTATTGCGGCGCTTCTTCAAAGCGTCGGTATTTGCGTTTCGTCACTACACTTTCCGGCACTTGATCCTGCACTTGCAAAAAGCGCCAGAAATTCATATTGCGGCACTTTTAAGCACCGGAATATGCAAAAAAAAGCACCGGCGCTGAAAATTTATCTTGTAGTGTGCTCTTTTTTAAGAGACTCGATGCGATGGTTTCCTGAATTCTCTATGTTTTATTGGTGCTTTCCTATTTCATTCGCAAGTTGTTGGTAGCTATTAAGTTGGAAGTTTAAATATTTCAAGTCGGTGTAGCAACGCTGCAATTAAGATTCTCTTTTGAGAAGTAACATGGTAGCCAGATTGGTGGCCACAAGAACTTTGTTAAATCTTTAAAAAAAAGTCCAGACTTGTTCACTTGTTACATTCAAAAGTCTATGTACGTGAACAAGTCTCCAGGGCATTTGTAGAAGGTAAAAATTTACACGAATCATAAATTGCCAATATGATCCCACAAACTTATTTAGTGACCAATTAAACTTTGTTTGGTGCCATTAACTAAGCCCACTCAAAGACTTGTAAAGGGCTAATCATAAATTACTAAGTAAATTTAATGACACATGCAAACCAATTACTTGTTGCCATATGTCATAAATTTTAACCAATCAAAGTAAACCATTTATCCTTTAAGACCACACATGTCAAATGGATCTAGGGTTACCCTTTATAAATAGAGGTGTTTAGAAGACTAACGGGGAGAAAATTCATAAGCAACAAAGTTCTGATGAACTTCTGCATCAAAGTGTTGTCGAACTTAAGTTCTAGAACTTCTCCAAAGAAATTCTCAAGCAATCAACAATATCCTGCAACTCCAATAAATCCACAATTGCCTTTGCGAAGACTTTGATGCTCTTCAGCCAACAAGTTTTCTATTGGCTCAAATCGACTCATCTCCCCAAACTGAAACATGCCATCAATATATTGCTTCTAGCTCGATCGTCAAATCGAAGAACACTAAGTCTTTGATCGGTTCTTCAAAGATCTGTTCGTCAATCCAACCCTTTGTTTTTTTATCAAGCTTTTGCTCATAAAGATCTTCAAAAACACAACTTTGCTCGAGATCAAGCTAGTTTAGTCCTCGAGTCAAAGATTTCAAAGAGATCAAATCAGAGGAATATTCTTGCATAGATTAGATACACAAAGATTGTACCCACTTTTTATAAATCTACGTAATTTTTGGCACAAATGTTAATTTTTGGCACGCAATTTTAACTGTTTAATTTATAAGAATAAAATTTATGTGTACACTCATGCTTAAGAATTTTCTATTCCTTTGATTCTCAGTTGTGTTTTTAAATCTAATAACTCTTGGGTTATTTTATTTTTTTATGCATTGGATTTATTTTATTTATTTAAAGAATTGAATAATATATAATGTAGTACTCATTTTATTTATTTTCGTGAAATTTAAAAATTTTTATTCAAGCATGTGTAAAATGTCTTTCAAATTATTTAGATAATATTGAAAGTTAACGATTCTATCCTTACCATTTTTTTTCAACTTTTTTATACTATGTTGTCAGTATTTGTATATTGAAGATAGAGTTTCTTTATGTGATAATTTTTGTCAGCAAATTGTCCTACATTTTTTATGATATGTTGTTTGTTGTTGTAGTGTGTTCTTCATGGTCTGCTTTGTTGTATGTTTTACGATTATTAATTAATAAATAATTTGTTTGCCGTTATAAAAAATATTTACAAAAAATTAGTTTTGATTTATTCATTTGTGTTTCTTTTAACCCATGCATTTATTTTCTTTACTTTCTTGATATTTTTTATAGCATATGTACTCATCAATATGATCGATCTTCTGAGTTTTTTATTTTTCAACATTTTTTTTGCTGAGAACACTATTAATATATTTAACTATTGCTTTATGTCGAGCCCGATATTTTAATTAGAATAGTTTTAATCATGAAATTGCACTTCGATGCGTACTTGGTGTGTTTATTCGAATTTAAGCTATAAATTAATTCGTACTAGGATTTGACAAACTTGGAAACAAATAAATAAATTAATAGGATTTGACACTATCCCTTCATGAACCACGAAATGACATTTCTCCCAATTTAGTATAAGGTTCGTCTTTTCGCATCGCTGCAAGACCAAAGATAGATTATGAAGGCAATCGTCGAAGGTTATACCAAATAGTGTAAAATCATCCATGAAGATCTCTAAAACAAATTCGGTCATATCAGAAAAAATTGCCATCATGCAACGTTGAAAAGTTGCGGGTGCGTTATAGAGACCAAAGGGCATCCTCCTATATGCAAACGTGCCATAAGGACATGTAAACATCGTATTTTCTTGATCCTCAGGTGCTATGGGAATTTGGTTATATCCCGAATATCCATCAAGTAGACAGTAAAACTTGTGACCTGCTAATCTTTCCAACATTTGGTCAATAAAAGATAAAGGAAAGTGATTTTTCCTTGTGGCGTCATTTAGTTTTCTATAGTCAATGCAAACACACCAACCTGTCACAGTTCTAGTGGGGATCAATTCATTATTATTATTTTTCACTACAATGATCCCACCTTTCTTTGGTACCACTTGTACCGAGCTGGTCCAAGCACTATTGGAAATGGGATAAATAATACCTGCATCAAGCAACTTTACTACTTCTTTCTTAACAACCTCTTGCATTGCCAGATTTAAGTGTCTTTGTGGTTGAATAGTAGGCTTGAAGTTCTCCTCCATGAGAATTTGTGAGTGCAAATGGAAGGGCTAATTCCTTTGATATCCGCTATTGTCCACCCCAAAGCCTTTTTGTGCCTTCTTAGGACTTCCAACAAGCGTTCTTCCATTTTACCTATCAACGAAGAAGATATTATAACAGGAAAAATATTTTTCTCTAAATAAGCATATTTAAAATGAGCAGGTAAAGTTTTCAATTCAGTAGTTATTATTGGTTCTTTTGGCACTTCTTTTCCCATTTCAGACTCCAAGTTCCTTACTTCTTCTTGGATGACGAGTTCTTCAGTGGTAGTAGTTCCTGATTCCATGATGCATCTCTCCAAAGTGTCTTCATTTAATGTTTTCTCCTGAAACTCCTCAATGAGGTCATCAACAATATCCGCGTGAAAACAAGAGGACATAGATAGGTCAGAAGGATATTTCATAATTTTATACATATCAAAAACTACTTGCTCATCATTGACTCTCAAAATCAATTTCCCTTGTTGTACATCAATTAGGGTTCTTCCTGTAGCAAGGAATGGACGTCCAAGTATAAGAGGTACCTCATGATCTTCTTCCATGTCGAGAACGATGAAGTCTACAGGGAATATAAATTTATCAACCTTTACCAGTACATCTTCTATAATTCCCCGTGGTCTCTTAATCGATCGATCAGCTAATTGCAATGACACTATCGTTGTTTTGACTTCTCCTAATCCAAGTTTCCTGAAAATTGAAAGAGGTATAAGATTGATACTTGCACCAAGGTCACATAAAGCTTTATCAAAGAATGAACTTCCCAAAGTGTAGGGTATAGTAAAACTCCCTAGATCATTCAATTTTGGAGGTAGCTTGTTTAGTAGTATAGCGCTGCACTCTTCAGTTAACATCACCGTTCCGTGTTCCTCAAGCTTCCGTTTATTAAACAAAATTTCCTTAAAAAATTTAGTGTAACTAGGCATCTGAGATAAAGCCTCTACAAATGGAATGTTAATATGCAATTTCTTGAAAATCTCTAAAATTTTTGAGAATTGCTTATCTAATTTTTCTTTCTGAAATTTCTGAGGATAGGGAAGATGTGGCATATATTTAGTTTCAGAGTTAGAATCGATCAAACCTTTACCAGTAGACTTCTTTTCTGAAACAAGTTTCTCCTCTTGCATGGTCTCTTCTTTCTCGCCTTCTTGATTAGTGATTTCTTTAGATTTTAGCTCATCCAATTGTGTGCCACTCCTTAGTGTTATGGCCTTGACATCCTCCTTAGGATTTTTTTTCTGTGTTGCTTGGAAGAGAACCTTGTGCAGGTCCAGAAATTATAGTTGATAGTTGGCCCACCTGAACTTCCAGATTTTTGATGGATGCTTCTTGATTTTAGAACCTAGTTTCTACTGCATTTAAGAATTTGGCCATCATGTCCTCCAAATTGGACTTTTTTTCTTGAGGTGGGTATTCAGGAGGAGGTTGTTTCGCATTACTTTGATTCCAAGACAAATTTGGGTGATTCCTCTATCCCAGATTATATGTATTGCTATATGGATTGTATTGCCTGTGAAAATTTGAAACAAAGTTAGCTTGCTCAGCAGATGAATTATATGCAAACTGATTACTTGCCTGACAGTTACTGCTATGGTGGCCACTACTACCACACAATTCACATGTTCCATGTGTAGTAGGATTAAGTCCATCTATCTTCTTGGCGAGAGTCTCCATTTGTGCTGCTAAAGCTATAACAACATCTATGTTGTTCAATCCTGAGGCTCTGTTAATAGGTAACCTTTCAATTGGCCATTGATAAGAATTTTTGGCCATCTCTTCTAGCAATTCAATAGCTTCTTCTGGAGTATTTCTCATGATAGTGCCACCTACAGCTGCATCAATCATATTTCGGGTTGTACTGGTTAGACCGTTATAAAAAGTTTGTACCTGCATCCAAGTGGGCAACTCGTGATCAGGACATCTTCTCAAAAAGTCTTTAAAACGTTCCCATGTCTCGTAGAGTGACTCCCTATCGACCTGCAAGAACATAGTAATTTCATTACGTAACTTTACAGTTTTTGCAGGAGGAAAGTATTTCCCTAAAAAATTTTGCGCCAATTCTGCCCATGTCGTTATGGATCTTACTGGCAAAGAAGTCAACCAGCTTTTTTCTTTATCCCTCAGTGAAAATGGAAAAAGTCTTAAGCGAATTGCATCCTCCGATACTCCATTATGCTTAAATGTGTCGCAAAGTTCAAGAAAGTTCGCCAAGTGAACATTTGAATCTTCTTGCTAGATTGTACTGAATGTTGTATCATCTGAATGATGGCGGACTTAATTTCGAAATTATTCGCTTGTATAGGTGGTCGTCGGATGCTAGATTCAACACCATCCATATTTGGCATAACATAATCCCAAAGTGCACGTTATACCTCTGCATTGTTCCCTTTTGCCATTGTATTGACTGTTACTGACGCCGCTCTTCTCAACGCGTGAAAAATACGCTCAATTTCTGGATTAAATTCTGCAAGTATTCTTCCACTAGTACGTGTCATGCACTAGAAACGAAAACCCTGAAAAATAGACTTAAAAACCAAATTAACAAACTCTCAAATTAACGAGTAGAATCACAATAAATGTAATATTTTATTTCGGTCCTTGGCAACGGTGCCAAAAACTTGATGCGATAAAATTGGCACTAGCAAGTGCACTAATTGTTCAAGTAGTAAAATGATGAGTAAGTATCATTCCCAACGAGAACTAAATAAAATCTACAGAAAGTGTGACTCACTCTTACCGTTATTTGAGCAAATGAATAATTGTAGGAGAAGAATTTACTAAAAATTAACTAAAGGAAAAACAGATGACAATAGTAAATAAAAGGAAGAATTGCAAACTTTGGAATTAGATTCTTATAAACTAACGTGCTAAGGACTCGACTTCACCTAAACTCGTATTGCCAAGAGTTTCGAATGGACAAGTTTCGTTTAATACATTATTCAAGATGGTAGAATTCCCAATAAATTAGTTATCCATATTTCAGGTCTAACCACAATCTAAAGAATCATTAATTTCAAATATCCATCTTCCAGGTCTTTTCTAGATTAATTCAAATTAAGAAGCATTAAGTTCAGTGGAATTCCTTTCAGTTAAATCTCCCTATTCGGT
Organism: Bretschneidera sinensis; assembly: GCA_023935145.1. Taxonomy (NCBI): domain Eukaryota; kingdom Viridiplantae; phylum Streptophyta; class Magnoliopsida; order Brassicales; family Akaniaceae; genus Bretschneidera; species Bretschneidera sinensis. The sequence continues at coordinate 74,073,936 of CM043701.1, read as the reverse complement.
TACAATTTAAACGGACCACATGAATTTCCTAGAATCCCTATTCGGCTACCTCTATTCCATTCATGGCATGTTTTACCTTGGCTTTTGCATAGACAACAATCTAACATCATATTTATTAATTCAACCATTCATAAAAACATAGCTTCTTTATTCGACACATCACCATGCTTAAAGAAGGAATCAAAGTAACAAAAAGCATTAAGAATAATAAAACACATTCTTTGAAATAAATATTAAATTCCAACTTGTCCAAACAGAAACTCAAGACTTAGGTTTAGGATTCATCTATCCTTAACACAAAAATACCTACTCCATAATAATATTTAAGAAAACCAAGTTCATTTCATACAACATCAACATAACCAAATAAGAATAAAGTAAAAATAGAGAGGAATGATTAAAAGCTTCAGAGGAGCCTCCATGAGCGTCTCCAAATCCCCTTTTGCCTCTCGTCTCCTCTAAAATCTGTTTTTCTTTTCAACAGCCATCCCTCTTTCTTTCAGCTAGGGTTACTATTTATAATATTCTGAATCCGCCAACCAGCGCTACAGTGCTGACTTCCCAGCGCCGCAGCTCTAGGCACATATCAAACCCTAACCAGAGCTACAGCGCCCCACGAACCAGCGCTGCAACTTTGAGTCCCTGCCAAGTTCCAGTGCTATTCCAGTGCTGCAGCACCCTTGAACCAATGCTGCAGCATTGAGTTTCTATCCTCTCTTCACAAATATTGCCCTTCCAGCGCTGTAGTGCTCAATGTCCAGAGCTGCAGTGCTGAGCGTTTGCACAGTAAATTCCCAAGACTCAGCATTAAACATTCAAATTAACTAAAACAAACTATTTGTAGAATAAAATAAACTAAACTAAAAATTGCTAGAAACACATGAAACACAAATCTAATGCTCAAGATTAACACCAAAAACGTGTCTAAAAGTAGCATAATAACACGATTTATTTAGAGTTATCATCTTTGAACAAGGTGGGCCAATAAAATCCACACTGTAAAATTTTTGCAACGGTTTTTTTCATTGAAAAGTGGCCCCCACAAGCTTGGGAGTGACAAAATTCCAAGATGCTGGCAATCTCTTCATTAGGGATGTAATGCCTTAAAATTTGGTCAGGGCAGCACTTGAAAAGACAAGAGTCATCCCAATAAAAATTACGTACCTTATTCAAGAATTTCCTCTTCTCTTGAGCGCTCTATTCCATCGGTATCTCACTGGTAGCCAAATAATTCATGATATGAGCAAACCATGGTAGAGAAGTAACAGAGAGTAAATGCTCATCGGGAAAATCATCCTTGATTGGCATGTCATTAGAGGTGTCTTCAAATGTGAGCCTTGATAGATAGTCAGCCACTACGTTCTCTACTCCTTTCTTGTCTTTGACGGTGATGTCAAATTCTTGCAAGAGTTGGATCCACCATATTAGTCATGCCTTAGCATCCTTCTTTGTAAGAAGGTACTTGAGGGTTGCATGATCTGTGAAAATAAGGATAGGAGAACCAATTAAATAAGCACGAAATTTGTCTAAAGCAAATACTACAGCTAGCAATTCTTTTTCAGTGGTGGAGTAGTTCATTTGAGGACTATTTAAGGTTTTACTAGCATAGTAGATGACAAAAGGTTTTCCCTCTCTTTGCTATCTAAGAACAGCACCTACAGCATAGTCACTAGCATCACACATGATTTCAAAGGGTAAAGTCCAATCAGGTGACTGCATTATAAGTGTTGAAGTAAGCTTGCCAATCAGCATTTTAAAGGCCTCTTGACAAGCTTGAGTCCACTCAAATGGGACATCTTTAACTAGGAGGGCACATAGTGGTCTAGATGTGTTGGAAAAGTTTTGTATGAACCTCCTATAAAAACTAACATGACCAAGGAAAGATCTTACATCCTTTATTGTCTTAGGTGTGGGCAATTTAGAGATTAATTCAATCTTAGATTGATCGACCTCTATCCCCTTAGAAGAAATAATATTCCTTAAGACAATACCCGAAGGCACCATGAAATGGCATTTTTCCCAATTTAAGACTAATTCTTTCTCCTTACAATGAATCAATACTCTTTCTAAATTCAATAAGCATGCATCAAATGAGGATCCAAAAACAGTCAAGTCATCTATAAAAACCTTCATGCAATTTTTAACCATGTCACTAAAGATGCTCATCATGCAATGTTGAAAAGTAGCAGGTGCATTACACAATCCCAATGGCATTCTACGAAAAGCATAAGTACCAAAAGGACAAGTGAAAGTGGTTTTATCTTGGTCTTCTAATGCAATTTCAATTTGATAATAACCAGAATAACCATCCAAGAAACAATAAAAAGGATGACCAGCCACACGCTCAAGAATTTGATCGATAAAAGGAGTGGGAAATGGTCTTTCTGGGTGGTAGAATTTAATTTTCTATAATCAATGCACATTCACCACTCGGTCACAAGTTTTGTAGGGACTAACTCTCCTAGGTCATTCTTTACCATCGCGACACCAGACTTTTTAGGAACGACTTGTGTAGGAGTTACCCATTTACTATCAGCTATGGGATATATAATTCCCGCATCTAATAGTTTCAGCACTTCAATTTTCACTACTTCTTTCATAGTGGGGTTAAGCCTACGTTGAGGGTCTCTACGAGGACTAGTTCCTTCATCCAAATTTATCTTATGAGAACAGATCAGGGGACTAATTCCTTTTAAATCAGCTATGCTCCAACCTAAGCCTGATTTATGTGCATTTAAGGTCCGAATTAATTTCTCACCTTGAGACTCAGATAATTCATATGAGATAATAACAGGAAAATTATCACCTAGATCGAGGAAAACATGCTTCAAACCTTTAGGTAGTGGCTTTAATTCCACTTTAGGTGCTTCCACACTTGAGGGGATTTGTTTCTCATTTTTTTTGGGCAACTCCTTAAACTTCGGTTGCCGTGCCGAGTGCCACAATCCTGAGATTTATCAAAAATAGCACAAAGATCAATTATATCGGTTTTATCATTAATAGAATCAATCTCAGAATTAACAAGAAAATATTCAAGAGAATCAAAGTCATGAGCTATGGAAACTCTTTTATCGATGAGTGACTCGATCATGTATAAATGGTGGTTCTCGTCCTCATCTTCGGGCTATTTTGCAACGTTGAAAATGTTCACCTCGAGAGTCATGTTTCCAAAGGATAGCTTTATAAGTCCATTCCTACAATTAATAAGAGCATTTGCAGTAGGAATGAAAGGTGTACCCAAAATCAAAGGAATTTTAGAGTTAGTGTTAATAGCAGAAGTAGTATCAAGGATTAGGAAATCAACAGGATAATAAAATTTACCAATTTGAATTAAAACATCCTCTACCACACCCTGGGGTACTTTGACTGAATGGTCAGCCAATTATAATACCACAGTAGTTGGTTTGATTTCTCCCAAACTCAGCTGTACATAAATAGAAAATGGCATCAGGTTTACACTAGCTCCTAAATCTAGCAATGCTTGTCCAACCTAATGATTTCCAATGCTACATGCAATGGTTGGACAGTCGGGGTCCTTGTATTTGGGGGGAGTCCTTTGCTCAATTAAAGCACTAACTTTCTCTATTAGGACTGTTGTTTTCTTTACATGGTGCTTCCTCTTAATAGTACACAAATCCTTGAGAACTTTTGCATAGGTAGGAACTTGTTTAATCACATGCAAAAGAGGAAGATTAAGTTTTACTTGCCTTAGGTTCTCTAGGATTTCATTATTTAGGTCCATATTTTTCTCTAGGATTAAGTTTGATTTTAAGACTTGATGGAATGGTGCCTTAACAAGGCTTTTTGTAACTTCAGGGTCCTTAGGTAACTCGGCATCACTACTACCTTGACCCTTTTCTATATCCTCAGATTTGTTCATTGTTGGGATGTGTAATGACTTACCACTTCTTGTCACAATGGCATTCACATCTTTCAGATTTGCTTGTGCCATGTGTTGACCATGGGGTGTGGACTGAGCTTGAGAGGGGAACTTACCTCACTCAGTCACACTTAAGGAGCCCATCAATTTGGACACTTGGCTCCTTATTTCCTTATTCTCTTCCACAACCTGTGTGATTAATGCTTCACACCTTTGGTTTGCCTTACCTTGTACCTCAATGAAAGCATGCACAGTGTCTTCTAAAGAACTCCTAGAGGATGAGCGTGCATTATGTGGTGTAGGGTATGATCTAAGGGGTTGTGCAAGCTGCTGGCTTTCAGACTTCCAGTTGAAGTTGGGGTGATTGCGCCATCCCGGATTATAGGTGTTAGAGAAGAGTGCTAGAGGCTTCCTGTGTATGCCTAAAGCATTACATTATTCTTCATACATCCCTCTCATATCTACGAATGTGGGGCACTCTTGAGCGGGATGATCTACCCCGCCACACACAAAATATGGTTCCGAAGATTCGACATGATTAACCACGTGTGTTGGCTTTGAGCCTTTAGTCTTTAACGCATCTAACTCCCTAGTGAGCATTTTGACCTTAGCTTTTAGGTTGTCTTCTTCCCTAAGATGGTATATTCCACCACTACTTGGGTTTCCTACAGGTTGTGACCTATTTGTGCTTTCAGTAGCACTAGGTCTAGTCCAAGTGTGAGCTTTTTCAGCAAGCTCATTGAGGTACTCTATGGCCTCATCGGGATCTTTTTGCAGAAATTCACCATTACACATCATCTCTACAAATTGACACTCTCTATAGGTAAGTTCTTAATAAAAGTAGCTCACTAAGTGCCAACTCTCATACCCATGGTGAGGACACATACTTAATAACTCCTTAAATTTCTCCCAAGACTGATAAAAAGTCTCATTATCCTTTTGTGCAAAGGTGGAGATTTGCCTTTTTAAAGCATTGGTCTTATGTTGTGGGAAGTATTTGTTGAAGAAGACCTGAGTCATCTCATTCCATGTCCCAATAGATCGTGGTCTCAGCGAGTATAACTAACTCTTAGCTTTATCCTTTAAAGAGAAAGGAAAAAATTTGAGTCTCACGATATCATCAGTTGCATCTTGACTATGAAAAGTCGCAACTACTTCCTTAAACTCCCTAATGTGTACATATGGGTTTTCGTATTCCAAGCCATGAAATGTAGGGAGTAATTATATCATCCCTGTTTTGAAATCTTGATGGCGAGTATTTGATGGAAACATAATACATGATGGTGTGGCTGTTCAGCTAGGATGAAAGTAATCTTTAAGTGTCCTAGCAACAGAGTTTTCAGCCATGTTAACAAAGTCTTCTAAATTCACTTTTAGGCGTACACGAGGGTTTGATCTAGGCGAGGTCTCTCTACTTCGGGTCCTTTAATGAATCTACCTTGTGAATCTCTTGGTCTAAGCATACACCAAATGAGTTAAAAGGAAATAAATAAAACAGAACAAATAAAAGAGATCGGAAAATCAAAAACTTAAAGAAAGGAACAATAGTACTGTTTTGTCTTAGAGTTGACAATCTTCCTTGTATGTAAGCGTGTTTTCCCCGGCAACGGTGCCAAAATTTGATTACACTCAAACTAATACGCGGTTGTTGTGTATAGTTGAGGTGTTGATCCCACGAGGAAAAAGCAATCTACAAAGGAAAAGTGCAAACCTTAACACGAACGATAACAATCAAGTGAGAAAATATGAATTTTGATAATGAAGTAATTGTGAGAAAATTGTGTAGATAGATTGAAGAATATAATAAAGGAAGAACAAGGTTCTAGGAATGCACCCTAGGTTCGTTACCTTATTCTAATCTTGATTCAGTTGTTTTTATCTCGATTACAAGTTTCACATCCCAAACAGGTAATCGGAAAATATTCAATCAAAGCATATGTAAACCCTAATGTAATTGATATGAATTACTCATTACTTTTGATTTAAGCACACATGATGATAAGTGCTTAAATATTCATATTTAAGCCCCCTTATTTACATTTGTTAAGTCCTTAGTTATGTTAATTTAGTCCATTTCACTTTGATTTTGTGTTTCACATGTTCTTATAGAGTCTTTAAGAAAAAAAAAACATTTTTGGCACCTAAAGGAAGAAATATGGAAATCCTAGAGCAGTTTCTGGTCAAAGTGCAATCGAGTGCATAAGCGATCGTGTGCACACAAAAAGGATCGAGAGCAACACTTGCAATCGAGCGCAAAGTGCATGCGATCGAGCGCACATGTACGGGCGTGAACAGTAAAACGGCAGAACCAGTTTTGGAAATAGAGTAGGTTTTGCGTTTTTGGAAGTTAGGGTTTCCAGAGTCTTTGAGGATTACTCAAGCCCTATAAATACACCTGTAAAACACACACAAAGGATCACTTCTTTTATCTTTTTCTTAACTCATAATTGTAAGCTTTGGAGAGGATTGACAACCCGTCTCCATAGTATTCTTCGGGTTTTATAGTTTATGTTATGATGTTTATTTTAGACAGCAAGTGTAACTAACTCTTTATAGGGCTCGATTGAAGCTCTAGTTATGCTTTCCCATATATATATATATATATATATTCATTGATTATCTTTGCAATAGCCTTTATTATGATGCTTAACTTGATTAATGCCTGTGCTTATTTACATTCCTCATATTTGTATGTCTGATCATTATGTGCATATGGTATGGATTAGTTAGTTAGACCAATTTGGATGACCAAGTCCTGGGACTAACGATAGTAACAAAATATATCCACACTGGATTCTTAGATTAATCAACATGAGAAACCGGGAGTAGATACCATGCTCTAGGTCTTATGTGGTTGTCGATTTCCATAAAACTTATGCTTTCTTGAGGAACAAATCAGTAGATACCATGCTGAATCCCTTAAGAAAGAAAAGAGTTAGAGTAGATACCATGCCTAACTCGGTGCTTAGGGAAATCAATAGCTTAAGGTGTAGATACCATGCCCTTAGGTTGACAACCATTAGGTATTCATAGGAAGGCTAGTGCATTGACCTATTACTCATTAGGAAAGTATGACTAGTGGTGGATATCAAAGCCCTATGTCTCATTATTATTAATTCACATTCAACAGTTATTTTGACCTTCTTTTATTAAGAAACTGATTCTAAAACGAAATTCACCAATCCTTATGGAAATGATCTCGCACTTGCACACTATGCTACCACTGACCTTGTGCACTTGCAAGTAAAACTGTATGGTTATTTACTTATTTATTTAGGTAGATAAACAAGCAACAAGTTTTTGGCGCCGTTGTCGGGGATGGGCGATAAATTTCCTGTTATAATTACTTTCATTTAGTTTTAATCATCATTATTCTATTTTACTTTAATTTTTCTAAAAAAATTTAGTTTATGTTTTTCACCTTTGTTTTTATCAAACCCTAATCAAATTCCTTTCTGTTTCAGGCACATCAAACACTAATTGCACTTTCTGTGATAATTGCGATCGATCGCATCCTTCTGTGCGATCGAACGCAATTAAGGCAGAGAGTTATCCGAGCAGCAGAGTTGAGCTATTGCACTGAAGCTGGTTTACCTGATTTATGCACGGACTTCGATCCCAACATCCAACATTCTTTCCCATCGATCCCGAGCTTGAGTGGACCATCCGAAAAGAGCTTAGGAACAACTTCGAGGAGAACGAAGAAGAATTCGAGAACGAAGCCCCAATAGCAGAACAACTTGAAAACCAACAACCACCAGCCTGAGTACAGATGAAGCATTCCTTCATCCTACGGAACATTGATCAGCCACCATGTATTGCATATCAACCTGAGGTGGTAGGGAACTATTACATATCTCTGCAAATATTGAATGCTTTGACTCACTTTAGGGGTACTCTTAATGAGGATCCACACTTGCACCTTCGAGAATTTTTCAATCTTTGCAAATTCCAGCACATCAAAGGCTTAGACCAAGAAGGAATAAGGTTAATTCTTTTCCCTTTTTTCTTAAAAGATAATGCTAAATTATGGTATAATTCTTTGCCTGCAGTTTCTATCCACACTTGGGTATCAAGGGTAAGTGAGACAGAGAAGGTGAATGCACCACCCTTCTCGCAAAGTTTAGTAAAACAAAAGAAAGACAATAAACTGACTGATATTTTCGAAACCTTACGGAAAGTTGAAATTAACATTCCTTTATTAGATGCAATTCACCAAATACCTGCATATGCTAAGTTCCTAAAGGATTGTTGCACTCATAAGAGAAAGTTTCAAGAGCATGAAACAGTAGCATTAACTGAAGAAGTAAGTGTTGTACTATTAAGAAAACTCCCACCAAAACTAAAAGATCCGGGTAGCTTTACTATTCCCTGTAGAATAGGTGATCAGCTGTTTGAAAGAGCATTACTAGACTTGGGAGCGGGTGTAAGCTTATTACCATACACAGTATTCGAAACTCTAGGTTTGGAGGAGCTACAACCGACTTCTATTACCTTACAATTGGCATATAGGAGTATTAAAAGATCTAGGAGTATTCTTGAGGATGTCCCAGTAAAAGTAGGTGAGTTCATTTTACCTGCTGATTTCATTATGTTAGACATAGAGGAATTCCCTACGCCATTACCCTTGCCCATCATATTAGGGAGACTCTTCATGAGAACTGCCGACACTAAGATTTGTGTGAAAAAGGGTATAGTGAGTATGAAAATCAATGGTGAGAAAATAGAATTTAAAATATTTGATGCAATAAAACTGTCTCAAGATGATTTGGAATGCTTTAATGTATATATGATACAAAACTTTGTCGAGCAAGCTTTTCAAGTCCAACACATTGATTCATTAGAGACCACTCTCACCCATGGCTTCACAGAAGAGGATATTAAGCAAGAACTTGAAGATAACATCATTGAAACTGTGCACATCCTTGAGACCTCTCCAAAACACTCAAGTAAGTATGCTCATCCATTTGAATCTCTCTTACCTACTAATACTACTCTTCTTCCATCCATTATCTAGGCACCAACATTGGAATTAAAGCAGCTTCCCGAGCATTTAACATATGCCTATTTAGGAGAAAAGAAGACTTTACCTATGACCATAGCTGCAAATTTGAGTAGTGGAGAAGAAGATAAGCTATTAAGAGTTCTTAGGGAGCATAAATCTGCCATTGGATGGACCATTACTGACATTAAGGGGATAAGTCCAGCCAAATGCATACATAGTATCTACCTAGAAGAAGAAGCAAGGCCCACTCGAGATGCTCAAAGAAGACTTAACCCACACATGAAAGAGGTAGTAAAGGCCGAGGTATTGAAGCTACTAGATGTTGGCATTATCTACCCCATATCGGACAGTAAATGGGTGAGTCCAGTCCAAGTTGTTCCTAAAAAGAGTGGGATTACTATTGTAAAAAATGAAAATAAGGAGCTCATGCCTACAAGAAAAACAACGGGTTAGAGGGTAAAAGATATCCACATCGGATTCTTGGATTAATCAACATGAGAAACCGGAAGTAGATACCATGCCCTAGGTCTTATGTGGTTATCGATTTCCATAAAACTTATGCTTTCTTGAGGAACAACTCAGTAGATACCATGCTGAATCCCTTAAGAAAGAAAATAGTTAGAGTAGATACCATGCCTAACTCGGTGCTTAGGGAAATCAATAGCTTAAGGAGTAGATACCATGCCCTTAGGTTGACAACCATTAGGTATTCATAGGAAGGCTAGTGCTTTGACCTATTACTCATTGGGAAAGTATGACTAGTGGTGGATATCAAAGCCCTATGTCTCATTATTATTAATTCACATTCAACAGTTATTTTGACCTTATTTTATTAAGAAACTGATTCTTAAATGAAATTCACCAATCCATGTGGAAATGATCTCACACTTGCACACTATGCTACCACTGACCTTGTGTACTTGCAAGTAAAATTATATGGTTATTTACTTATTTATTTAGGTAGATAAATGCACAACACATGATCTATCCTATATATTTATCAAGAAACGACAATATATCTTAATGAAAATATCGCAGTAATGGACAAACCTAAAAGATAAATCTACTTGACTCAATCACATCTAAATAATCTTAACATAAGAAGAGCATGACTAGACTTATATCGAGGAGAAAGATATAATCACTGGATTAAGAGAAAATCTTCTAATTAAATTAAAGAGTAAATCATAACAATGTTTTGACAATAAATCCCAACTACAACTGAATCAATAAAGGAAAATAAGAACAACTACACCTAGAGATTTATCCCTTCGCCTTGCTTGGAGATTAGTTGGCCATGGGGCTCATTCTTGAACACTATGATGGAGGAGAATATAGCAGTCTTCTTGTGTTTTCCAGCCTTAATGATGTCCTCTTTCTCAAACCCTAACTGATATATTTATAATACAAAAAGGTCCAAGGGTGTTTTCGGGTTTAAACCATCATTAAAGTCCTAATTAGGTCATCACACGAAGCAGGGGATCGTGTGCGTGCTGCTGCTCACACTTACTCGCGCCGCGGTTCAGCCTTTTCCTTGTTTTCTTCACTTTCTAGAGGCCGCGGCCCTAGCTAGTCCAGGTCACAGCTCTGCGTAGTGATGATGCTTGTGAAGGCTCTGGGCGCCGTGGCCCTGCCTAGTCTAGGCCGCAGCTCTACCTGATGGCATCCAAGCTCTTTTGGGCTTAGTTCTAGAGGCCGAGGCTTAGACTTCTTCGGGCCACAGCGCACATACTTAAGACTTGATTTCTCTTCATTTTTTCCTTCTGCAACCAATCCGTCACCTTGATATGCATGGAATCTTAGTGCTTCAAGCAACGATAGCTTTTCCATCTCTTTTAAACACAAAGTACTTGAAAATGCACCTGAACAAGTCAATGATCCAAGAATATCACTTTAGAGTTATTAAGGTATAAAAGTGCAATTCAAACCTCGATCAACCCAAAAATACTAACAAATAGGTATTGTTAAGATTCATTTTATGACTCTCATCAGGCCTCTTGTTCCTTGGGGGCTTCATCCTTGTTGCTCGTGGTATTAGGAATCAAGTTTGATGGTAGAGTGGGTCCATCAATTTTCTTACCACTACGGGTGATTATGGCATTAACCTCTCTAACATTTTGATTTTTAGGTTTAGAGGTTTGTGCCATATGTTGTCCCCTTGGATTAGGTTGTGGCTATGAAGGAAAACGACCTTGCCCTTGAACCGTCAAGAAACTAGTTAACTTGGTGAGTTGACTCTTTATCACCTTTTGTTCTTCTTTGATCAGTTGTTGCTCCTCTAATAGCCGTTGATTTATCTTTCCTTGCTTTTCCACACTCTTGGTATGTACCTGCATAAATGACTTAAACATATCTTCCAAAGGTAAAGATTGTTAAGGTGCATTAGATGAGGTTTCTTTCACTTGCCATTGGGTGCTAGATTGGGCAGGAGGTTGCATATCAGATCTCCAACTAAAATTAGGGTGATTCTTCCAACTGGGATTGTAGGTGTTAGAGTAGGGTGAGTCTGGTTTCCTAAAGGGTATACCTAAAGTATTACACTCTCCCTTCATCTCAAAATAAGCTGGACAATCCTTAAGTACATGATCTACCCCATTACACATAAAGCAAGGTTCATAGGACTCTACCCTAGCAACTAGTTTGGGGGCTCTAGCATCCTTGGTTTTTAAGGCTTCAATTTCCTTAGTTAGAGCCTCTAAACAGGCTTGAAGGCTATCCTCTTCCTTAAGTTGATAAATTCCAGTAGGTTGATTTCTCCTAGTACTTTCATGGCATTCGGTCCTGTCCAAGTGTGGGCTTTTTCCTATAGGTCATCTAGGAAATCTATAGCTTAGTCGGGATCTTTTTGAAGAAAATCCCCATTGCACATCATTTCTATGAACCGCCTTTCCTTACTTAGGAGTCCATCATAGAAACAGCTAACTACCCGATAACTCTCATACCCATGGCGTGGACAAGAATTCAAAAGGTCCTTGAAACATTCCTAAACTTGATATAAGGTTTCACTCTCCTTTTGTGCAAAGTTTGAGATTTGTCTCTTGAGGTTATTGGTCTTATGGGTTGGGAAGTGCTTTCGGAAGAAAACTTGTGTCATCTCATCCCAACTACCTATGGACCTAGGCCTTAACGAGTACAGCCAAACTTTGACCTTTTCCTTAAGTGAAAAAGAGAAAAATCTAAGTTTGACGGTGTCTACCGTATCAGCCCTACCTTGAAAGGTTGCTACTACTTCCTCAAATTCCCTAATATGGATATAGGGGTTTTCATTCTCAAACCCATGGAAGGTTGGTGCAATTGGATCATGCCTGACTTAAACTCAGGTTGTTGAACATTAGGGGGGAACATGATACAAGATGGTGTGGCCATTTGGCTAGGGTGCAAGTAGTCTTTAAGTGTCCTAGCAACATTTTCATTGCGATTTTCGGCCATGTTAACAAAATCCTCTAAATTCTCACTTGGGTGTGCACTAAGGTTTAATCTAGGTGATGTTTCACTAACGGACGTGGAAGGAGAGGGTAACTCTATTTCAGGTCTTTTAATAAATCTACCTTGCGAGTCTCTCAATCTAAGCATATACCAAAGGAATTAGAGGGAAACAAATAAAACAGAAAAATCAAAATTAGAAAATCAAAACAAAGAGTAAAGAACAATATTACCGTCTTGTCTCAAAGTTGACAATCTTCCTTGTATTTAAGCGTTGATTACGCCTAAAACATAACGTGGTTGTTATAGCACAGCTTTGGGGTGTCGATTCCACAGGGAAACAAGTTAACTACAAAAGAAGGTGTGAACCGTAATACAAACGATAAAGATTTAAGTGAGAAAATATGAACTTTTGGTAATGAAGTAATTGTGCAAAATAGATTGTAAAATATAATAGGGAAACAACAAGGATCCGGGAATCCTCCCTAGGTTCGTAGTCATATTCCTAACTTGATTCAGTTGTTTTTATCTTGATTGCAAGTTTCACATCCCAAACAGACAATCAGTAAATATTCAATGTGCACATATATAAACCTTAATATGATTGTTATGAAATATTTTTTATTTTCGATTCATGCACACATGATCTATCCTATAAGTTTATCAAGAAATGACAATATATCTTTGTTGACAATATTGCGGTAATGGACAAACCTAAAGGCTAAATCTACTGGACTCAATTATGCCCAAACAATCTTGACATAAGAAAAGCATGACTAAATTTATATCAAGGAGAAAGATACAATCACCGGAATAGATAAAATCTTATAATTAGCTTAAAAATTAAATCATAACAATGTTTTGACAATAAATTCCTATTACAACTGAATCAAATAAGGGAAGATAGGAACAACTACACCTAGGAATTCATCCTTTCGCCTTGCTTGGAGATTAGTTCGCCATGGGGCTCATGGTTGACACTTTGATGGGGAAGAATTGGTTGCTTCCTTCAGTTTTCCAAGCTTCCAAAAGATCCCCTCTCTTCAACCCTAAGTGATCTATTTATAGTACAAAGGTCTAAGGGTGTTTTAGGGTTTAATCTATTGTTAAAACCCTAATTAAGTTCTGACTCGGAGATATCACATCGTGTGAGTGCTGCAGTGCTCCTTTATGGGCACTATGGTGTTAGCTTTAGCTTTGGTTGGGTGTACTTCTGGGCACCACGGTGCTAGCTGAGGAGCACCACGGTGCACACTGATGGTTCAAGATGTGGAGGTTTCTGGGCACCGCGATGCACACTGATGACTTGATTTTTTTCTTTATGTTTGCTTCTCCGCAACCACTTCGACACTCTGTTATGCATGGAATCTTGGTGCTTTAAGCAACGATCGTTTTATCTTCTCTTTTGGACTCAGAGTACCTGAAAATGCAAAGAAATAAGTCAGTAGTCCAATAATATCACTTTAGAGTTATTAACATATAAAAGTGCAATAAAGACCGAGATCAATCCTAAAATGCTAACAATTAAACACTGTTGAGATGCATTTTATGGCTCTCATCACAACCCCCAACTAGCTTTTTGCTAGTCCTTAAAAATTCAAGCGAAAATAAGAGATGAATTCTATGGTGGGAATCGAAGCAAAGAAAAGCAATATTAGTGTTAACCAAGAGTAATTCACAGTTTGTCTCAAAAATTTTACATAACACACAACACATAGAATCATTTAAATTCACCCAAGTTCGAAAGTAATCCAAACATCAATCTTAAAATCGTTATTGACTCTTAACATCTATCTTACCACAATCCATTAATCTGAACATCTAGATGATTTTATGCATAAGATTCGTGAATACAAGTCTTGGCCTCTAAAACATGATAAATTTCGTGACATCAATCACAAAAACAAGCTTCATAGGTTTACATTTCAAACCACTCTCCACTATGGTAGAAAAATCACGTTACATTGGATCAATAGGTCTTTAATAAGCTTGTAACGTTAGGCTAAGGTAAAGGTTAAGAAAGAATGGGAAGGATTCACAAGTAAAAGAACTCAATCTCTTAGCTTTAAACACAACCACTTTTAAGCACTAGATAACCTTTCTTCGACACCCAACTTTTTCAATCATTTTTCGAGCATTTTTCTCAAATCACCACCTTTCTTTTCTTTTCTTCCTTCTTTGCCATAATTCACTTCTCTTTTCTTTTCTTTTGTATTTTGGCATAAGACTGTTCAACTTTTTTTTTCATTTTTTTTTCTTTTCCACAACCCCTAACTTATCTCCTTTAGTGTACTTGGGTTATGGTTTTCATATTTCCATCCTTACTCCTTTTAAGTGCTTCTCAATAAATGTGTATAACTAAGTTATTTTAAAAGAAAGGTAAGAATAAAATATTTTAGGCTCATAAAGGTGAGTAAATAGGCTATTAAAAGAAACAAGGCTCAAATTATTTTTCAAGAAAAAGGCTCAAACAGGTGACTAATGATGAATATAGCAAGGGTAAGCTCGAAAGGCTCAAACGGTCCAAAAATGGCCTATATCATATCCTAAGGAATGGGAATTCTAGGAATTTGCCTCAAGTGATTATCAAATAAGTTCCAGAGCTTGCCGAGACTACAAAAATATTCATAAAATAATCACACATAAAACTTCTCTAAATGTTTAAGACTAATCATACAATCTTACCACAAACTAGAGTCTCTAACCAAATCAAGATTGACACTTAAAGTATTCTCAAACCAAAACAAAATTTAACTTCTTCTAAGTGTTGCATGTTATCTCAATTAAGTTTATATCATTGACATGTGAATTACATCCAAGGCAAACACAAAGCATGCTTAAAACAAAAGGTAAGGGAAGGTAACACCAAGCTATTTTAATGAAAAAGAAATACGTTTCCTCCACCCCCAACTTAAAAATTGCATTGTCCTCAATGTTAAAGAGAAAGTAAAGGAAACCCCCTTTGTAAGCATGAGTGCATAGGTGCTAAAGAATGTGCACCACCAGGTGAATTGCATGCCATTCTTCTTGCTGAAATTTCAATCTACAACATAGAACAAGACCAAAAAAAGAAAGCAACTGCGGTGTACCTTTAAGATTCCCACCATATGTTAGGTTAGCACATAAAATGGAGAAAAATAACTAAAATGAGAAAGAAAATAACGAAAAATAAAATAACAAAAGGGAAAATAAGAGATTGAACCCAAAACTAATCCTCTAAGTCCTCATCATCTTCTTCATTCCCTTCATTCTCTTCACCTTCCTCGGGAGGTGGATCAAAAGATTAACCCGGATAGGGTGGCATAGTAGGAAAGTGATCCATATTATAACCAGTAACGGAGGCAAGGTGTTGGTACATCTGACGAAAGGAAGAGTAGACCCCCACTTGATAATCAGCTTGCCAAGCCAAGAATCAGTTTTGCCTAGCCAAGATTCGGTCTTGCCTAGCCAAGATTCGGTCTTGACGATCTATCCTATCAAGCAACAGTTTCTGATGCTTATCAAAATGACTCTCTAAATGCTCAAGGTACTCGACAACCGCGAAATGCCTAGAGAGGGGAGAATTGGCAGCAATTACTGCCCCCTCTCCCAGAATTGGCGGCCTTAAGGCTTTAATCTGAGCTAACAGGCTATCATCGATGGGTTTTTTGGGTTGCTGGGCCTTCTTATTAGGATTGTATTGGACTCCGGCTAGGATGCACAGTTGGGTAATTAAAGAAGGAAAATATAATCCGAGCTTTTGTCTAACAGTGTGTGTGATAGAATTAAATATGACTTGGCCCACATCGATAGTCATGCCCATCAAAATTGCATAAATTAACACAGCTCGCTCAATAGTTAAGGCACTATAGTGTAAAGCAGGCATCATCCGCTGACATATAAAATATTGCCAAGCCCTAGCATTGGCAGTGAGAGAAGTACCGGGCAAAGTGACAGGGATATCACTTGTTATTTTCCATGTAGTGCCCGGAATACAAAGGGTAGTGCAAATCTCTTCATAATTAATTGTAGACACATATGCACTGTACTCACTGTGTTCAATGTCAGGTAATCCATAGAAGCTATTAATGGATGTGCTGCTAAAAGAGATTGTTTGTCCTCTCACTCTCACTTTACCATTCCTATGCTCGTCTGCATTAGCGTAAAATTCTCTAACCAAATTTGTGAGGGAAGGAGAGGGTGGTCTTGTAAATGTACCCCAATTCCTATCTAGAATCATTCTAAATAAGGTCGGGTTCCCCCTCTCGGTGATGTTGAATCCTCTCTCAGGAATGGGTTTTCTACCTTGCAGCATTCTAATATATCTCTCACTTGCTTCAAAACTCAAAAATTTGGTATCATCATACTCTTGTTGTGGTTTCCCCCTAGGTTTCTTGGTCTTAGGTGCCATGGAAGTAAAATATACAGAACAATAGACTTAAGGCAAAATATAACCACTAAATAGCACAAATGAACAATAAAAGGGAAGAAAGTGGTCTTACTTGATGTCCACGTTGGAGAGAAAAAAGACTACCCACCTCTTGAAGTGTGCTTTGACAAACCTAAAATCTTCTTATAACCAAGCTTCTGAGAGAGAATGATAGCAAAATCAGCAAAATTAGTGAGCGATTTAGCAAGAAATAATGGTAGAAACAAGAAAGTTTTAAGTCAAAGTGAGTGGGCAAGTAAGGATTTGTTGCAAACATGAGAGAGAAGTTAGTGTGCTGCTGGTTTTGTGAAAGGAGAAATGAGGAAAGAGGCTGCAAAATAGTTTATATAGTACAAAATTAGGTTTTAATATATGTTGGGCTCGAGCTGGCGTTGTGCTGTGTGCTGTGGTGCTGGGCCTGGTGCTGTGTGCTGCAGTGCTGAGCCTGGTGCTGTGCACTGCGATGATGGCTGAGGGGCACCGTGGTGCACACTGGTGTCTACAAGAAGAAAACTCATATAAGAATTTCCTCTTGTCTTGAGCGCCCCAATCCATAGGTATCTCACCTGTAGCCAAATAATTCACAATGTGAGCAAATCATAATAGAGAAGTAATGGAGAGTAATTGCTCATCGAAAAAATCATCCTTGATTGGCATGTCATCACAAGTGTCCTCAAATGTGAGTCTCGAGAGGTTGTCGGCTACTACATTCTCCACTCCTTTCTTGTCCTTGATGGTGATATTAAATTCTTGCAAGAGGAGGATCCATCGGATTAGTCGTGCCTTAGCATCCTTCTTTGTAAGAAGATACTTGAGGGCTGCATGATCTATAAAAATAAGGATAGGAGAACCAATTAAATAAGCATGAAATTTATTTAAAGCAAATACTACAACTAACAATTCTTTTTCGGTTGTGGAGTAATTCATTTAAGCACTATTTAAAGTCTTACTAGCATAGTAAATGAAAAAAAGGTTTTCCCTCTCTTCGCTGTCCAAGAACAGCACCTACAACGTAGTCGCTAGCATCACACATGATTTCAAAAGATAAAGTCCAATATGGTGACTGTATTATAGATGCGGAAGTAAGCCTGCCAATCAGTGTTTTAAAGGCCTCTTGACAAGCTTGAGTCCACTCAAAGGGGGTATCTTTAACTAGGAGGGCACTTAGAGGTCTAGATATATTCAAAAAGTTTTGTATGAACCTCCTATAAAAACCAGCATGACCAAGGAAAGATCTTACAACCTTTATTGTCTTAGGTGTGGGCAATTTAGAGATTAATTCAATTTTAGATTGATCAACCTCTATTCCTTTAGAAGAGACAATATACCCTAAGACAATACCGGATCCTACCATGAAATGGAATTTTTCCCAATTTAAGACTAATTCTTTCTCCTCACAGCGAATCAACACTCTTTCTAAATTCATTAAGCATGCATCAAATGAAGATCCAAAAACAATTAGGTCATCCATAAAAACCTCCATGCAATTTTCAACCATGTCACTAAAAATAATCATCATGCAACGTTGAAAAGTGGCAGGGGCATTACACAATCCAAATGGCATTCTACGAAAAGCATAGGTGCCAAAGGGACAAGTGAAAGTGGCTTTTTCTTGGTCTTCTAATGCAATTGCAATTTGATAGTAACCAGAATAACCATTTAAGAAACAATAAAAAGGATGACCAGCAACAAGCTCAAGAATTTGATCGATAAAGGGGAGTGGGAAGTGGTCTTTCTGGGTGGCAGTATTTAATTTTCTGTAATCAATGCACATACACCACCTGGTCACAAGTTTGGTAGGGACTAGCTCTCCTAGGTCATTCTTTACCACGGTGACACCAGACTTTTTAGGAATGACTTATGTAGGACTTACTCATTTACTATCAGCTATGGGATATATAATACCCGCATCTAACAGTTTTAGTACTTCATTTTCACTACTTCTTTCATAGTAGGGTTAAGCCTACGTTGAGGGTCTTTACGAGGACTAGTTCCTTCATCGAAATTTATTTTATGGGAGCAAATTAGAGGACTAACTCCCTTCAAATCAGTCATGCTCTATCCTAAGGTTGATTTATGTGCATTTAAAGTTTGAATTAATTTCTCACCTTGGGTCTCAGATAATTCAGATGAAATAATAACAGGAAAGATATCACTTAGACCGAGAAAGGCATGCTTTGAACCCTTAGGTAGTGGCTTCAATTTGACTTTAGGTGCTTCCACACTTGAGGGGACTTGTTTCTCATTTCTTTCGGGCAGCTCCTCAAACTTCGGTTTCCATGCCCGAGTGCTATAATCTTGGGATTTATCAAAACCAACACAAATATCAATTATATCAGTTTTATTATCAAATAAATCAATCTCAGAATTAACAAGAAAATTTTCAAGAGGATCGTAATCATGAGCTATGGAAACTCCCTCGCTTGGGAATTTTTGTGCCATATGTTGACCGTGAGGTATGGACTGAGCTTGGGAAGGGAACTTACCTCGCTTAGTCACACTTAAAGAGCCCATTAATTTGGACACTTGACTCCTAAATTCTTTGTTCTCTTCAACAACCTGCGTAATTAATGCCTCACACCTTTAGTTTGTCTTACCTTGTGCCTCTATAAAAGCATGTAAGGTGTCTTCTAAAGAGTTCCTAAAGGATGAAGGCGCACGATAAGGTGCAAGGTATGATCTACGGGGCTGTGCATGCTGCTGATTTTCAGATTTCCAGCTGAAGTTGGGGTGATTTCGCCACCTCGGATTATAAGTGTTAGAGAAGGGTGCTAGAGGTTTCTTGTACATGCATAAAGCATTACATTGTTTCTCATACAGCCCTCTCATATCAACAAATGTGGGACACTCTTGGACGAGATGATCCACCCCGCCACACATAAAGCATGGCTCCAATGACTCGGCATGATTAGTGACATGTGTTTGCTTTAAGCCTTTGGTTTTTAATGCATCTAACTCCCTAGTGAGCATGTTAACCTTAGCTTTCAGGTTGTCTTCTTCCCTAAGATGGTATATTCCTCCACCAATAGGGTCTCCTATAGGTCGTGACCTATTTGTGCTTTCAGTAGTACTAGGTCCAGTCCATGTATGAGCTTTTTCAGCAAGCTCATTGAGGTATTCTATAGCCTCATCGGGGTCTTTTTGCAGAAATTCACCATTGCACATCATCTCTACAAATTGGCGTTCTCTATAGGGAAGACCTTCATAGAAATAGTTCACTAAACGCCAATTTTCATACCCATGATGTGGACACATACTTAACAGCTCTTTAAATTTCTCCTATGACTGATACAAAGTCTCGTTTTCCTTTTGTGCAAAGGTGGAGATTTGTCTTTTCAAAGCATTAGTCTTATGTTGAGGGAAGTATTTATTAAAAAAGACTCGGGTCATCTCATTCCATGACCCAATAGATCGTGGTCTCACCGAGTATAACCAACTCTTAGCTTTATCCTTCAAAGAGAAAGGAAAAAACTTGAGTCTCACGATATCATCCGTTCCATCTTGACTATGAAAAGTCGCAACTACTTTCTCAAACTCTCTAATGTGCACATATGGGTTTTCGTTTTCCAAGCCATGAAAAGTAGGGAGTAATTGTATCATCCCTGTTTTAAAGTCTTGATGGCGACTGTTGGCTAAAAACATAATGCATGACGGTGTGGCTGTTCGGCTAGGATGTAGGTAATCTTTAAGTGTCTTAGCAACATTTTCGTTAGGATTTTCAGCCATGTTATCAAAATTTTCTAAATTTTCAGTTGGGTAGGGTTTGATCTAGGTGAGGTTTCACTAACGGACGTGGAAGGAAAGGGTATCTCTAATTCGGGTCCCTTAATGAATCTCCCTCTCGAATCTCTCGGTCCAAGCATACACCAATTGAGCTTTTAAAAGTAATAATTAAAACAGAACCAAATAGAATAATAAATAATAAAAAAAATCAGAAAATCAAAACTAATAGAAGGGAACAATAGTACCGTCTTGTTTTAGAGTTGACAAACTTCCTTGTAAGTAAGCGCGTTTCCCCAGCAACGGTGCCAAAATTTGATTACGCCTAAAACATAACACGGTTGTTATAGCACAGCTTTGGGGTGTCGATTCCACAGAGAAACAAGTTAACTACAAAAGAAGGTGTGCACCATAACATAAACAATAAAGATTTAAGTGAGAAAATATGAACTTTTGGTAATGAAGTAATTGTGTAAAATATATTGTAAAATATAATAGGGAAACAACAAGGATCCAGGAATCCTCCCTAGGTTCATTGCCCTATTCCTAACTTGATTCAGTTGTTTTTATCTCGATTGCGAGTTTCACATCCCAAACAAGCAATCGGTAAATATTCAATGAGCACATATATAAACCCTAATATGATTGTTATGAAATACATTTTATTTTTGATTCATGCACACATAATCTATCCTATAGGTTTATCAAGAAACAACAATATATCTTTGTTGACAATATTGCAGTAATGGATAAACCTAAAGGCTAAATCTACCAGAATCAATTATACCCAAACGATCTTGACATAAGAAAAGCATGACTAAATTTATATCAAGGAGAAAGATACAATCACGGAATAGATAAAATCTTATAATTAGCTTAAAAAGTAAATCATAACAATGTTTTGACAATAAATTCTTATTACAACTAAATCAAATAAGGGAAGATAGGAACAATTACACCTAGGAATTCATCCCTTCGCCATTCTTAGAGATTAGTTCGCCATAGGGCTCATGGTTGACACTTTGATGGGGAAGAATTGGTTACTTCTTTCAGTTTTCCAAGCTTCCAAAAGATCCCCTCTCTTCAACCCTAAGTGATCTATTTATAGTACAAAGGTCTAAGGGTGTTTTAGGGTTTAATCTATTGTTAAAACCCTAATTAAGTTCTAATTCGGAGATATAACATCGTGTGCGCGCTGCGGTGCTCCTTTATGGGTGCTACGATGTTGGCTTTAGCTTTGGTTGGGTGTACTTCTGGGCACTGATGGTTCAAGATGTGGAGGTTTCTGGGCACTGCGGTGCTGGCTGAGGGGCACCGCATTGCACACTGATGACTTGATTTTTTTCTTTATGTTTGCTTCTCCGCAACCACTCCGACACTCCGTTATGCATGGAATCTTGGCGCTTTAAGCAACAATCGCTTTTTCTTCTCTTTTGGACTCAAAGTACCTGAAAATGCAAAGAAATAAGTCAGTGGTCCAATAATATCACTTTAGAGTTATTAACATATAAAAGTGCAATAAAGACCGAGATCAATCCTAAAATGCTAACAATAAAACACTGTTGAGATGCGTTTTATGGCTCTCATCAAGCTCGTCTCCTCGGCAATGGCACCAAAATTTGATTATGCTCAAAGAAATATACAGTTATTATATATAGTTGAGGTGTCGATCTTATGAGGAAAAGTGAACTACAAGGGAAAGTGTAAACCTTAACACGAACGATAAAGATTAAGTGAAAGAATCTGAGTTTTGATAATGAAATAATGTGAGAGAATTGTGTAAATATAATAAAGGATTCGATAGAGAAATAACAAGATTCCGGGAATCCTTTCTAAGTTCGTTGCCTTATTCCAATCTTGATTCAATTATTTTTATCTCGATTGCAAGTTTTACATCCCAAACAAGGAATTGGAAAATATTCAATCAAAGCACATGTAAACCCTAATGTAATTGCTATGATGTACTCTTTACTTTCGATTCAAGCACACATTACCTATCCTATAGATTTATCAAGAAACGACAATATATCTTAATGAAAATATCGCAGTAATGGACAAACCTAAAAGATATATCTACCGGAATCAATCACATCCAAACAACTTGACATAAGAAGAGCATGACTAAATTTATATGGAGGAGAATGATGCAATCATCGGGTTAAGAAAACCTAAGTTCTTCTTGTTTAATTAAAGAGTAACTCATAAACAATGTTTTAACAATAAATCCTTACAACTGAATCTAGAATGAAAATAAGAACAACTACACCTAAGGATTCATCCCTTTGCCTTGCTTGGAGATTAGTTGGCCATGAGGCTCATGCTTGAACACTGTAATGTCAAGATCTCTCCTCAGTTTCCAGCCTTAATAGATGCCCCTTTATCAAACCCTAAGTGATCTATTTATAATAAAAAGAGGTTCTAGGGCATTTTTGGGTCTAAACTATCATTAAAACCCTAATTAGGAAACAGAGGTTCTTGTGCGCACCACGGCTCACACTTATCCAGGCCGCGGCTCAGCCTTACCCTAACTTTCTTCAACTTTCTAGAGGACATAGGGTAGATTAATCCAGGCCACTGCTTGGATTGATCCAGGCCGTGGTGCACACTGATGTCTTCCTCGCTCTTTTGAGCTTTGTTCTGGAGGTCGAGGCTTTAGACTTTTCAGGCCACAGCGCATGTTGGTATTTTTCTAAGGTTTAAACATGTCTAAACTTGGTTCAAAGATGGCTAAAGTCTACACCAAGGTTGGAAGATTAAAATACAGCATGTTAAAGGAGTGCACACATGTGTGTGCATCCATTCGGGTGTGTGTGCACACCCCTAAACAACAAAGCAAAGTAGTGCGCATGACTGTGAGAAGGGCATCATTAGTGTTCGCCTCATTTCCCCTTCACCAGTGCCTTACCACCCAGCAAAGAAGTAGCTTAGAGAAGGGCAGTACCACACCGCCTGATGAGTGTCAAATATTGCATATTTTGGCCCTTTAATTTACATTTGTTAGCTTAGGAATTTGTTACTTTGAGTTGTTTTCGTTGTTTTTCAGGTTTACAAGCACTGGGAAAGGAGTTTCACTAAAATTGCCAAAATCGCCTTACAGATCAGTCACTTTTATGGATTTTACTATATTGATTCCGGAAGAACCAGGGGATGAGCCATATATGCTTGGAAAGATCCGGAAGTCTATTTTCTGAGGGATTTTACAGCTTGCAAAAATGATTTTTCTAGAGAAAGTTATGGCCATTTTAGTAAACAATGGTCAAGCTGAAGATGTCTAGTGCGCTCGATCGCACCTGACTTGCGATCGATCGCAAATGCGCACTCGCATATCCCACATCCCACATCGGTTAAAAATGCTCTGTAGTGCGCCAATGTGTGCTCGAGCGCACCAGAGTGCGATCGATCGCACTCGGGCAGTATCCCACATCGATTTTGAAACCCATTGTGCTCCGGGACTCCCCCTATATAAACACCATCTGACCTCATCATTCAGTGTATAATTCCTAAGCCACTTTGGTGTTTACCGGTGGATGTCCGCCAGCATTTTGGTGGATCCCGAAGGCATTGCTACCACGAGGGGAAGCGCCGCCCGTCAGCGAGTGGAATTTCTCCCATGTAAAGTTTTTTATTTATTTTTTTTATATTCAATTGTTTTAGTTTAAATGTTTAGCACTTTTTATTATAGCTTTATAGATATGAGTGGCTAGACTCTTCAGCTAAGGCTGAAGATGAAGCCCCGCCGTTGTTTGGCGTAGCAGTTCAAATTTGCTTGTACAAATCTGACAATTTTTAGTATAAATGTTCTGTCAATTATTTGAGTTAATCTTATAATTGATTGAGTTTAAATTGTCTGTTGGATTTTCTTTGTGTTTCATCTGATGTATACATTGAATGCTTTTCGATTAAATTGGATTCCCTTTGTGATTTGTTAAGAGCGGATACATCGGGTGCTTTTGATTTAGTTGGGATATTCTTTGTTTTTTGTCTTATAGTTAGATTCATTGAATGTTTTGATAGGCTATATTTTTAGAACATGTATGCTTAACTTCGGTGGGGTGGATTCGGAAACCTTAGTGCTTTTTATTATTAGTTTTTAAATCAATTTAATTTAGTTTTAATTTGTTTTGCAAATTATCATTCACAATTCAGAACTAGGTTAAGATAAAGTTAGTTTAGATTAAAAATATATTTTCACAACACAATTCCCTGTGGATTCGACCTCACACTTGCACAACGCTATACTGCAAACGACTCGTGCGCTTGCGAGTAATTTAAAACTCACAACAAGTTTTTGGCGCCGTTGCCGGGGAGTTGTTTTGTTTGTGAGAATTTTTGGTCTAAAATGATTTTATTTTTCTACTAGTTAGTTATCTTGTTAGTTTAAAAAAAAAAAATCATGTGAATGAATCCAGCGCCGGTTTCATAGTCTTTAGAGGACGCTCTCAAGGATTTCATTAAAATGACCGGCCCGTCCCTCAATATTGGCAACACTTTCAATATTGAAAGCTGTTCCATCTGTGCTAGTCCCATGCATCTAGCACAGAATTGCCCATCAATGCCGGCTTGTGCCGAGTATCCTATAGAACAAATGAATGCTTTCAATGACTATTGTTGGCAATCAAATGGATCTTGCTCCGAAACATACAATCCAGGGTGGTGGGACCACTCAAATTTTTTATGGGAGCAGAACCAACCAATGAATCAGGGAGGAGCCCCTTATAATCAATACACTCCCGAATTTCCTCCACCAATTCCAAGTTACAGTCACTCAGCTTATCCAGCACCATCACCCGCTTACCAAGCTCCCATTCAAGCGCCAGCGTCGGTTTCGCAGTCATTGGAGGACGCTCTCAATGATTTCATGAAAACGAGTAGCCAATCTATGAGTGAAGTGATGAGTGCAACAATAGAAAACACCCAAGCAATTGCCACACTAGAGAGTCAAATTGATCAAATCGCAAGTTATGTGGGTGAAGGAGAGGAAGGAACGTTCCCCAGTCAATCTGAGCCTAACCCAAAGGAACTGTTTGCGGTGGGAAATTCTTCAACTCCAATGCATTGGCAGGAACAAGTGCAATCAACTGTCCCATACTTGTCTGGGAGACAAGTGGACAATCAAGTGGAAGAGAACCCTGCTATGCACCAAGGGCAAGAGAGTGGCAACAATGAGAAGAGAGATGCTGAGCCATCTACAGCCACTCGTATTATTAAGGATCTCTCTAGGTCGTTTTTACCTAAAGCACCTTACCCTGAGAGACTACAAGTGCCCAAGAAAGAAGGGAAGTCTGAGGACATTATGGAGGCATGCTTTGCTCAGTTTGAAGAGGATTTGGATTTAGATAAGTTACTTAAGCAAGCAAATACTATCGTGGAGTCTGCTCCTCGGGAGAGTAATAGGACGGAGGAGATTGTGGATGACTCCCGCACTGAGGACCCCCTAGAGGCATGCTTTGCTCAATTTGAAGAGGATTTGGATTTAGATAAATTACTTGAGCAAGCAAATGCCATTTTGGAGTCTCCTCCTTGGGAGAGCAATAGGACGGAGGAGATTGTGGATGACTCCCGCTCTGAGGACCCCCTAGAGGCATGCTTTGCTCAATTTGGAGAGGATATGGATTTAGATAAATTACTTGAGCAAGCGAATGCCATTTTAGAGTCTCCTCCTCTGAAGAGCAATAAGACGGAGGAGACCGCCGCACCTGAAACCCCCAAGAAGGAACTTAAGCCTTTACCAGATAATCTTAAGTATAAGTTCCTAGGTTCAGTCGATAGTTTGCCTGTGATTATACCTTCAGATCTGGGTGATACTCTAGAGGAGAA
Organism: Bretschneidera sinensis; assembly: GCA_023935145.1. NCBI lineage: Eukaryota > Viridiplantae > Streptophyta > Magnoliopsida > Brassicales > Akaniaceae > Bretschneidera > Bretschneidera sinensis. Next base: position 74,047,683 of record CM043701.1, on the reverse strand, counting down.
ATTATTGGATGTCTTAAGAGAGCATAAGGAAGCTATAGGCTGGACCATTGAGGACATCCAGGGGATCAGCCCCTCGGTGGTGACGTACAGGATACATTTGGAGGAGGATGCCAAGCCATCGAGGGAGCCACAAAGAAGGCTTAACCCTGCTATGTAAGAGGTTATGAGGGTAGAAGATATTAAGCTGTTAGAGGCAGGGATCATTTATCCCATCTCTGATAGCAAGTGGGTGAGCCAGATTCATGTTATGCCCAAACGTGCTGAATTAACGGTAGTGCAGCATAAGGACAACGAGTTGGTTCCAACTCGTGTTCGGTCAATTTGGAGAGTGTGTATCAGCTACCGTAAATTGAATGATGCCACTAGGCCTGATCATTTTTCATTCCCATTTATTGATCAGATGGCGGAGTATTTCGTTGGACCTGTTTACTAATGTTGGGTCTGGCTGAAGACGTTAAACTTAGCGCTCATGGGAGGCACCCCACAGCTTATCTTTTCTTTTGTTTATTTATTATTTCGCATTTTTATGATTAATGTTTGTTTCCAGTATTTTTTGTTTTCCAGTTTTTATTTTTCAGGGACAAAGCGTACTTCAGTTCAAGTTTGGGGGTATGCTATGAGCCATACCAGTCCAGATAGTTCTCCATATCTCAGGTCAGCTCTTTCCATATTAGTCACATATTGGGGTCAATGTGTAATTTAAGTTTGGGGGTATGGGAGACACATCACACACTGCGTCCTAATTTGTTGTCTTTTCATCATAGAGATAAATGCATGCTCATGTTATCGTGAAATTTTAGTTGATCTAAACATTTTCTGTGATGTGATGTCATTGGTGAGCTTAACATTTTGAACACATGATCTGGTGATAAATTTTTAAAATTTAGTTACTTACTTTAGGCATTTTGAGAATTCACATGTTTGATCTAATCTAACACGAGCACATTAGCACAAATTATGTGAGGTATGACATGTGATTTTAATGTGTATTTTTCCTTATCTTAACTGAAACTGGATGACTTGTTGGATGAACTCTTGGGCATAGGAAAATATAAAAAAAAAAAATTTATCAATAAACTTTTCGCTGAGTAACTGGACCTCTTGCCTCAGTAAGCAGTGAGTGTTCACGTCAAAAGGTGGAATTTTGCTTGGTAATATTAAGGTCGGTTTAATTTCGTAGCCTTTTTGACTCGAGTTAGTAAGTCCTTAGGGGTGTCTTTACACCTAATGCCCTAAAACCACCTGGTTTGGGAGTCATTGACTTAACACTCGCTACATGGGTCAATTAGAAAGCTTAAGGGAACTAAACATAGCCGTGCCTTATTAAAAAAAAAAAAAAAAAATACTGTGCCTTTGTCGTTCATTTTTTATGGGAAATTCGGTGAATCTTGAGACATGGAGACCTTACACATTAGAGTTACTTGGAAGCTTCATTTTTATATGCTAATTCACCTTACACTGATTTAAGCTTGTGATGCCTTATCCTGCCTTTTGTAAGTAATTAGATTTTAACATTTCTATTCATTGTGAAGATGGGTTTACCTTTTTAAGCTTGCTTATGAATGAATATCATGGTGATGTGTGCTCCTTAAATTTTTGGATACCATGAGTGATGACTTTATCTTTATGTTCTTTGTTTTTCATTGAGTCTTTTATTTTGTTTTGCTAAGGGACTAGAAAATTGTAAGTTTGGGGGTATTTGATGAGTGCCAAATATTGCATATTTTGGCAATTTAATTTACATTTGTTAGCTTAGTAATTTGTTACTTTGAGTTGTTTTCGTTGTTTTTCAGGTTTACAAGCACTGGGAAAGGAGTTTCACTAAAATTGCCAAAATTGCCTTACAGATCAGTCATTTTTATGGATTTTACTGTATTGATTCCGGAAGAACCAGGGGATGAGCCATATATGCTTGGAAAGATCCGGAAGTCTATTTTCTGAGGGATTTTACGGCTTGAAAAAATGATTTTTCTAGAGAAAGTTATGGCCATTTTAGTAAACAAGGGTCAAGCTGAAGATGTCTAGTGCGCTCGATCGCACCAGACTTGCGATCAATCGCAAATGCGCACTCACACATCCCACATCGGTTAAAAATGCTCTGTAGTGCGCCAATGTGCGCTCGAGTGCACCAGAGTGCGATCGATCGCACTCGGGCAGTATCCCACATCGATTTTGAAACCTATTGTGCTCCGGGACTCCCCCTATATAAACACCATCTGACCTCATCATTCAGTGTACAATTCCTAAGCCACTTTGGTGTTTACCGGTGGATGTCCGCCAGCATTTTGGTGGATCCCGAAGGCATTGCTACCACGAGGGGAAGCGCCGCCCGTCAGCGAGTGGAATTTCTCCCATGTAAAGTTTTTTATTTATTTTTTTATATTCAATTGTTTTAGTTTAAATGTTTAGAACTTTTTATTATAGCTTTATAGATATGAGTGGCTAGACTCTTCAGCTAAGGCTGAAGATGAAGCCCCGCCGTTGTTTGGCGTAGTAGTTCAGATTTGCTTGTACAAATCGGACAATTTTTAGTATAAATGTTCTGTCAATTATTTGAGTTAATCTTATAATTGATTGAGTTTAAATTGTCTGTTGGATTTTCTTTGTGTTTCATCTGATGGATACATTGAATGCTTTTCGATTAAATTGGATTCCCTTTGTGATTCGTTAAGAGCGGATACATCGGGTGCTTTTGGTTTAGTTGGGATATTCTTTGTTTTTTGTCTTATAGTTGGATTCATTGAATGTTTTGATAGGCTATATTTTTAGAACATGTATGCTTAACTTCGGTGGGGTGGATTCGGAAACCTTAGTGCTTTTTATTATTAGTTTTTAAATCAATTTAATTTAGTTTTAATTTGTTTTGCAAATTATCATTCACAATTCGGAACTAGGTTAAGATAAAGTTAGTTTAGATTAAAAATATATTTTCACAACACAATTCCCTGTGGATTCGACCTCGCACTTGCACAACGCTATACTGAAAACGATTCGTGCGCTTGCGAGTAATTTAAAACTCACAACACCGCCCCTCCACCAGCACCGCACCGCACCGCCCAGAATGTGGTGCAAAGGAGCTTTGCCTAGCTCCTCACCGCCCCCTGTTCAGCGCCTAGGCGCTAGGCAAACTGATGCACACATGGACAGCTTGTTTAAACCTCCTCTTAGGTGTGTGTATGCAAGGTTAAAATGCACAGAACCACTTAGGATTGATGGAGGGCCATGGTTAAGTGGTCATCAAGATCTAAGGGTGGACATTGACTTTCAAGATTGGACAAGAAGTTGGTGCACTATATAAAGGGTCACCTAGCTTCATTCTCATAATAATAATAACACAAGTTTGTGACATACTTTGAGATCAATTGTAAAGAGTGACATACAAGAGAGAATTGTGTAAGAGTTCAAACACAAGAGGGACTCATTGTAGTGAGGCTGGTTGTAAAGAGAGAGGAGTCTAGATTAGATAGAGAGCATTGTTAGTTATTATCTTCTTCCTTTCTTCTCTTCTAGGTTTCTTCAAGAACTTGAGCTTCTTAAAGAGGGTTATTGTAATTATAAAGAACCATTGATTTAGTGCAGAGAGTTTAGAGGAACTCACGGGAACGTAGGCTATTGCCGAACCTCGATAACAAATCGCTTGTCTTCTTTTCTTTCTTGCTTTTGATTGCTGCATTTCTTTCTACAAGTCATTCTAAACTTGGGTGTTTGGAAGATCACCACCTGGGCATCTTGTGAAGGTGATTTCCAATAATGGTATCAGAGCTTGCATAGCTGGGTATCGGAGCAAGAACAAGAAGGTGACAGAGTCAAGACTCCAAGAATCAAAGATCAGCTTCTTGGGTGATTCAAGAACGGAGTAAAGATCAAAATCAAATCATGTTCTTGAGAGTGATTCAAGAACAGTGTTAAGATCCATCTTCGATTGTGTTCTTGAGGTTGAAGAAAACTTTTGTGGGTATTGCATAAATCTAGGATCTTGTCTGCAAAGATGGCTTCAAATTTCTGTGTTGAGAAATTTGATGGAAAGGGAGACTTTGCCCTTTGGAAGCGGAAGATCAAGGCGGTTCTAATGAAACAAAAAGTGGACTTGGCTCTTAGAGAAGATGATGCTTTTCTAGCAAGTGTCACGGAGGACCAGCAGATTGAGATAAAGAAGATGGCTTACAACACTATCTTCTTTCACATATCGGATAAAGTCACAAGGGAGTACGGAGACTCGGAAGATCTAGCTACAATATGGAAGAAACTAGATGAGTTGTTTCTTGCCAAGACTCTCCCGGATAAGAGATATCTTTGTAAATGAATCTTTGCTTTTAAATTTGATCCTAAGAAAGAGTTGCAAGATAATATTGGTGCTAAGATAAGGAGTGCATCAAGTGATAAAGGATTGTTCTTTAAAAGAAGGCCAGCAACTCGGTATGGTAGTAACCTTGGCTACTACCGAGACAGAGATAGAGGAGAGAGCCATAGGAGAGTGCACAGTAGTATATATGGCTACTACCGGGATAGAGATAGAGGAAAGAGCCATGGGAGAGTGCACATCAACATGCATGGCTACTACCGGGACAGAGATAGAGGAGAAAGCCATTGGAGAGTGCACAGCAACATGCATGGCTACTACCGGGATAGAGGTAGAGGAGAGAGCCATGGAAGAGAGCACTCCAAACCAAAATTTGGAGGGAAGAGTTGCTACTACTACCATAAGGAGGGTCATGTCAAGAAAGATTGCAAGAAGATGACAAGGGATAAAGGAAGAAACCATACCAAGAATGGAGAGGCTTCGGTTGCCAAGATAGAACAGCAAGATGATGAAGTTCTTGTTGTGTGCTCAAGTGTGAGCAAGGGGCAAGAAGGCAGCGGGAAATAGATCTTGGATACCGGGTGCACTCATCACATGTGCCCTCGCCGGAGTTGGTTCAAGAATTTTAAAGAAACCAATGATGAAAAGGTTCTCTTGGGGAATGATATTTCTTACCAAGTGAGAGGCACGAGAGACATCCAGGTGACGATGTTTGATTGAATGACAAGGCTGCTACGAAATGTGAGATATCTTCCATATTTGAAGAGAAATTTGATCTCATTAGGGCAACTGGATTCCATGAGGTATACATGCAAAGTAGAGGGAGGAAAGATCAAGGTAGCAAAGGGATCTTTGATAGTGATCAAAGCAGCAATGAAGGATGGACTCTATGAGATGATTAGAGACATGCAAATCAAGGATCAAGCAGCAAGCTTGATGGCTGAGATGGATGAGGTAGCCCTTTGGCACACTCGCTTGGGACATATGAGCAAAGAGGGCCTAGAAGTTCTCAGCAAGGATGGCCTACTTGGTGGAAACAAAATAGAGGAACTTGATTTCTGCGAGTGTTGTGTTATTGAGAAGCAACACCAGGTCAGCTTCAACATCGGAGTGCACAAGTCTAAGAGCATTCTTGACTACATTCATGACGACCTTTGGGGACCAGCAAGGACACCAACACAGGAAGGTAACATTTACTTTCTATCTTTAATTGATGATTTTTCAAGAAAGGTTTGGGTTTATTTGGTTAAAAATAAATCAGATACTTTGAATAAATTAGTGGTGTGGAAAGGGCTGGTAGAGACTCAAATGGGAAGGGTAGTTAAGGGGATAAGAAGCGATAATGGCTTAGAACTTTTTAACCAAGAACTTGATCAATTCTGTAGGTTAAATGGGATTCTAAGACATAGGACAGTTGTGGAAACCCTTCAGCAAAACGAAGTTGCTGAGTGGATGAATAAGACCCTTATGGAAAAGGTTAGGTGCATGTTAAATGGATTCGGATTACCCAAATGTTTTTGGGGGGAAGTTGTGTCTATTGCTACATATTTGGTTAATAGATCACCCTCTAGAGCTTTAGAGCTCAAAACTCCCGAAGAGATATGGAGTGGAAAACCCCCTGAGTTAGACAACCTTAGAACTTTTGGGTGTGCTGCATATGCACAACAAAAGGATGATGAGCTTAGCCCAGGATCTAAAAAATGTGTGTTTCTAGGAGATGGGGAAGGGGCTAAGGGGTATAGGTTGTGGTCCTTAGAGAAAGAAGGATTGAGACTCATTATAAGTAGGGATGTTATTTTTAATGAATTGTTATTTTCCTACTGGGAGAATACTAACCTTATAGGGGCTAATGATCAAACTAATCCGGTATTTGTGGAGCATAGCATCAAAAAGAATTTAGTTAAGGTAGAGCAAGGAAGGCAAGAGGGTTCAGACCAGGTAGAGCCCATTGATGAATGCCAAGCTTAGGACACTCGTGAGGAGGTTGAACTAGAAGTTGATGATGACGGGAGTCGAAAGGACTATTAGCTCACAAGGGACCGAGAAGGAAGGCTGGTCGGACCACCTTCAAGATATGGGTTTGTAGATGCTGCGAATGCAGCAGCTCCTTGGATAGAAGGAGAGATGAGTGAACAAGAGACTTACATTGATGCCATGGGATGTAAGGATTCGCCAAGATGGAAGCTAGCTATGGAGGAAGAAATGATTTCTTTGAGGAAGAACAACTTCTGGGAATTAGTGCACATTCTAGGAAATTAGAGAGTTGTGGATTGTAAGTGGACTTACAAGATCAAAAAAGGCTACTCTCCAGGAGATGAAGTCTGAAACAAGGCTAGGCTGGTGGCAAATGGGTTCACAAGAAGAAAGACATAGATTTCACAGAAACTTTCTTACCTGGACACAAAGTGGAGAATATGGTGAGTATTCTCATCTATGTCATTGATGTGCTATTGGTTTGGAATAGCAGGAAGAGGATGAAAAGGTTTACATCTCAACTTAGTAAGGAGTTCGAGAGGAAGGATCTCACACTTGCACAAAAGATCCTTAGGATGAGAATCATCTAGGAAAAGGAGAGAAGCCTGTTGAGGGTTTCTTGGGCAATGAGTGTTCTTAGTAGATTTGTGAGTAATCCAGGAAAGAAGCATTGGCTTGGGATGAAGTAGTTGCTGAGGTATTTGAAGGCTCAGTGGTAGCCGGTGGTAGCACTCATAACAACCGGGGCAGAATGCATAACGGCTACGGAAGCCATAAAGGAGGCTATGGGGTGCAAAAGGTTGTTGGACGAGTGGGAGGTCCTAAAAGAGTAGGTGGTGGTTTCTTTGGATAGCCAAAGTGCATGGCACTTGGGGAGGAATCCAGTGTTTCAAGAGGGGACGAAGCATATGGATGTTCAGTATTATTCATTGTGAAAAATGGTATGAAATGATGCATTCATTTTGATAAGAAGACCACGGAGGAAAGTCCTGCAGATTTAGGCACCAAGGTTCTACCTTTAAGAAGGTCACATCATTGCCTTGGACTTCTTAGGAATGGAGTCAGTTAATTGATGACTCAAGATGAGTTTGGATCCTGAAGCTCTCTGCATAATGGTTTGGGTTTAAACACTTAGACAAAGGTAGAGATTGTTGGTATTTGTCTAAGGTTTAAACATATCTAAACATGGTTCAAAGATGGTTAAAGTCTAAATCAAGGATGGAAGATTAAAATACAGCATGTTAAAGGAGTTCACGCATGTGTGTGCATCTATTTGGGTGTGTGTGCACACCCCTAAACAACAAAGCAAAGTAGTGCAAACTGCTGTGAGAAGGGCAGCATCAATGTGCGCCTCACCTCCCCTTCACCAACGTCTCACCGCCCATCAAGGAAGTAGCTTGGAGAAGGGAATCACCACACCACCCCTCCACCAGCACCGCACCACCCAGAATGTGGCGCAAAGGAGCTTTGCCTAGCATCTCACCACCCCCTGTTCAGCACCTAAGTGCTAGGCAAACTGATGCACACATGGATAGCTTACTTAAACCTCCTATAAGGTGCATGGATGCAAGGTTAAAATGCACAGCACCACTTAGGATTGATGGAGGGCCATGGTTAAGTGGTCATCAAGATCTAAGGGTAGAGATTGACTCTCAAGATTGGACAAGAAGTTGGTGCACTATATAAAGGGTCACCTAGCTTCATTCTCATAATAATAATAACACAAGTTTGTGACATACTTTGAGATCAATTGTAAAGAGTGACATACAAGAGAGAATTGTGTAAGAGTGCAAAGACACAAAACATAAGAGGAACTCATTGTAGTGAGGCTGGTTGTAAAGAGAGAGGAGTCTAGATTAGATAGAGAGCATTGTTAGTTCTTATCTTCTTCTTTTCTTCTCTTCTTGGTTTCTTCAAGAACTTAAGCTTCTTGAAGAAGGTTGTTGTAATTGTAAAGAACCATTGATTTAGTGCAGAGAGTTCAAAGGAACTCACGGGGACATAGGCTATTGCCGAACCTCGGTAACAAATCGCTAGTCTTCTTTTCTTTCTTACTTTCGATTGCTTTATTTCTTTCTACAAGTCTTTCTAGACTTGGGTGTTTGGAAGATCACAACCTAGGTATCTTGTAAAGGTGATTTCCAACAGTGCACACTGATGGTCTTCTTGGTTTCTCTTCATTTTGTCCTTCCGCGATCATGCCTTCACTTCGGTATGCATTGAATCATCGTGCTTTAAGCTATGATAGCTTTCCATCTCTTTTGAACTCAAAGTACCTGAGAATGCACCAAAATAAGTCAATGATACAAGAATGACACTTTAGAATTGTTAAGGTATAAATGTGTAATTCAACCCTAGATCAACCCTAAAATGCTAACAAATAGTACTTATTAAGATGCACTTTACGACTCTCATCAGAAACCAATGATGGAAAGGTTTTCTTGGGGAATGAGACTTCTTGCCAAGTGAGGGGGATAGGAGACACCCAATTGAGGATGTTTGATGGAGTCACAAGGCTGCTGTGGAATGTAAGGTATCTTCCAGATTTGAGAAAAAATTTAATCTCATTAGGGCAGCTAGATTCCATGGGGCACACATACAAAGCAGAGGGAGGAAAGATTAAGGTAACCAAAGGATCTTGATAGTGATCAAAGCAGCAATAAAGGATGGTCTCTATGAGATGATCGAAGAGACAGAAATCAAGGATCAACCAGCAAGCTTGATGGCTGAGATAGATAAGGTAGCCCTTTGGCACAATCTTTTAGGACACATGAGCGAAAAGGGCTTGCAAGTTCTCAGCAAGAACGGTCTACTTAATGGTGACAAAGTAGAGAAACTCAATTTCTGTGAGTGTTGTGTTCTTGGGAAGCAACACCGGAGTGCATAAGTCTAAGGGCATTCTTGAATACATTCATGCGGACCTTTGGGGACCAGCAAGAACACCAACACATGGAGGTAATCTTTACTTTCTGTCTTTAATTGATGATTATTCAAGAAAGGCTTGGGTTTATTTGCTTAAAAATAAATCAGATGCTTTGAATAAATTTGTGGTGTGGAAAAAGTTGTTGGAGACCCAAATGGGTAAAGTAGTTAAGGTTTTACGAATCGATAATGGCTTAGAATTTTTTAATAAGGATTTTGATAAATTCTATGAGTTAAATGGGATTATAAGACATAGAACGGTTGTGAAAACCCCTCATCAAAATGGAGTTGCTGAGAGGATGAATAGGACCCTTATGGAAAAGGTTAGGTGCATGTTAATTGGGTCCGGTTCACTAAAATATATTTAGGGGGAAGCTGTGTCTACTACTGCATATTTGGTTAATAGATCACCCTTTAGAGCTTTAGAGCTCAAGACTCCCGAGGAGATGTGGAGTGGTACACCCCCTAAGTTGAGCAACCTTAGGACTTTTGGGTGTGCTGCATTTACCAACAAAAGGATGATAAACTTAGCCCAAGGTCTAGAAAATGTGTGTTTCTAGGGTAAGCTGATGGGGTTAAAGGGTATAGGTTGTGGTCCTTAGAGCCAAAAGGGACTAAACTAATAATAAGTAGGGATGTCATTTTTAATGAATTATTATTTCTCTATTTGGAGAAAACTAACCCTGCAGGGGATAGTGAGCAAACCAATCTAGTATTTGTGGAGCATATCGTCAAGGAAAATTCAGTTCAGGTAGATCAAGGAAGGAAAGAGGGTTCAGACCATGTAGAGCCCATTGATGAAGGCCAAGCTCAAGACACTCATGAGGAGGCTGAACTAGAAGGGGATGATGCAGCAAGTCAGAATGACTATCAGCTCACAAAGGACTCGAAAGGAGGGTGGTCAAACCACCTTTGAGATATGGTTTTGCGAATGCTAATGTAGCAGCTCCTTATTCAGAATGAGGGATTAAACCAAAAACTTACATGGATGCCATGGAATGTAAGGATTTGTCAAGATGGTAGCTAGCTATGGACGAAGAAATGGATTCTTTGAGGAAGAACAACTCTTGGGAATTGGTGCCCAAACCAGAAAAACAGAGAGTTGTGGATTGTAAATGGGTTTACAAGATCAAAGAATGGAACACTTTAGGAGATGAATTCCGGTATAAGGCTAGGCTGGTGGCGAAGGGGTTCACATAAAGAGAAGGCATAGATTTCACCCAAATATTCTCACCGGTTATGAAATATAAGACGATAAGGATAGTGTTAGCAATGGTGGTCCAATTTAATTAGGAAATCGAGCAAATAGATGTGACGACAGCGTTCTTACATGGATAGCTTGATAGGACCATCTACATAAAGCAACCCGAAGGCTATGAAGAAGGAAGGCAGGGAGAGCTGGTGTGCCAATTGAAGAAATCTCTCTATGGCCTAAAGCAATCACCTCGGCAATGGAATAAGAGGTTCGATTCCTTTGTAACTAGCTTAGGTTTCATGAGGAGCTACTATGATTCGTGCTTATACTACAAGGGGCACAAGGTGGAGGAAATGGTGATCATCCTCATCTATGTCGATGATATGCTATTGGTTGGGAACAACAGGGAGAGGATAGAAAAGTTGAAGTCTCAACTCAGTTCAGAGTTCGAGATGAAGGATCTTGGCCATGCACAGAATATCCTTGGGATGAGTATAATCCGGGAAAGGGAGAGAAACAAATTGAAGATTTCTCATACTTCCTATATAGAAAAGATGATATCTAAGTTTTCTATGGAAGATAGCAATAAGTGAAGGTTCCCCTTGCTGGTCATTTCAAGTTCTCCAGCGATCAATGTCTGAGATCGGAGGCGGAGAAGAAGGAAATGGAGAAGGTCCCTTACTCTAGTGCGGTTGGATCAATTATGTTCACCAAGGTAAGCATTAGACCCGACATTGCTCATGCAATAAGTGTTCTTAGTAGGTTTATGAGTAATCCCATAAAGGAGCATTGGCTTGGGATGAAATGGTTGCTGAGGTACTTGAAGGGAAGCCCAGATGTGGGGCTAGTTTATGAGGAGAGGGGTAAGTCTATCTATCTAGAAGGTTATGTGGATTTGGACTATGGAGCAGACCGGGATAAAAGAATATCGATTACTTCCTACTTCTTTAACTTAAATGGATTTTGTATAAGTTGGAAGGCTCAATTATAGCCAATGGTAGCACTCTCAAGAACCGAGGCTGAGTACATAGCGGCAACGGAAGCCATTAAAGAGGCTATGTGGTGCAAAGGGTTGTTGGAAGAGTTGAAGGTCCTAAAAGAGTAGGTGGTGGTGTATTCAGATAGCCAAAGTGCGTTGCACTTATGTAGGAAGCCAGTGTTCCATGAGTGGACAAAGTATATGGATGTTCAGTATAGTTCATTCGGGAAAATGTTACGGAAGGATGCATTCATGTGGATAAAGTAGCCACGGAAGAAAATCCTGCAGATTTAGGTACTAAAGTTCTACCTCTAAGTAAGTTCAATCATTGCTTTAGACTTCTTAGGATTAGAGTTGGTTAATATGGTGACTCAAGTTGAGCTTGGATCCTGAGTTCTCTGCACAATGGGTTCGGGTTTAATCGCTTAGACAAAGGTAGAGATTGTTGGGATTTGTCCAAGAATTAAACAAGAGATATTCAGCATCAGGTTTAGAGGTGTGCGCCGTGGCCCAGCCTTGTGTGCCGTAACTTGCAGTGACTCCAGAAGTCTTCCTCTCTAGGCTGCATGGCCCAGCCTTGGGTGGCGTGACCCCTAGATGATGGTGCATTGTTGCCCTGATGTGCGCCGCGGCCTGCCCTATTCTGGGCCACGGTGCCAGGTACACTGATGCATGTTTTTCCAGCCTTTTGAAATGGTGCATGGAGCATGGTTAAAATGCATAGGATTACTTAGACTCTTAGAGAGCCATGAGTCTTTGGTTCTTGAGATCTAAGGGTTGAGATTGATCTCAAAGATTGGATGAGGTGGTCATGGCTCTATATAAAGGGTCTTCTAACAACAAGTGAAGACAATAATCTTAAACACAAGATACAAGATCATCATACAAGAAAATTCAAGTGCAAGTGTGAAAGTGGAAAGACACAAAACACAGGAGAGGCACTAGAATAGATCTCATACAAGAGAGACTGGTTGTTTAGAGAGAGAGTAGTATAGATTGGGGATTTAAGGGCTTTGTAATTGGAATTTTCTTGGGAAAAAATCTAGAGAAACACTAGTCCTTATCACTTTCTTTATCTCTTCTTTTGTTCTTCAAGAACTTGAGGATTCTTAAACAGGTGTTGCTGTAATTGTAAGAACTCCATTGATTTAGTGTAGAGAGCTCGGAGGAGCTCACGGGAACGTAGGCACATTGCCGAATCTCGAAAAAAATTGTTTGTGTTCTTTCTTTGATTGGTTTGTTTATGTTCATTACAAGTCATTCTAAACTTGGATGTTTGGAAGATCACCACCTAGGCATCTTGAGGTGATTTCCAACATAATGTAAACAATAGACACTACTTAGGTCACACATCATAAGGTATTCATACCATTAACATTTCCTAAAATATTTAGCATATATGTTATAGAAAGAAAATCATTAAATAAGATATTCACATATATCTCAACATAGTTCATTTAATAAATGTTCAATTTTATACACTTAGGTATAAATTTTTCAAGTTAGTAAGACTTCTTAAATAAGTATTTCTTTCTCACTCTTAACCTTTCAACGTTTTCATCAAATATCCAACCACAAGAAAATTTTCATAATTTTATGAGAAAGTCATATTGATCAAGATGCTTCATTACAATGAGATATTTCCACACCACTACTATACCATCAACGAAAACATTAATAGAATTTCACAAAACATATAAATTCAATTCAAGTCACAACATTCAATTTGAAAAGCACTGTAAATTTACACCATAAATCAAAATTTTACACAACAATCACACACAAGTCAACTCAACTTTAGTCTTAAGACATCTTATCCCCATCTAAATTATTACAGTCTACCGATCCTATACGACATACTCTCTAACTTTATGTAACCGACTTTTAACTATCCAATGCACCATGTACCATGCAACTAAGTCTACAGAATCTTAAACCTAAAGCTCTTATACCAACTGTAATGGCCTGTCCCCGAGTGGGTCCTGCCCGAGGAGGTATCATCACCTCTTAACTTTTCTTACACCAATATATGTGCAAACATAACATTTTAGGTAAAACAAAAAAAACCTTTAAAATACATGGGGGTCAAAGTTTAAAACTTTGGGATCATACATAAAGAGAAAATTTCCCACTGCAAAACTCTTGAATAAACTCCTAACTAAAAAACCAAAAGAAGAGAATGTCATAAATGAAATCCTTATGAAGGACTCCCTTCGACTTAACCATAAAACTTGCAGTGCTACCTAAAATATTAATAAATAGAGGAGTGAGCTAAATAGCCTAGTGAGAAACACATTACTAACAGTAATCGTATTGGAAGAAATTTTTTGTTTTTAGTTATAATTGTAGCATATAATTCATCAAATTTCAAAGGTACTAAAATTTAAGTTTTATTGAGTTGCTCCAATCATCTATCTCTATTTCTTAACAAGAAGAAATAACAATTAAGTCATGACTTGCCAAGATCCTTACATGTCTTCGAAGCATACAAGCTTACGACACTGTGTTTAATTATAAAGTTAATAAGAATAAAGAACTTCCAATGAAATACCATTCCATCATCACAATCATCATTTATGCCCTTCATTGGGCCCAACACATCACATGCCTCTAATGGGCTAATTAAAAATGCATGCCTCTTAAAGTATGTCTCACATGGGCAATCATTAGAATGCACTAACGGAAAAAGTAATTAGATGGATATTCATGTATATAGTTTCTTATCATTATAACGACCTTTTATTGGGCAAGTCGATAACAATGTCGGCATTTCTCATGTATATGTATATCAATCTTCACAATACAAGTCGGATCCTCCTCTACCCCTTACTGAGTGAGGTCCTTTCATCATTTAAATTCTCCTTTACCGGGATTCTCCTCTCTTAGCATATATATATATATATATATCTCGGATCCCTCCCTACTCTTTTCCGAGCCGGGTCCTCAACAACAATTTCCTCAACTTTGTGTTTCCAAGTAATACAAGGCTTTTAAGTTCACCTAACTAGCATCAGCCATTTAATTATTCATCATCGAATCATAACTTAATGCTTCCTAGGCTTTGAATAAATTCATCATCTCTTGTATCAACTTCTATTAACTTTAAAATTGAATCAAATTCCACTACACCTTTCTTCTTTACAGGTTCTTACACAACAATTTCTACCTTCCAATATACTTCATTTACCATCTTTCTTAAAGCCCTAAAACACCATGAAATTTTTTCTTGTAATTTGTCTAACACCATCATTCATTACTTGATTAACTTTTATCATTTTACCGCCATCACTCTTTACTAAAACTTATTCCTTATGCATTACTTATCCAATAATTTCCTTTTTTTCAATTGTTAGTCCATCTATACTCTTGCTTGAACTTTAATCATCCTTCTCAAGTCTCTCTTACTAACAATATATCTAATTTTTTTATGAATCGGTACAATTCTCTAACTCTTTGAACTTCCCACAAATTCTAAATGATTTCATAACCTTAACTTTCAAGATATTTCCCCGAATATGAACACACTAACTCCTTATTCATAGATTCGTCTACTTCATCTTATAATGTAAACAATAGACACTACTTAGGTCGCACATCATAAGGTATTCATACCAATAACATTTCCTAAAATATTTAACATATATGTTATAGAAAGAAAATCATTAAATAAGATATTCATATATATCTCAACATAGTTCATTTAATAAACGTTCAATTTTATACATTCGGTATAAATTTTTCAAGTTAGTAAGACTTCTTAAAGAAGTATGTCTTTCTCACTCTTAACCTTTCAATGTTTTCATCTAATATCCAACCACAAGAAAATTTTCATAAGTTTATGAGAAAGTCACATTGATCAAGATGTTTCATTACAATGACATATTTCCTCACCACTACCATACCATCAATGACAACGTTAATAGAATTTCGCAAAACATATAAATTCAATTCAAGTCACAACATTCAATTTGAAACGCATCGTAAATTTACACCACAAATCAAAATTTTACACAACAATCACACACAAGTCAACTCAACTTTAGTCTTAAGACATCTTATCCCCATCTAAATTATTAAAATCTACCACTCCTATACGACATACTCTCTAACTTTAGGTAATTGACTTTTAACTATCTAATGCACCATGTACCAAGCAACAAAGTCTACAGAATCTTAAATCTAAAGCTTTGATACTAATTGTAATGGCACGTCTCCGAGTGGGTCCTGCCCGAGGAGGTATCATCACCTCTCAACTTTTCTCACACCGATCTATGTGCAAACATGCCATTTTACATAAACAAAAAAACCTTTACAATGCATGGGGTTCAAAGTTTAAAACTGTGGGATTATATATAAAGAGAAAACTTTCCACTACAAAACTCTTGAATAGGCTCCTAACAAAAAAAAAAAAAAAAACCAAAAGATGAGAATGTTGTAAATGAAAGCCTTATGAAGGACTCCCTTCGACTTGTCCATAAAACTTACGGTACTACCTAAAATATTAACAAATAAATGAGTGAGCTAAATAGCTTAGTTAGAAACACATTACTAACAGTAATCGTATTGGAAGAAAAATTTTAGTTTTTAGTTATTATTGTAGCATATAATTCATCAAATTTCAAAGGTACTAAAATTTAAGTTTTACTGAGTTTGCTCCAATCATCTATCTCTATTTCTTAACTAGAAGAAATAACAGTTAAGCCAGGACTTTCCAAAATCCTTACATGTCTTTTAAGCATACAAGTTTACGACACTGTGCTTAATTATAAAGTTAATAAGAATAAAGAACTTCCAATGAAATACCATTCCATCATCACAATCATCATTTATGCCCTTCACTGGGCCCAACACATCACATGCCTCTCATGAGCCAATCATAAATGCATGCCTCATAAAGTATGTCTCATATGGGCAATCATTAGAATGCACTAACAGAAAAAGTAAATAGATGTATAATTATGTATATAGTTTCATATCATTATAACGCCCTATTATTGGACAAGTAGATAACAATAGGGGCATTTCCCATGTATATGTATATCAATCTTCACAATATAAGTCGGATCCTCCTTTACCCCTTACTGGGTGAGGTCCTTTCATCATTTAAATTCTCCTTTACCCCTTATTGGGATTCTCCTCTCTTAGCATATATATATATATATATATATATCAGATCCCTCCCTACCCTTTTCTGGGTCGAGTCCTCAACAACATGGATCTTCTCTTATAATAGGTTAACTATATATATATATATATATATATATATATATACAGTTTCATACCAATCAAACGAATCACATTCATCTTAATAGTACACATCACAATTCCTCAAAGACAATCACGTCAAATCATTTCTAAACTCATATCTCAACGTATATGTAAATAATTTTCATAATATTTCTCTTTATCTTTTACGTTCTGAAATCTTATGTACTCACATTTCTTATAATTCTATTAATTGTGATTTATACAATAATATCATACTTTCATACTTATATTTCCATTATACAGTTTAACATGCTTACTAAAAGTAAGGTGTACTCACCTTTATCGAGCAAAGATCTAACTTTGGGTTTACTTCCTAGCGTTTAAATTTTCCTTCTAATTGCAATAAACAAATACATAGAGACTTAGTATAATTACTCAAAAGCACACAAGTATTTAACACCCAAAGTCTATCATGGAATTTATATGAGCATATAGAAATCTATGGGTTAAATCATGTTGTTATTTGTCTAAGGTTCAAACAGGTCCAAACATGGTTTAAAAATGGTTAAAGTCCAAAAAAAGGTGGAGTATTAAATTTCAGTAAGTTAGAAGATTGCACACATGTGTGTGCATCAATTTGGAGCAAGGGAAGGCTATGCGCACTAGTGTGCGCACTTCTGCACACAATCAGGGAAGTGTGCGAACAGCAGCAGCATCATCAGCACCATGGCTCCCAGCAACCAGCACCATGGTGTCCAGAATGATGTGCTGAAGGACTGTATCAGCGCCATGGCGCCCAGCACCAGCACCATGGCATCCAGCACCAGCACCAGCACCATGGCATCCAAAAGGTGTGCAAAGGTGCCCTGCCCAGCACCATGGCGCCCCTTGTTGAGTGCCTAGGCGCTAGGCAAAGGGCTGCACACATGGATAGCCTATTTTAAGACCCTTTTAAGTGTGTGAGTGCAAGGTTAAAATGCACAGCACCACTTGGGAAGTGATGAAGGGCTATAATTAAGTGGAGATCATGATCAAAGGGTGGAAATTGATTTACAAGAATGTCCAAGAAGTGACAGGCTATAAAAAGGGTTCTCAAGCCTTATTTTTACAAGAGGAGAAACACACAAGTTTGTGACATTGTGAGATTAATTGTAAATACAAGAGAGAATTGTGTGAGAAACATAAACACAAGAGAGACTCTTTGTAGTGAGGCTGGTTATAAACAAGAGAGAGTAGTATAGAGAGAGCATTATAATCTTCTTTCTTCTCTTCTTGGTTTCTTCAAGAACTTGAGCTTCTTAAAGGAGATTGCTGTAACTTGTAAAAACCATTTGAGATAGTGCAGAGAGTTCGGAGGAACTCATGGGGACATAGGCACACTGCCAAACCTCGATAACAAATTGCTTGTCTTATTTCTTTCTTTGATTTTCTGTTCTTGTGTTCGATTATTGAAATTCTTTCTACAAGTCATTCTAGACTTGGGTGTTTGGAAGATCACCACCTGGGTATCTTGTCAAGGTGATTTTCAACAGTGGTATCAGAGCTGCACAGCTGATTATCGGAGCAAGAAATAGAAGGTGACGGAGCCAAGACTCCAAGAATCAAAGATCAACTTCTTGGGTGATTCAAGAACGGTGTAAAGATCAATATCCAGTCGTGTTCTTGAAGGTTGATTCAAGAAGGGTGTTAAGATCCATCTTCGGTCTGTGTTCTTGAGGTTGAAAAAAGTATTTATGGGTAGTACATAAATCTAGGATCTTGTCCGCAAAAGATGGCTTCAAATTTCTGTGTAGAGAAGTTTGATGGAAATGGAGACTTTGCCCTTTGGAAGCGGAAGATCAAGGCGGTTCTAATGCAACAGGAAGTGGACTTGGCTATTAGAGAAGATGATGCTCTTCCATCAAGTGTCACGGAGGACCAGTGGATCGAGATGAAGAAGATGGCTTACAGCACCATTTTCTTGCACATGTCGGATAATGTCACAAGGGAATGCGGAGACTCGGAGGATCCAACTGTCATATGGAAGAAACTAGATGAGTTGTTTCTTACCAAAATTCTCCTTAACAAGATTTATCTTCTTAAAAGAATCTTTGCTTTTAAAATGGATCCTAGTAAAGAGTTGCAAGATAATCTTGATGTCTTTAATAAGCTAGTTCAAGATTTGAATAGTTGTAGCATTATTTTTCTGGATGAACAATTGGTTGTCATTTTTTTAAATTCTCTTCCTGATTGCTTTGATAATTTGATTAATGCTATTGAGTATAGAAGGGATACTTTGACAAAGGAGATTATGATCAATGCCATAAGGGCACATGATTTCAAAGCCAAGATGAAGAACACATCAAGTTATGAAGGGCTATTCGTAAGAGGAAGGCCAACAGCTCAGAATGGCAGTAACAACAATGGCTACTACCGGGACAAAGGTATAGGGGAGAGCCATGGGAGATCTCATTCCAAGATAAGACTTGGAGGAGGAAGGAGATGCTTCTACTACAACAAAGAGGGCCATTTCAAGAAAGATTGCAAGAAGAGGTTATGGGATGAGAGGATAAGCCATACCAATAATGGAGAAGCTTCGGTTGCCATGGAAGAACACCAAGGTGATGATGTTCTTGTTGTGCGCTCGGATATGAGCAAAGGGCAAGAATGCAGCGGGAAATGGATCTTAGATACCGGGTGCACTTATCATATGTGCCCTCACAAGGAATGGTTCAAGAATTTCAAAGAGATCAATGATGGAAGGGTCTTCTTGGGGAATGATAATTCTTGCCAAGTGAGAGGGATTGGAGACATCCAATTGAGGATGTTTGATGGAGTCACAAGGCTGCTGAAAAATGTGAGGTATGTTCTAGATTTGAAGAGAAATTTGATCTCATTGGGGCAGCTAGATTCTATGGGATACACATGCAAGATAGAAGGAGGAAAGATCAAGTGGCCAAGGGATCTTTGGTAGTGATCAAGGCAGTAAGAAACGATGGACTCTATGAGATGATCAGAGAGACAGAAATCAATGATCAAGCAGCAAGCTTGATGGCTGATATGGACAAGGCAGCCCTTTGGCACACTTGCTTGGGTCACATGAGCGAAAAGAGCTTGCAAGTTCTCAACAATGATGGCCTACTTGGTGGAGACAAAGTAGAGGAACTTGATTTCTGTGAGAGTTGCATTCTTGAGAAGGAACACCGGGTCAGTTTCAACACCGGAGTGCACAAATCTAAGGAGATTCTTGATTACATTCATATAGACCTTTGGGGACCAGCAAGGACACCAACACAGGGAGGTAACTTTTACTTTCTGTCTTTAATTGATGATTATTTAAGAAGAGTGTGGGTTTATTTGCTTAGAAATAAATCAGATGCCTTGAATAAGTTAGTGGTGTGGAAAAGGCTGGTTGAGACTCAAATGGGTAAAGTAGTTAAGGGGATAAGATCCGATAATAGCTTAGAAATTTTTAACCAAGAACTTGATCAATTCTGTAGGTTAAATGGGATTCTAAGACATAGGACGGTTGTGGAAACCCCTCAGCAAAGTGGAGTTGTGAGTGGATGAATAAGACCTTTATAGAAAAGGTTAGGTGCATGTTAAATGGATCCGGTTTACCAAAATATTTTTGGGAAGAAGTTGTAGCTACAGCTGCATCTTGGTAAATAGATCACTCTCTAGAGCTTTAGAGCTCAAGACTCCCATGGAGATGTGGAATGGAAAATTGTAATATCCGTATTTTAAAAGTTGGGTAGGTGTATATTTTTTTATAAATATGACAAAGAATTAAATCCCATAATGGTTGAATGAAGATTTCTGGAGACAAAGGTTGAAAAGCAAAAAAAAAAAAAATATATATATATATATATATAGTCAACTTTGAACAGTACTCGGGGCAGCATATCTGCTGCCACTGAGAAAGCAATTTTTAGTGGAATTATTTTATCTTGGTTTTTGTTGTTTAGTGTGGAAGTAGAGAATAAAAAAAAAACAACATAATGATTATGTTCTTTAATCATGATGTTTTTTTTGTGTATTAAAATGCTATCTATGGAGGACGTGGGGGAGAGGGGGGCGGGCCTGCTAATTTTCAGCTGAGCTCCCCTATAAATATGAGTTTTGAGTTCATGCAATTACACGAAGAAATTTTCCTATAGTTCCAAATAATTCATCTGTGTTCTTAAAACACTTGGGAGTTTAAAGAAAGGTGGAAGGAACAAAATTTTGAGGGTACTTTCGAAAATATTTCGGGAAGCTATCAAAATAGCAGAAGGTAAAAAGGTAATGTTATTTTAACATTTATGAAAGTTTCAGGAGGTTAAAATAGGAAATTTTTTTCAAACTGTGTGGTTTATGGAGAAAAGAATAAATAATAAGAAATTTAAATTCCAATATTATGTCAGGTGTTGGTAGTCAGCAATTGAGAGAAAATTCGAAGAAGAACGGGAAAGGCAAAGAGGTGGTCCACAAGTAGCTTTAAGTGCTACGTGGTGAGTTGGATTTACTTTAAGTAGTCTAAATGAAAAAAATCAATTATTTGGTGATAATATTAATTTTAATTATTTAAGTATGCTTGGGTGATAGATGAAAAATTGATTTATGGGTATGATAGGAAATTTGGACAGGTAGAAATATTTCTCGGTGAGAAATGATATTTTTTTGGAAATTATAAGTTTATTTGAGAATAAAAGAAATAAATAAATTATTGATGAGATATATTGAAGTTTTAATACGAGTTATGATGAGATGAATTTTAGTAGACCTTGACAAAATTTTAGTGGATGATTTGAGGTGAATTTTAGTGGATCTTAACAAAAATTGGTGGATGATTTGAGATGAAATTTAGTGTATCTTGGCAGACTTTAATAGATTATTTGATGTGATTTAGGAATAGAAGAATTTAGTGGAATTTTTATAATTTTATAAAAATCTGGATGTTTGGATGTAAGAAATTTTTTTAAAGAAACTTTGTTATATAAAATTTGTGGATAATTAGGATAGCCAAATTAAGTGGTTTGAATCTCTATATTGTTTTTATATTACTGTTTATATTACTGTTTCATATCATTGTTCATGCAAATATGCATTTAATAATATAACCGAATGAACCGGGAAGGCAGCTGGTCTAATGAAATAACCGTGACAGCCAGTATATGCTGGGATGAAAAATAAAAATCTTGACGGCTGGTATATGCTGGGATGAAAAGTGAAAATCGTGACAGCTGGTATATGCTGGAATTAATCGGGAAGGCAGCCGGTCTGATGAGAATAAAAGAACCGGGAGGGTAGCCAATCTAAGATAATAATAACTTGTCGACATGTGGGAAGACGTTCCCATCATAATCATTCATGCATCTGCATCTGTTTTAATTATCGTGCATTATTTGAAATGCTGAGATGTGGTATATTAATTGTGAATTAAATTATAGATGGCTGGGTCTCATAAAAAGAGACGGCTATAATAATGAGATTGTTGAGATGCTGAGATGTGGTATATTAATTGTGAATTAAATTATAGATGGCTGGGTCTCATAAAAAGAGACAGCTATAATGATGAGATTTTTGAGATGCTGAGATGTGATACTTTTTGTGAATTTAATTATAGAAGGTTAAGTTTCATAGAAAGAGACAGTAGGGTGATAAGACTTACCTAAATGATGGACTTTTTGATATGAACCTTATTACGAGGTAATTATGAGATAATTGATAGTCTTAAGGTGAACCAATGATTTTAGAAGAAGAGAATTGATAGTAGAAAGTTGTCATTAGGTTATTCGAAAATAAATTTTTAATATTAAAGGATTATTGATGGAATTTGGAATACTTTCAGTAAATTTAATTCACTGAGCTTGTGAAGCTTACTCCTCACTGTTCAATGATTTCAGGTAACAGTCAAGATAAATAGTCTGGTGGGTTGAGAATCAGACGAGATCTTTTTCTGTAAGCTAAGTACGTGTCAATATCTTCAGACAATCGAGTTAAAGACTTGTAAAAATTTTATTGTAAATATTCATGCATTTATATATATTATGTTTAAGTGAATATTAGATTTGTTTACCTCTCCTGTTTAAGGATAAGGAAAAAGAAAAAAAAAATCTGGTAATATTATATTTATTGTTGCATATATGCATCGTGATTGGATTTTCAATATGTGATGACACCGTCTAGGGGTGGCCAACTTGGGATGAGTCGTTACAATTTTGGTATCAGAGCATTAGGTTTTAAGATTCTGTAGACTGCATGAGAACCTAAAAAGTTGAAGATCTAAATAAATAATATTCTTAAATGCAGAGTCTGAGGATGACACGTGGTCGTGCAAGAACTAGAGGTAGAGTTCAAAATCAGAGGGGACGTGGTAGACCCCTAATTTTTAGGAGGACTGAAGCAAAGGAAGAAGTTGAGTCGGTGGTTCCCACAAGGGAACTTGGTGATAGTGCAGCTGGTACGAGTAGAGCTGGGGAAGTATCTAAAAGTAGGAATGAAGAATTGCAAGATGCTCTTCACCGTGCTTTAGAGAGGATGAATGCAGCCGAGGAACGGGCTACTAATTTGCAGAGAAGATTAGAGGAAAGGGATGGAAGAGAACCAGAGGTGGTGAGGCAAAAGGTTCCTGATGGAGGGGTATTTGCAAATGAAATGCAAGGGGATTGTTTTGTGAGGTTTCTTAAGTTTAAACCTCAGTCGTTTAAAGGATCTGTAAATCCGGTGGAAGCTGAATAGTGGATTGAGCACGTGGAGAAATATTTTGAGGTCTTACCGGTGTCTGATAAACAAAAGGTTGCTTTTGCTTCGTTTATGCTAGAGGGTGAGGCTTCTCAATGGTGGAAGGATATTTTGCCCAGGATGAGTACACAAATAGATCAACCTTTGACTTGGAATAAATTTAAGGATGAATTCTTTGCAAAGTATTTTCCAGATTCTTTTCGGGCACAACAATAAAGAGAATTTATCCACCTAAAGCAGGGAAATTTATCGGTGGTTGAATATGATAGTAAATTTGTAGCCCTGTCTAGATTTGTACCCGAGTTCATGAATACGGAGGAAAGAAAATGCAAGAGATTTTTAGAAGGATTACACTATGAAATTCGTTTTAAACTCTCTTACATGGGCATAGGAAATTATGTTGTACTGGTAGATTAAGCATTGCAGATTGAGAGAGATTTAATAGAGTTTAAAGGTAGGAGGGATTAGTTGAAGAGAACTAGATTTGAGGGATCTAGAGGTGGTAGCAGTATGGGTGTACAGGGCAGAAGACCACCCCAGAGGGGGCGTTCCTTGTCACAAGGAACGACAGGGTAGACTCAGAGGCAAGCAAGATCTATTACTTTAGTAGCTCAGAGTAATACCAATGGGACCCCTCGATTTGGGAGACAGGCTATGGGGATTGGGAGTTATGGTAAAGGAATAAATATGCCACCAAGGGGAAGTGGAAATTTGATTTATGATCAGGAGTCAAGGGTT
Source organism: Bretschneidera sinensis (assembly GCA_023935145.1). Taxonomy (NCBI): domain Eukaryota; kingdom Viridiplantae; phylum Streptophyta; class Magnoliopsida; order Brassicales; family Akaniaceae; genus Bretschneidera; species Bretschneidera sinensis. Next base: position 74,023,662 of record CM043701.1, on the reverse strand, counting down.
TGCTTTAAATATAATCAGATAGGGCATTTATCTCGGAACTGCCCTACACAAATATGCTTTGTATGTGGTGAGAGGACATGTTGCTGCAGATTGTCCAGCGGGGAAGTCAGTTGAAGCAAGCATTGGAAGTGTCGGGAGAAGACCGATGGAGAGAGGCAGCGGATCAGGAAGTGTGCGGGGCAGAGGTCGAGGATCTGTAGCAAAGGGAGGACGTGGCAGTCAAATTTATTCCAGTGATGGCAAAGTCTATGCATTGACCCAGCAGGATGCACAAGCCACTCTTGATGTTGTTATGGGTATGATATCTATCCTTGGTAGGGCGACTAGATTATTGATTGATCTTGGTGCAACCCATTCTTTTGCATCTAGTAGTTATATGGAATCTATTGATGTCAGTGCTAGTCCTTTGACCGAGAATTTGAGGTTGATTTATTGCCTTTAGATATGACAGATTTTGATGTGATTCTAGGGATGAATTGGTTATCTGCATGTCATGCATGGGTAAATTGTTTTAGGAAAAATGTGGTGTTCAGGATACCCGGGCAGGATGAGTTTAATTTTCAGGGAGAACGTAAAATACTTGTTAATTGTCTGATTTCTGCCTTAGCTGCTAGTAAATGGTTGAGGAAGGGTTGTGAGGGGTATTTAGCATATGTGGTGGATTCTAGCAAAGAGGGTAGACAGTTAGAAGAAATCTCTATGGTAAAAGATTTTTCTGATGTATTCCCTGAGGAGTTGTCTGGATTGCCTTCCAATAGGGAGATCGAATTTTCTATTGAAGTGATTCCAGGATCAGCACCCATATCCATAGCACCCTATAGAATGACACCAGCTGAATTGAGAGAGTTGAAAGTTCAGCTTCAGGAGTTGCTAGATAAACAGTTTATCCAACCTAGTACATCACCCCGGGGAGCTCTTGTGTTATTTGTCATGAAGAAGGATTGGACATTGAGGTTGTGTATTGATTATAGACAATTGAATAAGATCACAATAAAAAATTGATATCCTTTACCCATGATAGATGACCTATTCGAGCAATTACAGGGAGCTAGAGTGTTCTCTAAGATAGACTTGAGGTCGGGATATCATCAATTGACGATAAAAGAGGGGGACGTGCCTAAAACTGCTTTTAGGACACGTTACGGTCATTATGAGTTCTTGGTGATGCCTTTTGGGTTGACCAATGCTCCTGCGGCATTTATGGATCTTATGAACCGGGTGTTTAAACCATTCTTGGACAGATTTGTAATTGTGTTTATTGATGATATTTTAGTATATTCTAAGAATGAAGAGGAGCATATGCGACATTTGGAGATAGTGTTGGAGATTCTGAGGAATGAGAAATTATATGCGAAATTCTCTAAATGTGAGTTTTGGTTGAATGAAATATCCTTCTTGGGGCATGTTGTGTCGGGAGAGGGAATAGCAGTTGACCCACAAAAAGTAGAAGCAGTGTTGACTTGGGAGAGACCCACGAATGTAACTGAAATTAGAAGCTTTTGGGATTGGCTGGTTATTATAGAAGATTTATTCAAAAAATTTCTATGATTGCTAGACCTTTGACTAAATTGACCAGGAAAGACGAAAAGTTTAGGTGGTCAGAGGAATGTGAGAGAAGTTTCCAGCTGTTGAAAGAAAAACTGACTACTGCCCCAGTATTAGTGCTTCCATCTGGTGATGAAGGACTTGTGGTCTATAGTGATGTGTCACATCAGGGGTTGGGATGTGTGTTGATGCAACATGGGAAAGTTATAGCTTATGCATCTAGGAAACTGAAGAATCATGAGAGAAATTACCCGACCCATGATTTAGAATTGGCTGCCATAGTCATTGCTTTGAAGAGTTGGAGACACCATTTATATGGAGCCAAGTGTGAAATTTTTACTAATCATAAAAGTTTGATGCATTTACCAACCTAGAAGGAGTTGAATTTAAGGCAGAGGAGGTGGATGGAATTAATTTGTGATTATGATTGTACAATTCATTATCATCCAGGAAAGGCTAATGTAGTAGCAGATTCATTGAGTAGAAAAGCTACAGGGAGATTAGCTGCTTTTGGAAGTCATAATACTAGCCTGATGATAAAATTAAGAGGAATGATGATGCATTTTAGTGTCAGTGATAAAGGAGCATTAATGGCAAAATGGTAGTTCAATCTTCTATTATTGATCGTTTATTACAGCTACAGAGTAAAGATGAGGGAATAGAGAAAATCAGACAGGAAGTGTTGAACGAGAAGCCGACCGAGTTTAGAATCAGAGAAGATGGTATGGTAATATCGGGACAACGAATTTGTGTTCCCAATGATGTGGAGATGAGAAAAGAAATACTAAATGAGGCTCATGATTCGATATATTCCATGCACCCGGGAAATAATAAGATGTACAGGGGGTTAAAACAGAATTATTGGTGGTCAGGGATGAAGAAGGATGTAGCAGAATACATTGCTAGATGTTTGACTTGTCAACAGGTAAAATCTGAGAATAGGCATCCAGCAGGTTTATTACAACCTCTTCCGATACTTGAGTGGCCATGGGAAAATGTAAGTATGGATTTTGTCTCTGGTTTTCCCCGTACCCAGAGAGGGCATGATGCTGTGTGGGTTATAGTGGATAGACTTTCTAAATCTTCACATTTTCTTCCTATTAAAACTACCTGGAGTCCAGAAAAGTTGGCTGAGTTGTATGTGGCAGAGATAGTGAAATTACATGGAGTGCCCTTGAGTATTGTATCAAATAGAGATTCTAGATTTATTTCTAGATTTTAGAGGGGTTTTCAAGAAGCTATGGGTACGCAATTACAGTTTAGTACAGCTTTTCACCCACAAACTGATGGGCAGACAGAGAAAATCATCATAATACTAGAAGATATGCTGAGGGCAAGTGTACTGAGCTTCTCAGTAAGCTGGGATGCTTATTTGCCTTTGATAGAGTTTGTATATAATAATCAGTATCAAACGAGTATTGGGATGGCACCCTTCGAAGCTTTGTATGGTAGAAGGTGTAGAACTCTAGTATGCTGGGAAGAAGTTGGAGAGAGAAAGATATATGGCCCAAAAATGATAGACTTGACTACTGAAAGAATCAAACTGGTTAGGGAGAACCTTAGAGCAGCTCAGAGCAGATAGAAAGGATATGCTGACAAAAGAAGACGACCTCTTGAATTCCAAGTTGGTGATTGGGTATTCTTGAAGATATCTCCATGGAAGGGAGTGTTGAGATTTAAGAAGAAAGGAAAGTTGAGCCCAAGATTTATAGGGCCCTATGAGGTGATCGAAAGAATTGGACCCGTAGCATATCATTTGAATTTGCCTCCGGAATTAAGGCAATTACATAATGTTTTTCATGTGTCACTATTGAGGAAGTACTTGCACGATGAGTCCCATGATATCACGAAATAGGAGATAGAAATTCAGAAGGACTTGGCTATTATGCTAGCACCAGTCGGAATCCTAGACAGAAAAGAGTAAGTCTTACGCAATAAAGTTATTCCTTTGATTCAAGTATTATGGCGCAATAAAGATGTCGAAGAAGTCACGTGGGAACATGAAGAAATAATGAGGAAGGATTATCCCCAACTCTTTACTTGATTTCAGTAAGAAAATTTCGGGGACGAAATTTTGTAAGGTGGGTAGATTTATAATATCCGTATTTTAAAAGTTGGGTAAGTATATATATTTTTTTTATAAATATGACAAAGAATTAAATCCCAGAATGGTTGAATGAAGATTTCTGGAGACAAAGGTTGAAAAGCAAATATATATATATATATATATATATATATATATATATATATATATATATATATATATATATATATATAGTCAACTTTGAACAGTACTCGGGGCAGCATATCTACTGCCACCGAGAAAGCAATTTTTAGTGGAATTATTTTATCTTGGTTTTTGTTGTTTAGTGTGGAAGTGGAGAATAATAAATAAAAAAAAACAACATAATGATTACGTTCTTTAATCATGATGTTTTTTTTGTATTAAAATGCTATCTATGGAGGACTTGGGGGAGAGGGGGGGGGGGGGGGGGGCTGCTAATTTTCAGCTGAGCTCCCCTATAAATATGAGTTTTGAGTTCGTGTAATTACACGAAGAAATTTTCCTATAGTTCCAAATAATTCATTTGTGTTCTTAAAACACTTGGGATTTTAAAGAAAGGTGGAAGGAACAAAATTTTGAGGGTACTTTTGAAAATATTTCGGGAAGCTATCAAAATAGCAGAAGGTAATAAGGTAATGTTATTTTAACATTTATGAAAGTTTCAGGAGGTTAAAATAGGAATTTTTTTTCAAACTGTGTGGTTTATGGAGAAAAGAATAAATAATAAGAAATTTCAATTCCAATATTATGTCAGGTGTTGGTAGTCAGCAATTGGGAGAAAATTCGAAGAAGAACGGGAAAGGCAAAGAGGTGGTCCATAAGTAGCTTTAAGTGCTATGTGGTGAGTTGGATTTACTTTAAGTAGTCTAAATGAAAAAAAAAAATCAATTATTTGGTGATAATATTAATTTTAATTATTTAAGTATGCTTGGGTGATAGATGAAAAATTGATTTATGGGTATGATAGGAAATTTGGATAGGTAGAAATATTTCTCGGTGAGAAATGATATTTTTTTGGAAATTATAAGTTTATTTGAGAATAAAAGCAATAAATAAATTATTGATGAGATATACTGATGTTTTAATAAGAGTTATGATGAGATGAATTTTAGTAGACCTTGATAAAATTTTGGTGGATGATTTGAGGTGAATTTTAGTGGATCTTGACAAAAATTTGTAGATGATTTGAGATGAAATTTAGTAGATCTTGGCAGATATTAATAGATTATTTGATGTGATTTGGGAATAGAAGAATTTAGTGAAATTTTATAATTTGATAAAAATCTGGATGTTTGGATGTAAGAAATTTTTTTAAAGAAACTTTGTTATATAAAATTTGTGGATAATTAGGATAGCCAAATTAAGTGGTTTGAATCTTTATATTGTTTTTATATTACTGTTTATATTACTGTTTCATATCATTGTTCATGCACATATGCATTTAATAATATAACCGAAAGAACCGGGAAGGCAGCCGGTCTAATGAAATAACCGTGACAGCCGGTATATGCTGGGATAAAAAATAAAAACCGTGACAGCCGGTATATGCTGGGATGAAAAGTGAAAACCGTGATAGCTGGTATATGCTGGGATGAAAAGTGAAAACAATGACAGCCAGTATATGCTGGAATTAACCGGGAAGGCAGCCGGTCTGATGAGAATAAAAGAACCGGGAGGGCAGCCGGTCTATGATAATAAAAACCTGTCGACAGGTGGGAAGATGTTCCCATCATAATCATTCATGCATTTGCATCTGTTTTAATTATCGATGCATTATTTGAAATGCTGAGATGTGGTATATTAATTGTGAATTAAATTATAGATGGTTGGGTCTCATAAAAAGAGACAGCTATAATGATGAGATTCTTGAGATGCTGAGATGTGGTATATTAATTGTGAATTAAATTATAGATGGCTGGGTCTCATAAAAAGAGATAGCTATAATGATGAGATTTTTGAGATGCTGAGATGTGATACTTTTTGTGAATTTAATTATAGAAGGTTGAGTTTCATAGAAAGAGACAGTAGGGTGATAAGACTTACCTAAAAGATGGACTTTTTGATATGAACCTCATTACGAGGTAATTATGAGATAATTGATAGTCTTAAGGTGAACCAATGATTGAGAAGAAGAGAATTGATAGTAGAAAGTTGTCATCAGGTTATGCGAAAATAAATTTTTAATATTAAAGGATTATTGATGGAATTTGGAATACTTTCAGTAAATTTAATTCGCTGAGCTTGTGAAGCTCACTCCTCACTGTTCAATGATTTCAGGTAACAGTCAAGATAAATAGTCTGGTGGGTTGAGAATCAGACGAGATCTTTTTCTGTAAGCCAAGTATGTGTCAATATCCTCAGACAATCGAGTTAAAGACTTGTAAAAATTTTATTGTAAATATTCATGCATTTATGTATATTATGTTTAAGTGAATATCAGATTTGTTTACCTCTCATGTTTAAGGATAAGGAAAAAGAAAAAAAAAATTTGGTAATATTATATTTATTGTTGCATATATGCATCGTGCTTGGATTTTCAAAATGTGATGACACCGTCTAGGGGTGGCCAACCTGGGATGGGTCGTTACAAAAACCCCCTGAATTAAACAACCTTAGGACTTTTGGTTATACTACATATGCACATCAAAAGGAGGATAAACTTGACCCAAGATCTAGACAATTTGTATTTCTAGGATATGGTGATGGGATTAAGGGATATAGGTTGTGGTCCTTAGAAAAGAAGGGCATGAAACTGATTATAAGTAGGGATGTTATTTTTAATGAATTATTATTTCCCTACTTGGTGAAAACTAACCCTGCAGGGGCTAGTGAGCAAACCAATCTGGAAGTTTTGGAGCATTGCATCAAGGAGAACTCAGTTCAGGTAGAGCAGAGGAGGCAAGAGGGTTCGAACTAGGTAGAGCCCTTGGATGAAGGCCAAGAAGCTCAAGAAGCTCAAGAAGAGGCTGAACAAGAAGAAGTTGATGCAGTAAATAACTACCAGCTTACAAGAGACCGGGGAAGGAGAGTAGTTAGACCACCCTAGAGATATGGGTTTGCGGATGCTAATGTAGCAGCTCCTTGGATAGAAGGAGAAGTTGAACCAGATACTTACACGGATGCCATGGAGTGTAAGGATTCGTCAAAGTGGCAGCTGGCTATGGAGGAAGAAATGGACTCTTTGATGAAGAACAACTTCTGGGAATTGGTGAAAATTCCAAGAAAGCAGAAAGTTATAGAATGTAAGTGCACTTACAAGATCAAAGAAGGGTACCCTCTAGGGGATGTAGTCCGAAACAAAGCTAGGATGGTGGCGAATGGGTTCACAAGAAGAGAAGACATAGGTGTCATAGAAACTTTCTCACCTGGATACAAGGTGGAGAAGATGGTGAGTATCCTCACCTATGTCATTGATGGGTTGTTGGTTTGGAACAGCAGGAAGATGATGAATAGGTTTACATCTCAACTCAATGACGAGTTCGAGAGGAAGGATCTCAGCCTTACACAAAAGATCCTTGGGATGTGTAGAATCCAAGAAAATGAGAGAAACTGGTTGAGGGTTTATTGGGCAATGGGTGTTCTCAGTAAATTTGTGAGTAATCCCAGAAAGAAGCATTAGCTTGGGATGAAGAGGTTGCTGAGGTATTTGAAGGCTCAGTGGCAGCCGGTGGTAGCACTCATAATAACCGAGGCAGAATACATAGCGGCTATGGAAGCCATAAAGGAGGCTATGGGGTGCAAAGGGTTGTTGGACGAGTGAGAGGTCCTAAAATAGCAGGTTGTGGTGTCTTTGGATAGCTAAAGTATGTGGCACTTATGGAGGAATCTGGTGTTCCATGAGGGGATGAAGTATATGAATGTTCGATATCATTACATTCCGGAAAATGGTACGAAATGGTGCATTCATGTTGACAAGAAGACCACGGAGGAAAGTCCTGCGGATTTGGGTACTAAAATTCTACCTCTAAGTAAGTTCAATCATTGCCTTGAATTACTTAGGATTTGACTTGGTTAATTGGTGACTCAAGATGAGTTTGGATCCCGAAGCTTTCTGCACAAATGGTTCAGGTTTTTTGAACACTTAGACAAAGGTAGAGATTGTTGTTATTTATCTAAGGTTCAAACAGGTCCAACCATGTCTTAAAAATGGTTAAAGTCCAAACCAAAGGTGAAATATTAAATTTTAGCAAGTTTTAAGACTGCACACATGTGTGTGCATCAATTTGGAGCAAGGGAAGGCCATGCGCACTAGTGTGCACACTTCTGCACACAATCAAGGAAGTGTGAGCACAGCAGCAGCATCATCAGCACCATGGCGCACAGCAACGAACACCATGGCATCCAGAATGATGTGCTGAAGGACCGCATCAACACCATGGCACCCAGCACCAGCACCATGGCATCCAGAAGGTGTGCAAAGGTGCCCTGCCCAGCACCATGGCGCCCTTTGTTGAGTGCCTAGGCGCTAGGCAAGGGGTTGAACACATGGACAGCTTGTTTTAATATCCTTTTAAGTGCGTGAGTTCAAGATTAAAACACACAGTACCACTTGGAAAGTGATGAAGGGCTATAATTAAGTGGAGATCATGATCAAAGGGTGGAAATTGATTCACAAGAATGTCCAAGAAGTGAAAGGCTATAAAAGGGGTTCTCAAGCCTCATTTTTACAAGAGGAGAAACACAAAAGTTTGTGACATTGTTAGATCAATTGTAAATACAAGAGAGAATTATGTGAGAAACATAAACACAAGAGGGACTCTTTGTAGTGAGGTTGGTTATACACAAGAGAGAGTAGTATAGAGAGAGAGCATTGTAATCTTCTTTCTTCTCTTCTTGGTTTCTTCAAGAACTTGAGCTTCTTGAAGAGGATTGCTATAACTTGTAAGGACCATTTGAGATAGTGCAGAGAGTTCGAAGGAACTCATGGGGGCATAAGTATATTGCTGAACCTCGATAGCAAATTGCTTGTCTTCTTTCTTTCTTTGATTTTCTGTTCTAGACTTGGGTGTTTGGAAGATCACCACCTGGGCATCTTGTCAAGGTGATTTCCAACAAATCATAAACCCTTTTTCATTATATTTAAGACTTTTATAAAATCATTCTAATATATTTTAAAACCAAAGGAATCCATTTAGGATCTTAAATTTTAAAACTTTATCATGTATTCAAACTCATAGTACCTTTAGAGAAGTTTAGGACTGAAATACTCCAACAAAAGTCTTTTATTTTCAAAGAAGAAGCTGAAAAAGAGGTTAAGGGGCTCGGACAGTCGGTTGTCCCTCTTGGGCAGTTAACTGTAGGCTGCCCAGAAACTTCCATAGTCAACTGTCCTAACAGATGACTATCCAAGGTCTAGAGAATTCCACAATCGATTGTGCTCAATGAACTGTCGACTTTTTGGTTGCAAAATCTGAAAATTTTAGGGCAAAAACATATTTTTCTTCAAATCAAAACCCATATCTCCCATGAGACTTTCAAATCAAATCAAACACAAGTTCTCAGTTCTAAATCAAAGATTTAACGCTACCCAAGAGAGAAATCGAACTCAAAATCGTTAAATCAACACACCTTTTACATAAACCCATTTTTCTTCAAAACAAAAAACTTTCATAAACTTTCTAAAAAAATCTTAATTTCAAGAACTCAAATATGTAATTGATGAACATACATAACAATCAAAGTAAAGGAAATCAAGTTCTCACCTAAGATCTTTACCAAAATCTTCCACCATTTCCCTTTCTTTTTCTCTTCTTCTTCCCTTTCTTCTTCTTTTTCCTTCATTCTTTCCTCTTTCTTTTCTCTTCTCTTTCTCTCTTTTCTCCTCTCTCTCTCCTAATCTCTCTAGACTCTTCCATTGAAAAATCTGATTTCCCTTCCCCTATTTATACTAAAACTCTTACTTAATTGCATTATCATCCTTTAACTCTTCATTTCTTTCATTAACCACCCAAAACTCTTTAAAAACCTTACACCTCCCCCAAGACATCTATTAATTACCAAGTCTCAATTAATTTACTTGCTTTCAAGTTCCACAAATTAAAGTACAAAAAATTTTACAACTCAAAACTACATCGATACACCCTGATACACAACAAAGTACAAGCCCGACATTAGAATATTTCATTAGGAATTATCGGGCACTATAATTCTCTTGTGCATGAATGAAAGTATATGCTTAAATGATTTTGATGACACAATCAATTTTGATATTGATCCTATTGGCCCAAACTTTCAAAAAATCACTTTCTCTTATAGGTCAACTAAGATATTTTAAAATTTATGGAATCAAAATTGAAATAGCACTTTATGCATGGTAGGGTACAACTCCTTTTTTGACTTCATGACAACGTCTTGGTCTTAGTTTTCTTGAATTCAAAATTTGTTTTCTTTCATGGTCTAGTAAAAATCACTTTCATAATAAAAATTGTTGACCCGTATTTGATTTTAATAATGACAAAACACTACTCTAATTGCACTAACAGTTTTATCTAAGTGTTTAAGCAGTAAAAGCATTCAATACATAAACAAAAAGCAAGAACTCAACACGTTCAGACACCAAAAAAAGACAAAAGATCTAGAATAGGAACTAAGGTAATTGAATTAGTCTATAAATCTCTAAATTCAATTACTTAGCTTAATCTATGGCTCAATTTACAAAACACTTTGACAAAACTATAATACAAAAAGTTTCTAAGTCAAAATCTGTTTTAAAAACATGAAACCTAGGTTGAAGGACAACCTAGTCGACAGGGTCAACATACCAATCGACTGGGATATGGGATAGAAAGTTCCCAGTCGACTGGTGCTGAGCACACAGTCGATTGGTAACTTCACCCAGTCGACTGGTTCTACGAACCCAATCGACTGGAACTCTCCCTAAGCCTAAAAGCGAAGATTTTTCACTTGACCAAGTTGACTGGTGCAAGGACCCAATTGACTGGTAATTCAAAAAATATGACAGTTTGAGACGCGGGACTTGAGCATTTAATACCCCAAACCTACCAAGTCAGTGTCAAATGGCCATATTGATTCAAGGCTATATAAACCACTTCAATGAGCATTTAATATAAGAAGAAAACACATTCAATTCGCATGATAGCTTATTAATTCTCAAAAGCTTTGAAATTTTTTTTGTTGAGCCATTCTTCAAGCTTATTCTTGAAAGAGTGATATTGTTCATTTGTAAAAGCACTTATTGCTATCTCTCTACCATTTTCTTTACAGCAAATTCCATTTATTATAAAGGGAAAGAATTGGTATAACTCTTAGAGTGTTTAGGATTAAACACTTCATTGTAGCTTCCGTGAGGAAGAGATCGATTGTAAAGTTTGTGCAACACTCGTGAAGTTGCATGACTAAAGGTTTTAGTGGATTGCTTCAAGGAGATTCCTTGAAGAGAATGGACGTAGGGTCAGAAAGATTTCGATATTGCCGAACCACTATAAACGGAGTTTTCATATTCTCTTCCTTAAACTCCTTTACTTTCAAGCGTATTATTTGATTGTGTGCTTTGTGTATTTAACTGTTTAAAAACTTGCAAGTAAAAGTTTTTAAAACCTAATTCACACCCCCTTTTGGGTTTGAGCCTCGGTTGAAAATTGGTATCAGGGCTTTGTACTAAATTTTAGGCTTAAAATCCTTGAGTTGATCCGATGGCATCTAATAGCTATACCAAAGGCCATTCCTATACTAGGCCTCTTTTGTTCAATGGCTCCATATATAACTATTGAAATATAGAATGAAAATCTTTGTCAAATGACAAGATTACAATCTATGAAGAGTCATTGAAGAATGACCTAGAATTCCTACAAAGGAAATAATCATTGGAGAAATCAATTATACAATGTCTAAACTCAATGCAGAGTTTAATGAAGAGGATTGTAGAATGATGTCTCTTAATAGTAGAGTAACTAGCATGTTACATTGTGCTTTAGATATTGCTGAATACAATAAAATTTCTACAGGTATTTCAATTAAAGAAATTTGGGACAAATTACAAGTTACATATGAAGGAACTAGCGAAGTTAAAAAATCAAAATCTATATGCTAGTGTCCGAATATGAAACTTCCAAAATGTCTCCAAATGAAATTATTTCTCAAAGGCACTCACGTTTTACTACCATTGTTAACAGTTTAAAGCTTCTTGGTAGGAACATTGAGGAATTTGAATGATGAGGAAGATCTTAAGGTCTTTGCCATCCACTTGGAAAGCAAAGAAGATGGCTATAATGGAGGCCATAGATCTAAAAAAACTAGATGTTGAAACACTCCTCATATCATTGTTGACATATGAGATGGAGGAAATAAATCCCGTTGTTAATGATGATGAGAAGAAGAAGAAGAAAATTGCTCTCAAAGCTTCTACGAGCAACAAAGAGGAAGAAAAAGAAGAAGAGGTTGAGAATAGCGAAGAAGAGGGTGAGATGGCCTTAATCACCAAAAAGTTTCACAAGTTCTTGAAAAAAGAGAAAGAAACCTTACACAAGGGATTCCACTTCAAAAAAGAGAACCTTTTGTGTGTGACAGTTGCAAGAAGCTTGATCATATCAAGGCCGATTGTACAACATTGAGCAAACCATATAAAAGCTTCAAAAAGAAAGCTATGATTGCAACCACATGGAGTGATGATGAAGAAGAATAATCTTCAGAAAATGAGGTCAGATACAAGGAGATTGCTAACCTATGCTTGATGGCAATCGACGACGAAAATGAGGTATCAAATTCTTCCCCTTCTAATAATAACATTGTTAGTAGTGATGAAGAATTAATTGAGTTTATAAATGAAATGCATGAAGAATTAAAGAAACTTGATTCTAGGAATACCACCCTAAAAAAGGAAGTCTCATCTCTTTCTAAAGAGATGGAAGGCTTAAAGGAAGAAAAAGAAAAACTATCTTCCATGCTTTATGATTCTTCACAAGATTTTCAAAAAAAATTAAAATGAAAATTTAAATAAGAAAATAACGGAATTGAATAGCACCATATCTAGACTTATACTTGGAAAAGAAAAGCTGGATGAAGTGCTATCTAGCCAAAGATTGAATGGAGGAAAATCTAGGTTAGGTTATTCTCCATTAGGAAAGTATTATACAAATATCAACCTAAATAATAAGCTTCTAAATATATGTTTTAACTCGCAAGTGCATAAGATCAAACAAATAGTATAGCTAGCAAATACAAGATCATTCCCACGAGAATTGGATTAATTGTGTTTAAATATAATTTCTTAAATCTTCTATCTAAACGAAACAAAAAAAAATAGATTTGAATAAACAGCAAAGATTGCACTAGTGAAATAAAATCGTAAAACAGTTTTGAAACTTGAATTGAAATAATGAGAAAATAAGTTAAGGCTTCGATATTCACCACTAATCATCTTCTTTAATGCAAATGACTTGCACAATGCTATAAACTAGATTTAGATGCTTTATGTTTATCAACCTAAGGGCATGATATCTACTCTTTAAGCTATTGATTTCCATAAGCAACAAGTTAGGTATAGGTGTCTACTCTAAGTCTTTTCATTCTCAAAGTATTTAGCATGGTATCTACTAAGTTGCACTTCAAGAAAGCATAAAACAATGGAAATAGACAAACACATGAAACCTTAAACATGGTATCTATTCTGATTTTTCATATTGATTAATCCCAAGAACCTATAATTGGTTCCTTCGTCACTTAGTGTAGGCACAAGACTCGGTCATCTAAATTTACCTAGGTGACAATCTCCATACAACACATGTATATAATGATCAAGCATAACACATAAACCATATGAAGAATGAAATAAAACCAGGAATTAATCAATTAAGCATCACAAAAAAATTTAATTTGTAACAAAGCAAATCAAAATCCGTAAGAAAACATGACTAGGGCTTCAATTGAGCCCTAACTAAAATATTTATTTACACATAATTCTAATGAAAATATCCTCATAAAAAATAGATAAAAGAAAGAAAAGACAAATCCTCTATGATGATAATCCTCAGAGAACAAGAGCTCCCATGGTTGAAGATGGCCACCGTAGAAGAAAATATAGTAAAACAGAACCTCTCCTCTTTTTGGTCTCTTAAACATGTATTTATAGAACCCTAAACAAAACCCTAGCAATTGAACATGTGCCTATTTTTGTTTTTTTTCTGATTTTTCCCTAGACTTATTTAGGCACTCCACTTCCTTTTCCAACCGTGTAAATCCTGAAAAAATCGAAATTTAATAGCTCCTTAACTTTTGCCACGCTGAAATCAAGAACAGCATGACCTTTGTCTACTAAAACTGCCATAACTTTCTCTAGAAAAATTATATTTACAACCCATAAAATTCTCCAGAAAATAGACATCCGGATCTTTCCAAGCATATATGGGTCAGCTCCTGGTTCATCCTGAATCAATACAATTTAATACCAAAAAATGACTGATCTGTACGGGTAATTCTAAAAATTTTGTGAAACTCCTTTTCACTCTTTACTAGTGACAACATGACTTAGCAAAATGATCAATTTATCTTTAACAGTTTAGAAATGATGGGTTTTGATGCATTAGTCTTAGGAAACCTGAAAGCATGTAAAACACTATAAAAGAACAAATTGTAACAAGGCTAAAGGATTAACGTATGCAAATTAAGGGGCTTGAATGTGTGACATTCAGTGCTTATCACACTCCCAAACTTTACATATTGGTAGTCCCTTAGCAATAAAAAAACTAAAAATAAAATAACTACCTACTTTCGTCTTTCATGAGGTGTACGATTGTATTTAGCGTATACAATAAGCCTTTTAAGCCCCTAGGCATCCCTAGAGGACGAATGAAGTCTCGTGAGCATTTAACAGAAATGCTACCCACAAACATTTATGTCACAATCATGTTATCAAGAAGAATATGGAATCACATCAACAATGTTTTTCATTCATTAACAAGCTTAAATTGACAAACTCCATTTTCAAGACGTCTAGAAGAATTCAAAGTCCAATCACTCACAACTGGCTAGTAGAGACTTTACAAGATCAACTAGTGTAAAGTGAATTATCACATAATCCTGGAGTTTCAACTCAATCCTAATATGCATATATCATTATCTAAAAATTTAGTGGAATCTCCATCAAATAAATGACCAAGGCAATATCACAACAGATATGATGACTTTCTTTCTCTCTTTTTTCTTTTTTTAATTAATTAAATAATTTTTTTTTTATTTAAATGCAAGCTGTGCAATGCTTAGCTCCCTTAAGCTTTCTAATTGACCCATATATCGAGTGTTAGGTCAGTGACTCCCAAACCATATGGCTTTAGGGAACTAGGTGTAAAGTACCCTTAAGACTTACTAACTCGAGCTAAAAAGGCTACAAAGCTAAACTAGTCATGTCATTAACTAATCCAAACCATTCATCTTTTGACACAAATACTTATTACTTGGTGGCAAGAGGCTCAGTTACTCAACAAACAACTTAGAAAATTCATTATTCATCATTGTTCATCATGCCATTATTCATTGCCAATAAATCATGCCAAGGTCATTCATCTAATAAAGCATCTGACAGAATTCAAGATTTTGAAAACAGGCATCATTAGTTCTTCATTTCAAACCCCACATATCATGTGCTAATGTGTTCGTGGTGAAATCAAGATGAAACATGTGAAGTGTCCAAAGCCAAAAGTAAGTAACCAAACTCAAATTTTCTATTGAATTGATCATGTGTTCAAAAATTCAAGCTCATCAATGAAATAAAATCACAGTTTCAATTTAACCAAATTCTTACAGATAACACTATTTGGGCGATCAAACAGGTGCACAATGCTTTCATAAGGAAGTATAATTGTTTTCCTACACCCCCAAACTTAAATCACACATTGTCCCCAATGTGTAGTAAGAGATACAATACCGGGAGGAGAAAGAAAAGTAGTGAAGGGTAAAGCTCCCCAGAAAACACATGTCCTGAAAAATCAAAGCTCAAAAAAAAAAAACTAGCATAAATGTGCAAGAGATGACGAGAAACAAAAACAAAAATAAAACACAAAAAAGAGATTTTTTTTAATTAAGAAGGATGGAGTCTGAAATGAAAACAATCAAGAACACATAAATTGGGCTACCTCCGAAATAGTGCTAAGTTTATAGTCTCCAGCTAGATCGTTCGACTCTCATGCCATGTACTGGACGGATTTGAGAATCACATTCTCAATGATGTCAACATCATTGAGGATGATATCAACATCAACATTTTCACAATCCTGCTCAATGTTAGGCATTGTGAGATTGTGAGTCATGGTAGTCTCTAATGGATCAATGCTATGTACCTGAAAGACTTGCTCAACAACACTTTGAACCACACAAATATTGAAGCAATCATGATTATTATGTGGTAATTTCAGTGCATCAAACACCCTAAACTCTATCTTTTCACCATTTATTTTCATGCTTATAGTACCCTTTTTAACATATATTTTTGTATCAGCAGTACTTATAAAGGGTTTACCTAAAATAATGGGTAGAGATGATGGAATAAGTGATTCTTCCATATCCAAAACAAAAAAAATCAGCAAGCAAAATAAATTGGTTTACCTCAACTAAGACATCCTCTATAATAACTCTAAGTCTTTTGATGCTTCTGTCTACCAATTGCAATGTAATTGAGGTTGGTTGAAGTTCCCCCAAATTCAATTTCTCATAAATCATATAGGGCAGCGAATTGATACTTTCCCTTAAATCAAGCAATGCATGTTCAAAGAGTTGGTCACCAATCCTGCAAGGAATAATAAAACTATATGGATCTTTTAGTTTAGGTGGTAACTTTCTCATATTCCTAAAACTTTCTTTTGTTAGTATAACAATCCTTTAAGAACTTGGCATAAAATGGGATTTGTTTAATTGCATCAAGTAAATGAATATTGATTTCTTCTTTTCTTAAAGTTTCAAATTATCAAGACATTGTTGTTCTTTTTTTTTTTGCTTAACTAACCTTTGAGGGAAGGGTGGCAATATCACCTTCTATTTCTCACTTACCTTTGTGAAGGTTGTAGCTCCTGTTGGAGGTGCTTCCACTTTCTTATCTGTTCCTACATTATTGTCAATGAATTTACCACTCCTAAGGACTGTCACAGCTTGAGCTCCTCTTGACTTCTTAGGTTTGGTATGGTCTATGATGGGAATTCTCCTCTCTTTCTCTCACTTAGTTTCTTGGCCAATTGCCCTACTTGTGCCTCCAATCTCTGAATGGTCTGACTAGTCTAAGCATTAGTCTATTGTTGTGCAGTCAAGAAATGGAGTATGGCACTTTCAATATTATTCTTTTTTTACTCAAGATTCTGTTGCAACACCTGTGGTGGAGTCTGTAATTACTTCCATGTTGGAAATTCCTCTACTACCTTTGTGGATTCAGAATGTTCTGATTGTTACTCCAAAAAAGATTGGGGTGATTTCTCCACCCTACATTGTAAGTATTTGAATAGGGGTTCTTCTTGGGAGGATAGTTGCTTTGTCCCACATAATTTGCATGCTCTTGTTTTGTAAAAGAAAACCTAGGACAAGTCTCAGTAGTATGATTAGAGTGAAAGCTATGGAACATACCTCGACTTTTGAAACTTGTTGAACTTGAGAGATATTCTAGGTTGACATTATTCTTACTAGCACATCTAACTTCCTCTCCATTGTTGCCATCTGAGTCTGGATTCCACCATTGGTACTTAATTCATACACATCCTTACTTTTTACTCCTTACCTTCCTCTTGATGAGAATTGTTGAGAATTTTCACTTAAGGTCTCAAATAGCTCAATAGTTTCCTCACTGTTCTTTTCCATAAGCAAACCTCCACAAGCTGAATCAATAAGACTTTTATTAGTATCATTTAAACCTTCGTAAAAAGCTTGTACTTGATCATCTTGAGATAGATTGTGGTGTGGACACTTGAGAAGCAACTTATTGAAATTTTTCCATGCTTCAAAGAAAAGATCTCCATCTTTCTGTTGAAAGGTTTAAATCTCCCTTCTAAGTTGCCTTGTCTTTTGAGCTAAGAAAAACTTCTTTAGAAATTTAGTGGCCAACTCCTCCCAATTGTTAATAGAACCTGCAAACAAAGAGTTCAACCACAACTTAGTATTATCTTTTAAAGAAAAAGGAAAGAGGATTAACTTGATTCCTTCTGGAGTTAAGCCCTATGTTGGAAATCACCTTGATAAGATGCCCAGGTGGTGATCTTCTAAACACCAAAGTCTAGAATGACTTGTAAAGATTAGGAATCAAAAACAGGAACAGAAATCAAAGAAAGAAAGAAGACAAGCGATTTGTTATCGAGGTTCAGCAATAGCCTACGTCCCCGTGAGTTCCTCTGAACTCTCTGCACTAAATCAATGGTTCTTTTACAATTACAGCAACCCTTCTCCAAGAAGCTCAAGTTCTTGAAGAAACCAAGAAGAGAAGAAAGAAGATGACCAGAACTTATTACAATGCTCTCTATCAAATCTATGCTACTCTCTCTTTACAACCAGCCTCACTATAATGAGTCCCTCTTGTATGTCTGTGTCTTTGCACTCTCATATAATTCTCTCTTGTATCTCTTATATTGCTTTGTCACAATTGTTATTGAAAATGAAGCTAGGTGACCCTTTATATAGTGCACCAACTTCTTGACCAATCTTGAGTCTCATTCTCCACCCTTAGATCTTGATGACCAATCAACCATGACACTCCATCAATCCTAAGTGATGTTGTGCATTTTGGACTTGCACCCACGCACTTAACAAAAGACTGAATTAAGTTAATCTTGTGTGCATCAGTGTGCTTAGCGCCTAGGCACTGAGCAAGGCACCTTGCGTCCTTGAGCAAAACCTCTTTTCACCACTTGCTGGGCGCCTTGGCCTTGAGGAGGGGGCACTGCGGCCTTGGTCTTCCTCCAGATCCTCCCTTGCTGGGTGCCGTGGCCTGGGAGGAGCAGGGCTGTGGTGCACACTGAAGCTGGACCCTTCACAACTGTGCACACTTCTTTGTCTTGCTGAAAGAAGAGGTGTGCACACACCCAAAGTGAGGCGCACACTTGTGTGCGCTCCTTTAACATGCTGAAATTTATTCTTCCAACCTTGTTTAAACCTTAGCCATGTTTAAACCTTAGACAAATACCAACAACCTGGATATTCTGAGTCTAGTAGAGATAAAAGAAATCTCTAATGTGCAAATATGGATCCTCAGAAAGTCTGCCTCTGTAATGTGTTACCATACTAAGTAAATGAGGAGATAGAATGAAGTTGCTCTGCACAGTTGGCTGGTAAGTGATGAATGATGGTTGATTAAGGTTTTGTGGAATAAATGAGCTATTCATTGGCTTTCGAACTGGTGGATTTTCTTCTTGTTTTTTCTCCATTACTTCCTCTGAATCTAATCTTTCTTCATTTTTAGATTCTCCTTTTTGCCTTCGATGTTGTCTAAGGTTTCGTTCAATCTCTGGATCGTATACAATGATGGCTAAATTTTGGGACCGACGACCTTATATAAATGAAATTTCAATCCTGCAATATATCTTGTAAATAGTAAATATATATTTTTATTTTTTTAATACAAAAATTAAACACAATTTAGCACAATCCCCGGCATCAGCGCCAAAAACTTATTATACAGAAATCAACCTAAATAATAAGCTTCTAAATGTATGTTTTAACTCGCAAGTGCACAAGATCAAACAAATAGTATAGCTAGCAAATACGAGATCATTCCCATGAGGATTGGATTAATTGTGTTTAAATATAATTTCCTAAAGCTTCTATATAAATGAAACAAAAAATAACATATTTGAATAAACAACAAAGATTGCACTAGTGAAAGAAAATCGTAAAACAGTTTTGAAACTCGAATGATATTCACCACTAATCATCTTCTTTAAAGCAAACGACTTTCACAATGCTACAAACTAGATTTAGATGTTTAATGTTTGTCAACCTATGGGCATGATATATACTCTTTAAGCTACTGATTTACCTAAGCAACAAGTTAGGCATGGGTGTCTACTCCAACTCTTTTCATTCTCAAAGTATTTAGCGTGGTATCTACTAAGTTGCACTTCAAGAAAGCATAAAACAATGAAAATAGACAAACATATGAATCCTTGAACATGGTATTTATTCTGGTTTTTTATGTTGATTAATCCCAAGAACCCATAATTGGTTCCTTCGTCACTTAGTGTAGGCATAAAACTCGGTCATCTAAATTTACCTAGCTGACAATCTCTATACAACACATATATATGATGATCGAGCATAACACATAAACCATATTAAGAATAAAATAAAACCAGGAATTAATCAATTAAGCATCACAAAAAAAAAATAATTTGTAACAAAGCAAATCGAAATCCTTAAGAAAACATGACTAGGGCTTCAATCGAGCCCTAACTAAAATATTTAGTTACACATAATTCTAATGAAAAATATCCTCATAAAAAAATAAATAAAATAAAAAAAAATACAATTCCTCTTTGATGATAATCCTCAGAGAACAAGAGCTCCCATGCGTGAAGACGGCCACCGTAGAAGAAAATATTGTAAAATAGAACCTCTCCTCTTTTTCGTCTCTTAAACATGTATTTAGAGAACCCTAAACAAAACCCTAGCAATTGAACATGTGCCTATTTTTGTATTTTCTTATTTTTCCCTAGACTTATTTAGGCACTGAAATTCCTTTTCCAGCTGTGCGAATCCCAAAAAAAATCAGAATTTAATAGCTCCTTCACTTCTGCCATGCTGAAATCACGCACAACCTAACCTTTGTCTACTAAAACTACCATAACTTTCTCTATAAAAAATTATATTTACGAGCCATAAAATTCTCCAGAAAATAGACATCAAGATCTTTCTAAGCATATATGGCCCATCTCCTGGTTCATCCTGAATCAATACAGTTTAATCCAAAAAAATGACTGATCTGTACGGGTAATTCTGAAAATTTTGTGAAGCTCTTTTTCACCCTTTGCTGGTGACAACATGGCTTAGCAAAATGATCAATTTATCTTTAACGATCCAGAAATGATGGGTTTTGTTGCATTCCACTTGGGAAACCTGAAAGCATGTAAAACACTACAAAAGATCAAATTGTAACAAGGCTAAAGGATTAACATATACAAATTAAGGGGCTTGAATGTGTGACATTTAGTGCTTATCAAAAAGGAAAAGTCAAAAGAGACTTTGTTCATGAAAACAACATGTTTGAATGAAGCCTCCACTTTTAAGGCCTCTAGCAAGGTTAAAAGCACTTCTTTAATCTATGTTAGTAAGTTTAAAAATGTGAATTTAAATTCTAATGCATTTATTAGAGATAAACACTCTAGAAGCACATATGCTTATATGTATGCTCATGCTAGAAATAATCATTCAAGAAATACAAATCCTAGGAGTAACCATCATATGCATCCAAGAGATAATTTGTACACTCATAAATTGCACACTACACATGAACATCCTAGGAATTACATCATATGTATGCTCATACTACAAGTACACATCTTAGAAGCTACCATCATACATTTCTTAGAAATAAAATGGATGAAAATGGAATGATAACTAGGAACAAGTCTAGGCTAGTTGCTAAGGGATATAATCAAGAAGAATGAATAGATTTTGATGAGACCTATGTTGTTGTAGCTAGATTAGAAGTCATTCGTATGTTATTGGCCTTTGCATGCTTTAATAAATTTATACTATTTCAAATGGATGTAAAAAGTGCCATTTTAAATGGTTTTATAGAAGAAGATGTGTATGTTGAGAAACCTCTTGGTTTTATATAAGTTTTCTAAAGCTCTTTATGGGTTGAAGCAAGCTCCAAGAGCATGGTATGAAAAAGTAAGTTCGTTCTTGCTTGAAAATGGTTTTACAAGAGGAAAAATAGACATAACTTTCTTCACAGAAACTCACAAAAATGACACACTACTAGTCCAAATATATGTTGATGACATTATATTTGGTGCTACTAATGAATCTATGTGTCAAGAGTTTGCTAAGTGTATGCAAGGTGAATTTGAAACGAACATGATGAGAGAGCTTACCTACTTTCTTAGACTTCAAATCAAACAATTAAAAGAAGGGATCTTCATCAATCAATCAAAGTACACCAAAGACCTATTAAAAAGGTTTGGGATGGAAAGCTCAAAGTCAATTGGCACTCCTATGAGCACCTCTACAAAAGTTGACCTAGATAGGGAAGGTAAGTGTGTAGATACCAAAAATTATAGAAGCATGACAGGAGCTTTACTTTATCTAATTGCAAGTAGACCTGATATAATGTTCAGTGTATGCAAGTATGCTAGATTTCAAGCTAATGCTAAGGAATCACATGTAATTGCATATTTTAGACCCTTAACTTATATTTGTTATGCTCTTAGTTAGTATTATTTTACTCTATTTTACGTTTTTCTTGTGTTTTGTGTGTTTTTACAGCTTTGTGGAGAAAGTGCAGCATTTCAGGTTGATTTGAAGCTTCTGGAGACATTGCGCTCGATCGCAACAGACATGCGATCGAGCGCACCAGCGCTCGAGCGCACCTGCCTTTGAACGAGCGCAAGGTCAACATCCCACATCGAAATATTTGAAGATCAGTGCATCTGCGATCGATCGCAGCAGACATGCGATCGAGCGCACATGAGATCGTGCGCACAAGACATGCGATCGATCGTACCTGCGATCGATCGCACCACACTGCGATCGAGCGCACACGGGCCTGTATCCCACATCGTTTCTGCAACCTGTTTTACTCCGGGTCTTCCCCTATATAAACACCATTTGGCTTCATAATCCAGTGTACAATTCCTGAGCCACTTTGGTGTTTACCGGTGGACGTCCGCCAGCATTCTGGTGGATCCCAAAGGCATTGCTACCACGAGGAGAAGCGCCGCCCGTCAGCGAGTGGAATTTCTCCCATGTAAAGTTGTTTATTTATTTCTTTATATTCAGTTGTTTTAGTTTAAATGTTTAGCACTTTTTATTATAGTTTTATAATTATGAGTGGCTAGACTCTTCAGCTAAGGTTGAAGATGAAGCCCCGCCGTTGTTTGGCGTAGTAGTTCAGATTTGCTTGTACAAATCTGACAATTTTTTAGTATAAATGTTCTGTCAATTATTTGAGTTAATCTTATAATTGATTGAGTTTAAATTGTCTGTTGGATTTTCTTTGTGTTTCATCTGATGGATACATTGAATGCTTTTCGATTAAATTGGATTCCCTTTGTGATTTGTTAAGAGCGGATACATCGGGTGCTTTTGGTTTAGTTGGGATATTCTTTGTTTTTTGTCTTATAGTTGGATTCATTGAATGTTTTGATAGGCTATATTTTTAGAACATGTATGCTTAACTTCGGTGGGGTAGATTCGGAAACCTTAGTGCTTTTAATTATTAGTTTTTTAAATCAACTTAGTTTAGTTTTAATTTGTTTTCTAAAATATCATTCACAATTCGGAACTAGGTTAAAATAGAGTTAGTTTAGATTAAATTATATTTTCACAACGCAATTCCCTGTGGATTCGACCTCGCACTTGCACAACGCTATACTGCAAACGACTCGTGCGCTTGCGAGTAATTTAAAACTCACAACAATAACTAGGAACAAGTCTAGGCTAGTTGCTAAGGGATATAATCAAGAAGAATGAATAGATTTTGATGAGACCTATGTTGTTGTAGCTAGATTAGAAGTCATTCGTATGTTATTGGCCTTTGCATGCTTTAATAAATTTATACTATTTCAAATAGATGTAAAAAGTGCCATTTTAAATGGTTTTATAGAAGAAGATGTGTATGTTGAGAAACCTCTTGGTTTTATATAAGTTTTCTAAAGCTCTTTATGGGTTGAAGCAAGCTCCAAGAGCATGGTATGAAAAAGTAAGTTCGTTCTTGCTTGAAAATGGTTTTACAAGAGGAAAAATAGACATAACTTTCTTCACAGAAACTCACAAAAATGACACACTACTAGTCCAAATATATGTTGATGACATTATATTTGGTGCTACTAATGAATCTATGTGTCAAGAGTTTGCTAAGTGTATGCAAGGTGAATTTGAAACGAACATGATGAGAGAGCTTACCTACTTTCTTAGACTTCAAATCAAACAATTAAAAGAAGGGATCTTCATCAATCAATCAAAGTACACCAAAGACCTATTAAAAAGGTTTGGGATGGAAAGCTCAAAGTCAATTGGCACTCCTATGAGCACCTCTACAAAAGTTGACCTAGATAGGGAAGGTAAGTGTGTAGATACCAAAAATTATAGAAGCATGACAGGAGCTTTACTTTATCTAATTGCAAGTAGACCTGATATAATGTTCAGTGTATGCAAGTATGCTAGATTTCAAGCTAATGCTAAGGAATCACATGTAATTGTCGTAAAAAGAATCCTAAGGTACTTACAAGGGACTAAGAACCTAGGTTTATGGTAATTTAGAGAATCATCTTTGGAGCTTGTTGGATACTTAGATGCTGATTTTGTGGCTTGTGGGATAGATAGAAAAAGTACAAGTGGTACATGCCAATTTTTAGGTGCAATATTAACCTCTTGGTTTTCTAACAAACAAAATTTGGTTGCACTATCAACCGCAGAAGCATAATATGTAGCAGCCGAAAGTTGTTGGGCACAAGTGTTGTGGTCGAAACAATAATTAGAAGACTATGGTATGAACTTTAGAGACATACCAATTCATTGTGATAACACTAGTGCTATCAACTTAACCAAAAATCCGATTCAGCATTCTAGAACCAAACACATAGAAATTAGACATCATTTCATAAGAGACCATGCTCAAAGGGTGATATTAGACTAGAATTTATTCCTTCAGAAGATCAAATAACTGATATTCTTACTAAACCTTTAAGTGAATATAGCTTTTGCAAGATTAGACTATTGATGGGCTTGAAAGACTATGATAAAATGTATGTTTGATTGTATCAACATTCATCATATACATATTTGACATCTAGTGAATGAGTATTAACACTTATTTAATATATCTCTCACTCAAGATGGCATAGAAAAACAATTTCGTGCTAAAATTCCAAGTTAGAGCTCAAAATTTGAAGTACCCAGTCGATTAGCAGCATGATCCCAGTCGACTGGTATCTCACTGCCCATTTTACCAGTCGACTAGTACAATCATCCAATCGATTGGTACTACAAAACGTTTTTTGGAGCAAAAAATTTGAAATTTTAGTGGCTTACCCAGTTGACTAGTGTGAGACATCCAGTTGACTGGTTTCACTTTTCATGCCATTTTTTAAAACCTTAAGCTTTCTCTCTCTAGAAAATCCTTAATTTTAGCCCAAAATCTCTCAAATACACTTCATAGAACCTTCAATCATACCTCAAATCATCTCATTTTCAAAGTTTTGTGGTTGAAAACTCTACATTTTCCCAAATCTCTCTCCAAAATGATTTTTCACAAAAATGTCTTAGAGAATACACGTAAAAACCACCGTTTTCAGACCTCACATGCCTACAAGGCCTCGTTCCAAGAAGTCCTCGGCATCGGATACTAAGGGGAAGGGGCTAGTCGGTTCTTTGAGAAAAAAGGCGAGGATTGAGCTCGATGACTTGCTCTTTTGGAGCCCCGCCGCTAAGAACAGGTATAATTTTTTAATATGCAACAAGAAAATCATGACGGGTAGATTTGTCAATTTCGATTCTATCTGTCATGCAAATTTTGAAATATTACCTGTTTTCGAGGCTATTCATTTGACACCACTTGTCAAGATCCACCAGAAATTTTACCCTCGTCTCATTCACCAGTTCTACACCAACCTGGTGAAATTGAGTTCACTTGCTCTTCGGTTCAAGACTAGTGTAATGGGCATAGAATTCGAGGTGAACACTGACCTCCTATTCAGCATACTGAAAATCCCTGTGGGAGGGGTCCAATGGAGTCTGGATGGATGACAAAACAACTTTGATCATGAGGAGGCATGCCACATTATTAGGGGTGACCCTAACTATATCTTTAGGCCCACTACATTTCACCAATGTAGTGATATGCCCCTCGACCCAAAGTTATTCAATCTCATTGTGAGTTGAACCATCCATCTAATACTTGAGAGTAGGGGCTATCTATCTAAGATAGACATGGTATTGATTTGGTGTCTTAATACAAGACATCATTTCAATATCTACCCCATATTGCTCGCCAACATGATTAATGGTGAAATGAGTAACTCCGGGTGCCTTCCATACAAGATACTCATCACCCTAATCCTCCAGCATTTCTATGTCCCCCTACCTGCCTCAGAGGCTCAAGATAGAGGCCATATAGACATCATAAATGTATCTTCTCTGAAGAAGATGGGGTGCATAATCCAAAAGGGCATGATCTACTCTAAGGCTGGGAGGAACATTCAGATCAGTGATGACGACAGCAATGAGGAGGATGATGAGGTTCTTGATGATGCAGCTCCTCCCACTGCCATTGACACTGACCCTAGTCCACAACATGCTATACACGGTGGCTCTAGCGGGGGTCAGGCTGGATACGAGGACTTACTATAAGCTGTTGTGAGCCTTAGCTATCCATGCATTCGAGCTTCCAGAGTTTGAGCTCTTTAGTTGATCACATGCGTCGAGACCTTCGCACACTCAGAGATGATTTCGAGTTGAACTAGGAGCATTCAGATGGCTCTCTGGCTGAGATTCGGGATCTTTTTCGTGATGACTCTAACTCCCCCACTTATTAAGAGCTTAGTTTTAGTATTTAAATTACCTTTGTACAGCTCTTAGATGTTTAGCACGAACATTAATTTTCTTTGTATTACATTCATGTATTGTACTCAAACAGCTTTCTAGAAAGCTCATGATGATTGGATATATCTAGATATTTGCATTATTTTACGTATTTAGACTTTAGCTCATATATATATATATATATCACTTTTATGCTATATGATTGCTTGGTTTGAACCATTCGTGCTCATTTATATGCTTTATATGGTAACATTAATGTGCAAACTTCTGATTTGTTCCGGGAAGTCTTCCCAATTCTGAATCATGACAAGTTTTTTTGACCTTATCTTCATGATTATGGTGTTCAAATTGCTTATTTTTCAAGTTTGCACTCCATTTTCTGCTATTGTCTAAACAGGGGAGAAAAAGGAGAAAAATCGAGTAAAAGAGAACATTGTATTTAAACTTAGAATAGAGCATAAATTTAGGAGGAGCATTGCTCCGAACATTTTAAAAATGTATTATAGACTTGCATTGATGGTTGTGTTGATATAATTTTATTTAAACTGCATTTGAATGCTTAACAGGTTGGTTTTTATTAGAAAAATAGATGAGACTCTGCCCAAACTTTTCTAAAAACCAACATTTAGTTTTTAAAACTATTTTTTCTCTCCTTAGTTTTGTCATCATCAAAAAAGGGGAGATTGTTGACCTGTATTTGATTTTAATAATGAAAAAACACTACTTTAATTGCACTAACTATTTTATCTAAGTGTTTAAGTGGTAAAAACATTCAGTATAGAAACAAGAAGCAAGAACTCAACACATTCAAACACCAAAAGAACACAGAAGATCTAGAATAGGCATTAAGGTAATTGAATCAGTCTGTAAATCTCTAAATACAATTACTTAGCTTGATTTATGGCTCAATTTACAGAAGACTTTGACAAAACTATAATACAAAAAGTTTCTAAGTCAAAATCTGTTTTAAAAACATGAAAACTGGGTTGAAGGACAACCCACTCGACTGGGTCTATATACTAGTCGATTTGGATATGGGACAGAAAGTTCTCAATCGACTGGTGCTGAGGAACCAGTCGAATGGTAACTATACCCAGCGGACTGGTCCTATGACCCGGTCGACTGGTACTTTCTCTAAGCTTAAAAGTGAAGATTTTTCACTTGACACAGTCGACTGGTATAAGGACCCGGTCGACTGGTAATTTGAAAAATATGATCGTTTGAGATGTATAACTTGAGCATTTAATACCCCAAACTTAACAAGTCAGTGTCAAACAACCATATTGATTTAAGGCTATATAAACCCACTTCAATGAGCATTTAAAATAAGAAGAAAACACATTCAATTCATAAGACAGCTTATTAATTCTCAAAAGCTTTGAAAAATTTATTGTTGAGCTATTCTTCAAGCTTGTTCTTGAAAGAGAGATATTGTTCATTTGTAAAAGCACTTATTGCTATCTCTTTACCATTTACTTTATAGCAAATTTCATTTATTGTAAAGGGAAAGAGTTGGTATTTAGGATTAAAAAAATTCATTGTAGCATCCGCGAGGAAGAGATCGGTTGTAAGGTTTGTTCAACACCCGTGAAGTTGCATAACTAAAGATTTTAGTGGATTTCTTCAAAGAGGTTTCTTAAGAGAGTGAATGTAGGGTCAAAAAATTTTCGATATTGTCGAACCACTATAAACGGAGTTTGCATATTCTGTTCTTTAAACTCCTTTACTTTCAAGCATATTATTTGATTGTGTGCTTTGTGTATTTAACTGTTTAAAAACCTGCAAGTTAATTAGAAAAAGTTTTTAAAACCCAATTCACCCCCCTCTTGGGTTTGAACCTCAATTGACAAAACCTCATGGGGTTGAGAATCAAAGTTGAACCCTGCATGTTTAGCTTGACAATCGTATTGGTCACCCATTCGTGCATGAACTAAATTTGTGTGTTGCTCTATATATGCTTAGCATGAGTTTCATTTCACTTGATCATTGGTTCATCTTTTGGATTTATTTATCTTCAATTTTGCATACATCCTAGACAATTGTGTTAGAAAGAACATGTTCGTGTATTCTAGATAGAAAAAACTTCATCTACTTTTGAGCCTTGAGCTTATGTGTGAGAGTCGTATGATAGTAGTGTTGTTAAGCATATAATTCTCTCTAGGTTGCATGCAGCATAACTCATTTTAGCATGTAAAATCCTTCATCCTTTAAAAAAAGTACAAAAAAATATCAAAATTTGAATGTCATTACTTTTCAAAGCATCAATGTCCTATATCTGTGTGTGAACATATTGCATCATGAAATTAATATCGGTACATTAACAGTCTAAACTTTTTCATTGCCATTGTTAAGGAAAAATCTTCTATCTCATGTAGAACCTATTCTTGAGCAAAAGTCCTATCATCCAGGTGAATATTTTGTGTTCTTCCAGCAAGAAGGGCATGCAAAGAAATGTTGTGATCGACTCTGTCACGAGATTCAATATTTTATTGATAGAAAATTCATTCATAAGCTAGTGGTCCCTACTTATTGTTGAAACATGTTTCTCCATGGTACACTAGTGAGAAATTGATGAAGAAATTTTGAGTTTAAAAAGAAAAAAACATGGGCTAGTTCAACCAACCATGGAATGTGTCATTTTTTTTTCTTCCTTTTATTTAACTCTAAGATCAAAGGTCTAGTCTGTCTTTTTTTTTGTGAATTTGCAATAAGTCATTTCGCTTTTTTATGTGGCGTTTCTTGAGTCAATTCTTTCATTTGGTGTGAAGTACTTCAAGTTTCATTTCAAGTCCATGTATGTACTTTTCTTATTTCTTCTTAATTAGATTTATTTTGCTCTTAATATTTTCATTGTATCACTTCTTGCGTTTAATTGATAAAATTGATGACTTGATCCAATTCACTTGAAACAATCCATATTTGTTTTATACTAAAGGTAATTCTTTGAGGAGCTAAATTGATCACTCTTACTCTACTCATATAAATGTATTCAAGGGGTCAAATATCTTGAATGTTATAATAGTAATATTTGCACTCCCCCAATGTTTTGAGCTACCATCAAGAAGCTTAGATTTCTAGATTTTCATGTGAATCAAATTTTGGGAGCCATAGTTTATACAAGTTATGCTTTGGAAAGACTAAATGATTAACATTGAAATGAAAAGATGACATTTTTCATGATATCCCTTTCAC
This sequence comes from Bretschneidera sinensis, assembly GCA_023935145.1. NCBI lineage: Eukaryota > Viridiplantae > Streptophyta > Magnoliopsida > Brassicales > Akaniaceae > Bretschneidera > Bretschneidera sinensis. Next base: position 73,994,177 of record CM043701.1, on the reverse strand, counting down.
TCTTCTACAAATATCCTTTTACAAACCTTTTGAGCTCATTGAACAATTTCTTTCTACACCTTATTTTAGGGATTATTCTTTCATTTTTTATATTGTTTGATAGACCGATAGAATCATTTGCCTCATTGTCACACTAGGGGAAATGCAGTATCTTATCATTCTTTGCATGATGGATAAATTTTCCTCACCCTTCACAAGGGACAACGAGTTCTCAACTCATCTTTGATTACTTAAGGAGGTGCTGGAAAAAAAAACAAACGAAAATGAAAAGAAAAAAATATGGTAAATAATGGTGGCGAAAAAAATGGTGAGAAAAACAAATAAAAAAAAGTTGAGATTGAAATCCATGTGAAGCAAAATTGAGAATGAGATGAAGAACATGGAAAAATTGAATCATTAGAAAAGAATAGAAATTAATCCTTGATAGTTAGGAATCCAACAACAATTTTCTTTGAGTCCTAAGGTATCCTCTCTTCCTCAACCTCATAACCCTTCGGCCCAATTACAACCTAAAGTAAGGTCCTCTTTGATCAATGAACATTGTTAAGCCCTACAAATCACTTACTTTTGGATAATGATTGAATGGTGTGTGGTTTCACCATTTCTTGCTAATACTTATAAATCCATTGATTGAAGGAGAGAAAAGAAGAGAAAATAAAAGAAGAAAAAAATATTTGCTTGGTTGAAAACCTGTAAGGGTGAACTAGGCAAAAGTTAAAGCCAAAAAAAAGAAAAATCAATCCATTGAAACTCGATGAAATGAACTACAAATGACTTGATTCATTCACAGTCTCCTCAAGAATCTCCTCTATCAAGCATACATTTCTCACTTCATCATATTCATGTGGTTACCTAGTGATATCAAAAATATTCAACTCCACTGTCATATTTCCGAAGGAGATCTTCATCACCCCTGTCTTACAATTTATCAGGCCGTTAGCCATGGCTAAGAATGGTCGCCCTAGAATAACCGGTATTTGAATCCCTACATTCTGAACCGGCTCTGTGTCAAGCACAATAAAATCCACGGGAAAATAGAACTTATCCACTTTTATCAAAACGTCCTCAACTATTCCCCGTGGTCTTTTCACTGACTTGTCAGCCAATTGAAGCGTAGTGGATGTGGGCTTCAATTCTCCTAACCCCAACTGCAAATAGACTGAGTAGGGTAGAAGATTCACACTCGCCCCTAGATCCAAGAGAGCTCTCTCAATATGGCTGACTCCTATCGTGCACGAGATGGTAAGACACCCCGGGTCCTTATACTTGATGGGTAGCTTGCACTGAAAGATTGAGCTGACCTACTCGGTCAAAAATGCCTTTTTCGGGACATTCGTCCTCCTTTTGATAGTGACCAAGTCTTTTAGAAACTTGGCATATGATGGCATTTGATGGATGGCATCCAAAAATGGGATATTGATTTGGACTTGCTTGAATACCTCCAGAATTTCCTCATACTTCCCTCATTTCTTTGGTGCCTGTAGTCTCTCGGGGTAAGGTGCTCTAGGTACAAATGACTTAGGAGGGTCCTTCTCAGTAGGTGTGGCTGTAGATGGCTCAGCATCTTTCTTCTCCGTGTTGCCACTTCCTTGCCCTTGCTGCATAGCAGGGCTCTCATCCACTCGATTGTCCATCTGTCTCCCAGACCTCAGTGTGACAATCGACTGTACTTGTTCCGCCCTGTGCGTAGGAGTTGATGAACTCTCAACCATATATTGTCATTTCGGGTTGGGCACGGGCTGACTGGGGAACTTCCCCTTCTCTCTCTCACCCAAGTGACTTACAATTTGCCCTATTTGATTCTCTAGCTTGGCAATTGTTTGGGTGTTTACCACTGTTGCACTCCTCACATCACTCATATTTTGGCTAGTCGTCTTCATGAACTCCTTAAGGGTGTCCTCTAGCGACTGTAAAACTGGCGCTGGTGTTTGAGTGGGTGCGTGGTAAGCAGGTGAAAGTGCTGGATGGGCAGAACGACCATGATTAGGAATTTGTGGGGCAAATCCGGAAGGATATTGATTTTGAGCATGATGAGGGGCTCCTCCGTGATTCATTGGTCGGCTCTGCCTCCATGAAAAATTTGGGTGGTTCCGCCACCCTAGATTGTACGTCTCGGAGTACGATCTATTTAACTGCCTTCAAAAGTCATTGAAAGCATTTACTTGCTCCATAAGATACTCGGCACAAGCCGGCATTGATGGGAAATTCTGTGCTAGATGCATGGGACTAGCACAGATGGAACAGCTTTCAACATTGAATGTGTTGGCAGTATTGATGGATTGGCTCACAGTGAGAGCGTCAATCTTCTTGGTGAGGGCATCTAACTTTATCCTCAATTCAGTGTCCTCCCTAAACTCATAGATGCCTCCCCTTTTAGGAGCACGAATGGACTTATCTCGATAGTTTGAAAAATCCCACTGCTGTGAGTTGTCGGACAACTTGTCCAACGCCATGTATGCTTCATCTCCTGTCAGACTCAAGAATGCCCCCCCATTCATAGACTCGATCATGCTACAGTTGGGTTAAGTCAACCCTTGGTAGAAGAATTGAACGAGTCTCCACTTCTCATATCCATGTGGAGGGCATCTGATCAGTAACTCTTTGAAGCGCTCCCAACTCTCAGAAAATTTTTCATCCTTATCCTGAGTGAAAGAGCTAATCTCCTTTCGGCACTCATTCACTCTAGACATTGGGAAAAACTTATGATAAAATTTGCTAAGCAGGTTTTCCCAAGATGTAATAGACCCGGGCGTGTTGGAATCCAACCACGCCCTAGCTCTATCGTGAAGAAAAAAAGGGAAGAGTCGAAGATAGACTGACTCTTCAGAGAAGTTTTGGAATTTGAATGTGGCACAAATGTCTTTGAACTTCTTCACATGGCTATAAGGATTTTCTAGATCTAAGCCATAGAATGAGGGTAAGAGTTGGATGACATGTGGCTTCAAGTCAAACTGGGTGGCATTGGTCAGTGGCAACACTATGCAAGAGGATGAGTTAGTCGCAACGGGTGCGAACAAGTCCCTAAGGGATGTAGTGGAGTCCATGTTCCAAGCTCTAGGTTGCTCTACATGTTCAGGATGATTTGCATTCATAAAATTCTCTGCCATCTCAACAGTCTCTCTCTCAACTAGCGCTCTTTTCTGTCTCCTAAGAGTTCTTTCTAAGTCGGGATCCAAATGTATCAAATCTAAGTCCAAGGATCTCCGACCAAGCATACACAAATAGAAAAAGCACTAAAGTAAACTAACCAGCAGAAACTTGCAGAATAAAATAAAATAACTGCACAAACAGCAAACACACTACTCACAAAATGAGCCAACAAAAAAAAATTTAAAATATATATATATTTTTTTTTTTAACTAACTAGTAGAAAAATAAAATTAATTCAGACCAAAAATTTTCACAAACCAAACAATTCCCCGGCAACGGCGCCAAAAACTTGTTGTGAGTTTTAAATTACTCGCAAGCGCACGAGTCGTTTGCAATATAGCGTTGTGCAAGTGCGAGGTCGAATCCACAGGGAATTGCGTTGTGAAAATATAAATTTAATCTAAACTAACTCTATCTTAACCTAGTTCCAAATTTTGAATGATATTGCAAAATAAATTAAAACTAAACTAAGTTGATTTAAAAACTAATAATTAAAAACACTAAGGTTTCCGAATCCACCCCACTAAAGTTAAGCATATATGTTCTAAAAATATAGCCTATCAAAACATTCCATGAATCCAACTATAAGACAAAAAACAAAGAATATCCCAACTAAACCAAAAGCATCCAATGTATCCGCTCTTAACAAATCACAAAGGAAATCTAATTTAATCGAAAAGCATTCAATGTATCCATCAGATGAAACACATGAAAGATTCGATGTGTGATATTGCCCGTGTGCGCTCGATCGCAGTGTGGTGCGATCGATCGCAGGTATGATCGATCGCATGTCTTGTGCGCATGATCTCATGTGCGCTCGATCACATGTCTACTACGATCGATCGCAGATGCATTGAACTTCAAATATTTCGATGTGGGATGTTGACCATGCGCTCGTTCCTAGGCAGGTGCGCTCGAGCGCAGGTGCGATCGATCGCACGAGATATGCAATATCTCGTGCGATCGATCGCAATATCTCCATAAGCTTCACATCTCCTGAAATGCTTCATTTTCTCCACAAACCTGTAAAAATACACAAAACATAAGAAAGACGTAAAATAAAGTGAAATACTACTAACTAAGAGCATAACAAATATAAGTTAAGGGTCTAAAATATGCAATATTTAAGACTCATCACAAAGCATCCTCACCCGAAGTTATTCTTTTGTCGTATAATTAAACAATGCTGTGTATGTTTTAAGTTGTAAACTTTTTGAAGGATTTGTCTCTTGAAACACCTTTTTTTTTTAAACCGAAGCCTTGTACTTGAATTTTGTTGTCTATGTATATCTAAAGTGTATGAATTATATCTTTGTCGTTATCAGATCTTGTTTATATTATTTAATTGTCCAAATGCTCAGTTCTAAAAAGTAAAGGTACCGTAATGGGTAGAGCCCACTCGGGACGGGTCGTTACAATGAGAGTATGAGATTAAGATGATTTCACACAAAATGTAAATACTTTGAGATGATGATGCTTATGAATGTTCCATTCTTGTGATGTGTATTGTATGAGATAAATTTCTATATTTTTAATGATTGTTTAAATGTTCAATTCCTTCTTGTGATAATCGTATTTTTCTTATGGTGGAAATTGAGGAAATAATTATAATGCATATATGAATCATAATCATATAAATTTTGGCTACAAAAAGAGACTTGATATTAAGGAAATGAAAATTATAAGGCGATTACTTCGAGTGATGTGAAAACTCGCTGATCATTTTAGCTCACCCCTTCCCTTTTTATCATTTCAGGAAAACTTCCAGAAGGTCTTGTTTCAAGTGAGGAGTTAGAAGAAGAAGGCATCGTTAGGTGGGTCCATGCATAGGGCATCCTCATTTTTTTTTGTTTTGTTTTAGGAGTATAATTATGGTATTTAAATGTTTCAGATATAACTCTCTATAAGGCTATGCCTTATGAGAACTCTTGACATTAAAGTGACGTATTATAAAGTGTTTGTGGATGTGGAAATACATATAAGTATATATTTGTGGTGTGGTAAAGTAAGATGTTTGTGCGCTTCAAATTTGTAGAATTTGCATGTTTGCACTACAGGTCAAGGTGCTTAGTACTCAAAAGTAATGATGTCGTTCCGAGTAGGGTCCATTCAGGATGGGTCGTTACATGAATTCTCTTGGCCTAGGGTTTCATAAACCCTAGTTTAAATTTTAGATTATGAATTTGCAATCCATAGAATTACAGATCAAATCTAAAAAATTCATAACAACAAAATTAAAACTCGTTACAATAATGCATATAATTGGCCTCAATACAACTGTAAGTCAATCGACATACATAACACAACGGAAATTATTTTTTTTCTTTCATGACAATAGACTTCCACCAAGAAACTCTCTATGAATATAATAGAACAAGAATAATAAGCATCATATAAAGTTAAGGTTTATACATTTGATTAATGGAGATTTGTTGGAACTTCAAATCGGGTTCACAAGCTGTTCAAGCGTCTGACCTTTAAGCGTATTTACACAAACAAAAAAGAACAAGGATGTCCAATTGAGGTATCTAAAAATCAAAATTGTTAGCTCAAGGTGTATTTTCAGTTTTCGTAGAGAGAGAGCTTAAGATCTGATTTTAAAACTCAAATTATCACCATTAAGTTTTCCATCAAATAGAAGCCCCTATTTATATAGAACTTTACTCTTGAGGGTTCCAAGATTTCTAGAATTGAAATTATACTCCTAATTTAATTTAATTTTTAGAATTCTCTCTATTGGACATCTAGTTTTTTTATTCTTGCAATTGCCCTATTTTGTTCACGCCTTAGGTTAAATATTGCACTAGTAGTAGGTCATAACATTTACGTGACAATTGGCCATCCAATTAATTAAAACTCATTTTAATTAAATTCAATTTAAAATCCCTTTCAATTCTCCCTTTAATGAGAATTAATGAATTACAATTAATTCTTAGGGCTTCTACAAATCATGAGTGACACAGTATATCATGATTACTCAGACAATATGAATTTTGTTTGAAATTTTTTTGTTGTAAGTTACCGTAAAATTCAATCCTTCCATCATGCAAATTAAATCTAAGGTATGAGATTATTGTCAAACCTTAATTTTTTAATCATTTTTAACTAGATCTCAAATTCATAACTTATATGGTGAAATTAGGGTATTGCATGATGGGTATTCTCTCTCTTTTACTGAGAGTGATGAATCCTCTATTTTACACTCAAATTCCTCCATGTATAAGTGATCATAACCAATTACGACCTTTATGTCGCCCATGATTAGAGCCACACTTAAGTAGTATCAAACCATGATGACCCATACACAAGGTATCTATTGTGCATCAAGTCCAAGGATCACTTGTACAACTGCAACATAAGAACTCCCATTGACAACCAATAAAATTTCTATTCAAGAGTTACTTAAGTCGATTAAGTTTGGTGTATCTGTTCTCTAACAAGCTTCTACATAACTTATTTTAGTGTCTTATACACTAGTGACTATGAGATCAACCACCCTTAACTCATTGAGGAAACATGATTTGCACTAATCTATTCGGATTCACTAATTCCCTTCTTAGTGATCCTATGATTAGAAACATTTAAGAATAAAGGTTAAAGAAATACATCTCATTAGCATGAACTCATCATGGTGCTTATTTTCATTACTTCTATTCTATGAGCTTTATCATGTAAACACATTTAATGGTTGAAATTAAAACATAATAATATAATTATTTCCATAATTAATAATATTGTGAATAAATAAATAAATAAAAACAAGTACAAATAATATGCCTAAAAATCAAATGCTATTGGCTTATAGGCACACTATTATCACGTGGCACAAGCCTCAAAGATACAAAACTTTTCTTGACAAGTTTCAATTTCCTATTTTGTAGTTTGTTATTCTTGTAATAGTATTAAAAGTATTCTTATATAAAGGGATCCTGAGAAGGTTTGAGATAGAACCATATGCCTAATATACATATTTAAGATGGTAGGTTTTATAACTAGTTTTAGGTTGAGAGCTTGAAGTGTATTAGGCTTTAGATGTAAGGTGTGTATTAGTTTAGTAATTATGCTCTTCCTAAAGTTGTGATTAAAGGATAATAAACTAATGTGTTTATTCATAGACATAAAGAAAGAGATTGTAGAACCAAACCCGAGCCGAGCAGACCCAAACCCAACTCGAGCAGACCCAAGCCCAACCCTAGCATAAAAAAACTTTAAAATAATCTGACTCATACCTGACCCCAAGTGAAACGAAACCCGAATCGACCATAATTAAAATGATCCAAACTCGACCCGAAATGACTTAAAACTTGAAACGATCTGAATTCAAAATGAACCGAAATGACTTGATCCTGAAATGACTAGAAACCTAAACCTTAAATGACCCGAAAAAAATTTGATAGGATTTTTTTAAAAGAAATTAAAAAAAGTGATATGCTTATTAAATTGAGGTGATATTTAACTAATTATCAAAATAAATGAATTATATCATAATTAATTATTTTAGAGGATATATAGTTTTGATATGTCTATATCTTTTTGAAAATTACAATTCAAGAAAATTGTGCATTTGAAAAACTTATCATTAGTATTCTTTATAATGTGTTATTTGAGTATTATTTTCATAGATCCCTGATTTTTCTTTTTCAATACTAACAATTAATCTCTATACACACACACACACGTCCATAAATACAAGTATTTGAGAAGATTACTTGATAAGCATTATTAACGTGACATGTGTCCATTTTTTTTTTTAATTTCAAACATTAAACTATGTAGTTTTGGTTTTATAATTAATTGGGATATAAAATTCAATCCATAAACTCTATAAATAAAATATTAAAGCCAAATAAAGTAGTATTGATTTTAGAATTAATTACGATATAAAGCCAAATCCATAAACTTTATAAAAGCTTAAAATTATACAACTAAATTAAATTAGATATAATGAATTTATTTTAATAAGAATTCAATATAAAAAACTATACAACTTAATATTTAAATAGAAAGCTAAAATTAGATATTAAATTAAATTAAATTATAAGATCACATCACAAAAAGGAGAAGAAATTGAGTTTATATGACTCTTTTTTTTCTAAATATTTTTTTTCAACACAACATAATTTTGGTATCTATAGTTGTGTAAGCTATATAAAACCCAATCTAGAAACCCTATAAAGATCTAAACTAATAAATTTAAGTTTATAAAATGCCTAAAATAAAGAATACAACAAAGTTAAATAGTAAGCTAAATTAAATTAGATATCTAAAAAAAATGAATTCATTAAACAATATTTCACCATAGAGGGTTTAATCATTGACCATTTATGTGTTTTTTATCTTTATATTTCTATTGATTGAAACCCAATTAGATATATTAGGTAATTATAAAATAATATTAGATGCTCTTTTGCATGGAATGCATGTGAGGGAGTATTCATATCATTTTTATTAAAAATTCAAATTGTAAAGTTTACAAAGGAAAAAATAAAATTTCAATCTATTGAATACCTAAATTAAATAATACAATCAATTAAAAAAATAAACTAATTGAATTTATAATAATGAGTAAAAAATGGATTTCTTTGACACAATTTTTATTTTTTAACTTAGGTAAATGTTGTGATATTTTATTAGAAAATCCAATATATAATAGTAATTTCAATAATTTTAATTTTTGAAATTGCATTATGAAAATGTAAAAGACGATAAAAATATTTTCTACCATATATATAAATTTTCTTCTATCTCAATATTTGGTTTTCTAAAAAAAAATTATTTTATATACTCATATGTTATATTGAGTAGATAAAAATATCTATATGGAATAATTTCTTTTATTAATTTTTCAAATTAATATTTTAGTTTTTTTATAATTATTTTGATATTTTCATGCACATGTTATATATATATATATATATATATATATATATATATATATATATATATATATTTTATTGTTATTCACATTTGATGTTAATTAGGTACATACAATTTTATCAATAAAAATAATAATTAACTTTTTAAAATTTAAATAAATAATATAAGAAAATTTTAATAACATAAACTGAATACATTTCATTGATATTTTAAACTCTAACTTTCAATAAATTATTTATAAATTTATAAAGCTCATATACCATTTTTTAAGACTAACATGACTCAATTTTCTATTAGTATAAATCATCTTCTATATACCCACAAATTCCTAAAATAATAAAATCAAATCTATGAATATTTATAATTAAAAAAATAAATATTATATGAACTTAAACTAGGTCTCCAACAAATTGAAAGTATCATTTTATATTTTAAAAGTAAATGAAAAGTAAAAAACAAATGGGCTCCTACTACAAGCTTTATTTTTTTTATATCTCATTTGATAGATTGAGATTTAGTATCATTATTTAATGATAAAATCCAACTTATAAACATTTTAAAAATAAAAATAAAATATATTTTCAATTTAATCAATAATATAATTAGCCAACCAAATTTTCAACAAAATGAAATATTGAGATTTTATTCAGAATACGTAGAAAGAAAAAAAAAATGAGATTCTGTCACAATTACTCATAAGTTTTAAATCATTGATGTATATATTTAAGATATATTTTATGCATTTTATTCTATTATTTCATATTTCTTACCCAAGTATAAGAGCTATGTACCAATAAGAAAAGTTATAAAAACAATGTGCTTATTTGAATTATAGTTTTTTTACAATAATAATATTATTTTATATGTTCTTTACAACAACTATGCATTGCATAGGTTACACAACTAGTATATATAAAATAGAGTCCTATATGCTTTGGTTGCCCACGTGTACTTGACACTTATTTCCTAATAACTCTTTACTTCTTTATGTCATTGAAATCGAATATGAATCTTTTCACAAACTCTTGGATGTTATTTTTGTCATTGTATAGCTAGACTTCAAACTTTTAAGCCATTTATGCCTCTTTATTATTTTGTTTGGTTAATTTAATTGTTGTTTAGACATCTTTATTATTTTGGTTTGATTAGTTATTGGCTGTTATGAAAAAAATCAATTATTTGCATTACTGTTTAATGTTGAATTTCACTTATTTATATCTCCTCGATTGCCAATGATGAATTTATATGTGAGTTACTAGTTTAACTGTCCCTTAACTCTTTTATTTGGTCTTTCTCTTTCTCCGTCTCTTCTTCTCCCACAATTACAATAATTTTAATTTTATATATGACTGTCTTATTTTCTTCTTACTGGTGAGTATGTTTCCTCTCTTACTCTACCTATAATCCATTTAAGTCATTTTAATTGTTGTTCTTTAACACAATTTCGCTTTATTTTGTTTCTAAAGAGATGATTACCATATTATATTAATTTCATTAAATTTAAATTGTGATATTGTATTTTCACACCTCTTATATTGATTTTAAGTTTGATTGTTTATGTAGTCAAACACTAATCCACCAATAATAGTGACAGTGCATGCGGAAATCATGAACAATATAACCTTCTTTTGGTATTGCTCTGTTGTCTCATTTTCTACACCAGCTAAAGAAACAAACTTAGTTCTCATGCTTAAGACTTTTCTATTCCTTTGATTCTCGACAGTGTTTTTAAAATTAACATCTTTTGGGTTATTTTTTGGAATGCATTGGGTTATTTATTTTATTTATTTAAGGAATTAAATAGCTTGCATTGTAGTACCATTTTAATTATTTTAGTTTGCAAGATTCTTTGTGAAATTTGAAAATTTTGATTCAAGCATGTACATAACGTCTTCCAATTCATTTAGGTAATATTGAATAGCTAGTGAGAGCAACATACTTCTCATTGTAGAAAGGAAAAATTTACACCAGTCATAAATTGCCATATCATACTTTAAAGTCCCCACAAACTTATTAAGTGACCAATTAAAATTGGTTTGGTGTCGCTAAATAGGACCACTCAAAGACTAATAAAGGGCTAATCATAAATTACTATGTGAAATTTAATGTTAAAGGTAAACCAATCATTTGTTGCCATGTGTCATAAATTTTAACCAATCAAATTCAACCATTTGTCCTTTAAGAACCCACATGTCAAATGGGCATATGGTCACTCTTCAGCCACTCTTTATAAATAGAGTGCTTAGAAGACTTTAGGGGGAGAAAATTCATTTGTAACAAAGTGTTGTTGAACTTCTGCAACAATGTGTTGTTGAACTCAAGTTCCAGGACTTCTACAAAGAAATTCTCAAGCAATCATCAATCTTCTGCAACTCAAACAAATCCATAATTGCCTTTGTGAAGACTTTGATGCTCTTTAACTAGCAAGTTTTCTATTGACTCAAATTGACTCCTCTCCTAAAACTGAGACACACCATCAATACGCTTCGAGCTTGATTGTCAAATTGAGAAACACTGAGTCTTTGATCACTTCTTCAACGATCTGTTTGTTGTTCCAACCTTTCGTTCGTGATCAAGTTTTTTCCCACGAAGATCGTTAACAACACAATCTCTACAACTACCCCAAATAATTGTTTTAGAGACCTACATACAACTTTTCTCAAGATCAAGTTAGTTTAGCCCTCGAGTAAAAGATTTCAAGGAGATTGAATAATAGGAATATACTAGTGTAGAATAGACAAACATAGATTACACCCCTTTTTATAAATCAATAAAAATTATTGTTTTGGCACGCAATTTTAACAATTTGATTTACAGGAATAAAATTTGTGTGAACAAATTTCTACCACACCTAGTGGGACCTCTCTACCTCTTATCTCTTTCACCTTCAACAAAATAAATTTTGTTATCAAAGTAACCAATTCTCATGGAATCAAAGACCAATCTCGCTACTTCAACAAAAAAAATTGCTTCTACTCTTTTGCATCTTGCAATAACCCGATCGGGATATGAAAGCCCAACTGCTCACGGTAGAACTCAAGCTCTTTCCATGTTGGATGCTCCACAAGTTTTTTCCACCCAAGACATCTAAAAAACTACACCATCTATCCCGTTAGATATGTCAGTGGGTGGTCAACTTCACCAGCAAAATTCTTCACTGAACTATATTACATGTTAGTGGGAAAATCCCTATGCTCTGCTTCTCCAGATTGTCTAAGTATGGCCTCTTACTTTATGTATACTCTTAAGAGTCCAAGATCTGAGACTATCGCTATGAATGATCACTTGACCCATTCTCCATCTGAAGTTATGTCCGTCATGGTGACCAACATTGTTACACTATAAGAGAGATTTATTGAGTTGAAAAACAGGTTAGCAGCTTTTACCAAGTCAATCAAGGAGAAAGATCAAGAAATTATGTTTGTCAAAAGTAAGTTGGGGGCATTAGATGGTGTTGGTTCATTTTAGAGCCCATCACATCAACTGCCTTTCACTCAAAATAACGGCGTTAAAGATGCTTCCAATAAGTTATAAGGAGTGTAAGACCCAAATTATGCTTCTTCTACCTTCGCAACTTCAGTGGCTTCATTATCAATCCAACAACTACAAGACATGAATATGTAGATACCTCATTTTGTGCTCATTTAATTGAAAAGTATTCTTCTTCTTGAATCTCAATGAAAACAACTAAGAAACATATGATCGAGACACTAAAAGTGATTTTTGATAAGAAATTTACATAATTATAGCTACAAACACATGTCAAACTTAATAAAAATAAATAAAATCTGGAAACAACAGTATGCTTTAAGCATGTAGAAAGAACAAAGAATAAGGGCAAGCAAAACTAAGCATCTACGCAACTTTAGAGTTGCGTAGACCATCCTTTCCCATATCTAGATATGCATAGGGAAGAATAGACCTCAAATTAAAATTCTAGGTTGATAGACAATATATCACCTCAAAAAGACACAACTAAAACAGTTTTGCAACTGGAGAATGATTGAAGCTTGCATATATCTAGATATGCACATGTTACAGATAAGTTCAAATGTGTGGATAAATTTTTGACCAGTCTTATTTTATCCTTTAAACTCTATGGATCAACTCAGAGTGATTAGATTAGCTCCAGAGAATTTCATTTTCATCTACACACCTAGAGACCTATCTATAGTTAACTCAATCACTTTAGCACTATAAATAAGACCCTTTGGGTCATCATTTGACACAGAAAATCATGGTGAGAAATAGGGGAAAGGCTGAGCTAAAACTTAGTTTCATCATTTTCTCTATAAAAATATTGTGAGTGCATAAGCTTATAGGTCATTGAGTGAAATTCTAAACACGAGTGTGGAATTGATCTTGGGTTTAATTAAATGCAAAGAAAAAACTTGAGAGAGGATCTCAATCATTTTCACCATCATCGTGCTAAGCCATAATTAAAGAAAGAAATTTATGAAATCATCTTTGTGGGATACAAGATAGTACCTTGAGATCACAACTCAAAACCGTGATACGAGTATGTTGTAAGAGAAAAATTGAAGGGACAATCTAAAGAGGCATAATTTCTCCTCAATAGAGTATCCAATAGGTTGCCAAGACACGTGCCAACTATAGACTTTCATTGAGAAGTCGCCACTTGGTTTTTAAGGACCAAGAAACCTATAGCCATTGGTTAGTTGAGGGTTGATATTCATGGGTTTGGAGATTGGGTACGCGGTGAGAAAATCACCACCAACACCTAGATCTTGAGGGGCCTAGCTCTTACTCTTGGATATCAATTGGATTTATTTGATGTTGGTTAATTATTAACTTGATTGATTTTCTTAATTTTAGTGATCAAGAAAGCATACAATGAATATGGAGGCACACAAAAGAGATGATCATAAAATGATAATAAAATCTATTCAAAACAGTTAAAAGTGCTAGAAAACTAAATGCGATTACATTTTATGGAATCAAAAAGTTCTTAACCACGATTTACATAACCAAAATTTAAAGAAAGCGATAAAGAAAAGAAATACAGCATCTCCTAGATGTTACATCCCAAAACAGTTTATATCAAAGTGATAAATAAAATAAAGCATGCATGAGTGCATAAAAATAAACCATTCATCCATAACAAGTATAAAATAGGTAAAATAAGTCCATTCATTCATCTATGACCAATAAATAAATAAGTACAACAACTATTCTCATCAATAATAAATGCAAAATCATCCAATCTCATCAATTTATCCAAGCAAGATCACTCTTAATTCCAATATGCAAGTATAGACATGTTATCAATCAAGTTTCAAGCATAAAAAAGAAAGCTATGTGTGTCATTATAGGGAAGCAACTTTAGCATGAATTATCAACATAAAACAATAGCTTATTTTAATCAAATCAACCAGGGAATAAAGGATAAGCAAGTGAAGAGCATGTGGAAGCATATAATCACCAAAGAGAGTTTAATCTAAGCCTAAATACCAAAATTTCATGAAAACATGGATAAAAGATAAAAAAAACAGTCACTTTAACATGATGAAATCATTATACTTGAATGATTCGAGACTTGTCAATCACACGAATTATAAACAGAAAGAAAAGAATACAAGATTTACCCAGGTTCACCCTAAAATAGGGCTACGTCCTGCCAGAAGTTTCTTATTATCAACCTCATAAATATTTCATTACAATGTATGCTCAGTACATAAAGAGTATTTATAAGTAACTTAAGATGTCCTAATTAGGGTATAATTAAGATTTTCGCCATGTTGCAGAACTACGGCTACTCATGGGCCCAAGCCCAAACCGCCAAGCAAAAAAGAGACCCAAGCTCTGCCCCCTAACCCTCGCCCGCTCTCCGGGGAGCAGGCTCCCCGTGTTCGTACAGGGTTCTACAGATTTGGTCCCGTGAAGTATGCACTAACTCTAACAATGCTAACCAGAAACAACATGATAATGATTATAGAATAAATCAAAGCAAAGAGCATGTGAAGCACATATTCAAGCATAGACTTAGATTAAATAAAGGAATAATTTTAATGCTTGCTAACCCTAAATCATACAATCATATAGTTTCTATATGTCATGTGAATCATTTAAAACATGTTAAAAGTCATGCAAACATATAAATAAATCAAAGAGAAGAAATAAGAAAATGAAACAAATAAAAAAGATGAAAACTAAGTCTGGTTGCCACTTTGAAGTGGTGGCTAGAAGGTGGCGTAATGGGATTATCTTGTGGTTTTTGATTCTAAAACTCAATTAAAAAAGTTTTAAATTAAAAGAACATTCAAACAAGATTGAACAATCACATATGGATATATTTACAAAATTCTAAATATGAATTAAAGCAAGATGCAATCATATCTAAACAAACCAGTAAACAAAATATCAAAGAGAAATATACAAGTGAGTGTACTTGAGTTTACACCTTAATCGCGAGTAAAACTCTTGTAAAGATTAACAAATTTCTTCCTTGATTATTCCTTAAGTAGATTTGAAAAAATTTATGAGGTAAAAGACTCTTTTACTTCCTTGGAACTGGTTGATTTTCTCCTTGTAAGCTCTCAAGAAGATGTCGTTGCAATGCTCTTGATCGGTGAATAAATCAGGTGTTGTTTATCTCTTACCGTCATCAAAGGATTAATTAAACAAAAAATAAGACTCTTTTAGTAAAGGATATTGAGTGGGTTAGTGTTTTTTTATGTTAGATGTGTGTTTGGAGGCTAGGGCTTATGTTTTGTTGAGGATGAAGTCAAAAATCTGAAAAATTGGTTATTTGGTGGCTAAGGTTATATGTGGAGATCAAAAGAGCTTGAAAGGATCCTCTCTATGTATGCTAAGAAGGATATTTATAAGGGTTATGAGGTCCAATTAGGGTTAGGAATAAACTCTAGCCTTCCTAGAGAGAATAAGCAAGTATTTAATGACTTTCAAAATTTGATTCCCACACTAATTAAGAAAAGAGCCAACTTTTGGGCCTTGACTTTGAATGGGCCGTTCTCACTCATACAAATGAGTTTGGGTGCGTCCTTGGATTTTAAATAACCCCCAAAAAGTCTTATTTTAAGTGTAAGTGGTAGAACACATAAATTCAACACAGATTTTAAATAATACTTGAAATACATAAACTAGTCAGGTTTGGAGCTATTTTGGAGTTGTTTCGGTAAAAAATTAATATCTCACTAATCTCTAATCGGATCAAGGATTATAATATATGATTGGAAAGATAATTAAAATTTATATTGATTTGAGAATCTAAGGTTCTTAACTTGTGGTTATAAAATTTATTAAGCTCAAAAGTCAGGTTATCAAAACAATGAAAATGGGTGTTTTGGGAAAAGTCATCTTTTGTGGATTAGGAATTATCTTATTCTCTTGTATCAATCAAATCTTTACATAGCAAGCAACCGAAATCAAAGAGGAATGAATTTAAATCTCACACAAAAACTTATCTCCTTAGTTGTTTTAATAGAGTCCCAAAAATATAGATTATCATTTATCAAATGGTACAAAATTGGGTATCTACAATATCCCCTCTTTGGAGACATGCATAATAGATGCATACGACTTAAAAGCCTTAAAGACAATGATTTTACCATTTGATATATGATACTCAAAGATATACAATAAAGTGAACAAGTAAGCAATCAGATATGCACAAATGGTCACACTTAAGGGTTTGAGTTGTCTACGTACCCATTAAGGATCAAACTAAGCGTAGTTCAACAAACATAGGGAATAACAAAATTTTTTGAATTGAGTTGCAACCTCACTTTGTACTTATCAAATTAAAGCTTTGTGAACCTGATTGGGTGATAAGTTCACTTCACCTCATAAATGATGATGAACAATTGGAATTTGATAAAATTTTGAGGAGTTTTGGAGTTTATCTTACTAAAACAAGTTTGAAGGAGATTTTTTATTATGTGTTACAAAAATAAGTTTGAATGAGATTAAAAGAGTTTTGGAGGTTGTGTTACCAAAATTGGATTGAAGAAAGTTTTAATTTTGAAGAATTTTGATTTTTTAGAGGTTTGAGGGGAATTTTGTAGATTGAAAGGAAATTTTTTTCTTTGAAATTTGAGTATAGTTTCATCACTTCACAAAGAAGCAATCTTGCATGATGGCAAATGGTTCATCACTTCATAAAGAACCAATCTTGCATGAAGTCAAAGTGTTCTTCACTTCATAAAGGATCAATCTTGTATAAAAGCAAATGATTCATCACTTCATAAAGAAGCAGTCTTGCACGAAGCAAAAGGGCTCATCACTTTATATAGAAGCAATCTTGTACGAAGACAAAGGATTCATCATTTCATAAAGAAGAAATCTTACACGAGGGCAAAGGATTCATCACTTCATAAAAAATAATTTTTGATCAAAGGAAAAGGTTTAATCACTTCATAAAGAAGCAATCTTGCATGAGGTAAAAAGTTCATCACTTCATAAAGAAATAATCTTGCACAAAGGCAAAGGTTTTTGCACCACTTCACAAAGAAGTAATCCTGCAAAATGGATATAGAGGAAGTCGAGTAGTTAGATATAGGTTCAGTGGTTTGATCAAGTGTTT
This sequence comes from Bretschneidera sinensis, assembly GCA_023935145.1. Lineage (NCBI taxonomy): Eukaryota > Viridiplantae > Streptophyta > Magnoliopsida > Brassicales > Akaniaceae > Bretschneidera > Bretschneidera sinensis. The sequence goes on along the minus strand of CM043701.1, from coordinate 73,976,587 downwards.
GTATAATTTCATTTATTGGGAAAGTGAGAATTTGTTGGTTGTGACGATTTGAGAACTTTGTTCGAGAGGATTATTGTTTTTGTTTTGCAATCATGGAAATTTAGTTTATACAAGTTGGTTCATCAAGTAAACAAATATTTGGAAACTTCTAATCAAGCAATTCAGTCATTTGAACACCTCATGCAATCATTTATCAAGTGAGAAGCCTTTGTAGTTAAGAAGTTTTGAGCAATCAAGAAATTTAGTCAAAGAAGTAGTTTTGCAACTAAGCAATCAATCATCATGCAAACAATTTGATAGTTCAATCAGTTGAGTTGACTCAATAGATTATCATCTCATTATATGTGAATTCTTAAGCAACATAAGTAATCAAGAAATTAAATCAAGTGATTTAATCAAAGAAACGAAATTCACCTTGAAATTTTTTGATCAATTTTCAAATGCTCATGCAAAGACATTTATCAACTCAATGTCAAAAATGCAAACAATTCAAAACATTCATTTCATCATGCTCTTAGTTATGAGTGTATTAATGCTTAAGTATGTTCCTAGGATTAGCTAATATGAATACATATGCCCCTAATTATAATGCAAATAAAGTGAAATGCAAGATATGATCATGCAATGGATGCCCCGAGACAAAAGGTAGATTGATTTATCATGGTTCTCAATAATTTCACTTAAAAACCAAGTTCTTAGTTATGAACACAAAGTTTTTGAGAAAATTCTCAAGTGATTTTTCAATGTTATCACTAGGACATGTTTAAAGCATTAGAACACACAATAATCACATTAAGATAGGTGGAAAAGAAAGTGCGAGAGTATGTATGATGATTACCATAGACTTTAATTATGTGGATAACTAAGAATGTGGTAATGCAATGAAACATAAATGAGATATATAAGAGTGAATGCAAAATGCATGGTGAAAAACAAGAATTTAATTTTGAATGTCATGAATTTTCAAAATTTGATAAGTTTATCACAAACTTGGTGGTTTTCTGCTTTCTAAATTCATCCAAATTTTTGAAGAAAACAATCGTTTATTAAAGACCACTTTTTTGTTGATAGAAAAATCTCTTAAGCTATTATGAGGCAACTTAGAAAACAACTTTGGATTAAGACTCTAAACACGACTAGACCAAAAATTTGTGGACAACACAATATAAGTGAAGCAGTTTGATGCAAAGGAAAACATGAGCGAAAACATGATACACATAAAAGACTCGATTGCCCCTTGCATGACAAAAAATTTCAATTTTAAAAAGACAAGACCCATTATGATGAAACCAACAATATCAATCTCGTACAAAAAATAATTATTCAAAGTGCCTTGTTGATTGACTCTCATTTTCTTCAAACACATTGTACTCTCATGGTAGATCTTTGAATTTATTTTGAATTAAGCTATTACCAGATAATCTTAAGTATAAGTTCCTAGGTTCAGTCGATAGTTTGCCTGTGATTATACCTTCAGATTTGGGTGATGCTCTAGAGGAGAAATTATTGGACGTCTTAAGAGAGCATAAGAAAGCTATAGGCTGGACCATTGAGGATGTCAAGGGGATCAGCCCCTCGGTGGTGACGTACAGGATACATTTGGAGGAGGATGTTGAGCCATCGAGGGAGCCACAAAGAAGGCTCAACCCTACTATGCAAGAGGATGTGAGGGCAGAAGATATTAAGCTATTAGAGGCAGGGATCATTTATCTCATCTCTGATAGCAAGTGGGTGAGCCAGATTCATGTTGTGCCCAAACGTGCTGAATTAACGGTAGTGCAGCATAAGGACGACGAGTTGGTTCCAACTCGTGTTCAGTCAATTTGGAGAGTGTGTATCAACTACCGTAAATTGAATGCTGCCACTAGGCCTGATCATTTTTCATTCTCATTTATTGATCAGATGGCGGAGTGTTTCGTTGGGCACGATTACTAATGTTGGGTCTGGCTGAAGACGTTAAACTTAGCGCTCATGGGAGGCACCCCACAGCTTATCGTTTCTGTTTATTTATTATTTCGCATTTTTATGATTAATGTTTGTTTCCAGTATTTTTTGTTTTTCAGTTTTTATTTTTCAGGGACAATGCGTACTTCAGTTCAAGTTTGGGGTTATGCTATGAGCCAACCAGTCCAGATAGTTCTCCATATCTCATTTCAGCTCTTTCCATATTAGTCACACATTGGGGTCAATGTATAATTTAAGTTTGGGGGTATGGGAGACACATCACACACTTTGTTCTAATTTTTTGTCTTTTCGTCGTAGAGATAAATGCATGCTCATGTTATCGTGAAATTTTGGTTGATCTAAACATTTTCTGTGATGTGATGTCATTGGTGAGCTTAACATTTTGAACACATGATCTGGTGATAAATTTTTAAAATTTAATTACTTACTTTAGGCATTTTGAGAATTCACATGTTTGATCTAATCTAACACGAGCACATTAGCACAAATTATGTGAGGTATGACACGTGATTTTAATGTGTATTTTTCTTTATCTTAACTGAAACTGGATGACTTGTTGGATGAACTCTTGGGCATAGAAAAGCATAATAAAAAAAATTAAAATAAAAAAATAAAAAATTTCATTATCAATAAACTTTCCGCTGAGTAACTAGACCTCTTGCCTCAGTTAGCAGTGAGTGTTCACGTCAAAAGGTGGAATTTTGTTTGGTAGTATTAAGGCTGGTTTAATTTCGTAGTCTTTTTGACTCGAGTTAGTAAGTCCTTTAGGGTGTCTTTACACCTAATGCCCTAAAACCATCTGGTTTGGGAGTCATTGACTCAACACTCGCTACATGGGTCAATTAGAAAGCTTAATGGAACTAAACATAGCCGTGCCTTATTATTGTTAAAAAAAATAAATAAATAAATAAATAAAAAGAAAAGAGAATAAAATAAAAACTAAGCCTTTTCATTCATTTTTTATGGGAAATTCGGTGAATCTTGAGACATGAAGACCTTACACATTAGAGTTACTTGGAAGCTTCATTTTTATATGCTAATTCACCTTACACTAATTCAAGCTTGTGATGCCTTATCCTGCCTTTTGTAAGTAATTAGATTTTAACATTTCTATTCATTGCGAAGATGGGTTTACCTTTTTAAGCTTGCTTATGAATGAATATCATGGTGATGTGTGCTCCTTAAATTTTTGGATACCATGAGTGATGACTTTATCTTTATGATCTTTGTTTTTCGTTGAGTCTTTTATTTTGTTTTGCTAAGGGACTAGCAAAATATAAGTTTGGGGGTATTTGATGAGTCTTAAATATTGCATATTTTAGACCCTTAACTTATATTTGTTATGCTCTTACTTAGTAGTATTTCACTTTATTTTACGTCTTTCTTGTGTTTTGTGTATTTTTACAGGTTTGTGGAGAAAATGAAGCATTTCAGGAGATGTGAAGCTTCTGGAGACATTGCGATCGATCGCACGAGATATGCGATCGAGTGCACCTGCCTACGAACGAGCGCATTGTCAACATCCCACATTGAAATATTAGAAGTTCAGTGCATCTGCGATCGATCGTAGCAGACATGCGATCGAGCGCACATGAGATCGTGCGCACAAGACATGCGATCGATCATACCTGCGATCGATCGCACCACACTGCGATCGAGCGCACACGGGCAGTATCCCACATCGAATATGCAACCTATATTGCTCCGGGTCTTCCCCTATATAAACACCATCTGGCTTCATCATTTAGTGTACAATTTTTGAGCCACTTTGGTGTTTACCGGTGGACGTCCCCCAGCATTCTGGTGGATCCCAAAGGCATTGCTACCACGAGGGGAAGCGACGCCCTTCAGCGAGTGGAATTTCTCCCATGTAAAGTTGTTTTTTTATTTCTTTATATTCAGTTGTTTTAGTTTAAATGTTTAGCACTTTTTATTACAGTTTTATAATTATGAATGGCTAGACTCTTCAGCTAAGGTTGAAGATGAAGCCCCGCCGTTGTTTGGCGTAGTAGTGAAGATTTGCTTGTACAAATCTGGCAATTTTTAGTATAAATGTTCTGTCAATTATTTGAGTTAATCTTATAATTGATTGAGTTTAAATTGTCTGTTGGATATTTCATGTGTTTCATCTGATGGATACATTGAATGCTTTTCGATTAAATTGGATTTCCTTTGTGATTTGTTAAGAGCGGATACATTGGATGCTTTTGGTTTAGTTGGGATATTCTTTGTTTTTTGTCTTATAGTTGGATTCATGGAATATTTTGATAGGCTATATTTTTAGAACATATATGCTTAACTTTGGTGGGGTTGATTCGGAAACCTTAGTGTTTTTAATTATTAGTTTTTAAATCAACTTAGTTTAGTTTTAATTTATTTTGCAATATCATTCAAAATTTGGAACTAGGTTAAGATAGAGTTAGTTTAGATTAAATTTATATTTTCACAATGCAATTCCCTGTGGATTCGACCTCGCACTTGCACAATGCTATATTGCAAACGACTCGTGCGCTTGCGAGTAATTTAAAACTCACAACACTTTGCACGTGGACCCACCTAAAGACTTCTTCTTCTTCATCGCTTTTTCAGTTATGATCCGAGATCTTTAGAAAAACTTTCCTAAAATATTAAAAAGAGAGGGGGTGAGCGAAAAACCCAGCTAGTAATCATATTTCTCGGAGTAGCCGAAATCCAATTATTTAATCCCTTACGGGTTTAGTTTAGTTCATGATGCAAATTCTACATAATTTTTTCTTACTACGAATATAAGTAAATTATAAGTCTTATTAGCTCTCAATCATACAACTTATTGGTATACTAGAAGACTTTAATAGATTTTATTTTCAGTATGATAATAATTCTCTTTTTAACTCAATACAAATCATGTGTCTTCATTGGACAAATCAACCCATCAATTCTTCAATAACCAAACATATCATTTATTAATCACTTCAAGGTCCTTACCCCTTCATTGGGCTAATCATAAACAATGGGAACGTCTCCCATCATAAATAATTTGAATCCCCTCCCTACCCCTTACTAGGCTGGGTCCTTGCTTCTCAACAACTAGGATCCCCTCCTTACCCTTTATCGAGCAAAGTCCTATCATTTAAACAACTAAGATCCCCTCCCTACCCCTTATCGGACGGAGTCCCAACATTTACATGATTAGTCTATTCATTCCACACTATCACAATATCAACAAGAATTCATAACATGTGTAATACTTTCACAACATTATAATTTCTCAAGTATAAGTTAAATAAATCATTCACATCACAACATCTTTCAAACATATAGATTTCAACATAAAAATCTTGTTTATATACAATTCTTACTCTTTTAATCTTTTATCTATAATATATATATACACACACACACACACACACACACTTAAATCCTTACATTCATATATATTTTAAGCTTTTAACTTCATTTATTAGATCCTCATGTTTACTAGGAGTAAGTTGAAACTCACCTTGGAGAAATCAACCATGGAGATATTTTCAAATACACATCAAATTTTTAAGTCAAGGAATCAAGATCGTCAGTTTATTTAATCTAAGTATCCCTAACGACTTATGATTTGAATGAAATGGGAGAAATTGGTGTAAAAATATGAAAATAGGGTTGCACAATCGACTGTCCTACTTCTACAGTCGATTGTGAAACTCCCAGTAGGCTTTCACAGTCGATAGTCTAAGTTCACAGTCAATTGTGGGCTTTTAGGGAGAAAAGCATAGTCGACTATAGGTTAAAGTTCACAGTCAATTGTGGGCTTTTAGGGAGAAAAGCATAGTCGACTATCTAAACCTATAGTCGATGGTGTTAAGGTCCTGAAGTCTCTATCTCTTGCACAGTCGACTGTGCAATCGCAACAAGTGACTATCCTAAGACCTGAAACTCAGAAAACGCCCGAAAGTCACACTTTTTCCTTTCAAAAATCTTTCAATCCTTTAAGAAACTCAATAACCTTTCAAAATTAAACTTTCCTTAAGCTTTAAGTTGAAATTTTACATTACCCATAGCAAAAATCTCAAGTTAAACTCCTCAAATCATCAAAGCTAACCCAAAACCCATTTTTGAAACCTAAACTTGTTTTCTCTTCTAACTTTTCACAAGAAGTTTCAAATTCATGAATTTGTACAAGAACTTCACATAACTAACTCATAAGAACAAGAAAAGATAGAGAGAAGAATTCATATTGAAGATTCTCACCTCAAAACTTCCACCACAACTCAAGAGAAAAAGAAAAAGAGAATACTAGAGTGTTCTAGAAAGGAAAAGAATAGAATAGGGCTGAAAAATGAGGGAATCTCTTTCTCCCTCTCATTTTTATACTACCACTTAAATAAAAGTGGGTAAGTTACATCCTTACCCTTGTAATTTTAAAACATTTTAATTTAACCCCAAGGTTATCATTCTTCTTATAAAGTCTCACTGCAAGAATAATACCACACACCAATACTATGCATAAATAATAAAACATACTAGTATATGGCAAAAATTTTAATTTACCAAACTGAAAATTATAAACAAGCACCAGAAGATAATAAGAGAAAGGATCAGGCTCTACTCTCATTAAATATATCCTCACTTATGCACTCCACTCGTTCTACATAATCTTTAAGAAATCACATCTGAAAATGCATTCACAACACAACAATTTCTCAAGTATAATTTATCAAATCAATCGTATTACAACATTTCTTCAAAAAAATACATCAATGTATTTATACATATACTTATTTCTTATAATTTTATTCACAATTTTCATATAATTACATTTCCATAATCATTATGTTTTTGTACGTTTTTAACCTTTCGTTTTCTTATTAATTCACCATGTTTACTAAGAGTAAGGTGAAACTCATATTTATCGCACTAATTGCTATTCTCAGATTACTTCGTTGCCATTGGTACAATCTTTAATCACACCTAAAGAATATAATTTAACACATCAAACTAAGATACACACATAGATAACACCTACTCAAGCAACGAAACTACATGCATAATGCAAAACCAAGAGTTATCTCATAAGTTTTCTCTCTCTTTTTGTCTATCTATTGTCATTAATCTTGTTTTTAATGTTAAATGTGATAGAAAAGAATCTTATTACGATCACTAAGTTCATGTTTTTATTATGTAATCGTATTTGGTTGTTTTAGGAGGACTTAAAATTCAATAGGGCAAATGAAATTTTGTGTAAATTTGGAAACAAGGTTTGATGCAGTCGACTATCATGTGATATAGTCGATTGTATTAGGTCCATAAGGTTCATTCAATCGATAGAATCAGGTCTTCAATTAACTAGATTCAGATCCAAAAGTTTCTTTCCTAAATACAATCGACTGGACACCCGATCCAATCGACTAGAAACTCGTTTCTAGCATAGCCCTTCACGAAAAAAGTTTATTTTTCCTCCCAAAACCTACTTGGTTCTCATGAAACTTTAATCCCTTCAAAACACAAGTTCCTTGACGTTTAAGAACAAGAACTTAACACTAACCATGACAACAAGTGAACTTAAAAACCCCAAATCAACAATTTAACAAAAAAAACTCATTTTCTTTCTTGACACAAATTGTTTTTTCAAAATTCTCTTAAGTAACTTCAAACTTTGAGATTTTTAAACCTAAACCTTCAATTGTTAAACTTACTAGGAGATGGAAATGGTAGAAATGGGAATCTTACTTTGAGACTTTAAGAAATCTTAGCTCCCAACACTCCAAAGAAGAAGAAAAATAAGGGAGAACTAGAATAGAATTTTCTGGAGACTTGGAGAGGAGACCTGAAAATGATGTCTCTCTCACCCTATTTATACTTCTTAAAAGAATAAAATTTCACCATTGCCCCTCTCTTATATTTTAAATTACAATTTCTATCCTCCCGATTGCATTTCCATGGAAATTTTAAATTAAGTCTCAAAGGTTTTTTTTTTTCTTTTCACAAGTGTTTGTTTAAAAAAAAATCATGCTTAATTTTTATGCTCCCAATTACCTTGTTTCCATACCTTCCTATATATAATGGCTCATGAACATATCTATCATGAAAGATTTTTAATTTACTCAAATGTTGTACGTATACAATTATGTAGAGAATATTAAAAGAGAAGATCGGACTCTATAATTCTTCCCTAACCTGAGTCCGTGAATAATTGAGGATATTGTTTCTTCATATCTGTTTCACTTTCCCAAGTAGCCTCTTCAACCCCTCTATTCCTTACAAAGTACCTTTAACAAAGGAATGATCTTGCTCCACAAAGTTTCTCTCTAGTGTCTAAAATTTTTATTGGCATTTCCACATAAGAAAGGTCCTTTAGGACCTCCACAGGTTTAGATGGAATAGCATGCGACTCATCAGAAATGTACTTACGCAAGTGTGACACATGGAAAACATAATGAAATTGTGTAAGCTCTGGAGGTAAAGCTAGTTGATAAGCTATAGGTCCAACACTCTCAATAATCTCATACAATCCGATATAACGATGACTCAATTTCCCTTTTCACCCAAACCTCAATACTCCCTTTCATGGAGAAATTTTATGAGGTACTCGATCACCCACCTGAAACTCAAGTGGTCTTCTCATCTTGTCAGCATTACTCTTTTGCCTACTTTGTGTTGTTTTCAAATGTTCCCATATCTGTTTGATCCTTTCTATGGTTAGTTCTACTAAATTCGGGCCTAAGACTTTTCTTTCCCCTACTTCCTCCTAACATACTAGAGTTATACACCATCTACCATATAATGCCTCAAAAGGAGTCATTCCAATACTGGCTTGAAAGTTATTTTTTTAATCAAACTCCATAACGGGTGAGTATGCATCCCAACTACCTGAAAAAATCATTACGCAAGCTTGCAACATATTCTCCAATGTCTGAATAGTCCGTTTTGACCGACCATCTGTCAGAGGGTAAAAAGCAGTGCTAAAATGTAGCTAAGTACCCATGGCTTGTTGGAACCCTTTCCAAAACCAAAAAGTAAACCAAGCATCATAATCTGACACAATACTTAATGGTACTCCATGTAGTTTCACTATCTCTGCTAAATAAAGTTATGCTAATCTTTCAGGAGACCAAGTAACCCGAATAGGAAGAAAATGTGTAGATTTTGACAACCGATCAACTATGACCCAAATAGCATCAAAGTCTCTCTAGGAGCGAGGAAGTCTCATAATTAAATCCAGGTTACTCTTTCTTAAGGCCATTCTGGTATAGGTAGAGGTTGTAACAAACCCGTCAGATGTTTATGTTCTATCTTTACCTATTGACACACTAAACAACGAGACACATACTCTGCTACATCCTTCTTTAAACCTGACCACAAATAGTTCTACTTAAGTCCCCTGTACATTTTGTTGCTCCTTGAATGCATGGAATAGATAGTATCATGTGCCTCCTTTAAAATCTCTTTCCTCAACTTCACTTCATTTGGTACACAAATTCGGTTTCCAAACATTAGTATGCCATCTTCTCTTACTAAGAAATATGCTCACTTATTATCCAACACTTCATTCTTTATTATCATCAATGTCTCATCTCTACTCTATGCATCTAAAAGACGATTAATCACAGATGATTTCACTACCATATTAGCTATTAAGCCTTTATTAACACTTACATTAAGCTTCACCTTCAAACTCCTCAACTCTTTTATCAACCCTAAACAATAAGTCTCTAAAGTTGCTAATATACTACTAGACTTCCAACTCAAGGCATCAACCACCACATTAGCCTTCCTATGATGATAATGAATGGTACAATCATAGTCACTAATCAGCTATATACATCGTCTCTATCTCAAATTTAACTCTTTCTGGGTGGCTAGATACTTAAGACTCTTGTGATCTATAAATATTTCACAACTAGCCCCACATAAATGATGTCTCAAAATTTTTAACGCAAAGATTATTGCTACCAACTCCAGATCATGGGTGGGGTAATTTCTCTCATGGTTTTTCAACTTCCAAGAAGCATAAGATACAACTTTCCCATGTTGCATTAAAACACAGCCCAACCCTTGATCTGACGCATCACTATAAACTACAAATCCCTCATCACTCGAAGGAAGAATCAATATAGGTGCAGTTGTCAACTTCTCTTTCAATAGTAAGAAAATCCTTTCACAATCCTCAGACCATTTAAATTTCTCTTCCTTTCTAGTTAATCTAGTCAAGGTTGTGGCAGTAAGCGAAAAGTCTTTGATAAACCTCCGATAATATCCTGCTCACCGCAAGAGACTTCTTATTTCAGTCACATTTGTAGGCCTCTATCATTTTAAAACCACTTCAATTTTTTGAGAATCTACCGCCACACCTGCCCCTTACACTACATGCCCTAAAAATATCACCTTATTTAGACAAAACTCGCACTTATTATATTTTGCATAAAGCTTTTCCCTCCTAAGAGTTTCTAGTACAATCTTTAATTGTCTAGCATGCTTTTCCTCACTCCTAGAGTTCACCAAAAAACTTAATCGGTGCAAAACTATAAGTGCACAGTATCGTAGTTTTATAGTAAAGTGATAAGAAAAGTATCATCCTCAGAGATTGGTAATACTTCTGCCAAGTACCGAAATTATACTAATCTTGATTTTATTTAGAAAAATCTATTTTTGTTGTTTGTAATTGCAATATGAAATGAAATCAATTTAAAGGAAATAATCAAAGGAAAAGAAAGTTGTTTTTCGAATATCAAATTAATAAGAGAAAGAACTTCTAGGAAATCAATTTCACTTAATTCCTCACTATGCTTAACTCATCTAACTAATTAAAATTAATCCTCTATATTTGTTAGTGAAATCTCCAATTTATCCAAAAGCCTCTTTCGATAGTCAACTGGAAATATTCTTATTCATTATTCTACATAGGAGTGCAAATTAATAAAACAAGAAAGCATTAAGACCAGCGATTTTTTTTAGACTACACCAAGTTCCTATAAGTCTTTTGATTCCTATATTTATCTATGCTGAAATATCTAAGTTCTATCATGTAATTCCTTCTTTTAATAGCAAATCACAAGATCAAGATCATCTAATTAATGGCAAGTCAATTAGAAGCAATGTGTTCAAAATAAATCAGCCAAACATAGAAGATAATTTCTGCAAATCAGCATAGAAAAGAAAGCATAGTTTGAAATTAAATTACATCTTTTTCCTAGAATAAAAAAAGTTTAGTTCATGATGAAAAATAAATTTAACAGCAACAAATTCACCATAATTTCATAAACCAGTGTGCGTTTAGCTACTGCTTCTGCTGTGGAGGGCTGCTATGTGATCAGTGTTGGTGTAGAGGACTGCTGCTGGTTACGACAAGGAGGCGAGTGGAGGCTGCTGCAATCAGGGCTGGATACCGAGCAGGGGGACGAGGCGGGTACCGGCTATCAGGAAATAGCTGCTGGTACCGGATTAGGACAACTGCTGCTGCCGGATGAGGAGGACTGGTGGTTGCGGGCTACTGCTAACGGATGAGGAGGAGAGGGTTGCCGGCTATCTCTCTAGGGTTGTGTCTCTAGGGCTGTGTCTCTAGGACTGCATGTTGTCTCCTCTAATTAGGGTTTCTCTCTTTCCTTTATATAGGCTCCAAAGTTTTCAATTAAAATTTCCTGTTTTAAACAAGAGAAAAAGTCCCTTAACATTATGACACTAAAATTTGGATCTTTCCCTTCTTCTAAACCCGAAATAAATTAAATGACAATAATGAAGCCTAAAACCAACAAAAATTATTAAAATTAGATTGAAGTTAAAAGTTAAGACGTGATAAAAATAGGAAATTATGCACGGCATCAAATACCCCCAAACTTAAA